>CM035144.1:35554644-36754644 GCA_020205605.1 Panax ginseng
TGAAATAGCATTAGGTCGGTCCGGGAAGAAGACATGAGTGGTCAGAAGGCTCGTGGCCTTTTGGATTTTGAGCGGAATAGCAGTCCCAATTGCTTCCCTACAAAAGACTTACGTAGTTTAGTCTTAGGGTAATGTAAATGTTATCATAACATGTCCATTTTAGGAATTTTGTCCTACAAAACCGGGTGTTAATTGATAACATGTCATGCATTCACATATATTCTTCATATTTTCCATTACATATGGATGAACATTGAATAAAATTACAAGTAAATGCTTTTACAAATAATTGAAAATAGAAAGTATGAAGAGACTTCCCTCCGCGTTTGGTTTATCAGTGGTTGACCTATCTTAGGGTTACTCTCGCGGCTTTTTGGCATGACGGTTCCCAGATCATTGCAATTTACTTGACGGGAAGTTAATCCAAACTTTTAACTAGAGCGAATCCAGGTGGTGCCTTTCCTGAGCCTCGTTGGAATTATTCTTCCTGCGAGTCCAGTAATCAAACACTGACAGAATAGCCTCCTGATGGATGAACCACACAACATACATTCACATACAACGTGTTTCACCATTTATGAAAATGATGACATGTGCGAAACACTAATATCGTAGATAGATATAGTATAGTGCAGTAAGTAAAAATGCATTCGTACACATTCATCAGAAATATAAATGCAACATTCACATATATGCATATAACAATTTTAAAAAGCTTGTAATAACGGCTTAAGCCCTCTTACTGGAGTCCCCAACAGAGTCGCCACCTGTCGACGTCGGGATTTTTAAGTGTCCCTTTTGGTTACTTGTTCTTTGGTGTTCTCATGTTAATGTGAGATTTGTTTGAAAAAACAAGTGAAAAAGGTCCGACATGTATAATGTCGATGATTTGACTTTAAGAGTCACCAGTTGGTGTATTTAACTAGTTGCACCAACGCAACCAAAAAGGTTTGCACATTAACCCAGTGATGTGACACTGCTAAACGGGTCTGTGAAATCGAGATTCATTTTGGGTCCGGGGGCTTGATTATGCGGAGGAAAGGTGTTAGGCACCCCCCGACATCCGTATTACCACAGTGACCGCCACTTTTTAAAGAAACTGTTATATGAATGTGTGTGTGGATCAATGTGCAATTATTTGGAAGTAGTACTGTACCTCGTTCGCACCTATATACATAGGGTTTGAATTTTATAGAAAAATTCAGTTTTAAACAAGATATAGCAATGAAGTTTTGTAAAAAGAGGTTTTTCAAACGCTGTGCTCAATAGCAATTAAGGCCTTTGATACTTCCATTTTATTATTAAATGTTCGGCTTGTTTGCTTTTATTTTCGAGATGCTGAAGCATTCTAGAAAATAATATCTGACGATGTCAAACTCCTCACGGGCATGACAACCACCCAAGGAAATTCGAACCTTTCATAAATAATGTACAAGTCATTCACAACAAAAAATGTCCATCATGGTAATCAATCTAGATTCATGAGATCAATCAGTGATCACATGATTCCTAGGCTCACATGATAATCGCAGCTTTGTATGGAAAGCGATGCAATTATATATATAAAAGTCAAATATATATACTGAGACTTGATCAACCACCACGAAGCAACTCTATGGGGGATCGAAAATGTAAATATATAAAAGCGGTAAATATATATATTTGGACATGATCAACCACCACGAAGTAAACTCTAAAGTGAATTGAAATTTAAATAAAGTCAGAAAAGAAATCAACTGCCACGAAGTAAACTCTAGGCAAGACGAAATGTAAATAAAGATGTAAAAGCAATCAACTGCCACGAAGTAAACTCCGGCGAGATTTAAATGTAAATAAAAGTTGTAAAAGGCCACGGAGGAAACTCCGTGCCTAATGTAAATGTAAATATATATATATATATATATATATATATATATATATATATATATATATATATATATATATATATATATATATATATATAAGCAGCGATAACGTACTAGATGTGAATCCAGGCTCATCGGATATGTCCGACAACAATTATATATATATATATATAAGTGAGTAAATGAACCGGATGTAAAATCCAGGCTCATCAGATATGTCTGACAACAATTATATATATAAGTATATATATATAAAAAAGCGAGTAAATGCACCGGATGTAAAATCCAGGCTCATCAGATATGTCTGACAATAATTTTTTTTATATACATATATATATACATATATATATATAAAAGTAGATAAACGCTCCAAACCGAAGTCTAGGCTCAATCGAGGCATAACTCGATAATGTTAGTCCATATATGAAATATATACATATATAAGTATATATATACAGACAGAAATGAAAACCACAGCATCGGAAATGCTGGCAAACGCTTTACAACACGACTCTCAATGTGTATAACAGTGTGTGCTAATATGAGAAGAAGACTTTATAAAATGTGAGAAGGCTTACAGTGGGCTGCCAAAGTAGACTTCTATGACTTTATATGAATAAACACTCAGCTCCCGTCGGATAAAAAGATAGCTATATGTGAGCTAACAGAAGTTTATAGAAGAGGAAACACTCAATAGGGGTGTATACATAGTAAAATGGACAGGGCTTCCTCGCCTTTTTCTCTCCTTCTCCTCTTCAAATGGTTGAACCCAAGGATCATATTTATAGACTGATGGTCGTAGGTACACCTGCGGCAGCCGCGGTTGTACCTGCGGCTAGTCGTGGTGTATCTGAGCCTCGCGGGTCCCGTCGTCTCAAAGTGCGTGCACTCGTGCATTATAATGTCCGCTCAAACTTGCAGAACTTCAATTCGAGCATCCGAACGAGGTATATCTGACCTTCTTCAGACCGCTTGTGTCGAGAGTTACGCAATGACATGGATTAGAGGTTGTATGAAGTCAGGAAGAGGGGTCCATGCCCATGGTCTTCAAGCTTCAAATTCTATCCAAAGTACTGTCATACGTAATAGTCACTCGGGATTGTTACTCCTCGGTACTTGTGGGACATCGTTGGATGTAAGTATGTATGAAGTGTTGAGACGACGCACAAGTGTTGAAGGGGCAAGATGACGTTTGACTCTTCGCCGGGGTTATCACCGGTTTGAGTAGAAAGTAGACGTTGCTCAGGGTTAAATATGAGATTGGACTACTTGTTTGTATGCCGCAATATCATCTTGTGAGAGAAAATGTTGAGGCGGTAAGATGATGTTTTAACTCTTCACCCGGGTCATCGTTGGTTTGAGATGAAAGCAGATGTTGCTCATGGTTATATCTGAGAGTGGACTGCTTGTTTGTATGCCTCACTGTCATCTGTGGGTGTGCCTGTCTGCCCGTTGTTAGCTCTGGGTCTGAGGTATGAGTGCCTCGGCAGGAGGTCTAAGCTTGAAACTGATCGCATGTATTTGAAACAAGCATTTCTGGAGTTATCGACGGAACTGCAATGGCATCCCTTGGGGCTATCACCAAGGATGGAGTCGCTACTCCCAAAGTTGTTTTGGGATCGGGGCGAAGCGTCGGTTTTATCGCCGAGACGTAAGCTGTCCTCTCTCCTGTTGTTCTTAGGTCTTTTGATCTCGTACCTCGTGGTTATCTACGAGATTGAAATGACATTCTTGTGTGTGTTTGGGTTTGAGATGGAATTCCAGGTTGTGTTCGGGTTGGGCGAACTTTCAGCGATATCCGAGAATGGATGTAAGCTGTATTCCAAGGTTATCTCCGAAAAACGAATCTGCCCTCCTGCAATGTTAGTAACAGGCGTGCAGAAAATTTCAAGTGTCTACATACGTTATCAACATTCTTCGTTCGTTCGTCTGTGATTCGATCATCCAAACTCGGAACTCATTCGTTCTTATGTCCACGACTCACGTTTTCTACATTCTCTTACATTCGTATGAAACCCTACACCATCGGTTTCATTTACACACTTTTTAGTTCTTGTTTGTCTTTTACAAAATTTTTGCCATAACTTCGTTATAGCTAAGTTTAATCTGTTCTTCATGAACGTTTCTATCATTCCTAACCAAGCAATAAGCAGCTAACTTATATGCGATGGTTTTAAACTTGTCCATCAACAAGTTATAATATGATGGTTTTAAATTTGTCCATCAACAACGTTCTTCGTGTTCTTTGCGTTCTTCATTTTTAATCGATACTTTGATTACGATTTCCCTTTTTCTTGGAATTTGGTGTTATGAGACACCATTCCTTACTTATTTAACCGAATTGTTCATATAATTCATTCGGATCGTTCAAATTCATTACGAAATTCATACTTCCTTAAGAAATTTATAAACTAAACTTCTAATTCTTTTTTCTTCTTTTTCTCATGATTTCAATCATATGAAAATCATTCTTAACATCTTTTACTTCTATTGTCATTAAGTTATGTTTTGAACATATGAAACTTACAGAAAATTTAACTTATAAGTTAGGTTTTCAATACATTTCTTCCTTATTCTTCTTCCTCTAGACAAAGTCGTCGATTTGCTAGCTTTTCTATTTCATGATCATCTCCGATCCGAGCATCCATGCTCTTTCTCTTCCTTAATTTTCTTCTCCAAGCTCAAGAGCTTTCTATTTCTCTCTCTCTCTCTCTCTCTCTCTCTCTCTCTCAAAGTGTTAGTTGATTTCAAAGAAATCAACTAACACTTCTCTTTTATAGATTTTCAAAGCTAGGGGCAAAATAGTTATTTTGCGCCCAAAGTTACTATTCCCACCTCCTTACTAAACCTCCTTACTATTCACGAAACTTCCCATGGAAGCTTCGTGCCTCTATCTTGCGGAATTCGTCCGATAGTTCAAAAACTGTGATTCTTGGAATCCAAATATTTTTGGATATTTTGTCTTTCCTCTATAGTTTAACTTTTACGCATTCATCGGATCTTCAAAAAATTGAAAAACAATTTTTGATGGTAAGCATTTTCCTTCACGTTTTCCCCTAACGTAGTTAAACGAATGAAAAGTACATAACAATATTTTTCATCATTTTTATTTCGTCCTATTTTTGCACGTTTTTCGAGAAAAACTTTTATCAGCTAACTTAACTTTTCACAACATTTTATCGTTAAATCTTTTGACGGAATATCATTTCGACTTACCAAACTCTCGAAAAGGCTTAGGTTATTCAAACCTTAACCCTTAGGATTTCGTCAGGTGAATAGTGCCTATTTCGTCTTTTTCCTCAAAAATATTTTTCTTCCCGGAATATTTTTATTTTTGTCTTGAAAATTCTTACTCGTTCAATCTAGCTCGTAGCCAGAATCCTCCCGTATTATAATCATCCTAGGTTATAGAACGATTAATAAACACATAACACATAATCTTATTAATAAAAATTTCTTTTATTAATAACTAATTCTTTAAACTTAAATTCTGGACAATCCGGTTCTCCAGGTTGTCATACTAACTCACCTGGACATGCGACTAAGGAATGTTTGTCTTTGCGACATAAAATCCAGGATCTCTTTGAAAATAGAGATCTGAAGATAGAATCCCCCTTGACTAGAAAAGGGAGAAAAGGAAATAAAAAGCTTAAGCTGTCCACTCTAGACACACAGTTCAAAGGAGGTGAAGGCTATGAGCACCATTCTTGACAGAACACAAGGTGGACTGATCCTAATGCATGGAATGACAGAGGAGACAAGTGAATCCCCAATGGAGATTCCTCCGCCAATGTCAAACATCCTGTTATCCAAAGATAGCAACCACGTTCCTGATTTTATCATATTAGATGTTAAGGAGGAAATACTAATCCTTTCCAAGGAAGAACAAGTCAAAAAGGAAAATTCCGTGCAAGAAAGGCCACAAAAATTCGAGTGAGATTTCATGGTTAAATCCTCTCATTCCCAGGAAAAAGGTGAAGGAACAGACGAAGGAAAAGATGGTGAGGTTATCGGGGAAGCCAACCCATTGAAGAATCAAGAGTTCATCACTTTTTGCGAAGGGTCCAGTATGGGCATCCCCGACGAATGTGCTGAATCAGGAGGAGATCAAGTTATGGCCATAAATGAAGATATTCAGAACCAAGAGGTAACCTCTATCGCAAGCCCTGAAGGTAACATAACCACTGACAACTGGATTATCATGCCTCAGCTAGCCAAGAAGATGTAGATCCAGAGGATAAAATTGTGAATTCCAAGATATTGTGAGACGATATAACTTTCTTCGCAGTGTGCCTTTTATTTTCCATGCATGTAAATATCCAAAAAAAACAAAAAAAAACAAAAAACAAAAAAAAACAAAAAAAATAAAAAAACAAAAAAAATAAAAACAAGAAACATCTCTACACCCTTTTCACCACTTACAACTTTGAACCTTTTCATGCTAGCCTGAACTATGAAAGACCTAATCTCCCCTCATCAATGGGAGTATGTAGGCAGCCATTTATGGTGCGGTCAAACTAAACAAAAACCTTAAGCAAACACTTCTCAAATCGTTTACCTTATCAAGCAGGAACTACGCAGACCTGATCTCCCACACACACAGGAGTACGTAGGCATCCATCATTGGTTCGGTTATACCCTCAAAAGAAATATCGAAACCCAAACATTAATCCCAAGACAACTAGCAACAGGGATGAAATGACAATCATCATAAGATGCAACTCGTCATCAACTCATCACTCCTGAAGTACGAGAAGATTTGATCTCTTTTGACCTCCAGCAATACATGGGCAATCATCATGGCAAATTCTATCTCATACTTAACGACCTGTTCCCCCAGATCAAGACAACAAATCAAACCTTCCAGATCAAATCAAACTTGGGTGAAGTCATCATCAACCAAGCTGAGATCTTTGGGGTCAATGTAGTGGAGTCTGAAGGCCTCTCCACATCAATCATCAAAGTTATAACAACAACACAATGATATATGTAGCATGACCAACAACGAGGACCTTCAAGGAGCCGACGCCCTCAATCACAAGTCTTCATAAATCTAAGGAAAACCATCAAGGCTGATTGCGCAAACAAATTCAAGAACAATGATTGAGGGCATCAAAGCCCAAATCCACTTCCTGTTCACCATATGGTACAGAGGTAAAAGCCTCTTGTGATCCCAATACCTTATCAGCCCATCTGTCAAAGCAACTATCTTAGACAACAAACAAGTCTGGGGAAATTTTAAAATTGGTAACAACCAGATATTGAGACCCTTACAACAAGACTGCGGAAATCTTAAAAACAATGACAACTCAACACTGGGGCATTTATCAACCATCCTAAAGAGGAAAATGCACCAGTCAGCACCATCAGCTTGGCCCATCATCATCAGAGCTTCCATCATATCATCTCACTGGCGATTTAGTATGATCATTTGATCTTTTCCAATCCTACTATTCTCAGAATGAATAATCCATATGTGAGGATTGTTAAAGTTTGTGCTCTAGAGGCCAATTATTTGATATAATTGCTTAACATTTTGATATTATATTTGATTGAATAAATGAATGATTTTATTATGGTTTTATTTATTGCGTTATATAAATGTTAACATAATAAAATTCCTTAGAATAGTGATACAAATTATACAGTTTCAAGTATGTGACTTGAACATGAGATTATATAATTACAATTAGTATCATTGCTCTTAAATGTCCCTAGTCGAGTATCATTGTTGATGGGACAACAAAAATGCATTGAGGCTAGTATGTGGATTAACTGATGACAAAATCTCATTAGTCATAAATATATGAGATATTAAGTCAATGTATAGGTACGTGTTAGAGAACGATGTACTGGACGGACCCACCATGAGAATTCTATGTGGAGCATTATGCGTAGTGTCATTAGCGATTCTCATAGTGACAATAATGTAATGATCCTCCAACCTAAAATCACTATATTACTACACAGGAATTTATGTACTTTGATATCATCAAAGGTCACCTTTAATAGGGTGGAATATAAAGGTGATTATTGGGTACATCATGAATCGTGTGAGGAATATGAGTGATCTAGATGGAATTTAACACTCCTATATATTAGGGGTGATATCCATAGGCCTCTTGATTGAGTAGGACTATGAAATGCATGACCATGCTCAAATAGTGATTTGTTTCATATAGTCTACTCATTGATCAAGAAGACTCAAATTAAATTATGAAGAGTATGACACATTCCATGACTCAAGTTTAATCTAGGATATCAAGGTTAAAAGGATTAAATTACATTTAAACATTGGTCACGAAAAGGTTGCATCGAATCATCGATCTTATTATTACTTGGGTAGCAGTGATATATTACTAGATGCCGATCACTGTTTATAATTTTATAATATGATTTTAAAATTATTGCCAACATAATAATAACCTATAGGGTCACACACATAAAACGTAATTAAAAGGGAATTAATTTAAATTGTAAAGATTTAAATATGTCAATATGATTGATAGTATTTAAATTATGAATTTTAAATTAATAAGATAATTTATATATAGGTATATTAATTAAGTAAGACTACATTAAGATATATATATATATATATATATATATATATATATATATAAATTCTGGATTTTATTTTAATTAATTTAGGTTTTGATTAATTCCTTTTAATGGCTATATATATATATATATATATATATATGATGTATAGCATCCATTTAGGCATATATCATTAACCAAAAACCCTAGCCGTTCTTAGAGAGAGACTAAATAGAAAAAATTTCAAAAATCCTCATTCATAGTGGCTAGTACCGCGGTTCCTTTTACTGCAAATCATACGATGATTCGCAGAGCGTTCGTGTGGATACCATAGAGGCACAATTCGTTTGGATTGCGTTGGAGATTCGATCGCATCAATTCTAGCATCAATAATTGGTATAAATTTCTAACTACTGAATTAATATAGTTTTCGCATAGATCCTGTTTTAGGGTTTTAGAAATTCTTTGAAAATTTGTTTTAATTTCGCTGCGTTTATATGCCGAAAACCCTACAAGGATATTACTCACTTGCGACTTGGTCAACAAAGAGAGTTTCTCATATGAATCCCCGGCAACAACATGTGAAAGGATTGGGGCATCTTCCAATTCTAAGAAATGGAAGGAGTTTAAGGCAAGATCAAGCCTCTCATCAAAAGAAAGGGGAGAACTCCTGAAAGAAATCATGGCGACATAAGCTTTCCCCTACAGAAGAAGGGGAAAATTCACAAGAAAGTCCTTAACTCAAGAGCAGAAGCCCAACGACAAAAGGTCTCGTGAATGAAATCTACACCATCAAGCATGTTAACCTGCGTCAACAAGTTGAGGCCTCTACACCAAAGTTCAAGGATTGGGCAGCGAAAGAACGGGCTACACCCTCCAAGGATGTCAGTGGAATTCAGGTCATCAGTTCAGCTAGGCTGGGAATCAAAAGCTCAAGGAAATGGGGCATAAGAACCCAATAGCGAAAGGAAACTCCAAATCACCTCAAAAAGGGTGAGGTAAAATTCTACTCCAGATAATTTAAAATATGCATCAACTTAGGATAATAGACTCTTAAGGATAAATCTAGATCATCACATCATGCATGATCTGCATATGTTCAAATGCGTTACATCAACGTACATCTCTATCAAGGTTTAACATGCATCTCTAGTAGATTTAAATATGCGTGCCAGTTAAATGCCTAGAATAGAGAAAAATTTTGTCGTAGACATCTGGTCGTTGTCATCAATCCAGCGTAACATCAGGCAGAGTCTAGTGAAGCAAACCCTTGAATATTACATCAGCGAAGGTATCAAAAGATCCGATATTCTAAACCATTGGCATCAATTCATCGTAACATCAAGACAGTTCAGGGATACCATCTTTCAAGTGGGAACCGAAACAGTTTGGCGATGTCAACATAGTCAACTACCAGCAGGGTAGGATCCATTGTCAAACTACCATCAGGTTAAACACCATTATAAACTACCAGCGTATACATCAAAAAGGTCCGGTGATTTCAGAACTTCATCCCAGTAGAGATGTAGAAAACATCTAAATTTCTCTTCATCAAACAAGCATCAACAACACCAATAAAAAGCCAAACCGTTGGAGTCAGCACCAGCATAGGCATCAACAGCAACTAGTAATGGTAAAGTGATTTGCAATGTGGGAAGTGCGATTTACGATTTGTGATATACAAAATGCGATGTGCGAGTTATGAAGTGCAATTGGCCAGAAGCAATTTCTGAACTGCGATTTGCGAAAACATTTTAACATTCATCGTAACATTCATTACATTGTGATTTACATCATTAGAAATACCTTGTAATATTTCAAGTGTCTAGTAATCTTTATCATGTCCATTCCATTGCATTTCATGAACATGATAAAGATGGGCATCTGTAGACACTCGAATTTTGTTTTCCTGTTACTAACTATACATGAGGACAAAATCGTCTTTTTCACACTCTAAGAGATAACCCTGGAGGGACATAACATCAATTCCAACCCCAAAAATAGCCCTAGGAGATCCAGTTTCCAACCCCGAAGATAAACCCGAGAAGTCAGTTTCCAACCCCGAAGATAACCCCGGCAAAATCAGTTCCAACCCTAGAGATAACCCCGGGGGATCAAGTTCAAAGCCTAGAGATAACCCCAGGAGGTCAACCCAACCTCAGACATAACCTTGAGGATAGTCAAAGTTAACAGCATGCCAACCTAAGAGATAACCCTGAGAAAATATTGCTACAACTATGCAAAAACTGCAGATAACCCCAGGAGGGGCAAAATGGTTATTTTGCCAACTCAACTTCAACTCAAATCAAATACACTCATTTCAACTCAAATTTCTTTCAAATAAGTCCCACAAGAACCATATCTTAACTTCCGAGTGCAAACTACGTAAAACGGCTCAACTGACTACCTGACGGAAACTTAGAAATGCCATTTTGGTCATGGACTTATATTTCCGAAATTAAAAACGTTAAATCCTATGTAATTGCATAGCTCTCAAAAAGAGCTTTTCGGAATGGTATGGCATGATACCATCGGACTCCCAGGTTGAAAGTTATGAAGGTTCGAGTAAATAACGCGTTGTCCGAGTGCACGTACTTTGAGACGGCGAGACCCGTAGAGCCCGGGAAACCCCGAAAAGCCACAAGTAAACCAAATGCTATCACAGGTACACCTGTAGCTCCCCCCTCTATAAATAGAGGGCTTGGGGTGGCCATTTTTAAGAGAGAAACGACGAGGAAGCCCTATCCATTTTGCTCTATACACACTATAAACTGAGTGCTTTCTCTTTTTAAACACTTGTGAGCTTGTACTTTGCTACATTTTACCGGTGGAAACCGAGTATTCATTCATTTTAAGCTATATAAAGTCTTCTTTGAAGCCCACTATAAGACATCTCACATTTCTTAAAGCCTTTCTCCACTTCAAGTCATACACAGTTATTCACGTTGAGAGTCGTATTGTGTGCGTTGCCCGGACCATCGGTCCATGGCTTTTATTGCTTTTCTATATATATATATATATATAATATTACAACATTTATATATATAACTGTTTACAGCTTTCATACAAACTGCTACATCATGTGAGCCTAGGAATCATGTGATCACAGATTCAGTCTCCTGAATCTAGATTCGGTTCCCGTGATGGACATTTTCAGCTGTAATCAGCTTGTAAATCATTCACGGTGTTTTAATTTCCTTAGATGCCTCTCATGCCCACAAGGAGTTCAGAACTTTTTTGTAAATTATTTTCTCGAAGATGCTTCGTATCTCAAAAATAAAAGAAATCAAGCCGAACACATAATAAAATCGAAGTATCAAAGGCCTAAATTACTATTGAGCATAAGGGTTTGAAAAACCTCTTTTACAAAACATCACTGCTATATCTTGTTAAAATTGAACTTTTTTATAAAATTCAAACCCATTGTATATAGGTGCAAATGAGGCATAACACTACTTCTAGATAATTGCACATTGACCCACACACACGCGCACACATTCAGATAACAGTTTAATTAAAAAGTAGCGGTCACCGTATTACCACGGATGTCGGGGGGTGCCTAACACCTTCCCTCCGCATAATCAAGCCCCCGGACCTTAACAAATCTTGGTTTCATAGACCAGTTAAGCAGCGTTACATCATTAGGTCAATGTCCAAACCATTTCTCGGTTTAGTTGGTGCAACCATTTAAAAATACCAATTGGCGACTCTTACAGTCCAATTGTCGACATACACATGTCGAACCTTTTCAAACTTATTTTTTTAAACAAATCTCACCTAACATGAGAACACCAAAAGACAAGAACAGAAAGGGACAAATAAAAATCTCGACGTCGACAATTGTGACACCTCCAAATCTGGGTACTTGAAACCCGTACTTGGTGTTCCACAATAACATTCATTCCAACTACTTAATATATTAATTAAGTAAAAATATTATATCATAGTTGTATACTTCCCAATTATGATAACCTTTAAATACTTCATTACATGATAAACAGTAAATTATCATAATACCTAATTACAGTTATTACAAATAACACTTGATAACTATTCCTTCAGCTTTCTCTTTCCTTTATCCTTGCCAAAACCTTCTGGTCGATTAAGCTAAGCTAAAAACATTTAAATTTAAAGCAAGAATGAGCATTTGATTGCCCAACAAGTAATATCAATTAATAAACATTAGCTAAAAGAATTAAATATTTTCTTTGAACTATACTTGTATAGCGAATCAATAGTTGTGAAGTAAACTGAAACAATATTGGACAACATATCAAATCATTTACATTTTTAAAATGACATACTGACTATGATGACTGAGCGCTGTTGGGTAAAATCTAATTACGCACAACACGCAAGTATACGTGGTCAACAAGTAATAAAGTGAAAGTAGAGTATCATTCCCATGAGGAATTGTTTAATAAAAATCACCAAGTACTAACCCGTAACCAACTCAATCTTATTTAAATAAAGGAATTTCAAATTATATAATTAAACTACTATTAGATTCCACAAGTTAAATTAAGATTACGGAGATTTAAGATCACAACTTCACTTATTGCTTCATTTAAGTTAACACACTTCTCATTAATTATTCTCTATCCTGAATTGTTAATCAAGAACATTAAAGTAGATAAAACCACCTCTCGATGCATAATACCCATACTCACTTAAATCCACAGATGATAGAATTAAGCAAGACACCCTAATTAACTAATCCACTATATCTCTATGTGAATTACAATTAAAAAGGATTTAAAGCACAAGTTCTCTATAAGATTACATATGGCATAAAGGCACATCTCTATCCTAAACACGAATCATGAATTCCATCTATGCAGAAATCACAAACACATGCCATTATGATCAGATCTAAATCTAAACTTCATCTCTCGAGTTCATATAGATTATCACGGTAATTGATGGCCAATCAATTAAATAATTAAGTCCAAATCACAATAGACAATCCTCACAATAGAACATAATAATTGATAGCGAATCATATTAAAATAAACTACACAATAAGATCCATTGTAATCTCAAACAAAGAATTAGTTCATTGAATTAAAACTAAGAATCCACACTTGAATACACATTAAAGGATAAGAATAAAAGAAGATGAGAAGATAGAATCTATTGTGTGTAGATTTGATGCTCTCTCCTTGCTCCTACTTTGAATCTTCAATGGTCTCCAAGTCACTTCAATCTCCAAATCTCATAAAATCTAGTGTTTTCTCCTATTCTACTCTAATCTAATCTAATGGAATCGTCTCTCTCTCTCCCTCCTAATCCTTGTGATTCTCCACCTTTTATAAGTCTCTTTATCTATCTTTAAGTCCTCTTGGAAGTCCTTGAGTCAATTAGATCGAAACAATCCTTCTCCAACTCAAATTCGGCAAAAATGACTTTTTCATGGCAGATTTTTAGTCCTTGCCCCGTAGGGTTTTTGTGAAAAGAAAGCCCACCCGTGAGGGGTCACTTTTTCTCAAGCAGTTGTCCTCTAGTAAAACGGTCATAACTTTTGATTCGGGAGGAGTTACGGGGCCTGCCACCTATCAAATAGAAGCCATCGACGAGCTCTACAACTTTCATTCTTTAAGAATTGAGAAATTCTTGCCGAAACAAGATGGAAATCGAGCTTGAAGTAGATGTTGTGTAAATTGCAAACATGAGAACTCTTAGCTTTGATATTTTTCATAAAAAGGCCATAACTCTCGCATCTGAACTTCGATTGGGATGATTCAAGATGTTCCGAAAAGCTTAGAAGAAGATATACAATATAATCCAAGTTCCAAGCCAAGAGTATGCATATAACTTGGTGTTAAAAGCCCTGTAATCTGCCTTTCTTATATTTGCTTGCATATTTTAGTCCAAAAGATGTCCGAATTGCTTTTCCTTGCTTTTTCATGCCAATTTTATGTCATAGCCTACAAAATAACATAAAATATATGAAAAGTAACTAAGAAATATAGGTTTAAGCAACTAATTCAGGTAATAGATACCGGATAAGTTGGTATAAAACCTACTTATCAAGCGATCAATAGACCATGAACTTTCATTTTCAATTTTTAAAAAGGTTTGTACAGAAATTCAACTTCAAACCGTCATGATTTAAGGACACGTTAGGTGATCAGCCCGTATGCCCTGTATTGATCAACACTACATGTTAGAATGCTATTTACGTTCATCATAACCTCCTTTGGCGCATAAAAGTTTCCCAATTTATGGGATGTTCATACTCAGTCTGGAGTCCGAACCAAAACAATTTAGTTGGACGACTCTATCATAAACAATCATGTTCAACGATATATTTCAAAATATGTCTAGCCGAGTCAAATAGCTTGGACAACTTTTAATCATGTATACATATCGAAATTCAATAGTATGTATCAACACTTGTTCAAATATAACCATTATCCAAGTGAGGACACTTGCATAACCAAACTTATCTCATAAAGAACAGAGTAAATTTTTATCATATATGGATCAACTGAAGACAGTAATAATATATTGGTAAACAATGAATAAATAGAATTTGAGAACTTGCATAAATACAAAATTTTAGATACCATGCTAAATATAAAATAGAGTTCGAACACTTGCTTACAAAGATCTATTGCATAAAGTAAATGCAAGGCTTAAGAAACTTGCAATGAACATAGAAAACTTACATAATATAAAATATTGCACAGGTTAGGAAACTTGCATTATTATAGATCCCTTGCATAAAGGAAATGCATAGAGTAGGGATACTTGCACAATAAAAGAGTATAGAAACTTGCTTAAACATATACATGTTAACATAAAATAAAAGTAGTGTGCAAGGTTTAGATACTTGTCTTGATCGTTGCTTACTGCTACACAATTTAATATGACTTCTTTTGAAAGACCTATCATTAATAAGATTGATCTATCAATTAATACCACACATCTCACTTTTATCTAACACGTAATCACATAATCAAACACCTTAAATCTTTAATAATATTATTATCCTTTGATAGTATTTCAATCACTAAACCATATACATTAAGGTTTAACAACAACTCTTTCATTTTATAAGTTCTTCTTTAAAATCTAATAAGTCAAATACTAATCCAGCAACCTGGATTATTCAAACCGACCAATCCAGCAACCTGGATTATACAAATAGACCAATCCAACAACCTGGACTATCTAGACAGACTATTCCAAAGAACTCTAGATTATCCAGATGGACTAATCCAAAGAACCGATGACCATCAATCTGAAGAAACCAGATTGCAATCCAGCAAACTAGATTCCAATCCAGCAACCAGATGGCCAATCCAGCAAACCAAATTACAATCCATCAAACTAGATCCCAATCCAGCAAACTGGATTCCTTTTTCTTAACATACTATATATCATTTAGTCTAATATTATTAATTACATTAATAATATTTTAATCAAATATTATTAGTCATTTAATAACATTTTTTTAGAAATAAGCATGTGAACGATATTCCTATTTATATAAGATTTGATTATGATCTTAATGAATGAATATGCAAATATGTTTGCATTGAAATAAGCTGTAAAGTCCTTGAATAGACAATAAGAAAATATGTACAAGGACTTAGACTGAAATGATCAAATATGTTAGGTTGATCCTACATGAATAAAATAGCTTTGTAAAGTCCTTCAAAAGAACATGATGTACAAGGACTAAGTATAGAAAGATCAAACTTGTTAGGTTGATCTTATATGATGTAATAGATAGGCTTCCTTAATCGTCGAGAACTGCACAAGCCTTCGAAGTCTGCCAGGAGAAATAAGGAACTCGAAAACTATCAAGGAAAAATCGTAGTCTGTCGAGCTAGTCAAGAGATTGTAGAAGCCAAGGTAGAATCGTAGAGCATTGAGAATCGCAGTCTATCTACTTTGGAGAGCCTCACTCATAATCGTAGAGTTGGTCCAAGCGCCTGTTGAGCCAAGTTACGAATCATAGACTACACTTGAAGTAGTGGAGTCTAATGATCATATCAGAGGCAGAAATCGTAGTCAAGCTAGATTAGACAAGGACAACAAGTGTCAAGATAGAAATTGTGGTCTGATGTATAATATGCTCTTGGAGTCGTAGTAACTACAGAACCAAAGCTAGATCGTAGTCTGCAGAACAAAGTTTTCGACAAAGCCTATCAGTGCTCACAACGCCAAGAAAGAATCGTAGTGTTAACACAATTCTCAACACATGAGCACTCCCATAACATCTAAAGAATGAAGCCTCTGGACAGAACTAGAAAGATGCAATCTACCATAAGGAAGCCAGAGAGCGTTCACCTAATGGCTTGCAAGCAAACAAGAAGATCGTAGCACCAATTCAATCAGCATCATGATTGAGTTGTGAAGCCATTTGAGGAAAGCCTTCCACAAGCAATAAGTGAGAAGACTTCAGATGATATGATTAACTAAAGGAAGCTAGCAACGCAGTAGCTGTCAAGATAAACAAAAGATAACTATCTTGAGTATGCCTATGATCACAGTGCTTGCCAGGATAGAAGCAGAAACTGATGGGGTCTATAACAGAGACATTGGCCAACCTATACAGAATAGACAAAGAAGATGAAGCATTGGTCAAACCATTGATGATATGTGAATGGGAGATCACAAGGAGAAAGAGACTGAGCATAACAAAATTGATAAGTCTTGAAGTTAAGGAGGGCCAGAGTAATTAGACAAGTTGTCAGTACCTAATGTAAGTCAAGGCAAGCAGAAGTGGTAAAGCACTACACGAATGAAGGAAGAGAATTTCTAATTATAAGCTCAAAGAACATTCTCTGAATCATAGAGCTCAGCCATCTGCATCAGAATCGTAGAGTTCAGTCATTTGAGTATTGAAGCCTTGGCAACGTTTCAATACAAAGACTGACATTCAAACATTGGGTATTGAAAGCATCGATGCAGAAGAATAACTCCTGATGTTCTGATGGAGGAATCACAAAGAAGAAATAAAGGTGACTACCTGCCTAACACACTATAAGTGATATTTCAGATGGGGTAGGTGAATTAGTAGATTGCAGTGTCAGAAAAGTGAAAAGGGGCTGTTATATCACATCTGCAGTCTGCACCAAATAACTTGAGATCTGGGAATTGATTCAAATATCTCCCAACGGCTATAATCCAACGGGAAGCTTATGAAAGGTTATTTAACAATAGAAGCTCAAAAGGAGAAGAGGTTGGTGGTTGAAAAGTTGTATACTCTACGAGTTCTACAGAGCAAAAAGAATATGTCTTAGTGGCAGTGAGACTACGAAAGTAGAAGTGAAACAAGTAAAGAGAAGAGCTTTAATAGAAGAACGATTCACTCAACAATAATGAGAATGCTATTAAGAATATCAGCCAAGCTAAAAGGTGAGAAGGCCAAGATAATAACATTCAAGAGATTAGCAGATCAAAAAGAAGATTCAAAGAGCCAGTCTACAAATCACCACGAACCACCAAGAGCTAAAGAAGAATATATACAGAACCAGATCTGTACACAATGAATCCAAGGTTCTGAGGATGCTAAGTGCCAGATGAAGTCTACCAAAGATGCAAAGACTTAGTAAACCTAATGTGGTGAAGAATGCAAGCTGAGATCAGAAAAGGACCCACCACAAGATCAGTTGCACCAAGGAAGAAGTGGAAAACTGCTAAGTACTCAAAGAGATTGAGCTTCATGAACAACATAGTAGTATGTCCAATGGTGATCCAGTCTCGATGCAAACTCCAAAGAGAATCACAACAAGCTGTCAAGAATTAAGGATGAACAAGCTTAAAGTCATATTGGCAGCTCAACACCACCACCACCAACAACAAAAGCTAGGGCTAGAAGGGTCCTTATCCAAAGGGACTAAATTGAGTTCCAAGGCTTCATGCCTTGAAGAGTTCTTAGTGAACTAGAGTTCCAAGTCTGTTGGACTTGAAGAGTTCTTAATGAACTAAAGTTCCAAGGCAGCTGGCCTTGAAGGAATCTTAGTGATTCTGTGATGTAAAGAATTCCTTAGTGGAATCCTTGCTCGTTGAAGCAGAAGAGTGGATTAGGAGCTTGAGTCTCTGAACCACTTAAAATCCCTTGTGTCTTTTATATTCTATCATTTATATTATAACTGCTATAACTACTATCAACATGATAAGTACTTATGTCTAAACTAACTCTAGATAAATGGTTAATATAACATCTATGAAGGGGAACCTTAACTTATTCCGCTATGTTTAAAATAATTCCTAAGTTGGTCATCTGCTATTTACTCAGCAATCCAAACTAAAATGGAAAAGATTTTTGAAAATAAAAAGGATCTATTCAACCCCCCTTCTAGATCTATTGTATGCCCTCTAGGAACTAAGAATTGGTACCAGAGCAGGTTCTCATATTACATTCTAAAAGCTAACGCTTTGAGTCCGATCCTAGGCACAAACCATGGTCTAAACTTAGTTTAGTAGTAAGATGTTTGTAATTACTAATAAGCTCACACGTTGGAAATTATGCATATAGGTAAATGTGTACATTCACTAGAAGCTGCTCAGATTGGTCCCTGTTCCAAATTAATTCAGCAACAAGTGCAATCCATGTCCAAAGAAAATCAACAGTCTACAAACTTGTGATGGACAGTCAAGAAGGGCATCAAAAACAAAGAGTTTGTCATCCACTATTCTAAAAGATGGAAGGCCTATACATGCAGAGAAATTTCTATTCAAAAGAAGAAAGAAAATCTCGTTCAATATGTACTTGGCTAATCAATTGGATCTATTCTTGAGACTCAAGATTATCAAAGAGCTAAAGCCGCCAAGACTTTCCTATGCTATCAACTCCAAGCCTATGCCTGATTAATCTAAGGTCAAATAGAGCAACAAGCTATCAGCAATGAACGAAAAGATTTGCACATCAATGCCTAACATCAGTATAACAAGACAAATGACTGTCAAAAGACTGACAGTGTAAAGGTATGGTTCCTCATTAACACTTATATGAATATTGTGTTGCATCACCTTACGTACTACAACAATACTCTATCAAGAGACCATTCTCTTCTTAAAATGGGGAAGAGAGAGAGTACATTAAGGTTGGATACTTAATTGTCAACAAACTCTCTTTCCACTTAAAGTTCAGGGTGAAGATAGCTTCTTGAAAGAAGTCTGAAGTATGTCATAAGTTAATCTTAATCCTATAAAGCTTAAGTGGAGTAACTCTTGCTAAAAGATTGGCATGTATGAATATATATATATATATATATATATATATATATATATATATATATATATAAAATCAATGTTCTGTGTTCTTGATAAAATGTAGAGTATGATCAATACTAGAGGAGTATCTTAAAGATTCATAAAAACTGATCATCTCCATGAATCAACCAGATGCAAATAAACAATAGAGTTGATTCTTACCCTAAAAACACAACCAAGCTAAGAGTGAAACAATCAAAGAAAAAGAATGTCCTATCAAAATACTTAATCATTCACACACTTATCATCATGCATCATAAATGTCATATCTAAATTCAATATTCATGCAAATGTAACATATTTAAGAATACGAGGAATTGAGATCTTGAGAAAACTGACCTAACAGGACCCAAACAATCACGGGTACCAAAAATAGAAACTTACCTAACCTGCAGGTACTTGGTCTATATAATCTCACAAGAAAAACTAAAGAAGATAGCTCCGGGCACAAGGATTCAACCAGCTGCAAGGTCAGCTGCATAAAAAGGACAAATGCAGCCATAAATCAAAGAAGTCTTCAGCTTTCTCAATCGTAGAGTCACTACCAATCGTAGAGTTCAGATTTTCCAACCAATCAAAGGTGGATGCTGCAACGACTATTTAATGACAAGACACAAGAAATCTACTAGTTATATCTATGCAAAGCATATCATTCCAAAGGGAACATCCTAGAGGTCTGAATGATTAAACCTACGTTCATAGTAACTGATCAACAGATTGTGGAGTGACCAATTCGAAAGAAACTCTACAAATCCAATGAAACTGATTTAATCATAAAAATACTAGATCAGTTCAGAAGATTCCAGCTAGAAGGAAAAGTACAACGGTGAGCTTGTAAGGATCTATATGTAAAAGCCAGTCCATCTACTTCCAAGACAGATGTATCAACTATGGGAGCAATAGTATGTGAAAGTCTAGCAATACAAAAACTAAGGAGGAACACATTGAAGTTGAATCCTTCAAATCTCTCAAAAATTGAAGACAGCTAAACCTGATGTAAAGACAAGAATGATGAGGATATGAAGATCATGATGAATTATCCATCTATCAGTCTTAAGGAATTTAGAGAAGCTTCAATGATTCTTGAAATGAAACTTTGGATTATCTAGACAAGTCCTCTCCCAGTAACAAATTCCCAAAACCCTGTGGTTGATATACCAAATGAATCCTTATTCCTGGTTGTAGAGTCCCTAAAACTCTAAGAAAAATCACCAAGTCTCACCATCTCAATCTAAAATTTCCCATGATTAACAATTAAATTGTAGAGTTTAAGCACACTAACTCTACGATTATAATACTTCTAAGTACACTCTCCTGACCAACCAAGTGACATAGTTGAAAGCACTTCATCCTCCACCACTGACAAATGCCAACATCAAGAATGTCAAATAATGATGAACAAACTCTAACAAAAAGCCTATCATGATAACATTCCTACCACCAAGTATCTATAGTCCTTCTGATAAGTGCCTCAAGGACAAACCTGACCCTTAGTTCAGTCTAAGAGGTTGGCCCTTCCTGAGCTACCTTAATAACCAAGAAGGAATGATTAGTAAGAGCTCATCATAAGAACCAGGACAAATAATGATTGCAAAATATGATCAGCAGTAAAGTCAACAATCGTAGAGCAACCTCGACAATTGTAGTCTTCCCAAAGGAAACACTGGCTCAGGGGAGATAAGGGTAGACCAGTATTTTCCACACCATTTAAAATCATGGAGCTCGACAAAACTCGACACGTGTCCCACTATTCAGATTGTGTGGAGGGAAGTTATAAATAATGTTTGAAAAGGCATTTTGGAAATTCACCTCAGAATGTCAGTGCCCAAACTCTCTTGGGGCTTATCAATGGTCAAGCCATTGAAGTATCTCTCAGAAGACGATCGTTGAGCTGACAAAGAAAATGGTAGAGTCTATAGCTATCTCATCAAGCTGCTCTACGTACTGAAAAAGTCAACGGTTAGCCTACATCGGTAATTCTTATTTTCTTAAAAGAAAAATTCAAACTGAAAAACTAATCAGAATATGGAAAGGTACAATTTCTTACTGCGTATCGTGCAACCAATGGCTGATTGACACATCATAGCTTATACAAAGTCAGAAGGAATTGTCTTAAAGATAAATTCAAAATCTCCAAACAATTATCAAAAGCTATCGACTTTCTCTCCCTCCCTTTTTCAAACCCTAAAATCCTCTTCAAAGCCAAAAACCATTAAATCTTGAGCTTCACCCAAATTGCATTCAACTATCTCTTATAAGAATTCTGAAAGCAAATACCCATATACTTCGAACTCTCAAAATGGAAGAGTGGCGTGTTATAACTGGAATCCAACTCGGCTTCAAGAAGTTCGAAAGATCAGAAAAGAAATTCAAGGATATACTCGAGCTTGTAAAGAATGCTGGATTTTCAGAGTGCTTAGAAGCTAACACTCCAATCTATACCAATATAGTAAAGCAATTCTACTCAAATGCAATAGTAGAATATGGGCTTTTGTCCACAAAGGTCAAAGGAGTAAGCCTGAAGATAAGAGCATCAGACATCAACCAATGTCTAGGGTTTCCTAACCAAGGTCTGATAAACCTCTAAGACATCGACATCGAAGAAGGAAAAAAGGTAATGCACTATAAAAAGAATGTAAATCTGAAAGATATAAAGAAGAAGGAGTTTCCTGAAGAGTTTGAATTCCTAGTTGAGATTATGGGAAAATGTATCTTGTACAAGGACAATGCACATGATATTGTTAGTGATCTACAACTGAGAGTTATGACTGCAATCGTCATGATAATCAGATGAACTTCGGAGCCCTTCTAATTGATTGGTTAACCAAATGGCTGGAAAAAGCTGAGATAATGAAGTCTACAGATAAACCCCTCATAAAGGTTTTTCATGGAAGAATCTTGAGCATTATACTAAAGAAAAAACTAAAAAGCTAGATAAAGGATGATGAGGGAGAGCCACTGAATGTTTATAAAGTGATGTCCCCACAACTATTTGAAAACTGAAAGAAAAATCCCAAGGAAAATAAGAGGCTAATGAAATCTGGCAGCAGCAGCAATGTCTCTGCAAAGAAGAGGAAGGTAAGAGAAATGGAAAGCAAGGTGTCTCAATCTGATGACTAATGAGTGGGATTTACATCCGCGAATTAGATCCTCTGTGGCTTAAGACGTTGCCTATTTTTCGTTATTTGTTAAGTATTTATATATATATTGCTGTTATTTTGCTTAATCTTTATGATGTAGGGCTTATTAGATCATTTCCATCTTAAAGGGGAAAAAGGGTCGAGTTTTATACACCAAGGCCATATGACACAATTCCAAGCTTTAGCCAAGGCGTCAGAAGTGACGACCTCCGTCATCTTGACGTCACACTTAGCACTGAAAGACCCTCACTCCTTTGTAAGTCATGCGATGCAATGCGAGCTTCGGTGATTTTAATGCTCCAAAAGTATATTCTCCACGCCACAGCGCCACCTCTGATGACCAGGCAGAGACTTGCTATTAATGATCTAAAAGATGAGAAGTTATGATCTTGATAGACAGAGTAGCCGCCATCAGTTATTACAGAGCGTAGAATAGAGTTTTTCAGTTTTAATTAGTTTAAAAGAGAAAGAAGATGTTCTTCAAAGAAGAAAAAGTCCATTGCATCCTTCACAGCTCAGACTCTACACGGAGAAGAGAAGAGTTCGAGACAGAAAACTTCACAACATGAGTTTTCTTATTCCAAATCTTTCATTTATTTGTGTATTAATGAGCATGTTGAATGCTTTAAAAATCTATAGTAGTACCATGGTTATTAACTAATTCCATTTTTTAGGATTGCAATGTAACCTATTGTTTAGCTTAATTAACTTTCCCTCCTATTTATATTAATGAATCATTTTGGAATGGGTTGTTGAATTTCATGCTTATTGATTGATTGCTTGACAAAGAAATCGATAGTGATATTAATGGATATTGAGAAATGGATATTAATATCTAACGTTTAATTACAAGAACACTTGTTATGACCATGCCTATGGGAATGTGTGCATAAATTGCTTAATAGGATAGACATATCTCTATTTGCCTTGTGTAACCTTAAGACTAAGCTTAATGACCCTAGTCTAGTTATTTTCACCATAGAAATATTATGATTCATCTAGCTAGGGATGTGCATTTGACTTTCGAAAGGAGCTTATGCATAGTTATTGTTCTCGGTTGACCATTCCTTGTTTCGTTTGTAATATACAGAGTTAGAAGATTAGGCGACGTATTAGGGAAATTGTAATCCTAACTTGACTTCTTTGTAAAACTAAATCTCTTAATCCTTCAGTTTTTAATCATATAACTTAACACACCATCTCCATTTACTTGTTTAGATAAGATAATATTAAACTTACCTTAGTACTTGACTAGCTTATAAGACTTCGTCCTCGTGGGTACGACACTATACCTATCATACATTACTTGTTGATCGTGTATACTTGCGCGTGTTTTATTTAGTTATGAAATTGACAAACAAGTTTTTGGCGCCGTTGCCGGGGAATTAGTATTATTTGCTTATCAATATTAACATTAAGTCAATACGATCTTAATTTAAACTGATATATCTATTTAACTCTCTTTTCAGGTAGTCACCACTATTTATGCCACCTCGAAGGGGTCGAAATATAATACCTCTCGATCCTGAGGTTGATAGAACATACAGATGACTGCAGAGAGAAAAAGCTCGGGATATACCTATTCTTGTTATAATGGCTGAGGAACTTCAGAAATCTTTAAAGGAGTATGATATGCCCCATATCGCAGATTTACAAGCGAGCATTCTCAGGCCTGTGATCCAAGCAAGTAATTTTGAGATCAAGTCGAGAACCATCCAAATGTGCTCCAATATTCAATTCGGGGGATTGCCAAATGATGACCCATATGATCACTTGTTAAATTTCTTGGAGATCTACAATACGTTTAAGTGCAACGGAGTGTCTGACGATGCCATCAGACTCTGGCTGTTTCCATTAATTTTAAGGGACAAGGCCAAGAGTTGGCTACATTTACTTCCGTCAGGCTCCATCACCACATGGGCCAACTTGGCTCAAAAGTTTGTGGCGAATTTTTTCCGCCCGCTAAAACCGCCAGGCTCAAGCACGACATTACATCCTTTGGCCAATTTGAATCAGAATCTTTGTACGACTCATGGGAGTGATTTAAGGATCTTCTGAGAAAATGCCCCCCTATGGACTGCCAGAATAGCTTCCCATCCAGACATTTTATAATAGGTTATCCGGGTCTGCTCATTCGAGTATAGATGCCACTTTTGGTGGGGCCTTCATGTCTAAGCATCACGCAGAGGGGTATGAATTTGTGGAAACAATGGCCACCAAATATTATCAATGGCCAAATGATAGGCAGGCCCCTAGAAGAGCAGCAGGAGTATATGAGGTTGACTCAGTCACAGCATTAGCGGCTCAGATTGTAGTGCTAACAAAAAGGCTCGACACTATGATAGTGCAAGTAGTGCAGAATGTTCATAGTGTCGTAGTTCCGTGTGAATTGTGTTAAGGGAGCCACCCAACTGATCAGTGCGCCATAAGCCCTGAATTAGTTCAATTTATTTTCAACTATGAGTGGAAGCAAAATGAAAATGTCCCTACTCATTACCATCCGGGATTGAGGAATCATCCAAACAACCATTTAATACTAGGCCTAATTTTTCAAACCCTCTGGGTTTCTAAGCTCAAAATCAGTACAATCAACAACCACAGAGTTCTCAGAATCAGTACCACCATCCACCACCTTAACAGGAAAGAAAACCTAGTTTGGAAGATCTCATGTCATGATATATTGTCTAAAACGAAACGAGGAGCAGTAATCAAGAAGCTTCCATCCGGAACCTTGAAGTCCAAATGGGACAGTTGTCCTCTACTTTGAAAAGTCATCCGCAAGGCACATTGTCGAGTGACACTGATGTCAACCCAAAATGGGATGGCAAGGAATAATGCAAAGTAGTTACACTCCAGAGTGGGAGGACTATAAATGAAAATGGTGGAGAGAATTCTAAAGTGCAAGAGGAAGTGACTGAAAAGGAACCTATGGTGGAGCCGTGTGATGATAAGTTTGGGGAAGAGGAAAATGCTCAAGAAGAACATAAAACACCAACCCCTACAGTGAACAAAGTTAGTCCTCCTATCCCATAGTTGCCATTCCCCTAGCGCCTGTAAAAATAAAAGCTTGATAAATAATTCTCTATGTTTTTAGAGGTGTTTAAGAAGCTTCATATAAACATTTCATTTACAGATGCATTGGAGCAAGTGCCGAGCTACGTCAAATTTATGAAAGACATTTTATCTAAAAAGTGGAAGATGGGGGATTATGAAACAGTTTCACTGACAGAGGAATGCAGTGCCATCTTACAGAACAAGCTTCTGCCAAAAATGAAAGATCCTAGAAGTTTCACGATTCCATGCACTATAGGGGATCAATTCATTGGCAAGGCCTTGTGTGATTTAGGGGCTAGTATAAATCTGATGCCTCTATTTATCTATAAGAAGTTAGGATTGAATGATGTCAAACCCATAAGTGTGACCCTGTAATTTGCAGATAGATCCCTTACTTACCCAAAGGGGATAGTAGAGGTGGTGCTTGTCAAGGTGGAAAAGTTCATATTCCCAGCAGGTTTTATTGTCTTGGATTTTGAGGAACACATGGAGGTCTCAATTATACTAGGAAGACCATTCTTGGCAACTGGTAGGACCCTTATAAATGTGCAAAAAAGGGAGTTAACCATGAGAGTACAGGATCAAGAGGTCACCTTTAATGTGTTCCGGTCAATGAAGTATCCAAATTTCCCTGAAGATTATTTTCAGATTAAAATGATCGATAATACGATGAGGGGAGTATTTTTAGAAACCTGCATAATAGACCCACTTGAGGATACACTGACAGGTGCTAGTACTATAGAAGAGGCCACCCATATTGAATATGCTAAGTAGTTGGATGCACCCTAGAGATCTAACTAGTTCCAAAGACATTTTAAGTCTTTGAATGATCAAGAAGCATCCACTTCCAAGGCTCAGCCATCAATCATAGAACCGCCTATCCTCGACCTCAAGCCCTTGCCTAATCACTTGAGGTATGTATATTTAGGGGAGTCATCCACTTTGCTTGTTATCATCTATGCATCTTTAGATGAATGCCAAGAAGAGAAGCTACTGCTAGGGCTCAAACAATATAAAATTACCCTGGGGTGGTTGATTGAAGATATTAAAGGGATTAGTCCATCTCAATGAATGCATAAAATCCTACTTGAGGAAGGATCTAAGCCGACCATTGAACATCAGAGGCGGTTGAACCCCGTAATGAAAGAGGTGGTCCGGAAGGAAATTATCAAGTTGCTAGATACGTGCATTATCTAACCCTTCTCAGATAGTCCTTGGATCAGTCCCATTCAGTGCGTTCCAAAAATGGGCAGCATGACGGTAGTATCCAATGAGAATAATGAGCTTATTCCCTCCAGAACAATTACTGGGTGGAGGGTATGCATGGGCTACAGAAAGTTGAACATGTCCACCTGTAAGGATCATTTCCCTCTACCCTTCATTGATCAGATACTCGACAGGCTCGCCGGGCATGACTTTTATTACCTACTGATGGTTATTTTGGTTATAATAAAATTTGTATTGCTCCCGAAGATCAGGAGAAAACAACATTCGTATGCCCCTATTAGACATTTACCTTTCGAAAAATATCTTTTGGGGTGTGTAATGCTCCTGCAACATTCCAGCTTGCATGATGTCCATTTTTTCAGATATGGTTGAAAAGACCCTCGAGGTCTTTATGGATAATTTTTCTGTATTCAGAAGCTCCTTTGAAAAGTGTCTAGCAAATCTGATTGCCATCCTCAAAAGATGTGTAGAGACAAATCTTGTTTTGAATTAGGAGAAGTGACACTTTATGGTACAAGAGGGCATTATTCTGGGGCACAGAGTATCTCTTAGAGGTATTGAAGTAGACCAGGCTAAAATTGATGTCATCAATAATCTACCACCGCCTACATCAGTGAAAAGGGTGAGAAGCTTTCTTGGGTATGCGGGGTTCTATAGACGGTTTATCCAGGACTTCTCAAAAATAACCAAACCGCTCTGTACCTTATTGGAAAAGGACATGCCTTTTCAGTTTGATGAAGCCAACCTTAAAGCATTTGAACTATTGAAGGAAAGACTAATTTCGGCTCCTATTGTGGTAGCTCCTGACTAGACTTTCCAATTCGAGCTTATGTGCAACGTAAGCGATTTTGTAATTGGGGCAGTGTTGGGCAAAAGAAGGGACAAAGTGTTCCATATGATCTACTACACCAGTAAAACATTGACTAATGCTCAGCTAAATTGTAATTGAAATGACCCCAAATTGAGATACTTGAAACCCAAACTCAGTGCATTACGATACCATTTCTATGAGCGGAAATAATAATATTATCATAAATATCAAACTTAATTTACATATCAAAGTCTAATCCCAGGTACGCGACCGTAAAACATTTCATTACATGATAGATAATAAATATAATCATCTTATTTAAGTTTAACTACTACATAAGATAACTCAAACTTATACGGGTAGCTTTCCTTTCCTTTTGTTCTTGGCAGAGCCCTCTGGTCCATCATACTTAACTGAAAATATTTAAATTAAGCATGGATGAGCATTTGAGTGCCCAGGAAGTAATAACAATTATAAATATTAACTGAAAGTATTAAATGTTTTCTTTATACTACCCTTCTACAACAATTCAAAAGTTATGACGTAATCTGGACTGATAATAATAACATAACAACTCTCTATCAAATTTTTAAAACTACGTACTGACTATAAATAGGGTTAAGGTGACATACTATGAACATTATTCTCAATTTTCGAAAAAGTTTAACAGAACTTCATCTGTAAACCGTCATAACTTACGAACACGAGGGTGATCTGCCCAATGTACCCTATATTGATCAATACTACATGCAAGAACGATATTATCGTTTCACTCGGCCGCCATGGCGCATAAAGTTTTTCCATGTTCGGGATGTTCATACATAATCTGAATCCAACCAAAGCAATTTGATTGGATACACAAAGGTTTTATCATATTCAACGATATTTCAATCAGGTCTATTCAATCAAATAGATTAGACGATATATATATATATATATATATATATATATATATATATATATATAAATTAAATACAATGAGTATCTAAGTGGGGACACTTGTGTAACCATATTTAGGAATTAACGAACGAAATATATATCTGAATTACCATATACTAACATGTTGATAAACAATGATCGGATATAGAATATATCACAATAGGGTTAATAATCTAGAAAATAAAAATATAATTCTGAAACTTCTTACCCATGTCCATTGCATAAAGAAAATGCAAAGGTAGGATACTTGCTCAATAATAATTGGAGTAAGTATAGGAAACTTGCCTGGTCTGCTGCTTATAATGCGTAACTTAGTTTTATCTTTAATTCAACAACCTATCATTTATAAGATCATTCTAACGATTAGAATCACATATCATAACACATAATACTGCTTATTGCAGTCAGCACATAACCTAATCACATTGGCATATATGTTTCATAGTCATTAAATCACAAATAAACACATATACAGTCAAACTATCTAAGTCCGTATCAATTTCAAAGACATGTCGCATACCGATCTTGACGCACGATTTGGGTACTTTATCGAGTTTAAAACTCTATTCAATACCCTTAATATTATTTTGGACAACATAAGTATCAGTAATATTATTTTTCATAGCCTCATAAAAATTTTTAAATAATTATTATAATTTATCATGAATTTTCAAACACCTGAATCATTATAAAATGATTTAAATATAAAATAATTCTATTATTATTAATATTTAAATAATATTAAACTATTAATGAAATCATTGCCAAAATATTAAAGTTATTATAATAACTCAAAATATTTTTAAAACATGTATATTACCCTTAAATGATTTTTAAAACATTTAAAATTATTTTTAAATAACTACCATTAATATTAAAATATTAATGTAATATTCCTCAAAATATTAAAAGTCATTAAGTATAACTAAAAATATTTTTAATTCATTTATATCCTTTTAAATGATTTTTAAATCAATAAAACCATTTTTAAACTATTTATTTAATATAATTATTAAATAAATTTAATTTCATTAATATTAAATAATTAATATTTTCATGACAAAATATCAAAAGTTATATTTTATAAATTAAAATATTTTTATAACCTTTAAATCATATTTATATAATTTTTAAATCATTAATTCTATTTTTCATAATTTATTTAATACATTTATTAAATAACTTAAATATCATTAATATTATTTAATTAATGAAATTTATCAATAACTTCAAATATTTTCTATAACATAATATAATTTTAAAATAATTTTTCAAGTATTAAAATCATTTTTAAGTAATTTATTTAATATAATAATTAAATAAATTAAATACCATTAATATTCAAAAAATAATAAATATTAATGAAATATATTCAAAATAATTAAAAACTCATTTTTATTTTAGGAATTTATTTTGTATTTTTAATATTTAAAAACTATTTTTCTATATTTATTAAATAAAAATAATAATTTCCATAAATAAACAGTCGCTAAAGGGCCCTATAGCGACAGAACCGTCGCTATAGGTGTTCTTGAGCATGTTCTTGAGCTTCATGTCAGTAACTAAGGTATGAGGTTTGACTAACTTTTGATCTAGGTTCTTGATGATTTCCGGGCTTGAAATTATATTGGAGTTGTAGTACAGATGTAGCACTACAACCACAAACAAAGAGTATAGATATAACATGCAACAACAGTAAGATATGCTCAATCAAAAAGCTTGTCAGACATGTTCTTCATTTCTGGGTTACCCAGAAATGAAGAACAGTCTAAGGTGTCACTTTCCAGCCTCCACTACATGCTGATAGTGTAATGTTTTAGTTATCTATGACTTCCAGATTGTAGTCCACACGTAGCACTACAGATCTAATACATAACATCATCATAAAAACAACAAATCAAGCGAGCATAAGCAAGTCAAACCATTATCTGAAATCATGTTCTTGATTTTCTGGAAATTCCAGAAAACCAAATCCGTGATTGTCTGAGCTGGTTTAACCATCCAAAGTGCTCAATCGGTTGATGCTTTCAAGGATCTAAAAGCATTAACATATAAAATAACTACCATACTATCACTATAATACAACAAACAACACCAATACGCTAACACCTGCAAGATCCAAGGTCATGAACAAGCTGTCAAATCTATTTGGGCATAATCTGGGCTGCCCAGATTTCTTCTGGTCAATGTCGGTCAACGGTATTTGACCGTTAATAACTACAAATCTATACCAGATATAAGCTCGAGTCTTGTTCCAGATCACAGATCACATAACAGGATACACATTCGAAGCTTGAAACAATAAAAATAATAACAACAAAGGATCTATGGGCTCTGACATTCGTTGTCAGACAGCCCAAAAAAAATTTCCCAGATTTTTCAAAAACTTGATTTTGAGCATATTAAGGTTATGGATCTAGTATGTGTCAACCCAGATTAACTATATGGACTACAAACAACATATTGTAACATTTAAACATAACATCTAACATGATTTTGAAGATCAAATTTCTAGGGTTAGGTTTATACCTCTTATGAACAAATCTTGAATCTGACTTCTTGATCTATTATCGGTGGACTTGGGACTTGATTAGGGACTGGTCTAGCAAGGGAATTTTGGAGGTTTGGGTGAGAGAGAAGTGAGTTGAGTGTTGGTAAGAAAAATGTGAAATTTAGTAACCTTTCTCTCTCCAATTCTATTTAACATTGTGTAATGCTCATGGTTGATAATGTCTATCAAATTTTTTATTGATTAAAGGCTATTACTAGACCACATGGCTAGCTAGAGTTGGTCACCAACTAAAGTTATGGCAAGTTTTACAAGTTATCTATTAAATAATGCAAGAAGGACAATTTGGTCATTTGACTTATAAAGTGCATGGTAACTTGGTAACTTCTCACACCCATTAGGTTTTAACCCTTAGGGTTTGACCCTTAGGGTTTAACCTTAGGGTTTTATAAGCCCTAAATCTAAAATTGTGTATTACGGGCAAATATAGAAATCTTAGTTTCTAAAATGTTGATTAGGGTTCCCTAATTACACTAGGTTTCCTAATCACCTAGGTTGTGTAAATTAGCCATTATATAATATTAATTACTATTAAAATTTCTAAATTAATACTTAGGGTTTATAACTTAGCAATTAGGGTTCTAATTTAGTAATTAGGGTTTCTAAATATTAATTAGGGTTTACCTAATTAACATTAACATATAAAGGTCATTAATTACATAACACCTAACTTAACAAACATTACAGTCATAATTGACTCTGTACTATAGTTTATTAGTAATGCTAGGGTTTGTACTATTTTACTATAACTGATCTACAAATTAACATTACACACATATCAGGCATATTTAAATTACAGAAATATAAATAATATTATATTATTATTCTCATTCCATATTCAAAATCTGCATCTTAGGGTTTTGAATTCATATCCTGATATAACTTTCATACATACCATCATTAATTAAGTTAAAATAATTAACCTAACCAATATAATAAAATACATATCATAATAATCCTAATAATCATATCATGTATACCATAATCATATTTTCATGGAAAATAAATAATAAATATTTTTATTACAAAATTAATTTATTATAAGAATATAATCTATAATGATCAATAAGTCTAAAAAGAAATTATTTACATCTAATAAATATTTGTATTTATCACATAGATATACATATACTTTACTTTGCACATATTCCCACCTTTATATATATATATATATATATATATATATATATATATATATATATATAAAAGTTAAATCATGAAAAAATTCTTATTGAAAATATTGGCTTATTAAATTCACTCTCCCTTATAAGGATTCCGTCCCCGGAATCACCGCTTTAAAACCTATAGACACTAAGGAAAATAGCATACATAATCACTTCAAGTAGATCCCAATCAGATTCGATCGGACTGATCTTTAACTATTCAACATAAAGTTTATCTATCTGCTTAAAAAGAAATTTAATTTCTAATAGAACTCAAATTCCTCCTTCAAAATTTCTTTATAAAATAATTTACTATATATATATATATGAAAATCATAAATAAGAAAATAAAATTTGATTCGAATAATACCTGGAGTCGCATCCCCTTATCCGGCTCTAGCTTGATTTGACTCCCACCAACAATTCGCTCCTCCTTTCATCGTATAGGTGGCAAAAGCCGTCTTTTGCCCCTCCATTAACCTAGCTATTACAACTACTTCTACAGGGTCAGTTGACCCTCTAAATCCTGAAGGTCCTATGTCCTTAAAATCTTTAAAGTTTGCAAATCGATTGTCTGGCTGATTTCCCGCAGTTGGTATTCCATTCTGCATATCTTGAGCGACCACATTCGTAAAATTCTCGTGATCGGTCCGTTGTCCTCCACTTTTGTTGATGTGTTCGTCTACCCTTTGGTTTCGTTTATGTCTTGGCGGCATTATCTGATCATAATTGATCTTTTATCGACTTACCTTCTATAAAGCGAAATTTTCTACTCAAATAATCATATATTCAAAGTATTATATTTTGAAAAACTTGGTTACTCTATTAATCAATGTTTAGATAAATAATTACTATCTTTATACCAACTTATTTCATTAATTCAACATAGATTCATATTCATAGCGCTTGACATACCATAGCACATACTGCTTTAAACATCCTCTATACCCTTCTGACTCGAAAGTCGGTATTCGCTGCCATAACTTATACAAAAGTTAAGAATATTACATTATACCCACATACCTATCATATACGTATCATATAATCATACATATTCAAGTAAAACTAATACTACTTATTTCTTACGCCTTCACTAAGGATCAATTGATTAGTATTCTATATATTCCCATTATCCTCAATAATCCATTCACACCTAACTATACCTAGTTCGTCAAACTTTACCACACATTATGAGTTTAAGAACTCACCACAGATATATGAGTTTAAGAACTCAAACTTGTCCTTATATTCTTTAACTATACTTTACCTATCAGTTATACTATCATTTCTGGGTCCGGTACTACATTTTTCCCGTATAATCACCTCATCAGGGTTGCTTTCAATGTAAGCCTCTATTTCAGCTATCAGCTTTGATATTGGCTTGGTTATGGAGGTTGACTCCTTCTTTACGATCTAAGGGTATCCTAATCCTTTTCTATCTGACATTTACACATAAATTATCCTGATTAGAATATAATATATACACACAACAATTAATAGTTTTATTTAAGTTATCTTTTATTTTTGTTTGACGATGAATTTATTCGATTCATCTCCTCTTAAACTCTATGTTAGTTATTTGTACTTTTAACATTTTTCTCTGCTCTAAGGTTATAGCCTAAGGTCTACCCCGACCTAAGGTTTCTAACCCTAAAGCTCTGATACCAAACTATAACTCCCCCAAATTTAGATACTTGAAACTCGAACTCAGTGCATTACGATACCATTTCTATGAGCGGAAATAATAATATTATCATAAATATCAAACTTAATTTACATATCAAAGTCTAATCCCAGGTACGCGACCGTAAAACATTTCATTACATGATAGATAATAAATATAATCATCTTATTTAAGTCTAACTACTACATAAGATAACTCAAACTTATTCGGGTAGCTTTCCTTTCCTTTTGTTCTTGGCAGAGCCCTCTGGTCCATCATACTTAACTGAAAATATTTAAATTAAGCAAGGATGAGCATTTGAGTGCCCAGGAAGTAATAACAATTATAAATATTAACTGAAAGTATTAAATGTTTTCTTTGTACTACCCTTCTACAACAATTCAAAAGTTATGACGTAATCTGGACTGATAATAATAACATAACAACTCTCTATCAAATTTTTAAAACTACGTACTGACTATAAATAGGGTTAAGGTGACATACTATGAACATTATTCTCAATTTTCGAAAAATTTTAACAGAACTTCATCTGTAAACCGTCATAACTTACGAACACGAGGGTGATCTGCCCAATGTGCCCTGTATTGATCAATACTACATGCAAGAATGATATTATCGTTCACTTTGGCCGCCTTGGGCGCATAAAAGTTTTCCCATGTTCGGGATGTTCATACATAATCTGAATCCAACCAAAGCAATTTGATTGATATACAAAGGTTTTATCATATTCAATGATATTTACAATCTGTGTCTAGTCAATCAAATAGATTAGACGATATATATATATATATATATATATATATATATATATATATATATATATATATATATATATATATATGATTAAATACAATGATTATCTAAGTGGGGACACTTGTGTAACCATATTTAGGAATTAACGAACGAAATATATATCTGAATTACCATATACTAACATGTTGATAAACAATGATCGAATATAGAATATGTCACAATAGGGTTAATAATCTAGCATAATAATAATATAATTCTGAAATTTCTTACTCATGTCCATTACATAAAGAAAATGCAAAGGTAGGATACTTGCTCAATAATAATTAGAGTAAGTATAGGAAACTTGCCTGGTCTGCTGCTTACAATGCGTAACTTAGTTTTATCTTTAATTCAACAACCTATCATTTATAAGATCATTCAAACGATTAAAATCACATATCATAACACATAGTACTACTTATTGTAGTCAGCACATAACATAATCACATTGGCCCACATGTTTCACAGTCATTAAATCACAAATAAACACATATATAGTCAAACTATCTAAGTCCGTATCAATTTCAAAGACATGTCGGTGTACCGACGGCGTATCGGGTACTTATCGAGTTTAAAACTCTATTCAATACCCTTAATATTATTCTGGACAACCTAAGTATCAGTCATATTATTTTTCATAGCCTTATAAAAATTTTCAAATAATTATTATAATTTATCATGAATTTTCAAACACCGAAATCATTATAAAATGATTTAAATATCAAATAATTCTATTATCATTAATATTTAAATAATATTAAACTATTAATGAAACCATTGCCAAAATATTAAAGTTATTTATAATAACTCAAAATATTTTTAAAATATTTATATTACCCTTAAAATGATTTTTAAAATATTTAAAATTATTTTTAAATAACTACCATTAATATTAAAATATTAATGTACTATTCCATCAAAATATTAAAAGTCATTAAGTATAACTTAAAAATATTTTTAATTCATTTATATCCTTTTAAATGATTTTTAAATCAATAAAACCATTTTTAAACTATTTATTTAATATAATTATTAAATAAATTTAATATCATTAATATTAAATAATTAATATTTTTCATGACAAAATATCAAAAGTTATATTTTATAACTTAAAATATTTTTATAACCTTTAAATCATATTTATATAATTTTTAAATCATTAATTCTATTTTTTATAATTTATTTAATACATTTATTAAATAACTTAAATATCATTAATATTATTTAATTAATGAAATTCATATTAAAAATAACTTAAAATATTTTCTTATAACATAATATAATTTTAAATGATTTTTCAAGTATTAAAATTATTTTTAAGTAATTTATTTAATATAATAATTAAATAAATTAAATACCATTAATATTCAAAAATAATAAATATTAATGAAATATATTCAAAATAATTAAAAACTCATTTTTAGACTTTAAAATAATTTTAGGAATTTATTTTGTATTTTTAATAATTAAAACTATTTTCTCTATTTATTAAATAAAATAATAATTTCCATAAATAAATTGTCATTAAAGGGCCCTATAGCGGCAGGCAAATCCATTATATAGGTGTTCTTGAGCATGTTCTTGAGCTTCATGTTAGTAACTAAGGTATGATGTTTGACTAACTTTTGATCTAGGTTCCTGATGATTTCTGGGCTTGAAATTATGTTGGAGTTGTAGTACAGATGTATCACTACAACCACAAACAAAGAGTATAGCTACAACATGCAACAACAGTAAGATATGCTCAATCAAAAAGCTTGTCAGACATGTTCTTCATTTCTGGGTTACATAGAAATGAAGAACAGTCTAAGGTGTCACTTTCCAGCCTCCACTACATGCTGATAGTGTAATGTTTTAGTTATCTATGACTTCCAGATTGTAGTCCACATGTAGCACTATAGATCTAATACATAACATCATCATAAAAACAACAAATCAAGCAGTTACAAGCTAGTCAAACTATTGTCAGAAATCATGTTCTTGATTTTCTGGAAATTCCAGAAAACCAAATCCGTGATCGTTTGAGCAGATTTGACCATCCATAGTGCTCAATCTGTTGATGCTTTCAAGGATCTAAAAGCATTAACATATAAAATAACTACCATACTATCACTTTAATACAACAAACAACACCAATAAGCTAACACCGCAGATCCAAGGTCATGAACAAGTCGTCGACCGATCTGGGCATAATGGTCGCCTAGATTTCTTCCTTCAATCGTCAAATCAACGATTTGATCAGTTAATAACTACAAATCTAGACCAGATATAAGCTTGATTCTTGTTCCAAATCACAGACCATATAACAGGCTACACATTCGAAGCTTGAAACAATAAAAATAATAAACAGAGAAGGATCTATGGGCTCTGACATTCGTTTTCAGAAAACCCAAAAAAAAATTCTCAAATTTTTCAAAAACTTGATTCTGAACATATTAAGGTTATGGATCTAGTATGTGTAAACCCAGATTAACTATATGGACTACAAACAACATATTCTAACATTTAAACATAACATCTAACATGATTTTGAAGATCAAATTTCTAGGGTTAGGTTTATACCTCTAATGAACAAAATCTTGAATCTGACTTCTTGATCTGTTATGGGTGGACTTGGGACTTGATTAGGGACTGGTCTAGCAAGGGAATTTCATAGGTTTGGGTGAGAGAGAAGTGAGTTGAGTGTTGGTAAGCAAAATGAGCAATTTAGTAACCTTTCTCTCTCCAATTCTATTTAACATTGTGTAATGCTCATGGTTGATAATGTCTATCAAATTTTTTATTGATTAAAGGCTATTACTAGACCACATGGCTAGTTAGAGTTGGTCACCAACTGAAGTTATGGCAAGTTTTACAAGTTATCTATTAAATAATACAAGAAGGGAAATTTGGTCATTTGACTTATAAAGTGCATGGCAACTTGGTAACTTCTCACACCCATTAGGTTTTAACCCTTAGGGCGGTTTGACCCTTGGGTTTTATAAGCCCTAAATCTAGAATTGTGTATTAAGGGCAAATATGGAAATCTTAGTTTCTAAAATGTTGATTAGGGTTCCCTAATTACACTAGATTTCCTAATCACCTAGGTTGTGTAAATTAGCCATTATATAATATTAATTACTATTAACCTTGCTAAATTAATACTTAGGGTTTATAACTTAGCAATTAGGGTTCTAATTTAGTAATTAAGGTTTCTAAATATCAATTAGGGTTTACCTAATTAACATTAACATATAAAGGTCATTAATTACATAACACCTAACTTAACAAACATTATAGTCATAATTGACTCTGTACTATAGTTTATCAGTAATGCTAGGGTTTGTACAGTTTTACTATAACTGATCTACAAATTAACATTATACACATATCAGGCATATTTATATTACTGAAATATAAATAATATTATATTATTATTCTCATTCCTTATTCAAAATCCAGACTTAGGGTTTTGAATTCATATCTGACATAACTTTCATACATACCATCATTAATTAAGTTAAAATAATTAACCTAACTAATATAATAAAACACATATCATAATAATCCTAATAATCATATCATGTATACCATAATCATATTTTCATGGAAAATAAATAATAAATATTTTTATTACAAAATTAATTTATTATAAGAATATAATCTATAATGATCAATAAGACTAAAAAGAAATTATTTACATCTAATAAATATTTTTATTTATCACGTAGATACATATACTTTACTTTGCACATATTCCCACCTTTATATATATAAAAAAAAAAATTTAAATCACAAAAAAATTCTTATTGAAAATATTGGGTTATTACATAAATTACACCACAACTGAGAAAGAACTGTTGGCAGTGGTTTATGCTTTTGATAAGTTCCGTTCCTATCTCATTGGAACCAAAGTGATCGTGTACACTGGCCACTCGGCCATCAAATATCTGATAGAAAATTAAGATGCGAAGCCTAGGCTGATAAGGTGGGTCCTTCTTCTCTAAGAGTTCGATATGGAGATCCGCAATAAAAAGGGGACTGAAAACCAAGTCATGGATCACTTGTCGAGGTTGGAAAACCCTCCTCATTTAGGAGACGCAGAAACAGACATAAATGACTTCTTCCTAGATGAACAGTTGTTTGCTATCCAAAGCAAAGCCCATGGAATGCTGACTTTGTGAATTTCGTCGCCTGTCATATGCTTCCTCCAAATATGAGCTATCAACATAGGAAGAAATTCCTAAACGATGCGAAGAAATATCTGTGGGATGAGCCTTTCCTATTCAAATAGTGTTCAGATCAAATTATGCAAAGATGTCTGCTAGAGGAGGAAATCGAGGGTGTGCTCCATCATTGTCATTCCTCAAGCTACGGAGGACATTTTGGGGGCCAAAGAACAGCTGCTAAGGTACTCTAATCTGGTTTCTACTGGCATGCCTTGTTCAAGGATGCTCATATATATGTATCACGATGTGATAAATGCCAAAGGGTAGGAACCATCTCCAAAAGACATGAAATGCCTCTGTAGAATATCCTAGAAGTGGAATAGTTTGATGTTTGGGGGATAGATTTCATGGTCCCATTTCCATCTTCCTACAATAATCTTTATATCCTAGTTGCGGTAGACTATATCTCGAAGTGGGTAGAAGCAGTTGCCTTGCCTACAAATTATGTGAAGGTGGTGCTAAATTTCTTAAGAAAGAATATATTCACTCGTTTTGGCACACCTCGGGCGATAATCAGTGACGAAGGGTCACATTTCTGCAACAAATATTTTGAAGCCCTTCTTGCTAAATATGGGGTGTCCCATAAAATAGCCACTGCCTATCATCCGCAGACTAGTGGCCAAGCAGAGATATCCAATAGAGAGGTCAAGCGCATCCTAGAAAAAAATGTCAACCCGCATAGAAAGGATTGGTCTAAGAAGCTTGATGATGCCTTACGGGCATACTGCACTGCATATAAAATGCCTATCGGAATGTCTCTGTATAGGCTTGTTTATGGAAAGGCATGCCATCTACCTGTTGAATTGGAGCATAACGCATATTGGCAATCCAAAAGCTCAATTTCGATTTGGATGCAGCTGGTGAACAGAGATTGTTACAACTCAAAGAATCAGATGAGTTTCATCTACAAGCATATGAAAATGTTAAGTTGTATAAGGAAAAGATGAAGTAGTGGCATGACAAGAAAATAGTCAAAAGAGATTTCGAACAAGGCCAGAAAGTGCTGCTATTCAACTCCCGACTGAGACTATTTCCCAAGAAGTTAATGTCCCGATGGTCAGGACCGTTCACTGTTGCCAAGGTGTATCCTCATGGTGCTATTGAGGTCAAAGACCCTAGCTCGGACAAAACTTTTAAGGTTAATGGTCAACGCCAGAAACACTACTGCGGCGGCGAGGTCGACCGACATAATACCTCTATCACTTTGGGTGACCGGGTATAAGGCGGGGGTAAAAGTTAAGCCGATGATTGTAAATCAAGCGCTTGGTGGGGAGGCAATCCCATCTCAGTATAAAAAAGAATATCCTTTTTCTCTTAACTTTTGTCTAGTTTTCATTCATTCTATCTTCTTTAGTTACCATAGGTTTCACTTTGTATTTCCTTGTTTACTTAGTATAATTGCTAGTGTTTGTATAGTACATGTTAGAATTTTAGTTAGTCTGTGGTTAATTACATATAGTAGTTAGTATTGTTTTTACATGTTTTGCTAGTTTTATTTTTTTGTTGTAGAAGTTTTACTGATCTGGGACTTGACCTGTGCAGCAAAAATAGCTAGGAAACTAAATTGCAGAAGCCGCTGTCGACGTCGTGACTTTTAGATGTCCCTTTTCGTTACTTGTTCTTTGGTGTTCTCAGGTTAATGTGAGATTTATTTGAAAAAACAAGTGAAAAGGTCTGACATGTGTAATGTCGACAATTTGACTTTAAGAGTCGCCAGTTGGTGTTTTTAACTGGTTGTACCAACGCAACCGAAAAGGTTTGCACATTGACCCAGTGATATGACACTGTTAAACGGGTCTGTGAAACAGAGATTAAATTGGGTTCAAGGGCTTGATTATGCGGAGGGAAGGTTTTAGGCACCCCCCGACATCCATGTTGCCACGGTGACCGCCACTTCTCAAAGAAACTATTATATGAATGTGTGTGTGTGTGTGGATCAATGTGTAATTATTTGAAAGTAGTGCGAGGCCTCGTTCACACATATATACAAAGGGTTTGAATTTATAGAAAATTCAGTTTTAAGCAAGATATAGCAATGAAGTTTTGTAAAAAAGAGGTTTTTCAAATCCTGTGCTCAATAGGAATTGAGACCTTTTCATACTTCCATTTTATTATTGAAATGTTCGGCTTGTTTGCTTTTATTTTCGAGATGCGAGGCATTTTTGAGAAAATAATATACAGCAGTGCCGAACTCCTTATAGGCATGACAACCATCCAAGGAAATTCAGATACTGTATATAATGTACAAGCTGCTTACAGCTGAAAATGTCCATCACGGGAACCGAATCTAGATTTTATAGACTGAATATGTGATCACATGATTCCTAGGCTCACATGATACCGCAGTTTGTATGGAAAGAAGTAAGCAATTATATATATATAAGATGTAAATATATATATATACAGACATGATCAACCACCATAAAGGAAGTCCATGGGGGATCGGAAATGTAAATATATAAAAGCGGTAAATATATATATGGACATGATCAACCACCACGAAGCGACTCCATGGGGGATCAGAAATGTAAATAAAGCAGTAAATACGATCAACCGCCACGAAATAAAACTCCAGGCGGGACTAAATGTAAATAAAGCAGTAAAGACGATCAACCACCGCGAAGTAAACTCCAGGGCGAACTAAATGTAAATAAAGCAGTAAAAGGCCTTGAAGTAAACTCAAGGCCTGACAGAAATGTAAATATATATATATATATATATATATATATATATATATATATATAAAAGCAGTAAATGCACCGGATGTAAAATTCAGGCTCATCGGATATGTCCGTCAATAATTATATATATATATATATATAAAAGAAATAAATGCTCCAGATGTAAAATTCAAGCTCATCAAATATGTTTGACAATAGTTATATATATAAGTATATATATAAAAGCAAGTAAACGTACCGGATGTAAAATCTAGGCTCATCAGATATGTCTGAGAACAATTATATATATAAGTATATATATATATATATATATATAAGCAAGTAAACTCTCCAGACATAAGTCTAGGCTCAATCGAGGCATAACTCGATAATGTTAGTCCATATATAAATATATAAATATATAAGTATATATATACAAACAGAAATGAAAACCACGGACTGAAGTCCGGGCGTACGCACACAACACGACTCTCAATGTGTAGAATAGTGTTTGCAAAAATGAAGAGAAAGGCTTTATAGAGTGTGAGAAGGCTTACAGTGGGCTGCCAATGAATACTTCTATGACTCTATATGGATAAATAATCAGCTCCCACCGGTAAATATATAGCTATATGTGAGCTAACATGTGTTTAAAAAAGAGCAAACACTCAATATGGGTGTGTACAAAGCAAGTTGGGCAGGGCTTCCTTGCCTTTTCCTTTTTTTAAAATGGCTACCCCAAGCCCTCTATTTATAGAGGGGGAGCCGCAGGTGAACATGCGGCTGCCACAGATGCACCTACGGCTGCCCGAGGTGCCCCAGGTTCCGCGGGTCCCATTGTCTTGAAGTACGTGCACTCGTGCACTGTAATGTCCACTCGAACTTGTAGAACTTCAATCCGAGCATCCAAACGAGGTATATACGACCTTCTTCGGGCTGCTTATGACGAGAGTTACGCAATGACATAGATTAGAGATTGTACGAAGTCAAGAAGAGGGGACCATGCCCATGGTCTTCAAGCTTCAAATTCTATCCGGTATGCTGCCACGCGTAATAGTCACTCAAGATTGGAACTCCTTGGTTCTTGTAGGACATTGTTGTATGTATGTATGTCTGAAGTGTTGAGACGACGCGCAAGTGTTGAGGTAGCAAGATGACGTGTGACTCTTCATCGGGGTTATCACTAGTTTGAGTTGAAAGCAGACATTTCTCAGGGTTACATCTGAGATTGGACTGCTTATTTGAATGCCACAATGTCATTTGTAAGTGTACCTGTCTGCCCGATGTTAGCTCCGGGCCTGAGGTATGAGTGCCTCGGCGGTAGGTCTGATTGAAGCTGATCGCATGCATTTGAAACAAGCATTTCCAGAGTTATCGCCAGAACTTCAACAACATTCCTTGGTGTTATCGCCAAGGATGAAACTCGGGGTTATCTCCAAGGTTGGAAATGATCCATCTGGTGTATGTTCCGGGGTTGAGGCTGATATTCTTGGTGTGTGTTCTGGGGTTGAGGCTGAACTTCCGGTAGTATCCGGAATGGATGTGAGCTGTCTTCCAGGGTTATGTCTAAAAAGACAAATCTACCCTCCTACAATGTTAGTAACAGGTATACAGAAAATTTCGAGTGTCTACAGATGCCCCTCTTTATCATATTCATGCAATGCATGGCATGGATAGGATAAAGAATCCTAGACACTTGAAATGCAACAAGATAAACATGATGCTATGTGCAGAAAATGATGCAAATGTATAATGCATGAATGAAATGATTGACGGCCAATCCTGTTGGGATGACAATCAGTGATGCCTTGGACATGCGATCCAAGTCTTCAAGGATGTTGACATTGGGGCTTACCAAAGTCGTGAATCCTAAACACAAACTTCATTCTCCATAGAGGTACCTCTTGTGTATAAGAGATCTGTGGGGATAAAGCTTTGTCTGCTTGAGGTTGTGTATAACATATCCAATCACCCTGTCGGAGTTACTGCCAACAGTATGCACTTGTCAAGGTTGCTTGACCTTCATTAATGTATGTATCAATGGTTGTATCGCTTTATGACCCTTGCTGGAGAAGGTTGCTTCGATGGGTTTACTTTCCATCGGCTGATATAACGTCAAGGTTGCTTGACCTTCATTGATTTGTGTATCAATGGTTGACTTGCGTTGTAACCCCCGCCAGGGAAGGTTGCTTCGATGGGTTTACTTGCCATCAACTAAGATAACATCAAGGTTGCTTGACTTTCATTGATGTATGTATCAATGGTTGACTTGCATTGTAACCCCCGCCGGGGATACGTGGATGATTTTTAAACTTCAGCGTTGTAACCCCCGCCGGGGATACTTCATTAATTCATAACTTCGGCGTTGTAACCCCCAACGGGGATACTTCTAGGGTTGTGACCCTGTACTGACGGCATTGGACCTTTGTGAGGTATTGCTGAGCATGATGCGTGAAAGCTGAGGCCATTGGTATAGTATACCTTGTATGTAGGCGAATACCAATAAGAGATATGTGGGGCCAGATTGCTGCCCATGAAAACCAGGATTCCAGGCTCTTCCGCTCAATTAAGTAGCATTTTTATTCTTGATTTGGTCTTTTCAGCTTTCGAGACCTCCTTTGCAACTCTAACTGGAGCGAGCCGGAGGTGTGGGATGCATAAAGGGGTCTTAGTATACCACTAAGAATTCATGCAAGTGGACTCATGACCAATCGTAGCTATACAAAGCCTGCAGGTTGCTTTCATAAGTCATTTTCAAGCTGCGCTACGAAGGAAATCTGAGAGCTTTTCTTCAGGCCTGTTGAGTTCAGGAAAATTTTTGCATATTCTGCTACCGTACAAGCGTTCTTCACTGTCCTAGTAACGTATACATATATTCTTTTCAAGTTTCTATCCATTGGAAAATGACTTATCACATAAAATACATTTAGACACAAAGTAGTGAATATGCATGCTGATGATAAAAATATTCAATATAGTAAATGTTAGTATTAAACCATGCTGAAGATAATGATGTAAAAAAATTTGACTTTTAAAACAGTCAAATTGGTACCTTTTACTGCCATTTCTTATCCTATTTGAGGACAAATAAGTAAAGGTAGAAAAGTAAAATAACCCTGGTAATTAAACTACACTTACAGATTTTTTTACTGTGATGTATTAAATGCATTTAGGATGTATATGACTGTTGGTAGGTGTGCTACTGAATGGCCACCTAGTCATGCCTATGTTCATATGGATAGTCCCATTTACAAAGGCGGCTACGGAAAATTTTTTCCAAAACGTAGGCATTGGGTAGTCATGCATTTTTAACTCTACTATAGATGTAAGTTAAAACAATGCATGCATGCATGTAATCATAAAATGCATTTTGAAAGGCTCTAGGTAAGAATTTTCCACACCCTTTTTGAGGTGATTTGGAGACTTGTTGTCCAGATATTATGGATCCGTATCAGCTAAGTAGTTCCCACAGGACCACTTCTGGTTTACAGAGGAGGGCTTCTGAAGTACCTCGACCCCGTTCTGTTAGACAACCACGTCGTTTGGTGGAGGCAATGATTCGTCCTATCCGGGTTGAAGTGCTGGATGTCGAGGACGAGGAGGAGGATGTACCGGTTGAGGTTCCTACTCCTGCTGCATGTGTTCCCCGTAGGGATCTGCCAGGTATTCAAGTGGAGAACCCAGATCTTCTGGGTGACTTTAGTCGGCATCCTTCAGTCTACCTGCACACAAATGAGGTATGAAGTTAGATCTTAATCTTCCTTGTTTCCTATTGATGAGGAGTAAAGAATTCTGATGTTGATATGCATTTGATGTAGGTTCCCAGCTTTACACAGCCTCGAGGGAACTGGTTTAACATTCACTCTATGTATCAGGCTTTGCATGATGACTATATAGAGATTTTACATGGCTGGGGATTCGCGACGTTCTTTTCCATTCTTCCCCGTCGATGTCCCTTGGGTTACCTCAGGGCATTGTCTGAGCTGTGGTTTCACCAGACTCAGTCACTCCATTTGCTGGACTGTGAGGTGATGATGATGCTGATGGATTGGCGGTTTATCACATGTATGGAGTTTGAGGGGATCCGATTGCCTTGCACGGAGATATTACCCTCATCACGCCGAGATCCTTGTTGGGAGTCCCCGCATGGCGCTTCGAAGCGGGGCTGGACTTCGCGTGCTGTGTCCTTTGAGCGTAGATGTTATAAGTGGGCTGTTGAGTGAGCCTATACCTGATTATGTGAGAGTTAGGGATTTCATCCTTCGGCGATTGTTCCTGATGATCATTAGGGGCTGCTTTTTGGCATATAACTCTTCTACGGTGTCCTTCGCTTTGATCAGCGCCACTCGACACGTGGACCGTATAGGAGACTATGATTGGGGTTCCTACACCTTTGCCTACTTCTTCAGGGGAATGCGCATGCGATCACAGGGCTTGACCGAGGATTGGTTAAGATTCTACCCATTTTTGCTGGTGGGTATTTCTCTTGTCTTTTCCTATTTATAGGTTAAGAGTGTTGACTGACAGCAGATGTTTGCCTTTATGTTGGCAGTTTTGGGCCTATGAGAGGCTTCCATGTTTGCGTCCTGTGAGCATGTTAGGTTTAAACACCTATCCACAAGGACGAAGATGGAATCATTCCATACTGGCGGAGGTCCCTCAAGGCTTGAGTGTTTCACTCATTTCACTTTCTGAATTGAGTTGTTGACAGCGGATGTCATCACATGGGTTCCCTATTCTGGGGAGCACTTGAGTGTTGGATTTGAGGATGGGTACCCAACTGGGGTCGAGTGTGAGACCCTAAATTTTATGAAATGAAAGTATTCAATTTTCATATAATTATTCTATTTAATAAATGGTTAAATTGATAAAAGTTTAAAGTTAAGGGTGATATTTGAAAATTTTTCAAAGTAAGCAAGTTGTCATAAAATAATAGATTATAAAAGTATAGTAATACGCGTGGTTGCATAGTAGCACACGGTATTGTATAGTATCTTTGATTATTGATGCTTACGTGAGAAGTTACTCAATTTTATTCAATTATTGTCACAATATTTTATATTATTAAATCAATAATTGAGATGACACAGTTATTCATATTATTATTTGCAATATTGACAATATCTAGAAGTTCTGTCAAGGAGAGGTTAGGTCATCTAATTGCGCGCCAATAAGGAGAAATCCTTATTGAAAAGCCTCCTCTTTCCTGGGAACGACCTGGTTGTTAAATATTGTAAGTTATAATATTAATGATGAATAAGTTCGTGTTGATTAAAGATGAATTTGATAGTTCCATTATGTTGGGATTATTAGTGTTAGTGGAAATTGATATCTATTTCGATAATAATTGATGTCTGGAGGTTATATTGATCAATCGAGTAATTAATCGGATAAATTAGCAATTAATTGCTATTAATTCACATGCTTATAACTATGTGTTCACATGTATGTACTATTGATTCACATGATTTACTATTAGGGGAGTTGGTGCAAGATTGATAATACTAGCATGACTAAATTAAAAATGGAGGTATAGTTGAAGGTAATATACTATAATTAATTTTTTTCACATGTTTAGAACTATTGAGTCACGTGATTTACTATTGATTCACATGATTTACTATTAGGGGAGGTGGTGCATGTTTGATAATACTTGTAGGACTAAATTAAAAATGAAGAAAAAGAGGAAGGTATTATACTATAATATTTCGAGCCCCAAAATGTGCAATTATTGAAACTATATTTTCTTATAAATAGAAGCTCATTCTTTCTTCATTTCTCACCAATTCACTAGGTCTCACAAGAGCAATTATAGAGAGAGAAGATATAGAGAGAGAAGTTATAGAGAGAAAGAAGAAGAGTAGTCTGCTACTTCACTACTCCAGTATCCAGTCTTCTTCTGAGGTAAGGGTTATTATTTTTATATCCTGAAGAGATATTATTTTTCGTATTCATTTGAATATTATTATCGTTCAATATTCATTACATTCGTTTAATATTCGTAAGAAATATTATTTTCATTCAATATTCGTAAGGAATATTATTTTCGTTCAACCGTTGTAAGTAACGGGTTTCTGCCAGGGGTAGTTTTGTAATTTTTTTCGACCCTCAAAAATTCTAGAAAAATTTAAAATAATAATTTGATGAGTTTTCTAGATTGTGTCCAAAAATGGCAATTTTTGGATGTATAGATTAGGAGTTATGAATTTTATGAAAAAAGACATTTAGAAAGTAAACCCTTATAACTCCAAGTAGTTAACTCCAAAATTGGTGAAATTTTTATTGGGAGTACATCTATATAACATCAGTATACCCTGTAAATTTCAGAATTTTTGGACAAAAGTATAATTTTTGACAAATGTCTAAATATTCGGCAGTTTTAGTCATATGAAAAATAATAAATGAATTTTAAAAATTCTGAGAAAAATATATGTTCAATATGGGACTATATTCTGCTAAATCCCAGAAAAGAAAATTTGTTTGTACTGATTTGGTATTTTTTATTAAAATGGACTAGTTATGAGTAAATGAATTAAACATGTTATGTGAAGTAAGAAAATTGAAAAATTGGATTTTATGGCTGAGGAATCCTATATAAGGTATATGCAGATTTTTGATGAGGGTTTTGGTTATTGGTGATGAAATCTTATGAGTTTGGCATTTTTGGATGATTAAATGCATTAATTAGCAAAGTGTAAACAATTAAAATAAATTGTTTACAAGTTTAAGAAATGATTAAAATATTGTGGTAATATTAATAATATTAGATTATGAGATTATTAAGTGATTTATAACATTTGGATTAAGGTGTTATAAATATTGATATGGATTTTATTGTGAAGCTTTATCTTTTTGTGCTGAGATTACTATTCACGTATACGATACTATTCACGTATACGACACTTTTCATGTATATGACACTATTTACGTATATGACATTATTTATGTATACGGTACTATGTACGAATACGGAGTACTATTTATGAGTTACTATTCATGAATTACTATTCACGAGTTACTATTCATGAGTTACTATTCACGAGTTACTATTCATGGGGTACTATTTACCCGAAAAATATATTTCTTTTTTGTCCAAATTATTTTTGGTACATGAATATTATTCTTAAATTTTACTCCACAAAGTAGTATCATGTTGACAATTTGGATATTTTTAAACTCTAGATAAATTTAAAGTCTTTAATATTTATCCTTGATTTCGTTTGATTAATGCTTATATTATTGTCATCATCCTCATGCTTATATTGTGATGAAAGTCATCTTTGGCTTACGTGCATAGATGGACTATTGATTATTGGTTTTTATAGTTGTATATCTTTGGCTTACGTGCAAAGATGGACTGTTGATTATTAGTTTTACAGTTGTATATCTTTGGCTTACGTGAAAAGATGGACTGTTGATTATTGGTTTTACAGTTGTATATCTTTGGCTTACGTGCATAGATGGACTATTGATTATTGGTTTTACAGTTGTATATCTTTGGCTTACGTGCAAAGATGGACTATTGATTATTGGTTTTATAGTTGTATATCTTTGGCTTACGTGCAAAGATGGACATATGTATGACATGATCATAACCACTTGTGATACTAACGAATATCCTTGGCCCGTAGTGCATGGATAATTCGATGATATGATTAGCAGGATCATGACCATTAGTTAACAGTTGAATGTCTTTGGTAGTAGTGCAATCGACAGATGAGAATTAATTGGTATGATCATGACCATTGGTTTTATAGTTTAATATCTTTGGCCAGTAGTGCAAAAGGTGTAGACAAATCGATTGGTATGATCATTGTTATTACATTTGAATATCTTTAGCCTTTGGGGTAAGGATATTGAGTAAACGTTCTATTAAGCCTTTGTGGCAAGGAGAAATTGTTGATTTATATGATTATAAATATGAATTGTGGATTTAACTATAATCTTTGGTGGTTTAGGTGAAGACAGGTGATGATAGTTCTTTTTGTCTTGGGTATAATAAAGAACTGTTGATGAGTATTACAAGAATGAAATATTAACGATGGACTTTTAATCTAGAGGAGATAGTAGACATTATGTTCTACTTGACTCTTCTAATGGATTGCTTATTCCGCTGCAGTTAAACTTGATGTCTATTGTATTTTATCAGTTTAACACTGTTGAAGGCTAAGGATAATTTATTCTGCATTACCTTAGTCATAATATTTCTTACTGGGCTAGTTGAGCTCACCTTTTCTTTTATTATTCTCTTCAGGAAATGAGAATATAGTTGGGACGAGTCGGGGAATGGACTGATGGTCCAGGATAAATGGCTTTAGTAGTCCTCACTATTCTACGAAATAATGTGATAATAATTATAATGAGGACACCATTGAGTGTGGATATTGTCTAGATGACAATATTCTTGTTTAAACTCTCAGCTATGTTTTGTCGTATTTTTACACGACTGTTGTATAATTAAGTTGTATTTGAATTTATGTACCATGTATCTGGTGACTCAAGATGGGTGATGTATACCTATTTTGGGGGCGTCACATCGAGCACCTTATGTCCACCCATAAGATTCCTCTCTTCACAGATGGAGGATGGGAGCTCTATTTAGGAGATTGTGCTATCAGGAGCACTACAAGAGAGATTCGCATGTCGATCTTGCCTCCTGCCAGGCGTTATTGGCCTATTTCGCAGTCACCCGTCACTGACATCCCATTGTTGGGGACTTAACTACTATACATTATTAGAGGGCCCATGCACTCAGGAGATGTTCCAGCATGGGTGGTTCCCTCGTACCATTGGAGCTCAGTCCCGCGCCACACAGTTTATGGGGGATATGGTTCTAGGATCCGTAATGATGACGGATTGGCTAGCCTGTGTCAGAGATCCGACTCATGTGACACAGATTGACAGTTTGACCCGGTAGTTGGACCGGGTGCATTTCTTTATCTGGCATTTGGGTAGAGATCCTTTAGAGGCAGATACTTTTGATCCTTCCAGCTCTGGCGCTGGCCCCTCATGTGACCCATACGGTTTTGCCGGTGTAGATCCTCCCTTGTATAGGCCTGACATCCCTGTAGATAGAGATCCAATGACTCAAGAGGAGTTACATCAGGTGGACAGGATTGACGATTTAGACATTGACACCATCGACTTCTTCTGATGTATATTTCTCGTTATCTCTTTTGATAGGCCTTTGTTAGCTACTGGGTAGCTTCGCCCCATTCTCGCTATATCTTTTAATAAGCCTCTGCTAAGATGTTGGGTAGCTTCGCCCCATTTCCCTGTATTTTAGATGTATAGAGATGTATTAGATGATGATATACTTAGGAATGTATGTACAGTTGTCCATTCCCTATATCATATTGCCATCTATTGTATCATGCATGTTATTATGTTATGCATATCTATGTATGTCCAGAGATACTCAGCATTGACCCCTGGATGGTCTTATGATACGTCCCGTACATATGTCTTCTTCGAAAGTTAGCCGTATTTATTATACCCCACCATTTTTGGTGGCATCTGGTATGTGTTCATGGTATAATAGTATGTCACCACCAGACAAGGTGACCGTAGATGATTTGTTGTAGCATACTATGACCCTGTTGATGTTTCAGGTTCCCCCAGGATTTGTGGAGGGTATGCTAGAGCATTGGGTACTGGAGAGACAGGTTTTCTGATTTGGGACCCAGGAGTTGACTCCTACTTTGGAGGAGTATGCACGGTTGACGATGCTACAGTTGGACAGACCTTGCGTGCACATGGCGATCAGAGATATGAGTAGATAGTTCATGACCCTCACCGAATTGAGGCATAGAGTGGTAGAGGACGAGATTACATCCGGCCACGTGATATCCCAGCGTTTTCTGTTTGACAGATTTGGCTCTGAGGATAGTTATGCATGGCATTCCGGGGATTTCACCACACCGGAGGATAAATGGCGTTTGGCCAGAGTGGATGTACTACTGTTGTGCGTATTGTCATACGTCTACATGCCACGGTACATGGTTGAGTTGGACATCAGCGTCATTATGGCAGTGAGAGCTCTCCGGGAGGGTCACACCATCCTACCGATGATTATGGTAGAGACTTTGAGGTCGGCCACATATTGCTGCACTTATCCGGCAGGAGTGTTTATAGGCAGTTCGGTCATGCTATATGTGTGGTTTATGTCACACTTGAGACCGATTGGCACATTCAGACGGCATGGATATTGTTTTACCCATGATATAGCCATGTCGTACTCCTTTCACTTTCATGGAGTGTCTGATCTTTGCATCTTGAGTCACTTTAAGTGGCGAGGATTGGAGATCCATTCGCTATATTGCCGTGTACAGGGCTTAGCTCACCCTACAGCTTCATTACTCATGCTCCGAACATGGATTATCTACCTCTAGCTGGTTTGAGATGGATGATCACCTACCATCCACTGGTCATGATGTGTCAGTTTGACCAGTTTCAGGTCCACCCATTTGAGGGGGCACTGATTCAGTGCTTCACTTCACGCCATTTATCATCAGCGGACAGATCCAGGTTGTATACCTGTTGGGATCACTATATGTGTGGTTTATGTCACACTTGAGACCGATTGGCACATTCAGACGGCATGGATATTGTTTTACCCATGATATAGCCATGTCGTACTCCCTTCAGCCTGCGGAGTGTATAGATGTTGCATCTTGGTCAACTTTCCTAGCAGGGATTGGAGATCCATTTGCTATATTACCGCGTACAGGGCTTAGCTCACCCTATAGCTTCATTATTCATGCTCCAAACATGGATTATCTACCTCTAGCTGGTTTGAGACTGATGATCACCTACCATCCACTGGTCATGATGTGTCAGTTTGACCAGTTTCAGGATTTCCACCCATTTGAGGGGGCACTGATTCGGTGCTTCACTTCATGCCATTTATCATCAGCGGACAGATCCAGGTTGTATACCTGTTGGGATCACTATATGTGTGGTTTATGTCACACTTGAGACTGATTGGCACATTCAGACGGCATGGATATTATTTTACCCATGATATAGCCATGTCGTACTCCTTTCAGCCTGCGGAGTGTACAGATGCTGCATCTTGGTCAGATTTCCTAGCAGGGATTGGAGATCCATTCACTATATTACCGTGTACAGGGCTTAGCTCACCCTACAGCTTCATTACTCATGCTCCAAACATGGATTATCTACCTCTAGCTGGTTTGAGACGGATGATCACCTACCATCCACTGGTCATGATGTGTTAGTTTGACCAGTTTTAGGATTTCCACCCATTTGAGGGGGCAGTGATTCAGTGCTTCACTTCACGCCATTTATCATCAATCTTATGGATCCAAAGTTGTATACATTGGGATCGACAAGAGCTAGTTGAGTTTTACATTAGTCATCCGGGTTATTCTGTAGAGTATTCAAATGGATAGAGGCGAGGATCGATCGACTATGGTAGTATCCACAGGGTGCAAGAATATATATTCGGCGATGAGGAGCCTATGGAGGAGGTTGACATTCCCATCGATGGGGACTTATTTGGTCGCCGGCATTTTTGATGGATTCTCCCACCCCGAAAAGCCATTTGTTACTCAAGATTCAAACACAACATTTGAAGCAGAGCTTATATCTGATGACCTATGATAGAGATCAGGCTAGGGCCGCGATGTTGACAGCTCTTGATGGGAGAGACGCCACTCTGTTAAAGAGGGATGAGGCTAGATCAGCCAGGGATGCATTGATTGCGAAGCAGGATGCCGCCCTATCTGCTAGGGATGTGGCCATTACAGACAGTACCTCAGTGAGATCCCTTACGACTGGCATCCTTGTCGATATGAGTGCTTACATAGATGAGCATCATGCCACCATGCAGTTAGCCTCTGATCTACTGGCTCGTGTAGATGCCATTGGGCAGGAGCTTTCAGCTTTATCTCCGTCTTCAGAGAGGGATGCTGTGTTAGATCTGATAGTCCGCATACACACAGATCCGTAGATAGCTTTGTATTTTCCTGTACAGACTATCTTAGCCATTTTTTCATGTACAACACAAATGTATATATCAAACAGTAGTATATATGGCAGAGAAATATATTTTGATTTACTTCCCTTTTAGTTATTCCTTGATACTTGCTTGATATTTGCCTGTTTCTTCAGGGCCTTGTGATCTTGATGCAATTTGAACTTATCGTTGATATATGGACATTGAGCCATCACAGGATCTCTCAGAACTGATCAATGATATGTATGTATCCCTACTATCTTTGGTGTCTTGGGACTGGTATCTGTATATAAATGTGGAGAGAAGTGTAGCTTTTCCTCTCTGAGATTGACCGCACCACAGATGGTCGCCAGTACTTCTATTTGTGAGAAGCCTAGTTAATTCCATCTCTAATGGATTGGTATTGCTCTTTGAGGCACAACCGCAGCTTAGATGGTCACCAAATCTCCTATTTGTGAGGAGAGGTTGGGTAATTCCATCCCCTTGGTCTGAAGCCGATGAAATATGGTAGATTGAAGGTTGATCCCAGTATCGTGTGACAATAATTTTTGTTTTGGTAGGGGTTAGACTGAACCATAAATGGCTGACTACGTACTCCTATTGAAGAGGAGATCAAGTTTGCATAGTTCAAACTTGGTGTAAGAGGTTCAACGCTGAATGTGAAAGGCAGATGGGTGTAGAAGCTTTATTGATGAATAAAGGGGTAGAAGTATTTTTCTTGTTTATGTTTTTGTAGAGAAAGGGTAGAAATGTTTTTGTTGTTTTTTGTTTATTACAACCGGGCCATATAGAATATGGTTGCCTACATACTCCCGTGTATCAGGGAGATCAGGTTGACGTAGTTCGCCCCTCAGGACGAATTGCAGCCAAAGAGAAGTGTGAATCCCATGTGCAGGCTATACTGCGGGGAGAAGAAAGTTTGATCTCATGATGGGGATAAACTGCAGGTGTGGAAAAAGTTTGATCCCGTCTTCAGGACAAACTGCAAGCGTAGAAAAGTTTAATCCCGTCTTTAGGATAAACTATAGGTATAGAAAAGTTTAATCCCGTCTTCAGGATAAACTGCAGGTATGAAAGGTTCAATCCCGTCTTCAGGATAACCGAAATTGTATGAAAGGTTTGAAATGAGGTGAAACCAAGCTGCTGGTTTGAAGTGTATGTTTCCATGAGGGGCAAAAGAGTTTGTAAAAAGAGAGGGTTCAAAACTGAAATGACTGGTGATTGGATGATCAATACCAGGATGTTTGCTTGATGGTAACTTCTGACATAGAATCGTTTCACGGTGTCTGAGTTGATAAGATTTGGAAATTCATCGCCATCCATTTTCTGTAGTCTGAGAGCGCCTCCTGTCAATACCTCCTTGACAATAAATGGGCCTTCCCAGTTAGGAGCGAATTTTCCCTTAGATTGATCTTGGTTGTCAATGATCTTCTTCAAAACCAAGTCATGTTGTTTGAACTGCCGTAGCTAGACTTTTCTATTGTAGGATCGTGCGATCCTTTGCTGATATAACTGACCATGGAAGATAGCCATGGTTCACTTTTCATCTATTAGAGACAATTGGTGATTCCTGTCTTGTACCCATTGGTCTTCATCCAACTGAGCATCCATCAACACTCTAAGGGATTCCATTTCCACCTCTATGGGGAGCACTGCTTCCATCCCATATGCTAATGAGTAGGGGGTTGCCCCAGTGGAAGTACGCATGGAAGTTCTGTAGGCTAATAAAGTCAGAGGTAAGAGGACATGCCATCCTTTATGATTGGCGGACATTTTATACATGATCTTCTTGATATTTTTATTAGCCGCTTCAACAGTACCATTCATCTTTGGATGGTAGATGACGGAGTTAAGGTGTTTGATGTGGAATTTATTGCATAACTCCTCCATCATTTTGTTGTTGAGGTTCTTAGCATTGTTTGACATAATGACCTCGTGTTGTCCGTATCGACAGACTACATTGTTTCTGATGAAAGCAATGATGACTTCTTTGGTAACCCTGGGGAAGGAGGCTGCTTCTACCCATTTGGTGAAGTAGTCGATCATGGTGAATATGAATCGATGTCCATCACTGGCTTTAGGCTCGATGGGCCCGATCACGTCCATTCCCTATATTGATAAGGGCCATGGCGAACTCATATTGTGGAGTTCCCTTGGAAGGGCGTGGATAGCATTCCCATGAATTTGGCATTGATAACATCTCTTGATGTGATCATCACAGTCAGCTTTGAGCGTAAGCCAATAATGTCCGGTTCTGAGAATTTTCTTGACAAGTAAGGAGCCGCTCATGTGTGGGCCATATACTCCACCATGGATCTCATCCATGAGCCTTTGAGCTTGGTCTTTGTCCAGACATTTGAGGAGACCTATTCCTGCATCTCTTTTATAGAGTGCATCTCCGCTCAGGTAGAATTTCATAGCAAGTCGACGGATCCGCCTCTTCTCAGTTAGGTACACCTCAGCGGGTGTAGATCCATCTTGCAGATACTCCTTGATATGGTGATACCAAGGGTGGTGGATGGGAGGTAGCTCATCCGATACTTCTCCAACGTAGTTCCCATAAACTGGGGACTTTTACAGGGCAAATGTGATGCTTGGCATGTTTTCCTTGTCAAGTATGGGAATCAAGGAGGCCAACATTGCTAATGCATCCACAAAATAATTCCTATTACGAGGAATGCGTAGAAAGGAGATTTCTTCAAACTCCAAAGCCATATGTAAAACTTGTCGATGGTAAGGCAACAAATGTAATTCTTTGGTTTGATAGATTCATGTGGATTGTTTGATTACCAATTCGGAATCCCCAAAGACAGTTAATCGCATGATGCCCATTGAATGGGTAAGTTTTAGCCCCATGATACAACCTTCATATTCAGCTATGTTGTTGGTGCTGACAAACTACAATTTGACGGCGACAGGATACTGCTCCCCCGTACCGGATATTAGAACTTCTCTAAATCTAGAGCCTTCTGTGTTAACAGCTCCATCAAAATACATTTTCCATGTATGACATGCATCGTACTGATGGTGTTGCTGAACTTTCATTACCCCTTCATCAGGGAAGTATGTTTCTAAGGGTTTGTAATCCCCTGCAGGTGCGGTGGCCAGTTGATCCGCAATTCCTTGACCTTTGACAGACTTTTGCATCACATAGGCGATGTCAAATTATTGTAGGATCAAGTGTCATCTGGATAGTCGACAATTCAGTATGGGCTTACTAAACACATACTTGAGAGCATCCACGCGGGATATGAGATGGGTTGTGTGACCATGGAGGTAATGTTGTAACCTCATGGAAGCCCATGCTAAAGCACAACAAGTCTTCTCAATCAGAGTGTACTTGTGTTCACTACTGCTGAATCTTTTGCTGAGGTAATAGATAGCTCGTTCTTGGCCTCTATCGTCTTTTTGCCCCCAACATATAGCCCATGGCATTGTCATTAATGGACAGATACATGAATAGGGGAACATCATCCCTGGGTGGTACCAAAATATGAGAGTTAACCAACTGCTCTTTAATGGTAAGGAAGGCTTTTTGACACTCATCGTTCCATTTCATGGAGGAGTTCTTCCTTAACAACTTGAAGATGGGCTCACAGGTTGCTGTGAGTTGAGAAATAAACCTGCTAATGAAGTTGATTCTTCCCAAAAATCCCCGTATTTCCTTCTTTGTCTGAGGAATGGGCATTTCCTTGATGGCTTGGATTTTGGTAGGATCCAGTTTAATCCCTTTTGTGGCTGACTAGGAAACCTAGCAACGCGCTTGATTTGACACCAAAGAAGCACTTGGCTAGATTCAACTTCAAGTTGTACTTACGCAACCTGTTGAATAATTTTTTGAGATGGTCTAAGTGGTCTTCCTCCTTTCGGGATTTGACAATGATGTCATCCACGTAGATCTCTATCTCTTTATGCATTAAATCGTGAAAAAGAGCCATCATAGCTCGCTGGTAGGTTGCCCCGACATTGATGGGGCCGAATGACAACCGTCTATAGCAAAAGGTTCCCCAAGGCGTGATGAAAACAGTTTTCTCACCGTCTTCCTCAACGACCATAATCTGATGGTACCCCGCAAAGCAATCTGCAAAGGAGTACATGCCGTATTGAGCAGTATTTTCAATGAGAATGTGGATAAAAGGCACGGGAAAGCTATCTTTAAGACAAGATTTGTTCAGAACCCGGTAATCCACGCAAACTCGCACCTTTTCTCCAAGTTTAGGCACGGGAACAATTTTGGATATCCACTCCAGATATGTAGACACCATGATAATGCCAGCTTGAAATTGTTTCATAATTTCTTCTTTGACTTTTAAACTCCACTCAGGTTTCAATCGCCTTAGTTTCTGCCTAACTGGATTGAATCATTCTTTAATGGGAAGGCAATGAAGAACAATGTCAGTGGACAAACCCACCATGTCTTCATGGGACCATGCAAACACATCCTGGAATTGGGTTAATAGTGCAACCATGTCATTTCGTTGGTTTGGGGTAAGGTCTAAACCAATCTGGATTAGCTTAGGGTTTTCTAAGGTTCCAAGATTGAAAGAAGTGGCTTGGTCAAGGTTGGGTTTAGGTTTTTCTGCGCCCCATTCCTTAATCTCCTGAGGTGTCTCAATGTCCTCTTGTATGTCCATCAAGTCTGAGTCCAACTTTGCGTCAAAGTTACAGCCCTGGTGGAGAGAAGGAACCTCATCAGCAAGTACAGGCACATCTAAATTCAGAGTCAGGCAGAGGGGTTTTCTACCCGTTTTACCCTCGTCGACCAATGCATGGAGTGTTTCTCCAATTGTCTCCAATTGTTGAGAGCAAAGTCCTGATGGACTGCAATGATGGAGGGATTGTCATTGTCCTCCTTCTCCCGAATGATAACTATGGCATCTGGGCAATCATAGTCTGGGGTATGTCTGCTTGTATGTTCATCATGAATAATGACGCGTATGTCAGACATCATTAAGGCGATGTCATGTTTACGTTTCCGCTCCTTTTCTTCCACTTCGGGATCAGGAATCAGCACCTCTTTTGCTCTGAATGGTACTGGTTTGGGAAAAAGAATATCCATAACATGGGCTGGCACCTTTACTGGAGACTGTATCAGCTCATGCGGTGCGAATGGAAGAAATAAATGGGTATGGCGGAAACTTGAGGAACTTCGCTTATGCTTATGAGGATTCCTATGGTTGGAATTGGCGACATAGCTTTAGTCAAAGTTGTCCTAATTTGACTGGACACTTGAATAGGGTGCTTAATACCCTGCTAATTTTTACCAAGCCCTTGTCCAGGTTGATGACCCATTGACATCATTTCTCGAGTGGCCAATATAACCTCGGCAGAAATACTGGGTACAGGAAGTGGTGCTCCAATAGGATGGTATTGAGTGTTACTCACTTCCAAAGTATGAAAACTGGCCAACTCAACTTTTGAGTTGAAGCTGATAATTGGTAGATCTCTTTGTTCAAGACATTCCGGCTCAGCATTAACAGTGACTAGACTGTTGTTGATAATGTATTTGAGTTGTTGTTGTAGTGTGGAGGGAACAGCTCCAGCCATGTGTATCCATGGTCTCCCCAATAGCAGGTTATATCCTGAATCTATCCTGAGGACGTGGAAGGATACATTGAATGTATTTGGACCAATCTCAATTGGCAACTCAATCTTTCCGATGAAATTTTGTTGGGATCCATCAAAAGCTTTGATAACCATATGGATATTTTGGATTCGTTTGAGATTGACATTCATCTTCACCTAGGTGGCATAAGGACATATATTTAGAGACGAACCTCCATCTATCAAAACTCCAGCTAGCATATACCCGAAAGACAAAACTGTAATGTGCAATGGCTTACAATGACCGGTCCCTTCGGGAGGTATGTCGTCATCAGTGAAGGATATCACATTATTGTTAAAAATATGATCAACCATATGTTGAAATTTTTGCACATCCACTGATTTTGGTAAGTAGGCTTCTTCCAAAACCTTCAATAAAATCTTTCGATGATCCTCGGAAGAGAAAACAAAGTCCAATATTGATATCTGATGTGCAGCTTCTCTTAAGCTTAAAACTACCTTGGCTTCATTATGGCCCATAATGCGGAGGAATTTTTCAACCTTCTCCATGGGAATCTTCCTTTTTGCTTTGAGAGTAGGCATTATCACCCTCTGAGGAAGATACAATGGATTTTCCTTTGACATTGTAGTAGTAGTATGAGACATGGATCCTTCAGCTTGTCCATAATTCCATGGAACTTTGTGTAAGCTGACAATAGGATACTGTGGTCTGAAAGGTAAAGAAATTGGCTCTGGTGCGGCCACTTTCAAAGGATTGTCAGCTCCTTTGAGTTGAATTGCTTGTATTGGAAATGCTTTGACATTTTTATAATCCTCGTCAGATATAACTGTTACTGATCCCTTCCATTTGGTAGGACATGTACTCCCACCCTCAAGTTGCACAATGTTATCATCTACCATTTGCAGGACACCGCTATCAATAAGATTTTGAATGAGATGGCGGAGTGCCAAGCATTCATCTATGTTGTGACCACGAGAATAGGAATGATACTAACACACTCAATCATAGTTAAACCGTCCTGCACGGGGATTGATTGGAGGTAGAAGGGATGTAATTCTTCCTTCATTGATCAACATTTGAAATATTTCCTCCATAGGTTGGCCCAGATAGGTAAACTCCCTCTGATTGGCAAAATCCCGATGGGCTTTAGTATTGGCTCTCTTTGTAACCTTATCCTCCATAGCTTCGCTTTCTGAAGGTGTTGGTGGAGCATTCATAACAAATGGAAGGAGATAGGCATGCTCTTGTCTAATTAATTGGCGTGTGACTTGATGATGGTGGGTCACCAGTTCTGCCAATTGCTCAATTTGTTTGCAAAGAACTTTTATCTTTCGTTCTATAGTAAGCTAGAACTTTTTGTAATCCCATTTATCAACACCATCTTTGATGGTCGGGGATGATTCACCGTTAAAACTGGAACTCTGTCCGGTGCTCCAACTAATCATGTTAACATCTTCTTCTTTGTGTTGAGGAAGAGGGTTATCTTGCACATGAGGTTGATCTGGTTTGGTGACCACGATCTCACCATTGTCTATTAAATCTTGAATCTTCTATTTCAAGGCCCAAAAATCTTGAGTATCATGACCAGGTGCTCTGGCATGATAAGCACACTTCCAAGTAGCATTAAAACTCCTGCTATTAGGGTTGGCTGGTGGAAGAAGACGTGTGATTTTCTTCTGAGTAGTCAGAAGAGCAAGAATATTCTCGAGCGAGTCCCCTAAGGGTGTGAATGTTCGAGGAAGTTTTACTTCTCCACTCTTAGGCAATGGAGGGTTTGAAGACTGTGCTTGGAAAGGGGAGTAGTTTCTCCTCTGTATAGGAATGTTCTGACTGCATTTCTATCCTTGTAGTATCAAGGAAACATCCTCCTCTTTCTTTTTATGGAACCTCCGGGGGTTGTTTCTGTAAGATCCGGATTGGATGTGCTCAGCAACTACTTTAAGAGCGGTTAGGTCTTAAATCTTACCAGACTTCAATCCCATCTCAGCCATTTCTCTATGTTTAATCATTTCAGAGAATGGTTTGCCGATACCGACTAAAACTCTTTCATAGAAAGGAGCTTCCTGTATATCTATGAAAGTCATGACCATTTCTGATTCTGTTATGGAAGGAATAACTTAAGCAGCAAGGCACCTCCACCTTTGAGCATACTCTTTGAATGACTCATTAGACTGTTTCTTGACATTGGTAATTTGGTACCGGTCAGGAGCCATCTGAGATTGAAAACTGAATTGAGTGAGGAAGGCGTGAGCTAGCTCTTCCCAGCTATGGATCTTTGAGTTGTCTAATCTGGTATACCATGAACGGGCTTCTCCAGTCAGACTCTTTTGGAACAACTGCATTCTGAGCTTCTCATTTTCCGCATAAGATCCAAGTTCTCCAATGAATACTTTTAAATGTGTATAAGGATCCCCTAATCCGTCATATTTTTCGAAATCAGGGGTTTTGAATTTCTCTGGATAATGAACCCCAGGAAATATGCAAAGGTCAACATATGAATCACTTCCATGTGTTCCAATACCTTTGAGAACATAGATAGTTTCCTCCATTTGGAGGACCTTCTTCCTAATGTCACAGGTGTTTGGATCTCCTTTGAGATGGGTGTTTTCAAGGTCTTTATTTGTTGTATCCAACTGAGGTTTTGGAATTATTTTTTCAAAACCTTGAGCTTATCCTTGTGAAGAGGATTCTGTATGTGTAGGCATCTTCGTACCCTGAGCAGATTGATGCAATTCTTTCAGCAGAATAGCCAAATCTGTAATTTGTTTACTCAATCCGTCAAATTCTTCTCGGGAAACAGTATTAGACTGGTCAGAAGAAGATATGATTGGTTGTAGGCTCGTGGCCTTTTTGGATTTTGAGCGGGTAACAGGCCCAATTGCTTCCCTACAAAAGACTTATATAGTTTAGTCTTAGGGATAATGTAAATGTTATCATGATGTGCCCGTTTTAGGAATATGGTCCTGCAAAAAAGGTTGTTAATTGATAACATGTCATGTATGCACAGATATCCTTCATATTTTCCATTACATGTAGATGATCATGGAATAAAATTACAAGTAAATGCTTTTACAAGTAATTGAAAATGGAAAGTATGAAGAGACTTTCCTCCACGTTTGGTTTATCAGAGGTTGGCCTATCTTAGGGTTACTCTCGCAGATTTTTGGCATGAAGGTTCCCAGATCTTCGCAATCTACTTGACGGGAAGTTAATCCGGTCTTTCAAATAGAGTGAATCTGGGTGGTGCCTTTCATGAGCCTCGTTGGAATTAGTCTTCTTACGAGTCCAGTAATCAAACACCGACAGGATAGCCTCCTGGTGGAGAGACCACATAACATACATTCACGTACAACGTGTCTCACCGTTTATGCAAAATGATGACATGTGCGAAGCACTAATATCACAGATAAATATTTAGCAGTGCAGTAAGTAAAAATGCATTCGTACACAATCATCATAAATGTAAATGCAACATTCACACACAAGCATATAACAGTTTTGAAAAGCTTGTAATAGCGGCTTAAGCCCTCTTACTGGTGTCCCCAGCAGAGTCGCCACCTGTCGACGTCAGGATTTTTAGATGTCCCTTTTCGTTACTTGTTCTTTGGTGTTCTCAGGTTAATGTGAGATTTGTTTGAAAAATCTAGTGAAAAGGGTCCGACATGTGTAATGTCGATGATTTGACTTTAAGAGTCGCCAGTTGGTGTTTTTAACTGGTTGCACCAACGCAACCAAAAAGGTTTGCACATTGACCCAGTGATATGACAACGCTAAACGAATCAATGAAACCAAGAGATTCATTTGGGTTCGGGGGCTTGATTATGCGGAGGGAAGGTGTTAGGCACCCCCCGACATCCGTCTTGCCACGGTGACCGCCACTTCTCAAAGAAATTGTTATATGAATGTGTGTGTGTGTGTGGATCAATGTGCAATTATTTGAAAGTAGTGCGAGGCCTCGTTCGCACCTATATAAAAAGGGTTTGAATTTATAGAAAATTCAGTTTTAAGCAAGATATAGCAATGAAGTTTTGTAAAAAGAGGTTTTCAAACCATGTGCTCAATAGGAATTGAGACCTTTTCATACTTCCATTTTACTATTGAAATGTTCGGCTTGTTTGCTTTTATTTTCGAGATGCGGGGCATCTTCAAGAAAATAATATACATCAGTGCTAAACTCCTTATGGGCATGACAACCATCCAAGGAAATTTAGATATTGTAAATAATGTACAAGCTGCTTATAGCTGAAAATGTCCATCACGGGAACCGAATCTAGATTCAGTAGACTGAATCTGTGATCATATGATTCCTAGGCTCACATGATACCGCTTGATTTGTATGGAAAGCGATGGCGATTATATATATAAAAGTTTGTAAATATATATATATCAGACATGATCAACCACCACGAAGCAAGTCCATGGGGATCGGATGTAAATATATAAAAGCGATACATATATATATATATATATATATATATATATATATATATATATGGACATGATCAACCACCACGAAGCGACTCCGTGGGGGATCAGAAATATAAATAAAACAGTAAAGAAGATCAATCGCCACGAAGTAAACTCCAGGCGGGACTAAATATAAATAAATCAGTAAAAGGCCTCGAAGTAAACTTGAGCTGATGAGAAATAATAAATATATATATATATAAGCGATACGCACTTAGGATGTAAAATCCAGGCTCATCGGATATGTCCGACAAATATTTTATATATATATATATATAAATATATATAAAAGCAAAAAAAGCTCCGGATGTAAAATCTAGGCTCATCGAGATATAATAAATAGCAATTATATATATAAGTATATATATATATATATATATATAAAAGCAAGTAAATGCACCGAATGTAAAATCTAGGCTCATCAGATATGTCTGACAATAATTATATATATAAGTATTAATATATAAAAAAAACAAGTAAACGCTCCAGACATAAGTCTAGGCTCAATCGAGGTATAACTCGATAATGTTAGTCCATATATAAATATATACATATATAAGTATATATATATATATATATATATATATATATATACACACAACACGACTCTCAATGTATAGAATAATGTGTGCAAAGATGAAGAGAAAGGCTTTATAGAGTGTGAGAAGGATTATAGTGGACTGCCAAAGAAGACTTCTATGACTCTATATGGATAAATACTCAGCTCCCGCCGGTAAATGTATAGCTATATGTGAGCTAACAGGTGTTTAAAAAATAGCAAACACTCAATATGGGTGTGTACAAAGCAAATTGGGCAGGGCTTCCTTGCCTTTTCCTTTTTATAAAATGGCTACCTCAAGCCCTCTATTTATAGAGGGGGGCCCAGTGTACTACTGGCGGCGCAGATGAATTACTACTGGTGCCCGAGTGCCCCGGGTTCTGCGGGTCCCATCATCTCGAAGTATGTGCACTCGTTCACTGTAATCTCCGCTCTAACTTGTAGAACTTCAATCCGAGCATCCGAACGAGGTATATCGACCTTCTTCTGGTATGTGCTTGTGTCGAGAGATACGCAATGACATGGATTAGAGGTTGTGCGAAAGTCGGGAAGAGGGACCATACCCATGGTCTTCAAGCTTCAAATTCTATCCCAGATATCTTTGCACGCAGCGTAATAGCCACTCGGGATTGGAACTCCTTGGTTCTTGTAGGACATTGTTGTATGTATATATGTCTAAAGTGTTGAGATGACGCGCAAGTGTTGATGTAGCAAGATGACGTATGACTTTTCATCGGGGTTATCACCGGTTTGAGTTGAAAGTAGACGTTGCTCAGGGTTACATCTGAGATTGGACTGCTTGTTTGAATGCCACAATGTCATCTGTAAGTGTGCTGTCTGCGATGTTAGCTCAAGGTTGCGAGGTATGAGTGCCTCTCGCCAGAGGTCTGATTGAAGGCGATTGCATGCATTTGAAACAAGCATTTAGGAGTTATCATGGGAATCGCAACACCATTCTTTGGTGTTATCGCCATGATGAAACTTCGGGGTATATCTCAGGGTTGGAAATGATCCTTACGGTGTGTGTTCCGGTTATCGCCAAGGATGAAACTTCGGGGTTATCTCTCGAGGTTGGAAATGATCCTTCCTATGTGTTTACGGGGTTTAGGTGATATTCGGTGTGTGTTAGGGTTGAAATTTGAACTTCCGGTAGTATCCGAAATAGATGTGAGCTGTCTTCCAGGGTTATGTCCGAAAGACGAATATGCCCTCCTGCAATGTTTGTAACAGGTATGCAGAAAATTTCGAGTGTCTACCGCGCTACAACGCCATCATTGGTGATGAAAGCCACGCTACAGCATCAAACCTTGTCCAGTACACTGGAAAGTCATGCTGCAGCACCAGCCTTAGTACTATCTTTCGCGTTACAACGCCAAGGAAGCCGAGAATCATCTTTGTAAAATCGTAGTGGCGCCAAATCTTTATTATCTTTTCTTGTTTGCAGCGGCTGAATGCATCTTTGGGACACTGCTGCAAACTCACACCGCAATGCCAAGGGCTATACTCAGGCTAGCGCTATAGCACCAAGGAGACATATAGCACACTGTAAACTCGCGTTGCAGCGCCGAGTCTTGTACTGACTTTCGTGCTGCAGTGCCAACTTAAAATTGGGATTTTTGAACTCGCGTTGTAGCACCAACCAACAAAGGAAGGGTCGTGTTGCAGCACCACTAGCGAGTTTTTGAATTTAAAAGGGGGCTTTCCCGATCTTTCTCAGCAGTTACATCCCCTTTCTCTCAGCATTTCGCATCAGATACATCCCCTTCTCCAAACAATTGTGCATTAGATACATTCCCTTCTCCAAATTTCTCGTAGCACTTACTCTCAAGCCTTTCAATAGTCGTAACTTCTCCCATTCGTATGCCCTAGCCTCTTTAAAGACTGAACTCACGAGGTAAGGGACTTTTGTGTTATCTATAAAATAAGATTGGGGCTTTTCTCTTGTTATTATTTGTGTGTAGGAATTTGTTGAAAAGCTAAGGTTTGGGTATTCCTTAAGCTTTGGGTCATTTGGGTGTTAGGTTTGTAGTGTTGTGTTGGTGTTTGTTTCCCTTAGATACTAGATCTTGCAAGTGTGTAATGGCCTCAAAGCGTCCCCGTACTAGCATGGGTCCCCCTTCACCGGCACCTAGAGCTCCTCCCAGATGGGACACTACAAAATTTATCAATGAGGAGGCATGGAAGCGCTACTCACAATCATTCTCCAAGCGAAATTTGGTGCCAGAGAGGGGTCAAAGGCCAGATGAGAAGACGGATGGTGCTATGATGACCATAATTTTGGCTATTAAATGGATCCACTTCACCAAACAGCCTGAGTATGCGATTATTTCGGTGGTAAGGGAATTTTAAGCTAATGCTAGTGTAGATGGCCCTGCGGTAGTGCTGGTTCGGGGTAAGCTGATCCCCTTTGACAGTCAGGCCATCAACCATGTTTATCGTACTCCAAATTATGATGGTCACGACTACCTGGAGCCCGAACTGCAGAGCTAAAACACCGATGAGATAGTAGCAAATCTCTGCAAGCTCGGAACAGCTTGGAAAACTAACGAATTCATCAAATTCAACTATCAACTTCGGTCGTTAATAATACGTCTTACTTCTGATTTTACATCATTGTTTGATATTAAACTTATTAAAATGCAGAAAAATTTAAACTTTCTGTCTCTTTACTTTAATTCCCTGAATCAAAACCTTTATTATATACACATCTCTAATTCAAGTTATTTTATGATTCGCTTCATTAAAGTTATTATATAGAATCTTACATTTCAATCCGATAACCTTTACATATCAGATAACTCAAACTTTACAGATTATTATTACATAATTATTTTGATTTATCAAGTACATTTCTCAAAACCTTTATCTTTACCTACATTTAAACCATACTTAGCTTATTACTCACCTTATCAGAGTTGATAAATAAAACTTACATCCAGGTTCAATACCCTTTCATACAACAAATAAAACTTAAACTTTATAACTCAACATCTATTAAACATCATACATTATTCAGAACCCTAAACATGGTTCAAATAATAATAATTCAGCCAAAGTGTATAAATCTTCAAGTATCACATCTGATTCATGTCTTTCAAGTAGCATATAACTTTACCTTAAATCTTTAACCTGCAAAAGTGGTTATTTGCAAGGTTAAGCTCGATAGCCCAACAAAATCTAACAGTTTTCATGCATCAAATAGCACATAATAACATACTCAACATACATCTCATAAATATTGGACTAACATAACATACATGCTTCCGTTCATATAACAAGTATAAGATTGAGTTCTTTACTCAATCAACATTCATTATTCAATCAACGTGGTCATAAATTGACTTTAACATTTCATACTTTCAATATATATATATATATAACACATCATACTCTTTGCAACAAAGATTTAAAACAGTTCATCATCAAGTTCACATAGCAAATAGGAACTGAAAGATTTTCCTTGATCGTTGTTAACCAATAACAGTTTAACAACTTACAGCTATCTGCACTTCACGTTCCCTACACAATTATATAATCATTCACATTAACTATTACTCACATAGAAATGTATAGTAGTTGTAATGTAAACTTTACTCTATATCTCATAACCCTTTTCTCCTAATCAATACACAATGTTCAATTTGACTCTATTAACTTTCGACTTATATCTCACTATATTTCACACTCGAAGTTCATTTCAGTGTTTAATTCTTGCTAGGAATCATTATTGGTTTTATATTAAACCCATTTCATATCTTATAATATTCATTTCATGTGAGGATCTAGAATTTTACGAATAAATTTTTTTATTTAATATTTATATTGATTATCAACATTGTGCTAAGTATCTGTGATACAAGTCTAGAGAGGTGGTCAAATTGTGTATTGACTAAGAAATATGATTAGAGTTGTGCTTAACAGAGAATAAATATCCTAACCCTAAGTCCGGATAGGGATTCAGTAGAAAATACAGTTACAACAATTGTATTGATGAACATGTGCTTGTACGATATAGAATTGATGATCAATGATTGATCAGATAGGGTATAAACTTAGTAAACCATAATAAGGGATTAGAAACCTTAATCAAATGTCGGATAACCCTAATTTTCAAATCACGATATCTAAACCCTGATAAACGAACCCTAATCTTAATTAGCAGTATCAATAGGAAGTTATGATACTTTGATATAATATTAGGTATATTAATGTAAGACTAAATATATGATTGATCAGGGAAATCAAGTAAGAAATAACAAACCCTAATTGGTAAACCCTAATTTCAGTTTCGGGAATCCGAAACCCTAATTCAGATATTTAAAACCCTAATTCGGGAATTCAAATGTTAAGTATTAAAAGCTTAAGTGTAAATTTGTGGGATATATTTGAGATGTCCAAAATACCCTTCAATTTATAGGGGAAATTACCAATATACCCTTAATAAGGGTAAAAAGACCAAAATGCCCTTTTACTTAAAACTTAAGTAAAAGATTTATCAAATCTTGGTGATTCACTACAATTGATATTATCCCATGTGTGTAAAATTTCACAAAGATCAGATTTTGTGCCACCTTGCAAGATTTGGTTCATGAATCAAAAGATTATAACTTAAAAGTTAAGTAAGAATGTAACTTTATTTTTCATATTATCCTAGACCTTCTTTCTCTATAATTTTCGAGATAGGGATTGAGAGAGAGTGACAAGTTAAGCCAAGAACACTTCTTGGAAAACCAATATCAGCAACAAGGATCAGAAATCAAGAATTAAAGCCTAAAAGGTAAGAAACCCTAAATTGGTCCTAGATCTTGAAAGATTAGATAGATGTTATGTTGTAATGTTTAGAGATGTTAAATAACATGTTAATAAGTGATCTGGGTTGCTAAAACACCAATCCATAACATTTAAAAGATTCAAAATGAAGATTTGAGAAAACAGTCAAGAACCCTAAAAGTGTGTCTGACAACCAAATGTCAGGCCCCTTAGATCCGAATATGTTAGGTGTTTGAGTTGTTTGATGTATTATATTTGTAGTATGCTGTGAGCTTAGTAACCTAGAAGTGAAAACAAGATCATAGGATGTATAGATTGCAAGATATTAGTGGTCAAAACCCGTTGACCGATCATGTTTGTAAATTCTGGAAAACCCAGAACTCAAGAACATGGTTTGACAAGATCTTTATAAGCTCTGATCTTCACTCTTACACGTGTTTAGATTGTATAATTGTTATATTGTTGAACCATGTCATGTAGACTACCAGCTCATGACCATAACCCATTACATCAAACAAGAGTAAGATATGATAGATTGAAAGTAGGGTCTCGAAACTGGTTACCCAAATTTCTGGGTAACCTAGAAAGTTTTTGGACATGCCTGACAGTCAGTTTGACCTGTCTAAATTCTGATCCTCTGATGTTGTTATGCACCTTTAGAAAAAACCTTTAGATGTTGTATTAGTGTATTATGACATGTATACTATATAATGGTTACCTTATAACACATTTCTAATACATAGGATCCAAGTTTGAAATAGGAGGTTTGACACCGATCGCCCAGAAACTCAAGATCAGGCCTTGAGGGGTATTTTTACCATCTATAACTCACTTATGTGATGTAATTAGATCACCCAATTAGTTTATTCTCATAGTACTACATCAATACTACACCTTTGAACCATTTGCATGATCAAAAACATCATCAACTAGGAATTAAAGTCGGTCAAACCTACCTACTGAACATTGACTTTCGTGTTCTTCAGTTGGCGAAGAACACAATTAGCGACAGTTCTGTCACTATAAGTGACCTTTAGCGACAGGTTGGTTTAAAAATAATATTATAAATATAAATAAATACCAAATAATTATTATAAATTAATAATAAAGTCCTAAAATACATTTTTTAATTATAATAAGTAATTTTTAATATTTTGATATAAAATTTCATTAATATTAAATATTAATGATAATACAATTAATTAATAATGCTATTACATTAATTATTAAAAATGATAATAAATCATTTTAAATAATAATAAATGTAAACTAATGATTTAGAAATCATTATCAATGATAATATTAAGAATAAATTTGATGATTTAATAATTATTATGAATGATTAATAATTATATGAATGATTGATAAAATCATTTTAAATTAGATAATAATAATAATAAGATATTTTAAATAATAATAAATTATTTAAAAATGAAACTAATGATATAAAAATCATTATCAATAATAGTAAATTATTTGAAAGTTATATTGATGATTTAAAAATCATTATGAATGATAATTATTTACTTAAAAATAATATTAATGACTCTAAAGTCATTTTGATTATTAATAAATTAATTAAAAATAATATTAATTATTGAGAAATGGTTTTAAGCCTCTAGAAATTATTATAAATAATACTTAAAGTAATATGTAAACTCTTAGACAAAGTTTACTCGAAAGACAATACAATAACTATCCGATCAAGTTATAAAACACCGAATAGATATCGAATACAACCCAGACACTATTAAATTGATTAAATATCAATTGTTATTGGTTCTAATTACTGCAATGAACATATTTAGGTTGCGTAAACAGTTTTGAGTTATAAATTAGCTGATCGTCGGGCATGCAAGTTTTTATGTACTTTGTACAAACCTCATATTTCAAATGTCAGTTTCATGTAAATTACTTTATTAAATGAAAATGTGATATTTTTATCAGTTATGATCTGGTAATACATAGTGTTTATGAATTCTGTTATTCAAAGGTTATGAATTTTTGTTCAAACATAACCAAGTCATATGAGTTATTATTATGAAAAAATGCGTTTGATTTGATATCAAAGCATAGTTTGTGAGAAACCAATTTTGTTTGGTACAAATGTATAAAATCATAGTTTGTGAGATACAATTTTTTTTTTTGGTACCAGTGTATTAAAGCACAGTTTGTGAAAAAGAAATTTTATTTGGTGCCGATATATATACTGACACTATTAGAACCGACAGTGAGAAACTGTCGGTGGGCAATTATGGTTGTCCTTGGCAGTGAGGAGTGTCTCCGACATTTATAGCAATGATAGGTAGTAAATTGTCTCTGACATTTATAGCAATGATCGGACAGTACATAGAGGATGATATGCATACTTCTAGTTTTGTTTGGTTGAGCGGATTAACTTAGGGTTACTATGTCTATTGAATTGTGATAACTTCGTAATGTCTTGAGGTTTGGCAGATAAACCTCAGTATATATTTATGGCATTACTCTGAACTTTATGTTCATTTCATCCAAATTTGGTGTGTATAGAAAAAAAACTCTGAACTTTATGTTCATTTATTTCAGAATTGATATACGTATAACATTCGTTTATTGTTCAAAACTTGTTGAGCTTTTTGTAGCTCATCCCTGCAAATATTTTTTTCATTTCCAGATAGAAAGAATATATTCCAGAAGTTCCGGTATTGTGGATAAAAGGCTTAAGACATGGATACCCTGTTGAGAACTATAATGTAATAGTAATGACCTTTTTAAATCAATGTAACAGTATATTATTGGTTTAATGTATTATTAGTTGAGGTATTTAGTTGTTATTCTAATGGAATTAGAAAAGTATACAATATCTATATGAACTATATATCTGAATGATAGTATTAAATGACATTGGCTCTCTGATGCACTGAGGTAGCGCTTCACTCAGTTCCAAGAACTCTAACATTAATACTGTGGAGGTCAGATAGATAAGAATTATAGATATGGAAGAAATATCTGTAAGATACTGAACCTAAACATCCAAGTGAAGGTACTCAGTTACAATGATTGTTCTGACGATAACTACTATTTACTTTGAGTACTGTGAATCTTGGATTTATAGGAATTATTATCTTATAGAATATTTACGTGAGCACCAAATTGGCTATAGTGAATGTAGAGAATTTGGGGGCGTCACAATTTGGTATCAAAGTAGTAGGTTATAGAGATAGGGTGGGAATACCTTAGGATATGACCTGAGAGATTGTAGTGAAGGTAATAAGGAGATAAACTTAGAGATATGAAATGAGTTAGATACTCATTGCAGTAAAGTATTTTGGAGATATTAGGAATGTCTAGAATAGAAAACGGGAAGTTGTAAGAAATGAGGAGATATGGAGATAAAAGGTCTTTGTAATATATGAAGATATTTAAGGTTGTAAGAAATAAGACGGTGATGGATCTAGGAAGTGACCTGGAAGAGTGAGATTTGGAGTTGGATATGGCAAGGAGGCTAGAAACTATTGTGACGACAATAAGAGACTTAGTATCAGGGAGAGAGCAGTAATAAAGAGATAAATTAAAGATAAGTTTGTAAGAGATGAATTAATGAAATTCATCAGCCAAAGTTGGAGGAATAGATTTTTTATATAAGTTAATGATATTGAATTGATATGTTTGGTAAGTGAAGGAGTTAAGTGTGTACTGAGAGGAGAGCTGATTGTTTTACCTGAGGTAGTATTTGAACCATAATAGGTTGTAGTAATGAATAATGTTTTGAAGGATAGAATAGAGGAAGTATCAAGGGAAGTAGTTTACAACTAAGAAGTTGAAGCTATAAAAGAAAAATCTGTGGTAGATTTAGAGAATGCTCATGAAGAGTACCGAAGTTGAAGATAACTAAAGAGGGAGATTGAAGTTTTTATAAGGCTCATATAGAGCTAGAAATAGGGACAACAGAAGATGAAGGAAAGGAAATTGGAGTAACATTACAAAGAGAAGAAATTATATAGATTTTAAGTAGACGCTAGAGAAATTTTGGATATCCACAAAAGGGATGATCGATAGTATCTAGGTTAAGTTAAAAAAATGGAAAAAAAACATGAGAAGTTATGGGGAACAGAGTGTAGTAGAGGAGTTGTAGTTTAAAATAGTATGGTGTTCTTAGTATAAGAATTAGTTGGGAGAAAACTAGTGAAATTATATAAATCATTAGTTGGTCAATTTTCTTGGAGTATATAGAATATAATTGAATATATACACCTTGTTTGTCAAGTTAATTGATTATTATGCTTATATGTAGTTAATTACTATTTATAGATAAATGGCATCACCAGGGAAATCACCAGCAGGGATTGACGGAAACCAGTTAGAAACAAACCTAACTCAACAATTGGTAAATGTGTTACTAGAAGCCTCACGATGGATGTAACGATCAAAAATTTTTAATTTAATTTAAATATTTATTGAATTAAAAAATATTTTAAATAATTTATTTACTGAGGAAATACATAATTGATGGGTTGTGGTGAATTAATTTAGTAACTAAATTAATTAATATTAATTAAATTGAGTAATGATAATTATATTTGAAGGATTTAATTTAAGGAAATAATTAAATTAAATCAATTGCTTAATATTTACTGAAATAATTAAATTAAATGAATTGTTTAATATTAAATGAATAAATTAAATAAAGTGATGTTTCTAATTTATTAATTAAAATTAGATATATAATTATTTATTAATTATAAGGTATAATGATAATAAGAATTTTATTATCGTTATTTAAATTAGCTAAACTAAAGTTATTTAATTAACTAGAATGTGTCACATGAAACTATATAATATAAGATTATTTAAATAATTTAGTTTGGGGAAATTTTTGGTTAGCCAAATAAGGCCTTGTGGCCTTTGACTTGTTTCTAACTGAAGCCTTTTTGTTTTTTTTAAACTGACGTATGTGGGATTGTGGCCAGTTTATATTTCCTACGCGTCTTATTTTTTTTCCTAAGGCTAGACACTATAGAAAATACAAAGAAGGTTTGAGACAAGAAGATAAACATAGATGAGATTGAGAGTGAGAGCTTGAGAGAATTTTTCTGTGATTATCAAGTGGAAGAGAAGGGTTTGCTAATTGTTTTGCTAGTCAAGGTATAAACTATCCCTATTCTAACTTTTAGTCTCGGTGATTATCACGTGAATTGTGGTATATGTATATATGTTCATATAGTTTTGTAAAATCTGTTAATCATCATATATGGTTGATGCTTGTTTGTTAAATACATGAAATTTGGGTTGTAGGGATAAAAATATATCACAGTGTTTATGTTCATATAATATGGCTTAGAGTACAAAATTCCATGCTTAATGTGTGTTAGAATCTGCAATTTGATGTTAGAATATGTTTGTATGTTAAGAAACGAAAGCATCGTAATTGGAATCGTGTCAATTAGTTGAGAAATGAATTTGTGATGATCGAATTCGCTAAAGGTGTCAAAAATTTAGTTTTTGTATGAAAACATGAAATTTAAAGAATTAAATTAGTTTAATTTTATGTTTGATTGTTCTAAGTCGATGAATAAGTGAGGAAACACGTTTGTGTTAGTTTTATATCAATTGGATGTGCTAATTTCATTGTCTTAAGGGTGAAATTCGTGTTAGTTGGGCTAAAAAAGCGAAACACTATTCTTTGCATTTTTTGTTAAATACATGCACCAGTACCAAACAGAATTATTTAGTGCCAAGGCTAAAAGCAGTTCATTTGCGCCATCCGAAGCTTAAGTGTGGTAAGCAATTGCACCACTTTGTGTTTCTAACGAGACACCAGTAGTAAGCAATTTGCTTGCAAGGTTAAGGCTTGGGACAAATGGCAGCAATTGCCAGGTGTCCTAAGCCTAGGCAATGAAGTCTGCTTAATTGTAGGACATGACTAATGGAGTTAATCTAGTTTGGCATGCATTTTAATGATATTAAAACATGATGTGGACTATAGTTACAGATTGTAAGGTGTTATAATTCAAAGTGTGAAGATTTTAAGTAATTATTTAAATAAGTCATAAAATGAAACCAAATGTGATGTTCTCAAAAGTTAGAGATGAACAATTAAGTTATGTGGGATCGTAATGAGATTTCAGAGGCGTTAAGGATGTTAACCAACATGGTTAGATGTTAGGTTAGTATTATGACCTAAATGATGGGTTAAAACCCATGGTGCTAATATTCATACAACTAATTGTTGTTGCGATTTCAATGATATATGTAAGGTAATTGGAGATTATTTTACATTTGTGTAGCTTACATACAAGGAAAGTTTCTAAACCTTAACTCTTTACATTGAGCAAGCTTTCTAACTCCATTCTTTTATTAATGAATGCAAGTTCCTAAATTTTTATTGAGCAAGACTATTGATTATATCCTTATGCACGATTGAATAAGCTCTTGTAACCTAATTTGTTACCTCGAGCGAGTTTTACTTTGCTAAACCTTGATATTATTACTCAAAGCATATATTGTTCTAATACATCGATTCCAATGAGATTGTTCTAACTCTTATGGATATAGCCCTTTGCATGTATATCATGTTTATTCAATTATATATTGTTGATATCCGATCTTTGACTTTGATAGCCTTATTCAGTTATACATTCTTGTATTAGACCTTCAAGTAGTAAGCAGACTTTTATTGATTGAATTAATCCATAGTCGAATAGTGTTCTAAAATTCTAGAAACACTGATAACCTAATTCTAAACTAAGCTTTCTTTAGTACGGAAATTCTAAATTCAAACTAAGACGAACAACCCTAACATAGGGGATTTTGTACGTGTAACGTTTAGATGTTTGTGCACAATATATGGTACAAAGGGCTGATCCCCCTAAGTACGTTAAGAAGGGTCTGTATAGTCTAAATGACTGTTAAGATTGAGGTAATAATACTTAAACACCGGAGACTTAGTTCGTGGTATTAAGACCATTAGACGTTGATTTTGAACTTGTTTTCTATTCATAGTTCGTAGAATAAGTTCATTATTGTTCAGCATTCGTTGTTCATTCTCACGTTGTTATCATTACTATTTTCTATATCAGTGAGCAATTGTTTGCTCACTCTTGCAATTAACACTGCAGCTAAAGTGGAGAAAGTTGATGAGCCATCTACTAGCAAAGGAAAGGGCAAAATGTCCAAGTGTTGAAGACTAATGAGAAATTTATTTAAATGTTTACTTTATGAGACTTGTTTTATTTTATGATGTATTCTGCAAACTGATGTAATAAATTTAAGGTTAGATTACATGGGATTGTTTTTGAGATGATGATGTAACCTTTTAATGGGAAAGATTTTTTAAGTTATTTCAATTATGTCTTTATCCTTTATCATGGGTAGCTAGATGTAATAGTTTTTGATAAGTGAGCACCAAATCCTGTGGGAATGGAGTACCTGGATTTGGGAGTGTCACAGGTTGGTATCAAAGCCTTAGGTTATGAACCTTAGGTGGGGAAACCTTAGGAAGTAACCCTTAAGGAGACAGAAAATATAGAGGTGTCTAACTTTTATTGAGTTTAAGAAATTGATTAAGGTATCCATTGAAGCCAAATAATAAAAGACATTATGTGCTATGTGTTAATAACTTATGTGCTCGCGAGTATCGAAAAGTGTTAAGTAAAACTTAAAATATTTTGTTGTCAGGATGTCTAACGATGGAGGATCCAATCCAGCTAGGGAGGTGATACCTCAGGATGTCGAACCCCGGGATATTCACGTAGTATAGGAGCAGTTGATCCAGGAGGATGAGCCTGTGACCGATCCCGAGGAGGATAGTTCTGAGGAGATAGAGGAGGATGATGAGGAAGAGGATCTTGAGGAGTTTCCACCAAATTCCATTTCAGTAGAGATGTATGACGCTCTGTATAGCCGTAACATAGAACTACAGGACAAGTTTGAGGAGCTGAAGGAGATGGTCGAAATGCATCACGCTTCGATGGAGCAGAAGGATGCGGACATTCAAGAACTTGACTCATGCCTTGGAAACACGAAGTGGGACCTAGTTCATACCAAGGGTCAGCATGAAGATCTGTTGGCGGTGAACGAGAAGATGAAGACTGACATGGAAAAATTAAAAGATGACTTCAAAGAGGAATCAGCTAAGCATGCAAGAGCAGATGATGCTTGGATGAAGGCGACTCAACGTGTAGACCGTGCTGAGGCTAAGGTCCAAGTGAAGAAAGCCAAGATGAACGAGATGGATTACGCTTTTAATTCTGCAATTGATAGGGCCCAGGATTGAGTCTTTTATTACCCACCTCAGTTTAAAGATTCATCGTGGTTTGTGATGGATCGTAGAACGGCGTATCATATCATAGAGGAAGAGCATCGAGAAGCCTTACGACGCCTTAATATGCCTAGATAGAATAAGAGTGATAATAATATGTGGTTAATTATGTGAATAAATAAACTGTGAATCCCTTATTTTGAGATTAATAAAGGGATAGTATGAGTATGTAATCCTGAAACTTGTCTAGTTCAGGAAAGTGAATGTTTATAGCGGTTATGCTATCTTTAGTATATTCTAAAACTTTATGAATGAATAAAATATTAGAGTTTATTTGAAATGTTATGTGTTATAGCTTTAATCTTGGAATGTTTAAGTTAAACTTCAAATACCCAAGAAGTTGAGTAAGGAACTAATAAGCGTATATTTTAACAGAAAATGCCTCCTAGGAGAAGACAACCACGGCAGCAAGCACCTCCTGAGGGGTCTACTAATAATAACAACGAGACCAACGCTAATCCGGTTCAGCAGTTGGTAACTCTGTTGACGAGTGCACTTGTGAATCAACCGCAAACTCAAGTCACGACATTTAAGGAATTCAAAGCGGTTGGACCACTAGAGTTTTAAGGGTCTATGAATCTAGTGGAAGCCCAAACCTGGATTATGGAAATGGAGAAGGTGTTCGACGTTGCTAGAGTAAACGAAGATCAGAAGACTGTGTTCGCAACGTTCATGCTAAAGTCTGAAGTTAGCTACTGGTGGCAGGCAAATAAAGTTCGTGGAGGATAAGGAGTGATAGCGTGTGATAGATTTAAGGAGATGTTTTTCAAAATGTACTTTCCAGCAAGTTCTCGGAATCAGTTGGAAGTGCAATTTCTGAAGTTGAAGCAAGGAACAATGACGGTGCCTGGATATGCTGCGAAGTTTAACGAATTGGCAAGGTTTTCTACTTATCAAGTCAATACTGACAAGTGTAAAGCGAGAAGGTTTGAACAAGGATTGAAACCCTGGCTCTATAGCATGGTTTCAATGTTCCAGCTGAATACATTTGTGGCCGTACTGAAAAGGCAATTATCGCGGAAGGTGGAAGCGATGCCTTAACCAAGTACAACCAAGAATCGAAGAAGAGGAAGACTGAGAATGAAAATAAGGCTGGTGGAAGTAATGTTGGAAGTAACAATCAGAAGAGAAAGTGGAACGAGAATTCTACTGCAGGAGGACAGCAGCGAAATCAGCAGAAGAAAAAGTTTGAAGCTTGTGCGACGTGTGAAAAGAAATATACTGGAGTATGTTTGAAGGGAAAGCGAGTGTGTTTCAACTATGGCCAGGAGGGACACATTGCACCGAACTATTTTAGTCCGAAGAAAGGAGCATGTTTTACCTGCTGTTCAAAAGATCACATGGCTCGTGATTGCCCCAAGAAGCCAGCGGGAAATGCAAGTGGTAGAAAATGAAACAACAATGGTGGTGGTTCATTGACTATCATTTGACCAAGATGCTGATCAATGACCCTCTGCGAAGACTTTCAATATGACCGTCAAGGGATGTTGTCTTGTCTCTGGATGTGGTGTCGTGTATCATTACGATTAATGGTATTAATGCTTATGTACTATTTGATTCAAAATGCTATTTGTTCATTTATATCCGATGAATTTGCTCAAAATTTAGATTTGCCTCAGGAAGAATTAGAATTTCCCTTAAGTATAGAGATTGCAAATAGGGAAGTGATTTAAAATCCCAAATTTTACGAATAAAGATTTAATTTTCTTGAAATATTTTTTAAATATTATGGTGTGGATTTGAGATAATGTTATAGTTGTGGGTAGTATTTATAAATTTTACAAAGTATGCAAGTTGTTGTATTATATTCGATTGGTCGGGGAATATTCGTTTTAGCAGGGAGTATTCGTACAACGGCGCAATCATTGGTGGACCCCACAACGAAATTATTATCCGATTGAGAAAACGACAAAAATATTTTTTATGAAAATAACGACAGAAGTTTTACTGTTAAAAATGTTAAACTACTCGGTAGTAAAAGTACAGTAATACGCATGGTTGCATAGTAGCACACAGTATTGATTATTGATGCTTACGTGAGAAGTCACTCAATTTTGTTCAATTATTGCTTCAGTAATTGTTGCGTAGTATCTCACGTTATTTGATTCAATTATTGTCGATATTTTATATATTATTAAATCAATAATTGAGATGACAGAGTTATTAATATTATTATTTTCAATATTAACGATGTCTAGAAGTTACGCCAGGAGAGGTTTTGTCACCTAATTGCATGGCATGATAGGGAAATCCTTATTGGAAAGCCCCATCTTTCACAGGAACGACACAGTCGATTAATATTGTGAATTATAATAATGATGATAAATGTTGTTAAATATATTGAGGTGTCTTTTTATGAAGTCACGGAAGTTTATATATATATATATATATATATATATAAATTTTGTTTTATTAGTATTATTAATGTAATAAAAGCAGAAAAAGCTTTTATATAAAATGAATACTTTTATAAAGTTATTTATTTTATTAGACAATAATTATAATATAATATATTTTATTATGCATAATGTTTTGCATAGTAAAATCTTTTTTATATAAAATAAAATATGTTTATAAAGTTATTTATTTTATTAGACAATAATTAGAATATATTATATTTTATTATGCATAGTGTTTTTGCATAGTGCCTACATAGTATTTGCATAGTAAAATCTTTTTATATAAAATAAAATACTTTTATAAAGTTATTTATTTTATTAGACTATAAATAGAATATATTATATTTTATTTAAAAGATTTTGTTTTATTAGAATAATTTATTAATATTGCATAGTAAATCAACATGGACAAATTCGTTTAAAAAGTAAATCAATCTGGACCGTTCATGAATTAGTTACTATTCACTCCATTCTCCTATAAATAGAAGCTCATTCCTTCATTATTTCTTACGAATTCACTGAAACTCTAAAGAGAGAAACTATAGAGAAAAAGAAGAAAAGTATTCTGCTACTTTACTACTCCTATATCCAGTTCTTCTAAGGTAAGGGATATTATTTCTTTCGTATTCATGAAAAGAACTTCTGTTATTCCATTCTTTATTATTCTGTTGGAATAACCTATATACGCGGCCTACCTTATACTTGGTGAAATTCTTATGTTATTCCATTCTTTATTATTATGTTGAATAACTTTGTATGTATGCTAAATACCGCATACATGGTGAAATTCTTACATTATTCCATTCTTTATTATTACATTGGAATATCCATACGTGCATTTACGCATGACTGGTTCCGTTATTTATTATTACATTAGAACATCCATGCGTTGCAATTTACTTTGACACAGTTCCGTTATTTATTATTTTTTGGAATATCCTATCCGTGCGTTTCTACGCATGACACGAATTCCGTTATTTATTATTACATTGGAATAACTTTGTATGTCGCGGTTTATCGTATGCACGGTGATTTCTTTTGTTATTCCATTCTTTATTATACTCGGTTTGGTTAAAGTTTTGACTTCTATACTCCATGAAATTAGTTGAATATCCTTGATATTTTCGCTTCATCCAGTATCTTTTCATGGAAATATTCTTCTGAGCCTTCTTGAATTTTACTCTACAAAGAAGTATCATGTTGACAATTTGGACGTTATTAGTTCCTGGATAAATTAACTCTTGAACTTGTTTTATTGAATTCTTATATCATTGTCATCATCCTCATGTTTATTTTATGTTGAAAGTCATTTGTGGCACATGGTGCATAGATGGACTTGGTATGATTATGACCGAGGATTAATCGGTATAATCATGGCCGTAATGTTACAAATGATGTGGTAAAAGTCCTCATTGGCCCGTAGTGCATTGATGGACGATTGTTGGCATGATCATGACCATTGATGAGTACATGAATATCCTTGGCCCATGATGGTACATGGATAATTTGTGGTTGTGATACTAATTAATATCTTTGGTCGAAAAGTGCGGGGGATGATGTGGATTATTTATTAAAATTTGGGTCCCGGCCCGATAAAAGTGATGAAAAACTTTTTAAATCATAAAAGATAGTAGATTTTATTCTCTACTTGACTCTTTTAATGGATTGCTTGTTCATTGCAGATTAAACTTGATGTTTGTTATATTTTATCAGTTTAACATTGTTAAAGACTAATGATAATTTATTCTACATTATCTTAGTCATAATATTTCTTATTGGGCTAGTTGAGCTTACCCCTTTCTTTCACTGTTCTCTTTAGGAAATGAGAACATAGCCGGGACTAGTCGGGGAACGGAGCAACGGTCCAGATGATAGCATTAGTAGTCCTCACTATTCTGTTAAATAGTGTGACAATAAATGTAATGACGACTCCTTTGAGTGTTGATATTGTCTAGATGACAATATTCTTTTTAAAACTCTCAATTTATGTTTTGTCGTATTTTACACGACAGCTGTATTATTAAGTTGTATTTGAATTTTGTACCATGTATTTGGCGACTCAAGATAGGTGATGTATACCTATTTTGGGGGCGTCACAAGTGATTCCTGGTAAATTCATATATAGGAATTGTAGAGTGGATATAAAAAGTCACGAGATGATGGTAGACTTGATACCAATTAGACATGGTGAGTTTGTTGTTATACTGGGAATGGATTGGTTATTCAATTACGGAGTAGTAATTGATTGCCAGAGGAAGTGTGTTAACCTTATGACTCCGTCAAAGGTTGTGTTCTTTGGTAGCAAGTCACCTCGACAAGCAAGTTGTCTGACGGTGATGCAAGCCAAGAAGTTGTTGAGACGAGGATGTGTAGGATACTTTGCCTACATAGTCGATACGCAGAAGAAGAGTACAAAGCTAGAAGAGATACCGATTATAAGAGATTTTGCAGACGTATTTCCAGACGATTTTTCGGGTCTTCTGCCGGATCGACAAATCGAGTTCGTGATTTATTTACTACCAGGAACGACCCCAATATCTAAAGAACCATACAGAATGGCCCCGATAGAAATGAAAGAGTTGATGGTGCAGTTGCAGGAATTGCTCGACAAAAAGTATATTCAGCTGAGTGTGTCGCCATGGGGAGCACCGGTTTTTTTTGTTAAGAAGAAAGACGGATCGATGCGGCTTTGCATTGATTACCGAGAATTGAATAAGGTCACGATTAAAAATAAGTATCCATTACCAAGAATCGATGACCTGTTCGATCAGTTGAAGGGAGCGAGGTATTTCTCTAGGATAAACCTGAGGAGTGGTTATCATCAGTTGAAGGTGAGGCTGGAGGATTTACCAAAAATAGCATTCAAAACTCGGTATGCTCATTACGAGTTTTTGGTTATGTCTTTTGGTTTAACCAACACACCTGCATCGTTCATGGATTTGATGAACAGGGTATTTAAACCATTATTAGACAAATTTGTGGTGGTGTTTATTGATGATATACTGGTGTATTCCAAGACCAAGGAGGAACATGTGGAACATTTAAGAGTGACATTGGAGACATTGAGAAAAGGGAAGTTGTACGCTAAGTTCTAAAAATGTGAATTTTAGTTAGAATCTGTACAGTTTCTCGGACACATTATTGATAAGGACGAAATTTCGGTGGATCCATAAAAAGTTGAAGCAGTAGTAAACTGGGATCAGCTGAAGACACCGTCAGAAGTAAGGAGTTTCTTAGGATTGGCAGGTTACTACAGGCTTTTTATTCAAGACTTTTCCAAGATCGCGACTCCATTGACGAACTTAACTAGGAAGGCAGTTAAGTTTGTTTGGACAGAAAAGTGTGAGGAAAGTTTTCGAGAGTTAAAGAAGAGGCTGAGCTCTGCACCTGTGTTGTCGTTGCCTAATGATACAGGAAATTTTGTGGTGTATAGTGACGCATCGCATAAAGGACTAGGTTGTGTGCTTATGCAAAACGACAGAGTTATTGCGTATGCGTCATAGTAGTTGAAAGATTATGAGAAAGGGTACCGATTCATGACTTAGAGTTGGCGACGATGGTGTTTGCCTTGAAAATTTGGAGACATTATCTTTACGGAGAGAGGTGTGAGATATATACTGACCATAAAAGTCTGAAGTATATCTTTACACAAAAAGATTTGAATATGAGGCAAAGAAGATGGTTAGAGCTGATCAAAGACTATGACTGTGAGATTGTCTATCATCCTGGAAAGGCGAATGTTGTTACTGATGCTTTAAGTAGGAAAGGATGAGAGAAGTTAATGATGTTAACTTCTCAGGAGAAGCTAGTGTCGAAAATGGCTAAGATGGAGTTGGAAATTAAATATCTAACAGAATACGATGAAAAGTTGTTCCAGATAGGTAACAGTTCAACGTTGGTGGAAAAGGTGAAAAATGCACAACTTCAGGATGGAGACTGCGAAAAGATAAAACAGAAGATATCTGAAGGTGAGGAAAAAAAATTCAAAATTGATTCGGAAGGGTTACTTCGATTTGAAGGGAGAATTTGGGTTCCGCAAGTACTAGAAGTTAAGGAGGAAATTCTGAGTGAGGCTCACAACTCAAGATATTCGATTCACCCTAGGAGTACAAAGATGTACCAGGATCTTATACATCATTTTTGGTGGTCGAATATGAAGAGGGATGTGACTGAATGCGTGGCAAAATGTTTAACGTGTCAGAAAGTCAAAGCTGAACATCAAAGGCCAAGCGGATTGTTACAACCGTTGGAGATACCAGAATGGAAATGGGAGCATACCACAATGGATTTTGTGCTAGGTCTTCCAACAACCCAACAAGGTTACGATGCCATTTGGGTGATTGTCGATCGACTGACAAAGTCGACACACTTTTTGCCAATCAAGATTAGATTTACCCTAGATCGGTAGCAAAACTGTATGTGAAGGAAATTATGTCAAGACACGGTGTACTAGTGTCCATTGTATCAGACAGAGATCCACGTTTTACATCTACTTTCTGGAAACGGTTACAAGAATGTTTGGGAACACAGCTAAGAATGAGCACAACGTACCATCCTCAGATCGACGGACAAATAAGAGAACCATTCAAACACTAGAAGATATGCTCAGAGCATGTATCATGGGTTTCAAGGGAAATTTGGATGATCATTTACCATTGGTAGAATTTGTTTATAATAATAGTTATCACACGAGTATTGGAATGCCGCCTTACGAAGCGTTATATGGCAGAAAATGCAGAACTCCATTATGCTGGGATGAGGTAGTCGAAATCATTAAAGTGATTCGAGCAAGATTGATAGCCGCACAAGATAGACAGAAGAAATATGCCAATCAGCATCGACAAAATAGAGAATTTGATGTCGGTAGTTATATTTTCTTGAAAGTGTCTCCCTGGAAGGGAAAAATTCGGTTTGGCAAGAAAGGGAAATTAAGTCCTAGATTTATAGGACCTTTCGAAGTGCTTCGACAAGTTGGTGAAATAGCGTACGAGGTAGATAATTATGTGTAGTTAATTTTTATTTATAGATAAATGGCATCACCAGGGAAATCACCAGCAGGGATTGATGGAAACCAGTTAGAAACAAACCTAACTCAACAATTGGTAAATTTGTTACTAGACGCCTCACGATGGATGTAACGATCGAGAAATTTATAATTTAATTTAAATATTTATTAAATTAACTAAATATTTTAAATAATTTATTTATTAAGGAAATACATAATTGATGGGTTGTGGTGAATTAATTTAGTAACTAAATTAATTAATATTAATTAAATTGAGTAATGATAATTCTATCTCAAGGATTTAATTTAAGGAAATAATTAAATTAAATCAATTGCTTAATATTTACGAAATAATTAAATTAAATGAATTGTTTAATATTAAATGAATAAATTAAATAAAGTGATGTTTCTAATTTATTAATTAAAATTAGATATATAATAATTTTGTAATTATAAGGTATAATGATAATAAGAATTTTATTATAAGTTATTTAAATTAGCTAAACTAAAGTTATTTAATTAACTAGAATGTGTCACATGAAACTATATAATATAAGATTATTTAAATAATTTAGTTTGGGGAAATTCTTGGTTAGCCAAACAAGGCCTTATGGCCTTTGGCTTGTTTCTAACTGAAGCCTTTTTGTTTTTTTTAAACTGACGTATGTGGGATTATGTCCAGTTTATATTTCCTACGCGTATTATTTTTTTCCCTAAGGCTAGACACTATAGAAAATATAGAGAAGGTTTGAGAGAAGAAGATAACACACAGAGGAGATTGAGAGTGAGAGCTTGAGAGAATTTTTCTATGATTATCAAGTGGAAGAGAAGGGTTTGCTAATTGTTTTGCTAGTCAAGGTATAAACTATCCCTATTCTAACTTTTAGTCTTGGTATATATATATATATATATATATATATATATATATATATATATATATATATATATTCTATGCGATTGGAAATCACGTGAATTGTGGTATATGTATATATGTTCGTATAGTTTTGTAAAATTTGTTAATCATCATATATGGTTGATGCTTGTTTGTTAAATACATGAAATTTGGGTTGTAGGGATAAAAATATATCACAGTGTTTATGTTCATATAATATGGCTTAGAAAGTACAAAATTTCATGCTTAATGTGACGCCCCCAAAATAGGTCCACACGACCCATTCTGAGTCGCCAAATATCACACTATAAAAATCAAATACAAACTTCATTTATATAATTGTTGAACTGTCGTGCAGAGTACGACAACACATAAGTTGTGAGTTTTAATACAATATTGTCTCGTAGACAATATCGAAACTCAAATTATTACAATGCCATATAAAGTACAGCAGCAAATATTTCAAGACCCCAAAGAAGAACGAGAAGATTTCTATCCTGCTCATTCTAATGAGGTGCACTTTTGACGCTTTCAAAGTCAGGTTCTCACCACCCTATTGCCGTTCACCAAAATCAATTATTAAGTGATGTATAAAATATGACAAACACATCTTAGGTCCTCAATACAATCATATATTGTATGTCATGCTATTTTATAATGAATTGAGAAACTTCGACAGTCTCGGACCATCACACTATTCCCCTGTTATCCCCGCTCGACCCAGCTACACTCTTATTACATGAAAGGAATTGTGAAATAAAAGGGTGAGCACCAATAACCTAGTAAATAATATCATGACTAAAGATAATTAAATTATCAATAGCATTCATTAGTAATAAATCATAGATTTAGAACATATGGTAGATGATAAAACTTTTCAACCATAGTTGCAGCGGAATCAACAATCCATTAGAAGAGTCAAGTAGAACATAATGTCTACTATCTCCTCCAAATTAAAAGTCCATTGCTAATATTTCATTCATGTAAAACTCATCAATAGTTCTTTGTTGTACCCAAGACAAAGAGAACTTGTATCACCTTTCTTCACCTAAACCACTAAAGATTATAGTTAAATTCATAATTCATATTTATAATCATGTAAATCAACAGTTTCTCCTTGCCACAAAGGCTTAATAGAACGTTTACTCAATATCCTTACCACAAAGGCTAAAGATATCCAAATGTAATAACAATGATCATACCAATCAGTTGTCTATCTTTATACTACGGGCCAAAGATATTCAACTATAAAACCAATGGTCATGATCATACCAATCAATTGTCTGTCAGTGCATTACGGCAAAAGTCATTCAACTATGTTCATGATCCTGCCAATCACATCATTGAATTATCCATTCATTAATGGCAAAGGATATCCGTTAGTATCACCAGTGGTCATGATCATGTCATACACCTGTCCATCTTTGCACTACAGGCCAAAGCTATCAATCAACAGTTCGTCTTTGCACGTAAGCCAAAGATATACAATTGTAAAATCAATAATCAACAGTCCATCTTTGCACGTAAGCCAAAGATATACAACCGTAAAACCAATAATCAACAGTCCATCTATACACTACGGGCCAAAGATGACTTTCGTTATAATATAAGCATGAGGATGATGACAATGATATAAGCATCAATCAAATGGAATCAAGGATAAATATTAAAGACTTTAAATTTATCTAGAGTTTAAAAATATCCAAATTGTCAACATGATACTGCTTTGTGGAGTAAAATTCAAGAATAATATCCATGTATCAAAAATAATTTGTACAGAAAAGAAATAATTTTTTTGGTGAATAGTACCCTGTGAATAGTACTTTGGGAATAGTACCCCATGAATAGTACCCCGACATGAAAAGTGCTCCAAATACCCGAGTGAATAATGCTAGAGTGAATAGTAATCGGGTGAATAGTAACTTATGAATAGTACCCCGACATGAAAAGTGCCCCAAATACCCGAGTGAATAATACTAGAGTGAATAGTAATCGGGTGAATAGTAACCCATGAATAGTAACTCATGAATAATACTTCGGGTGAAAATATTGATATTAAATAAGAAAGTTCATATCAATATTCTAATAAAATGATACTAGATGAAGCGCAAAACTCAAGGATATTCCACTAATTTCAAGGATTATAGAAGCAATACTTACCATATGACGTTTAGATTTAAGAATATGAAAAGAATTAACATACGAAAACTGCAAATGGATTTTCACCTGTCATACGGTACGTAATCCGCGTAGACAGGTTATTCTGACATACTAAAGGATGAATACGAAGAATAGTATTCCTTATGAATACGAAAGAAATAATACCCCTTACCAAACGAAAATAACATCACTTACGAATATAAAAGAACTAACGTCCCTTACCTTAGTAGAAGACTGAATACTGCAATAGTGAAGTAGCAGAATACTCTTCTTCTTTCTCTCTATAGTTTCTCTCTCTATAGCTTCTCTTAGGAATCTCAGTGAATTGGTGAGAATGAAAGAAGAATTAAGCTTTTATTTATAGGAGAATGGACTAAATAGTAACTAATTCATGAACGGTCCAGATTGATTTACTATTAGAACGGACGGTCCAAATTGATTACTATTAAAACCACAACCGACGGTCCAGATTGATTTACTTTTAAAACCACCACCGACGGTCCAGATTGATTACTTTTAAAACCACCACCGACGGTCTAGATTGATTTACTTTTAAAACCACCACCGATGGTCCAGATTGATTTACTTTTAAAACCACCACTGACGATCCATATTGATTTACTATTAAAACCACCACCGACGGTCCAAATTTGATTTACTATTAAAACCACCATCAATGGTCTAGATTGATTTACTATTAAAACCACCATCAATGGTCCAGATTGATTTAACTTATTACACTTTAGTACCCCTAAAGTTTTTCAAGTTTGCATTATTCCCCTCTAACTTTTGTAATTCAATTATCTTCAATAAACACATTCTTAATACTTCAACAATTATTCATCATTAATATTATAACTCACAATATTTAACAACCGGGTCGTTCCCAGGAAAGAGGGGCTTTCCGATAAGGATTTCTATTTATTGGCGCACAATTAGGTGACCAAACCTCTCCTTAACAGAACTTCTAGACAATATTGCAAATAATAATATGAATAACTTTTTTGTCTCAATTATTGATTTAATAATATAAAATATTATGCAGATGATACTGTGACAATAATTAAATTAATAATATGAGAGATATGATGTAGCAATTACTGTAGCAATAATTGAGTATAACTGAGTGGTTTCTTACATAAGCATTAATAATCAATATCGTGTGCTACTATGCAACCATACGTATTACTGTATTTTTACTACCGGGTAGTTCAATAGTTTTAACGGTAAAACTTTCGTCGTTATTTTTATAAAAAGATATTTTTGTTGTTTTCTAACTATGACAATACTTCCGTTATGGGGTCCACCAATGATTGTACCGTCGTACGAATATTCCTTGTTAAAATGAATATTCCCCGACCAATCGAATATTCCCCGACACAACGAATATTTTATATCAACTTGCTTACTTTGCAAAATTTTCAAATATCACCCATAACTTTAACCTTTTAACAATTTAACCATTTACTAAATAGAATAATAATTATTAGAAAATTGAATACTTTTATTTCATAAAATTCGGGGTCTTACAATCTTCCCTCCTTATGAAATTTCGCCCTCAAAATTTATGTACATGGTAGTTCGAAGAGATGAGAATACCTTGCTTTCTTTTCGGATTGTACATTCCCGATTATTTCATCTATATCATGATTTTCTCATTGCTCATCTCCTGTATTTCAGATAATATTCTAGAATACATCTTCAAAGCAAAGGTTAATTGACATATTACAGTTTGTCAATTTATCGAGTAAAAATTTCAGCTTAGGTAAGTCACACACTAGCGAAGTATATTACTCGTGTCTCCCCTCCTGGTTCTAGACTCATATCTCCACCAGCGACCATATCCCTAAGCTCTGATACCATTTGTGACTCTAATCCAAGACTTGGATAGCACCTCACATTTATACCTATCAGCTTGCTACCGTACATCACGGCATCCCCTACGGAGAGTCTGGCTTCGGTGCATTCCAAGACTTGGAAGTCACCAGCGAGAGGCTCGGGGCTCTTACACTATAGCTCTGATACTAATTGTGATGCCCCCAAAATAGGTCCACACGACCCATTCTGAGTCGCCAAATATCACACTATGAAAATCAAATACAAACTTCATTTATATAATCATTGAACGTAATAAATGCAGTACGACAACACATAAGCTGTGAGTTTTAATACAATATTGTCTTGTAGACAGTATCCAAACTCAAATTATTACAATGCCATATAAAGTACAGCAGCAAATATTTCAAGACCCCAAAGAAGAACGAGAAGATTTCTATCATGCTCATTCTAATGAGGTGCACTTTGGACGCTTTCAAAGTCGGGTTCTCACCACCCTATTGTCGTTCACCAAAATCAATTATTTAAGTGATGTATAAAATATGACAAAGACATCTTAGGTCCTCAATAAAATTATGTATTGCATATCATGCCGTTTTATAATGAATTGAGAAACTTCGACAGTCTCGGACCATCATATTATTCCCCTGTTATCCCTGCTCGACCCAGATACACTCTTATTAAATGAAAGGAATTGTGAAACAAAAGGGTGAGCACAAATAACTAGTAAAGAATATCATGACTAAAGATAATTAAATTATTAATAGCCTTCATTAGTAATAAATCAGAGATTTAGAACATATGGTAGATGATAAAACTTTTCAACCATAGTTGCAGCGGAATCAACAATCCATTAGAAGAGTCAAGTAGAACATAATGTCTACTATCTCCTTCAAATTAAAAGTCCATCGTTAATATTTCATTCATGTAATACTCGTCAATAGTTATTTGTTGTACCCAAGACAAAGAGAACTTGCATCACCTTTCTTCACCTAAACCACTAAAGATTATAGTTAAATTCATAATTCATATTTATAATCATGTAAATCAATAGTTTCTCCTTACCACAAAGGCTTAATAGAACGTTTACTCAATATCCTTACCCCAAAGGCTAAAGATATTCAAATGTAATAACAATGATCATACCGATCAGTTGTCTATCTTTACACTACGGGCCAAAGATATTCAACTATAAAACCAATGGTCATGATCATACCAATCAATTGTCTGTTAGTGCACTACGGCCAAAGACATTCAACTATGGTCATGATCTTGCCAATCACATCATCGAATTATCCATGCATTACGTGCAAAGGATATCCGTTAGTATCACCAGTGGTCATGATCATGTCATACACATGTCCATCTTTGCACTACGGGCCAAAGCTATCAATCAACAGTTCGTCTTTGCACGTAAGCCAAAGATATACAATTGTAAAATCAATAATCAACAGTCTATCTTTTCATGTAAGCCAAAGATATACAACCGTAAAACCAATAATCAACAGTCCATCTATGCACTACGGGCCAAAGATGACTTTCGTTATAATATAAGCATGAGGATGATGACAATGATATAAGCATCAATCAAATGGAATCAAGGATAAATATTAAAGACTTTAAATTTATCTAGAGTTTAAAAATATCTAAATTGTCAACATGATACTGCTTTGTGGAGTAAAATTCAAGAATAATATCCATGTGTCAAAAATAATTTGTACAGAAAAGAAATAAATTTTTCAGTGAATAGTACCCTTTGAATAATACTTTGGGAATAGTACCCCGGCATGAAAAGTGCTCCAAATACCCGAGTGAATAATGCTAGAGTGAATAGTAATCGGATGAATAGTAACCCATAAATAGTAACTCATAAATAGTACCCCCAACATGAAAAGTGCCCCAAATACCCGAGTGAATAATACTAGAGTGAATAGTAATCGGGTGAATAATAACCCGTGAATAATAACTCATGAATAGTACTTTGGGTGAAAATTGATATTTAATAAGAAAGTTCATATCAATATTCCAATAAAATGATACTGGATGAAGCGCAAAACTCAAGAATATTCCACTAATTTCAAGGATTATAGAAGCAATACTTACCATAGTAAGTTTAGATTTAAGAATATGACAAGAATTAATATACGAAAATTGCAAATGGATTTTCACCTATCATACGGTACGTAATCCACGTAGACAGGTTATTTCGACATACTAAATGATGAATACAAAAAATAGTATTCCTTATGAATACGAAAGAAATAATACCCCTTACCAAACAAAAATAACATCCCTTACGAATATAAAAGAAATAACGTCCCTTACCTTAGTAGAAGACCGGATACTGCAATAGTGAAGTAGCAGAATGCTCTTCTTCTTTCTCTCTATAGTTTCTCTATCTATAGCTTCTCTTAGGAATCTCAGTGAATTGGTGAGAATGAAAGAAGAATTAAGCTTCTATTTATAGGAGAATGGACTAAATAGTAACTAATTCATGAACGGTCCAGATTGATTACTATTAAAACCACAACCGACGGTCCAGATTGATTTACTTTTAAAACCACCACCGACAGTCCAGATTGATTACTTTTAAAACCACCACCGACGGTCCAGATTGATTTACTTTTAAAACCAGCACCGACGGTCCAGATTGATTTACTTTTAAAACCAGCACCGACGGTCCATATTGATTTATTATTAAAACTACCACCGACGGTCCAGATTGATTTACTATTAAAACCACCATCAATGGTCTAGATTGATTTACCATTAAAACCACCATCAATGGTCCAGATTGATTTAACTTATTACAATTTAGTACCCCTAAAGTTTTCCAAGTTTGCCTTATTCCCCACTAACTTTTGTAATTCACTTATCTTCAATAAACACATTCTTAATACTTCAACAATTATTCATCATTAATATTATAACTCACAATATTTAACAACTAGGTCGTTCCTAAGAAAGAGGGGGCTTTCCGATAATGATTTCTCCTTATTAGCGCGCAATTAGGTGACCAAACCTCTCCTTGACAGAACTTCTAGACATTGTCAATATTGCAAATAATAATATGAATAACTTTGTTGTCTAAATTATTGATTTAATAATATAAAATATTATGCAGATGATACTGTGACAATAATTGAATCAATAATATGAGAGATATGATGCATCAATTACTGTAGCAATAATTGAATATAACTAAGTGGCTTCTTACGTAAGCATCAATAATCAATACCTTGTGCTACTATGCAACCACGCGTATTACTGTATTTTTACTACCGGGTAGTTCAACAGTTTTAACGGTAAAACTTTCATCGTTATTTTTATAAAAAGATATTTCTGTTATTTTCTAACTACGACAATACTTCCGTTGTGGGGTCCACCAATGATTGTACCGTCGTACGAATATTCTCTATTAAAACGAATATTCCCCGACCAATCGAATATTCCCCGACACAACAAATATTTTATATCAACTTGCTTACTTTGCAAAATTTTCAAATATCACCCTTAACTTTAACCTTTTATCAATTTAACCATTTACTAAATAGAATAATAATTATTAGAAAATTGAATACTTTCATTTTATAAAATTCGGGTTCTTACACTTAATGTGTGTTAGAATCTGCAATTTTATGTTAGAATATGTTTGTATGTTAAGAAAAAAAAGCGTCGTAATTAGAATCGTGTCAATTGGTTAAGAAACGAATTCGTGATTATCGAATTCGCTAAAGGTGTCAAAAATTGAGTTTTTGTATGAAAACATGAAATTTAAAGAATTAAATTAGTTTAATTTGATGTTTGATTGTTCTAAGTCGATGAATAAGTGAGGAAACATGTTTGTGTTAGTTTTATATCAATTGGATGTGCTAATTTCACTGTCTTAAGGGTGAAATTCGTGTTAGTTGGGCTAAAAGCGGAACACTGTTGATGCATTTTTTTGGTTCTATCTGTGCACCAGGGCATCTGCGCTGGTGCCAAGGCCAAAAGCGATGCAGCTGCACCGGTCCAAGGCTTAAGTGTGGCGTAGCTGAGCCAATGGTTTTCTACTGACAAGCACCAACGCAGCTGCGCCGTTGCCAAGGCTTGGGACAGCGCAGCTGCGCCGTGTCTTGAGCCTAGGCAGTGAAGTCTGCTTAATTATAGGAAATGACTAATGGACTTAATCTAGTTTGGCATGTGTGTTAATGTTATTAAAACATAATATGGACTATAATAACAGATTGTAAGGTGTTATAATTCAAAGTGTGAAGATTTTAAGTAATTATTTAAATAAGTCATAAAATGAAACCAAATGTGATGTTCTCAAAAGTTAGAGATGAACGATTAAGTTATCTTGGATTGTAATGAGATTTCAGTGGCGTTAAGGATGTTAACCAACATGGTTAGATGTTAGGTTAGTATTATGACCAAAATGATGGGTTAAAACCCATGGTGCTAATATTCATACAACTAATTGTTGTTGTAATATCAATGATATATGTAAGGTAATTGGAGATTATTTTACATTTGTGTAGCTTACATACAAGGCAAGTTTCTAAACCTTAACTCTTTACATTGAGCAAGCTTTCTAACTCCATTCTTTTATTAATGAATGCAAGTTCCTAAATTTTTATTGAGAAAGACTATTAATTCTATCCTTATGCATGATTGAATAAGCTCTTGTAACCTAATTTGTTACCTCGAGCGAGTTTTACTTTGCTAAACCTTGATATTATTACTCAAAGCATATATTGTTCTAATACATCGATTCCAATGAGATTGTTCTAACTCTTATGGATATAGCACTTTGCATGTATATCATGTTTATTCAATTATATATTGTTGATATTCGATCTTTGACTTTGATAGCCTTGTTCAGTTATACATTCTTGTATTAGACATTCAAGTAGTAAGTGGACTTTTATTGATTGAATTAATACATAATCAAATAGTGTTCTAAAATTCTAGAAACATTGATAAGCTAGTTCCAAACTAAACTTTCTTTAGTGCGGAAATTCTAAATTCAAATTGAGATGAACAACCCTAACATAGGGGATTTTGTACGTGTAACGTTTAGATGTTTGTGAAAAATACATGGTACAAAGGGCTGATCCCCCTAAGTACGTTAAGAATGGTCTATATAGTCTAAATGACTGTTAAGGTTGAGGTAATAATACCTAAACACCGGAGACATAGTTCGTGGTCTTAAGACCCTCAAACGTTGATTTCGAACTTGTTTTCTATTCTTAGTTCGTAGAACAAGTTCATTATTGTTCAGAATTCGTTGTTCATTCTCACGTTGTTATCTTTACTATTTTCTATATCAGTGAGCAATTGTTTGCTCACTCTTGCAATTAACACTGCAGCTAAAGTCGAGAAAGTTGATGAGCCATCTACTAGCAAAGGAATGGGCAAAATGTCCAAGTGTTGAAGACTAATAAGAAATTTATTTAAATGTTTACTTTATGAGACTTGTTTTATTTTATGATGTATTCCGCAAACTGATGTAATAAATTTAAGGTTAGATTACCTGGGATTGTTTTTAAGATGATGATGTAACCCTTTAATGGGAAAGATTATTTAAGTTATTTAAATTATGTCTTTATCCTTTATTATGGGTATCTAGATGTAATAGTTTTTGATAAGTGAGCACCAAATCCTATTGGAACGGAGTACCTGGATTTGGAGGTGTCACAATGGAGGTTAGGGAATCCACCAGAAGTTCAACCTAATATGTAAGACCCCGAATTTTATGAAATAAAAGTATTCAATTTTTTTATTTAGTAAATAGTTAAATTGATAAAAGTTTAAAGTTAAGGGTGATATATATAAAATTTTCAAAATACACAAGTGGTTATAAAATACTCATTTCGTGGGAATATTAGTTTGACGTGGAATATTCTTGTTGTTTGGGAATATTAAATGCATTTATAGCTTGACCATTTATAGGGCCCATAACGAAATAAGCATGGGATGAAGAAAATGACAAGTTTGAGTTTTTATGAATAACGGCATAGTTGTTACCGTTAACACCGTTGGAATACCTGGTGGTTAAAATATAGTAATACGTGTTGTTGCACAGTAGCACATGGTATTACATAGTATTTTTGAATTATTGATTCTTACATATGAAGGCACTACTCAATTATTGTTACAGTAATTACTGTTTCATATTTTATTTTATTGTTTCAATAATTGTCACTGCACAGTATTTCCATTATCAAATCAATAATTCATATTATTTGAATAATATTATTAGATAGCATTATTGGCAATGCCTAGAAAGTTCTGTCAAGGAGAGGTTAGGTGATCTAATTGCGCGCCAATAGGGAGAAATCCTTATCGGAAAGCCCCCTCTTTCCTGGGAACAACCTGGTTGTCATTATTGTGATTCTGTAATATTATTTGTGAATAATTAATTATTGATCTATATGATAAGGAAATATTTATTTTATGTGGATATAAATGATGGATAGGAAAATGTTTATTTTGTGTGGATTTAAATGAATGAATTAATGCTGAGGTGTTTTATATTTTGTCGGAATGGAGGAATTCTTAGAAAAGTGATAATTGTTGAAAATTGATATTTTATCTTTTGTAATAAAATAATTCATTCAAATATATTATTATATTACATTATAAGTGTATAACTTCATCTTTTTACCATCCTTGCATCAAATGCATTGATGATATAAAATTCATTTTGATATTTTAAATCAATTTCTGTCTAGCCGAAATAATTAGCATAGACATACCAAGAATAGTTCTTTTAAAAATCTATTGGTTCCAAAAGTTGAACCAATTCTTTTATTTTCCAAAATACGAACACATAAGCACGATTTCAATAAACTTCGAAATCTAGCATAGCTAGATGACTTGGAATATCCTATTCTCCATCTTCCTTCATTGTCTTACTGCGACAATACTTAATCTTCTCTAGCACCTTCAATACTAAGCCTACTAAAAACAACTTGTTTTCAGTCTAAACATCATTATACCTTAGTACAGTCCATCAACTTACCACACATTACGAGTTCAGGAACTTTACACAATAATACGAGTTTAAGAACCATCCCAGACAGACCATAAGCGTCCATTCGCTGAGAAGTTCAAAAACCTTCTATATCATTATGAGTCACGAACGTACCATAAGTATGAGTTTCAAAAACTCGCACCTACCTTATCGTTCTCTACCTATCAAGTATATACATGAGAAAAGATTCACCTTTTCGCCATATACATATTGATAGCGCGACCAATCCCAATGATTATCACTGTAATAAGCTAAGCAGTTGTTATACCAAGCACAAACCTCTTCCCATAACAAAGGTTCATACAACTCAGCTATCACATGAGTCCTCAATTGATATTTTACAACTTCTAAATCTCTCTCTACTTAATACGAATTTTCTTTAATTCATATACTATCCTTCTCAACTCAATCTGAATTCTTCCTCCCGTACTACTTCGTAGTACCATTCATTCATAGCATTATCTACAAATCATTCATAGTTTAACAACGCATCTATTACTACGAATCACTATGATCACGTGGTGATCTTCTTATCCTTTTCTCTACGATTATAGTCTTAGGTACTCTTACCTAAGGTTTATAACCTATTAGCTCTGATACCAATCTATAACGCCCCAAAATCCGGTCTATTTTCACATCCGGATCCTGTACATCACGATCCCATCTTCTTCCAAACATACATCATTATATAATGAAATATAACAACATATACTCTCAAATCCCAGGTTCTGGAAACCTTATAACCTTATTCATTACAAATAATTATAAATACATTATTCATTTTATCTTACAAGAGTGACCTTTATCTGCCACCAAGGATACATAACAGTTCCTTAAATTAGTCTATAGTTCAATTTCATCTTTCTATATTACAGGTCTTCACTTGATCTTCTCGCTCATTCGCATTCTAAAGGGCACTTCATCTGGATACCGTCAGTTTGACCTTTACGAGATCCTTAAGTTCTTCTAACATCATTCACTGAAAATGTTTTTCATTTAAAGCAAGTGTGAGCATTCAATTTCCCAGCAAGTCATAACAGTTGAACACATAACTTCAAGAGTTTAAACGTTCCTTTAGAACTTCAATAACCGAACAAAGGTTATAAAGCAGCTTGAATAATAAGAATATTCTTGATTCCTATCATCTTGAAACATCAGTCATTTTCACTTTGAAATACTTTCATTCCTTTACCTTTTTCATACACATCATGTCGGGCTAGAATCATTAGCACAAACTTAACAATAATGGTCCATGTATAAACAGAACATACTTGTATTGAACATCTCAATCACAGAACAATTCATATCTTAAAAACACCAAAGTGTTCACATTATGGCTCAAGACCTCATACGTTCTACCACCTTATACAAATATCGCACATTCACACATAGACAGAACTTCTAAAGTTCAACATCTGAAAAGTTTAAGAAACTAGCATTCATTTAGAATATGAATGAAGTTAGGAAAATCTCCTTACGCCCAGCTACAGCTTACGTCGAACTGCTTATTTCAATTCCTATATAACACATAAGAAAACACCACATACACCAATTAGTCATACATCTTTGACTTATGCATTAGTTTACTTAACTTTACTTCTTAGGGTTCGCGTTCTTGCAACCTAAGTTTACGCGACCACTTTCATTATCGTTCTATAGCTTCATGACATACGTAGATGTCTTATTTATATGTTCATCATCTTTGATGTTTTACATTTTTATCTTCTTCTTATAACTTCTCTAGGACTCAGCACACATCGTTTCTCTGCTAGTAGTCCATATGGTACTCTGAGTGGTTTCCCACAAACAACCAAAAAACAAGTTCCCGTCTTATCTACACTGCCCATAACAACGAGTTAGATCGATTGCCAGTTTCATATATACCTTCGTTCTCTGAAGGAATTGTTTAGCCCAACTCCCATATGTCAACCATCAAAGATCACGATTGTACCACAACCTAAACTTATCATAACTTATCTGAACCATTAACTATAATGTTCGTTAAGTTAATTTATTATTCCTTATGGCTTTCTAGCAACTAAATGCCATACCTTAGGATATATTCTTATACGACTCACCTTCAGCTTTCATTAATCTTATTACCGTTCATTACGGCTTTCTTTATAATTCATATCTTATTAATACTTTCATTATCCATTACATAAACCCCATGTTCATTACTCGTTCTTAGTGTCAAAGCCATACTGATTATTGTACGCTAAGACTGATCGTTCATTACAATAGCGTTGCGTTCATAGCATCTATACGCTTTAAACTTATCTCTCACTGTCATGACATAACATCAAAATGTTATTCATTACCCTCATCTCTCAACGTCTAAGGAATCACAACCATAGCAATCCCTCACGTTCGTTCATTGCGACTACGGTCCCCGGACATCGGTTATGAAACCAACGTTTAAATTCTTTGTCTTTTAATCTCATTTAATCTTTTTGTTTAACCTTCATTAAGGGTTTAATTCACTAAATTAAGTGTTACATTTGATGAATATTATGTTCTTTATCTTCCCGTGCATTTCCCCCAAGAGCTGAGTAGTTAAAAACTCCTCTCTGGCTTTTTCCCTACCATGGCGCTGCGGAGCAACTCTTCCTTCTATCTCTCTGCCCGCAGCTGGTGAAATTTGCGATGCCTCCGCTCCTCATGCAAGCGCAGCGATGCTACGTTACAAGGCATGGCTGGCGCCATGGCGCCAAGCCCTAATTCTTGAAAATTTCTTCTAAGTGTTAAGTTCATTTTAAGACGCTACTTTCAAATTTCATAACTCTTTCGTTATAACTCGGAACGAGGTCGTTCCAAAGCCATTCTCTTCCTTATCTTACGTACTTCAATACCCCTTGGACAGAACTTTGTTCTGAATCCATTAACATTCCATTCAATTGGCTTGATCTTCACCCTTTGTTCATTTTACGTTTTTAACGCTCTTTGTTCGTTCGTCCGTAATTCGGTCATCCGAACTTAGAATTCGTTCATTCTTGAGTCCATGACTCACTTTTTCTATGTTCCCTTATATTCTTATGAAACCCTACACGTTCGGGTTCATTTACTATCTTTTTAATTCTTGTTCGTCTTTTACGAAATTTTCGCCATAACTTCGTTATAGCTAAGTTTTAATCTGTTCTTCATGAATGTTTCTACCTTTCCTAACCAAGCAATAAGCATCTAACTTATACATGATGGTTTTAAACTTGTCCATCAGTAACAATTATCCTACGATGGTTTTAAATTTGTCCATCAACAACGTTCTTCGTGTTCTTCGCGTGTACTTCGTGTTCTTCGCTCGTTCTTCATTTTAATCGATATTTTGGATTAGAATTTCACTTTTTATTGGAATTTGATGTTATAGAATATTATTCCTTACTTATTTCACCTACTTATTTATATAATCCACTCGGATCGTTCTAATTCATTACGAATCTTATACTTCCTTAAGAAATTTATTTACTAAACTTTAAATTCTTATTTTCATTATTTCTCATGATTTCAACCATATGAAATCATTCATAACCTTATCTACTTCTTATTCTCATTAGTTATGTTTTTAAACATAAAAACTTAAAGAAAATTTATAAAAGACTAAGTTTCGGATTACCGTTCTCATTTAATCTCCTTCCGTCGGACAAAGTTTACTCACGAGCAAACTTTTCTGCTTCCTTCTCCTTCTCATCCTCCCATCCAAACTCTCTCTCTATTTCAAAGTGTAGGATTTTCAAAATCCCCAATAAATGAATTAAGCTTCCTATTTATAGAATTTCCAAGCTAAGGGTAATTTAGTCATTTCACCCCCCCCCTAACCTCCTTACTATTCATGGCTTAAGGACTAAGTTAACTTACTCCATAATTTTACTTAACACTCAAGTCTACTTAGCCTTTAAGTTTGCTTAACTCTTAAGTTTACTTAACACTTAAGTTTACTACTTCCACCTCCTTAGTTAACCTCCTTACTATTCACGAAACTTACTAAGTTTCGTGGTTCCATCTTTCGGATTTCGTCCTACAGTTTTAAAAACTGCGTTTCTCAGAATCCAAATATTTTTGGATATTTCGTCTTTCCTTTACTGATTAACTTTTACTTACTCTTCGAATTTTTAAAAAACTGAAAAATACTTTTTAGCGTTAAGTGTTTTCCTTCACATTTTATCATAACATAGTTAAACGAGTGAAAAGTACACAGCAGTACTTTTCATCGTTTTTATTTTATCCGATTTATGCACGTTTTTCGAGAAAAACTTTTATCGGCTTACTTAACTTTTCACGATATATTATCGGCAAATCTTTCGACGGAATGTCATTTCGACATATCGAACTCTCAGAACGGCTTAGGTTATTCAAACCCTAACCCTTAGGTTTCGTCGGGTGAATAGTGCATATTTCGTCTTTTTCTCTGGAAATATTTTTGTTTCCGAAAAATTTTTATTTTCATCTTGAAAATTCTTACTCCTTCAACCTAGCTCGTAGCCAGAATTCTCCCGACTTATAATCATCCTAGGCTCTAGAACAATTAATAAACACATAACACATAATATTATTAATAAAAATTCATTTTATTAATAACTAATTCTTTAAACTTAAATTCTTGAAAATTCAAATTTCCAGGTCGTTACAAGTTTTATAAATGATTTAGGTGGAGATTTCTAGAAGGTGGGACCCACTTTTGGTTGTTATGGAAGTTGGAAGATTTTTGGTGGACCCCGCTTGGGGTGGCTGAGTTTTATTCAAAGAGGTGCGTAGAAAAAAAACTTTTATTAATATTTTATTGATTTAGTCTCCTTTGGCGTTCTAGCATTTTTCTATAAATAGGGTGCTTAGTTAGAATTGAAAATCACACCAGAATCATAAGCTTTCTCTCGCTATATTATCGAGCGTATTTTGTGAGTATTTAGATACTTTGAGAGTTGCTATTCAGTACAAGTTTCCTTCAGCATTTCATCCAATATTCCAATCAGAAATACTATTTTTTTAAGGTAAGGGATTGTAAGGGTTATTATGTTTTTTAGTTTCGTAAAGTTTTCTGAACCTCAAAAATTCTGGAAAAATTTGAAATGATAATTTGATGAGTTTTCTAGATTGTGTCCAAAAATAGCGATTTTTGGATGTATAGATTAGGAGTTATGAATTTTATGGGAAAAGACTATTTTAAAAGTAAACCCTTATAACTCCTTGTGGTTAACTCCAAAATTGGTGAAATTTTTATTGGGTGTACATGTATATAACAAAAGTATACTCTGTAAATTTCGGAATTTTTGGAAAAATGTGCAGTTTATGATAAATGTCTAAATATTCTGCAGTTTTGGCCATATGAAAAATAGTAAATGAATTTTAAAAATTTTGAGAAAAATATATGTTCAATATGGGACTATATTCTGCTAAATCCCAGAAAAGAAAAACTTCTAGGACTGATTTGGTATTTTTCATGAAAATGGACTATTTACGAGTAAATGAATTAAATATTTTATGTGAAGTAAAAAAATTAGAAAATAGAATTTTATGGCTTGAGAATCCTATATAAGGTATATGCAGATTTTTGATGAGGGTTTTGGTTATTGGTGATTAAATCTTATGAGTTTGGCATTTTAGGATGATTAAATGCATTAATAAGTAAAGTGTAAACAATTAAAATAAATTGTTTATAAGTTTAATTAAGAAATGATTAAAATATTGTTGTAATATTAATAATATTAGATTATGAGATTATTAAGTGATTTATAACATTTGGATTAAGGTGTTATGAAATAATTGATTTAAAATATTATTTAATGATTAATAATATTAGTAAATGAATTTAATGTTATTATATAATGAATAATATTAAATAGAGTTTATAATATAAAGAATAATGTTATTATCTTCGTTAAATATTCGTTGAAATATTATTTTCTGTTCAAATCATTTTTGATATAATATTATTCTTGAATTTTACTCCACAAAGCAGTATCATGTTGACAATTTGGATATTATTGAATTCTGGATAAATTAAATTGTTAAAGTCTTTAAAATTTATCATTTATCTCATTTGATTGATTCTTTATATCCTTGTCATTATCCTCATGCTTATATTGTGATGAAAGCCATCTTTGACTTGTAGTGCATAGATGGACTGTTGTTTATTGGTTTTACAGTTGTATGCCTTTGGCCTGTAGTGCAAAGAAGAACTGTTGATTGATATCTTTGGCCTGTAGTGCAAAGATGACCTGTTGTTAAATATCGTTGGACTGTAGTGCAAAGATGACCTGTTGTTGAATATCTTTGGCTCGTAGTGCAAAGATGACCTGTTGTTGAATTTCTTTGGTCTGTAGTGCAAAGATGAACTGTTAATGAATATCTTTGGTCTGTAGTGCAAAGATGAACTTATTAGTATGATTATGAACAAGAACTGTGATTTGGTATAACCATGATCTTTAATGTTTCAGGTAAAGACAGGTAATGAAAAGTATCTTCATCCTAGATGAGAAGAGGAATTTAGAACCATAATTATGATTATGAGTTATTCACATGATTGTGGACAGTAACTTTTGATTGATGTTACAGGGATAAAACATGGTTAATGGACTTTTAACATAGAGAAGATAATAGACTATATGGTCTATTTGACTCTTCTAATGGATTGCTCATTCCGCTGTAACTATGGTTGAAAAGTTTTATCATCTACCATATGTTCTAAATCTCTGATTTATTACTAACGAAGGCTATTGATAATTTAATTATCTTTAGTCATGATATTCTTTACTAGGTTATTTGTGCTCACCCTTTTGTTTCACAATTCCTTTCAGGTAATAAGAGTGTAGCTGGGTCGAACGGGGATAACAGGGGAATAGAACGGTGGTGTATAGTTGTTGAGGTTCTCCCTAAACAATATGGAAATAATTTTATTGAGAAATTTAGATAAGTGTGTTGTATTTTATACGTCATTTAATATTTAATTGTGGTGAACAATAATAGGATGAAGCGAACCCAACTTTGGAAGGGTATTTTGCCACTATCATACATGATGTCTAATGACATACAATCTCGTGTTATCATAAGACAGGGTTGTGCACATCCACTTGTTGAGTATATCTACGAGCACTACCTATATAATCTTGGAGTTTGGTTGAAATATAATTCTCAATTGTAGACAGTGGAGATAGTTATATGTCAAGAGAAGACTCACCATTGGAAAGAACATAATAGTAATCTTCTCATTTTTCTTTGGGGTCTATTGGGTCAACCAAGGATAATTCTTCAGTTATATGATATCTATTATAACTTAGATGCATGGACTCTAATGTACGAAGGTTTCCTTGATCATTTCCCAAAGATTTTAATTTCTAGTTATTGATTGTACCTTTATGTAAGGTGTCATTGTGAGGTGCTGTCCAAAGTTGGGACATGAGTCACAGCTGTTATATATTTGTATCAAAACTCACAGCATTTGTGTTGTTGTATTTTGCACGATAATTTTAATAATGAAGTTGTAGTTGTCTTCTGTACCATGTATTTGGAGACTCAGAATAGGTTGGGTGTTGTATACCTATTTTTGGGTCATCACATAATACTTTAAGGATTACCTTGGATTTTAAATTAGTGAGACCATCAAAATTGAAGAAGCATAGAGGGGTATGTATCTTTATGGGGACTCGATGTTTTACTTGTGGAAACAGTGGACATTATTCAAATAGATGTTCACAGCAGAAGTATAATAGTAATAATAAGATCAACAGGATTAAATGTTTCGATTGCGGGGTGGGGGGACACATAGCAAAATTTTATCCAAAACCCAGAAATCTGCACCTAAGGGGGAACCAAAGCCTCAAATTCAAACCAGCAGGTGAAGGGAGTAGAAACGTCCAAGATAAAAGTTAGGTTTTGAAATATTTGTAATAGTAAGAATGTTGGATAGTATTTTGAATAGTATATGTAAATACATCTATATGTACGGTAGAGGTTACAACTTTTGTATAAGTTCGGTAAAGATAATAGATTTTATCTTTTGGTCTATGATTTAGGGATATGTACATTATGTAATAATAGTGATGAACTGATGTGTAATTTGTGAAACTTGTTGATATAATATATTTAAATTGGGAAGGTATTACAAAGTGTAAAAAATTTGTTAGGTAAAAAGGAGAGAATTATGCATCAAATATGATGAATTATGGTAGAATATGAGTTAATGATAAGTCTAAAAAGTATTTTGAAAGATAATATAAAAGATTTGAATAAAATTTTAATAATAAAAGATGATGTTGGTGATAGTATTCTTCTGGTCAAGAAGAATTTTTTGAAGGAGGAAGAGCCAGTAGGAAAGGAGGTAAAAGTAATTAAGGTTAGTCTATATTAGATGTATGATATTAGCAGTGGATTTGACAACCATAGCCAAAGAAATTACTTGAATAAATCATTAGGATAAATACTCTGAAGTGAAGAAAGTTAGAGATAAATTGAGAAATAAAGAAATGATTTAAAAATATTATTATTACTAGTCATGATAAAGTAATTCAAATGGAGAAATGAATTAGCTGTATCTGGAAATAAGAGGTATAATGGATTACCATAAGTGTAAATAGTATCTGGTTTTGAGACATATGAAGGAGGAAACATTTAACAATAATATTAAAAGTTAAATGAAACAACGAAGTACTGATAAAAGATGTTAATAAAATTAAGATTGAGATAAGAGTTTCATCTAACTCTATCCAGAAGCGTTAGTATCAGAAAAAGGTCACGAGAAGGAGGATACATCTTAAATAAGATGATATATAAAGACGGGGTGATAAGATCTAAAGACAGAATTTAAAAAACAAATTAGTAAAAGAAAAGGCACCAAAGCCAAATTTTCCGTAGGTACGTCGAGTTGTTTGATTCCAAACCGATAGGTATCATTGTGAGATGTTGTGGTTAAACCATAAATGTCACAGTTTGGTTAAAATACCAAGGGTATAAGATATAAGATAATAAAGAGTGTTGCAGTTAAAGAGACATGAAATTAGAATAAAACTTAGGTTGAGCCCAAAAATTGTTTTCATTCCTAAAAAGGAATTAAAAGTGGAATAAATGTCGAATGATAGACATAAAGATAAGTATACAGTGATGATGATTCCGTGGACGGAATCCTTATAAAGAGGGGAGAATGTGAGGATCCAAAATTTTACGACTAAATTTTTTTTATTTAATATTTATATTGATTATCAATATTATGCTAAGTATCTGTGATACAAGCCTAGAGAGGTGTTCAAATTGTGTATTGACTAAGAAATATTAGTAGAGTTGTGCTTAACAGAGAATAAAAATCCTAACCCTAAGTCTGGATAGGGATTCAGTAGAAAATACAGTTACAACAAGTGTATTGATGAACACGTGTTTGTACGATATAGAAATGATGATCAATGATTGATCAGATAGGGTATAAACTTAGTAAACCCTAATAAGGGATTATAAACCTTAATCGAATGTCGGATATCCTTAATTTTCAACTCAGGATCTCTAAACCCTGATAAATGAACCCTAATCTTAATTAGTGGTATGAAGAGGAAGTTATGATACTTAGATATCATATTAGGTATATTAATATAAGACTAAATATATGATTGATCAGGGAAATCAAGTAAGAAATAACAAACCCTAATTGGTAAACCCTAATTTTAGTTCCGGGAATCCAAAACCCTAATTTAGATATTTAAAACCCTAATTCAGGAATTCAAATGTTAATTATTAAAATCTTAAGTGTAAATATGTGGGATATATTTGAGATGTCCAAAATACCCTTCAAGTTATAGGGGAAATTACCAAAATACCCTTAATAAGGGTAAAAAGACCAAAATGCCCTTTTACTTAAAACATAAGTAAACGATTTTTCAAATCTTGGTGACTCACTACAATTGATATTATCCCATGTGTGTAAAATCTCACAAAGATCAGATTTTGTGCCACCTTGCAAGATTTGGTTCATGAATCAAAAGATTATAACTTAAAAGTTAAGTAAGAATGTTACTTTATTTTTCATATTATCCTAGACCTTCTCTCTCTATAATTTTTGAGATAGGGATTTTGAGAGAGTGACAAGTTAAGCCAAGAACACTTCTTGGAAAACCAATATCAGCAACAAGGATCGAAAATCAAGAATCAAAGCCTAAAAGGTAAGAAACCCTAAATTGGTCCTAAATCTTGAAAGCTTAGATAGATGTTATGTTGTAATGTTTAGAGATGTTAAATAACATGTTAATAAGTGATCTGGGTTACTAAAACACCAATCCATAACATTTAAAAGCTTCGAAATGAAGATTTGAGAAAACAGTCATGAATCCTAAAAGTGTGTCTGACAACCGAATGTCAGGCCCCTTAGATCTGAATCTGTTAAGTGTTTGAGTTGTTTGATGTATTATATTTGTAGTATGATGTGAGCTTAGTAACCTAGAAGTGAAAACAAGATCATAGGATACATAGATTTCAAGATATTAGTGGTCAAAACACGTTAACCGATCAGGTTTGTAAATTCTGGAAAACCCAGAACTCAAGAATATGGTCTGACAAGATCTTTATAAGCTCTGATCTTCACTCTAACAAGTGTTTAGATTGTATAATTGTTATACTGTTGAACCCTGTCATGTAGACTACCAGCCCATGACCATATATCACCCATTACATCAAACAAGAGTAAGATATGATAGATTGAAAGTAAGGTCTCAAAACTGGTTACCCAGATTTCTGGGTAACCAAGAAAGTTTTTGGACATGCCTGACAGTCAGTTTGACCCGTCTAAATTTTGATCCTGTGATGTTGTTATGCAGCTTTAAATGTTGTATTAGTGTACTATGACATGTATACTATATAATGGTTACCTTATAACACATATCTAATACATAGGATCCAAGTTATTGGATGTTGAAACAGGAGGTTTGACACTGATCGCCCAGAACCTCAAGGTCATGCCTTGAGGGGTATTTTGACCATCTATAACTCACTTATGTGATGTAATTAGATCACCCAATTAGTTTATTCTCATAGTACTACATCAGTACTACACCTTTGAACCATTTGCATGATCAAAAACATCATCAGCTAGGAATTAAAGTCGGTCAAACCTACCTACTGAACATTGACTTTCGTGTTCTTTAGTTAGCGAAGAACACAATTAGCGACAGATCTGTCACTATAAGTGACCTTTAGCGACAGTTTGGTTTTAAAAAAATATAAATAATATTATAAATATAAATAAATACCAAATAGTTATTATAAATTAATAATAAATTCCTAAATACATTTTAAAATTATAATAAGTAATTTTTAATATTTTGATATAAAATTTCATTAATATTAAATATTAATGATAATAAGATTAATTAATAATGCTATTACATTAATTAGTAAAAATGATAATAAATTATTTTAAATAATAATAAATGCAAACTAATGATTTAGAAATCATTATTAGTGATAATAAATTAATTAAGAATAAATTTGATGATTTAATAATTATTATGAATGATTAATAATTATATTAATGATTGATAAAATCATTTTTAAATTAGATAATAATAATAAGATATTTTAATAATAATAAATTATTTAAAAATGAAACTAATGATATAAAATCATTATCAATAATAGTAAATTATTTGAAAGTCATATTGATGATTTAAAAATCATTATGAATGAAAATCAATTACTTAAAATAATATTAATGACTCTAAAGTCATTTTGATTATTAATAAATTACTTAAAATTAATATTAATCATTGAGAAATGGTTTTAAGCCTCTAGAAATTATTATAAATAATACTTAAATTAATATGTAAACTCTTAGACAAAGTTTACTCGAAAGACAATACAATAACTATCCGATCAAGTTATAAAACATCAAATAGATATCGAATACAACCCAGACACTATTAAATTGATTAAATATCAATTTTTATTGGTTCTAATTACTGCAATGAACATATTTAGGCAGTAGACAGTTTTGAGTGTTATAAATTAGCTGATCGTCGGGCAGGCACGTTTTTTTGTACTTTGTAAAAACCTCATATTTCAAATGTTAGTTTCATGTAAATTACTTTATTAAATGAAAATGTGATATTTATCAGTTATAATCTGGTAATACATAGTGTTTATGAATTCTGTTATTCAAAAGTTATGAATTCTTGTTTAAACATAACCAAGTCATATGAGTTATTATTATGGAAAAATGTGTTTGATTTGATATCAAAGCGTAGTTTGTGAGAAACCAATTTTTTTTAGTACAAATGTATAAAATCATAGTTTGTGAGAAACCAATTTTATTTGGTACCAATGTATAAAAGAACAGTTTGTGAAAAAGAAATTGTGTTTGGTGCAGATATATACTGACACTATTAGAACCGGCAGTGAGGAACTGTCGGTGGGAAATTATGGTTGTCCTTGGCAGTGAGGAGCTGTCTCTGACATTTATAGCAATGATCGATAGTAAACTGTTTCTGACATTTATAGCAATGATCGGACAATACATAGAGGATGATATGCATACTCCTAGTTTTGTTTGGTTGAGTGGATTAACCCAAGTTGCTAAGTCTATAGGACTGATAGTAACTCATAATGTCCGGGGTTTGGCAGATAAACCTCAGTATATATATTTGTGGCATTACTCTGAACTTTATGTCCATTTCATCTAGATTTGGTGTGTATGGAAAAAAAAACTTTGAACTTTATGTTCATTTATTTTAGAATTGATATATGTATAACATTCGTTTATTGTTCAAAACTTGTTGAGCTTTTTATATCTCTTCCCTGCAAATATTTTCTTCATTTGCAGATAGAAAGAATATATTCCAAAAGTTCTGGTATTGTGGATAAAAGGCTTAAGACATGGATACCCTGTTGAGAACTATAATGTAATAGTAATGACCTTTTTAAATCAATGTAATGGTATATTATTTGTTTAGTGTATTATTAGTTGATATATTTAGTTGTTATTCTAATGGAATTAGAAAAGTGTACAGTATCTATATGAACTATATATCTGAATGATAGTATTAACAGACATTGGCTCTCTGATGCACTGAGGTAGCGCTTCACTCAATTCCAAGAACTCTAACATTAATACTATGGAGGTCAGATAGATAAGAATTATAGATATGGAAGAAATATCTATAAGATACTTAACCTGAACATCCAAGTGAGGGTACTCAGTTACAATGATTGTTCTGACGAGAACTACTATTTACTATGAGTACTGTGAATCTTGGATTTATAGGAATTATTATCTTATAGAATATTTACGTGAGCACCAAATTGGCTACAGTGAATGTAGAGAATTTGGGGGCGTCACATTTCATTTGACTTAAAACAATTTTTACGTTCATTAACATTTGTTATGGCGTTTAGACGTCCATTCGTCACACGCCTGATTTGTCTCTCTTGTGTATGCTTAGTATGCTTATACAACTTATCTAATACATCATTTATTAATGTTAAGAATCATTATGTTTAATAACATTCATGTTTTATTACTTAGAACAACATCTTTTATCGTCAGAAGCACTACACTTGCATGTGTGCATGCCCGATATGATGCACCCAAATCTAAGTCCCTTTGAACCTCGGATCCGGTCTGCCACGATACTACTATCGTCAAACTATTATTATCAATTATTCATAACTTAATGAATATAACCTTGCTTATTACAATTTAGAATATAAATTCTTTCCATTTCCAGGATTTATGTAATGACCCCAAACTTTTATAAGTTTCAAATCTTGGTCATTTACCATTTTTGTTTTACATCATATTCGATGTTATAAAAATATGCGGAATAACCATGCACCAAATATCTAGCAAATCAGCTCTAGATATCAGCCTTGTACATTATAACCATCATATATATAGATTGGGAGAGAGAAAATGTTACAAAAAGCCTCATTTGATCACCACATTCATCCAAGACTCTCTCTCTCTAACCTACGAAATATAGAAGTATATCAGTCACATAATCAAGCCCCACTAATACATATACCAAAATCAGAAGCCAGAATCAGAAATTATCATAGAAGGTATAAACCCTACCCAAGAATATGACCTTTGATCTGTTGTTAGCTGTTATTTTTGTGTGTTAAACATGTTATATATGGTGTTTAATGATGATGTGAGTTGATAGATGTTAGATCCATAACATCTATATGCTCGAATTTGATGTTCTTCAAAATCTAGAAAAATTTCAAACTGTGGTCTGACAACGAATGTCAGTAGCCACCAATCTTTCTCTATTATGTGTTTTTGTTGTTTAAAGCTTTGATTATGTAGTCTGTTATGTGTTCTCTGATCTGGGCTTGAAATCAGGCTTAGATCATATGTAGATTGCAAGTTATGGAAGGTCAAACTGCATTAACCGACCATGACTTGCAAAGTTTCTAGGTAACCCAGATGTCCCTAGGTCGGTTTGACAGCTTATGTATAGGCTTTGATCTTGCAGGTTATACATGTTTTGTTAATGTTGTTATATCAGGGTTATAGTATGTTAGATGGACTTCAACCTTATGCCATGATATCACCTAAATGATAAATAGATGGGATTTAGCAGCTGGTCAAATGAGCCAGGTCGAACACATTTTCTGTTTTCTGGGTAACCCAGAAAACATTTGAATGTGTTGCCTGACATGGTTTGACCGGATCTTATTTGCTTGATTTGTTGTTGTTATGATGATGTTTTGTGATAGATCTATAGTACTACTTGTGGTCTACAACTTGGAACCCTTAGATCACATAAACATTAACAGGATTGCAAGTTATGGAAGCTCAAAGGTGCATGCTCGAATCGTTTTTCATTTCGGGCAACCTGTAAATTAAGAATGAGTTCGACAAAACCACTTTGATGGCTTAGATCTCCTCAATTTATGCTTGTTGGCCATGATTGTTGGCCGGATCATGTAGATCTACACTAACACTATAATATCCTACCACAAGCATGCCTCAATCATCACAGATTAAGAATAACACTTGGTCAAAGTAGTACCCACGATAATCGTAAGAGTTTCGGGGTTTCATGAAGAACATGAAGAACACCTATATGACGATTACTGTCATTATAGTGGTCTTTAATGACAGCTTTCTTTATAAAAATTATATTTTTATTAAATAATTATAGAAAATTAATATTTAATTATTAAAATACAAATTAAATTGCTAAAAATTATTTTAAAAGTCTAAAAATTAGTTTTTAATAATTTTTAATATATTTCATAAATAATTAATATTTTTGAAATATTAAAGGTATTTAATTTATTTAATTATTATATTAAATAAATTATTTTAAAATGATTTTAATATTTAAAAAATCATTTAAATTTATATTATGGTATAAGAAAATATTTTAAGTTATTTTTAATGACTTTTAATATTTTGTGATGAAATTCATTAATAAATTAATATTAATGATAATTAAGTTATTTAATAAATGAATTAAATAAATAAATTAAAAATCATTTTATTATATTAAAATCATTTTAAATAATAATAAGGTATTTAAAAATATTTTAAGTTATAAAATATAAATTTCAATATTTAAAGGTAAATTTCATTAATTAATTATTATTAATGATATTAAAGTTATTTAATAATTATATTAAATAATTTAGTTTAAAAATGATTTTATTATTATAAAAATCATTTTAAATAAAAATAATGTGTTTAAAGATATTTTAAGTTATAAAATATAACTTTTAATATTTAAAGGATAATTTCATTAATAATTTAATATTAATGATATTAATTTAATATTAATGATATTAAATTTATTTAATAATTATATTAAATAAATGGTCTTATTAATTTAAAAATCATTTAAAAGGATATAAATGAATTAAAAATATTTTTAAGTTCTAATTAATGACTTTTAATATTTAGATAAAATAGTACATTAATATTTAAATATTAATGGTAATTATTTAAAATGATTTTAAATATTTTAAAAATCATTTAAGGTAATATTAATACTTTAAAATATTCTAAGTTATTATAAATAACTTTAATATTTTAGCAATGGTTTCATTAATAGTTTAATATTAATTAAATGTTAATGATAATAGAATTGTTTAATATTTAAATTATTTGATAATGATTCCGATGTTTGAAAATTCACGATAAATTATAATAAATATTTTAAAATTATTATAAGTCATTTAAAAATAATATGACTGATACTTACAGATATTGAACTTTAGAATAAGAGTCTTAGACTCGATAATTACCCGATAAAGCCGTCGGTAAACCGACATGTTTCAGAAATTGATCTAGACTTAAATAATTTGAATGTATTAATGTTTGTTTGTGATTCAATGACTTTTGGATATGTGTGACAAGATGATTAGGTTATGTGTTGACTGTAATAGGCAGTATTATGTGTTACGATATGTTATTCTAATCAATAAAATGATCTTATTACTTATAGGTGGTTATATAAATGATAAAACTAAGTTGCGAACTGTAAGCAGCGTACCAGGCAAGTATCTTACCTTTGTATTTTCTTTATACAATGGACATGAGTAAGAAAGTTTTAGAATTATATTATTATTGTACCAGATTATTAACCCTATTGTTATATATGTTATATCCGATCATTGATTATCAACATGGTACTATATTGTAATTCAGATATATATATTCTGTTCGTTAATTTCTAAATATGGTTATTCAAGTGTCCCCACTTGGATAATCATTGTATTTAATCACATATTGATATATATATTTATACATTTTGATACCAGTATGTATACGATAACAAAGAGTCATCTAAGCTATTTGACCAGCTAGACACAGATTTAGAAACATAGTTGAATATGATAAAACCTTTTTGTATCCAATCAAATTGTTTTGGTTCAAATTCTCGACTAAGTATGAACATCCCGAACATGGGAAAACTTTTATGCGCCCAAGGCGGACAGAGTGAACGATAACATCGTTCTTGCATGTAGTATTGATCAATACAAGGCATAACGGGCTGATCACCCCCCGTGCCCGTAAGTTATGGCGATTTGCAGATGAATTTCTGTTTAATCTTTTCGAAAATTGAAAACAATGTTCATAGTATGTCACCTTAACCCAATATATAGTCAGTACATAGTTTCAAAAATTTGATATAGAGTTGTTATGTTATTATTATTGGTTCAGATTACTTCACAACTATTGATTTGTTGTAGAAGGGTAGTACAAAGAAAACATTTAATCCTTTTAACTAATATTTATAATTGTTATTACTTGCTGGGCACTCAAATGCTCATCCTTGCTTAATTTAAATATTTTCAGCTAAGTGTGAACAATCAGAGGGCTCTGCTAGGAACAAGGGAAAAGGAAAGGTTGCTGAATGAATGCAATGTTATTTTATGTAATAGTTAACTTTATTAAGACAAGTATAATATATATTATTTATCATGTATTATGAGGAATGTATTAAAGGTTACGTATTTGGGATTCAGACTCTGATGATTATGTAAATTAAGTTAGTATTTATATTATTATTAGTATTAGTATTATTCCGCTCATAGAAATGGTATCGTGAAGCACCGAGTTCGGGTTTCAACTACCCGGATTTGGGGGCTTTACATATACTAATCTTCCAACTTCTTTCTCTCTCTCTCTCTCTCTCTCTCTCTCTCTTATCTCTTCAATTACTTGAAAATCTTAGTTAAAAGAATGTGTCTAAATGATATGCTAACACTTGGCTTAAATTGGTAGGAATTAGTTAGAGTTAGTGAATTAAAATCATTGTGTGACAACCCGAGAATTTAGACAATTATTAAAATCTTAATTGATTGATTAAAGGTTCAATAATAAGACCTAGACTGAAAATAGAGTTTGGATTTAAAATTTTTATGAAGGACTTATGTGATTGATTATATTTGTTTATTATATAAACAAATAAAAGAAAACTATTTAGCCTAATATTATATATTAGCAATGAGAATTAAATAACTTAATGGTTATAGTAATTGAAGAATGCTAGTATTTAATTTATGTACTAGTAAATCAATGAAATGAATAATAATCAATAGATGATTAGTTGATATGATTAATAATAAAAAGGGGAGTGTGTTAAAACTCAAAATTTGATTTAGGGAAAGAATTTTGAAGCACGGACTATTCAATTGCGTCCGGAACGTCAAGATTAGTCAGAAAAGGTTGTAAACACAAAATATGTCAGGGTTGACTTTTTGGTCAAAGTCAACAATTGACTTTTATGGAGAAAAGTCAAGATTAGAGTTAGCAGTGGAATCTTGACACTCGGACTGGATATTTGAGTCTGGAACACCGAAATTAGTAAGAATAACCCGTAAACACAAAATGTGTTGGGGTTGACTTTTTGGTCAAAGTCAACAATTGAATTTTTTGGAGAAAAGTCAAACTTAAAATTCAGAGATGAATTTGGAGAAACTGATGTGTCCATGACTTCGGGAGCATCGATTTTAGTAGGAATTGACTATAAACTTGTAAATTCGACTTTTTGGGTCTGAAAGTCAAAGACGGGATTAAGCATGCAAAATGAGACAATAAAAGCGGGACCCACTTGACCAAAATCTACTGGAAATTCCAGCACGTGGGCAACCCACCTAACCTCACCAAATTCCCCAATAATTTCCCCTAAAAAGTGGATTTAGTTTCCCTTTAATTAATATTAAATCTCTAATTCATTTAACAAATAAGAAACACTTATCTCTCATTTTTTTTCTCTCACACACCAGACCTAATAGGGAGAAGAGAGAGAGGGAGAGGGCTGTCATGGATGGAAGAAAGAGAGAAAAGGAAAAGAAAAGAGAGGAAAAAGAAAGAAGGGAAAGAAGAAACCATGGATTTCTCCATAACTCTTACCCAAAAACCCCAATGAAAGCTTTAGAGCTTGAGAGGGAATGAAAGAGGGGGGAGGTCAGTCATGGGAAGAGAGGAAGAAGAGAAGAGAGGAAGAAGAAATCAAGAGGAAGATTGAACACTAAAGGTATAAAATGTCCTAAACTCAAAACTCTAGTTAGTTTAATGTGTTTTGTTATAGTTGTTTTAGATCAAGTGTTGAACTTATGATTTTGAACCATATGAGGGTAGATCTACATAATATATGATGTTTTATGGTTAGATCTTGCCATTTTTAGGGTTGATGAGCTTGAACAAAGAAGAAGAACCAAAACAATTTTTAACTTAGAAAACAAAAAATTGGTGATTGCAGCCCCTAAACAGAAAATTCGGGGTTATCTAGAATTCCCTAAAAATTCTGGGCTTTTGGTATGTTATAGTACGCTGAATAAGCTTTCGATAGACTCTGGAACAGACTAATTCCGACTTCGGAGCAAAGAGTTATGCTATTTTAAAGTAGCCGAGTCAAAACTAGAAAACCAACTCGGGTCAGTCACTTTACACGGAATTTATGGGTTGATATATTCGGAATCTGGAAAATGATCAGTAGGGAAGAGTTGTAGCAATGGATGTTAGCTTCGTGTGGGCTCAAGAATGGCACAAAAATGTTTTAAAACGACAAAGTTATGACTGTTTTGCGAAAGAGAGTAATGCTAGGAAAAAGGTTAAAATCGTTATGAACGTCCATTTTTGGTGAATTATGTGGACTGATTAAAGAACCTGAAATGGGGGTTTCATATTTTTTTAAAAATAGTCTCATATGATACGAAAAACATATCCAAAATTTGAATCAATTCGATTAACAAGCAATGCGTAAGAAATTCACGAAGTTGCTAATTCGATAAGTGGGCAACGGAGCGGTAACGTGGCCAATCCGGCAACATATGGCTGCCAAGTTCTTTGGGACAAATTACACATACTTTTTTTCTCGATGTTTTGATTGATTTTCGTGATTGGTTTTAACGGTTAGAATTTTTTCTAAAATACTATGACATGAGGTCTATAACATGCCAAAAATTTCGCTGTTATATGACTTATGATTTGAAAATTTAAAAATGAGTGAACATGCATGTCAGAACTAAAATTTGAGCGAATGCCGAGCGTCAGCGCATCGAGCGACTTTGACGTTCGACATTCCAAATCGCGTTCCGATGAAATAATAAGTCACACTAAATCTAATAAAGTCCTACGGGACGAAATTTGACTATAAGTGATATTTTATGCCGAGAAACTTTATTTTGGGAAATAAATAAAATAATAAAAAATATGTAATAAATATAAATTACATGTTTAAGAAAAATAAAAATTAAGGTTGCCTATAAAATTATTTTGTGGTGCAACAAAAGGCGAGAAACCTTTTAAATTTTTTATTAATCATAAAAATGATATTTTGGAGGTTTCCGGGACTCAAAAGGAGGTTTTTGAGCTGAGTTTTACGTAACAAAATATATATATTTAATATATAAAGCAAAAATGCCAATATTTGTAAAACAAAAAATAAAGCAAATGTGCTAGCAGGATAAAATATTTGTATATGAGGCCACAGTCAGTGTTGACTCATGAACGGACAAACTGATGTAAAAATTGTTTAAATTAAAGAAATAATAAAAGCTATGTATTAGCTATTTAAACCCCAAATTTGCGAGTAAAGGTAAAAAATATTTCCAAAAAGGAATATAAATGATTTAAGCTTCAAGATGTAAAATTTTTATATCTTAAAATGTGTGAGACCTTTATTATTTATGAAACAAGTAAAATAAGTTAACGCCCCGAAATCTGGTCTATTTTCACATCCGGATCCCGTACGTCACGATCCCATCTTATTCCAAACATACGTCATTATATAGCTAAATAAAACAACATACATTCTCAAATCCCAGGTTCTAAAACCATATAACCTCTTTCATTACAAATAATGATAATTATATTATTCTTTACATCTTGTACGAGTGACTTTTATCCGCCACCAAGGATACATAAGCATTCATTAAACTATTCTATAGTTTAATTCTATCATTCTATATTACAAGTCTTCGCTTGATCTTCACGCTCATTCATATAATGAATGGCACTTCTTCTGGATACCGATAAGCTTGATCTTTACGGGATCCTTAAGTTCTTCTAACATCGTTCACTGAAAATGTTTTTATTTAAAGCAAGTGTGAGCATTCAATTTCTTAACAAGTCCAAATAGTTGAACAAACAACTTTAAGAATTCAAACATTTTTTTAAGACTTTAATAACTGAACAAAGGTTATGAAGTAGCTTGAATAATAGGAATAATCTCGATTCCTACCATTTTAAAACATTAGTCACATCCACTTTGAAATACTTGCATTCTCTACTCTCTTTCATACACATTTTGTCTGGCTAGAATCAATAGCACAGACTTAACAATAACGGTTCATGTATAAATAAAACATTCTCATATTGAATAGTTCAATTGTAGAATAGTTCATCTCACAAAAACACCGAAGTATTCAAATTGTGGCACAAGGCCTCATACATTCTAACACCATGTACAAATATCACACATTCGCACATAGACAGAACTTCTCAAGTTCAACATCTAAGAAGTTTTAGAAATTAGCATTCATTTAAAATATGAATGAAGTTAGGAAACTTACCTTACGCACAGTTACATCTTATAGTTAACGTTGAACTGCTCATTCCAATTCTTATGGAGCACATAAGGAAATAACACATACACCAATTAGTCATATACTTGACTTAGGAATTGGTTTACTTAACTTTACTTCTTAGGGTTCAGGTTCTTATAATCTAATTTTACGCGACCAACTCCCTTTCCTACCGGTTTACGGCTTCATAACATACGGAGATGTCTTACTCAAACATTCATCATCTTTGATGATTTACATTCTTATCTTCCTCTTATAACTTTTCTAGGAATCAGCACACATCGCGTCTCTGCTAGTATTCCATATGGTACTCTGAGTGGTTTCCCACAAACAACCAACAAACAAGTTCTCGTCTCATCTACACTGTAAGAACCCAAATTTTCAAAAAATATTAAAATAAGAATTTAGTAGATAAAATTCTTAAGGCGTGTGAAGGGTTCAAATAAAAATATATATTGTGTTGTGAAGTATGTGATGTGGTGTTGTATAGGGTAATATGAATTATGCAATAAGTGAGGTTGTATTTAATATATATATATATATATATATATATATCGTTATTATATATTTGTTATAAACTATAGAGATGAATTAGTAAGAGGATGGATAAAAATTTATCTATAGATGTTAAATAATTTATGTGAAAATTATTTTATTAGTATGTTGGTGACATTAAAATATCTTTGATAGTCACCAATTTCTTGAGTCTATGTACGAGTGAATATCAAGTCTAAGGTTGTACAATCATACTCTTTAATGGTTGACGTATAGGAGCTGGGCTAAATGTTTCCTTTAGAGAGCGGAGGTATATACAAATTGGTAACCGATCTAACTCATTGTGAAAACAAAAAGTAGATTTAGATGAAAACTAATTTGTTGGTCAAGCTTGTGGGAAAGCACTCAAAGTACTATATTGAATACTATTAAAGACTTGATGTGTGTTAGGTTTGGACTTGTATATATATATCGTTGTTGATTTAGAGAGAAGAGAATTGATATACCTTTAAAGTGGTTAGAGAATGATTGAGTAAATTGATACACGACGAGAAGTGAGGATTAAAGGTATGCATGTATGTGTTATATTCAAGTGTTGTGTTATCGGTGGTAAGAAACTGTAAAGGAGATGTATAGTTGGTTAAACTAATAAGGGAGATAGAGTTTTAAAACTCAAAGTGTGATCCTTGAATTGTTAAGGAAAATAGTAATCGATGATGTGAAACCAAATAGAGGATTGATGTTAGGCGAATTAACGCTTAAGGAGGATGTGTAAAGTATTTAGAAGTGCAAGGTTCGAAACTTTCGCTTCGAGAATTTGGTATAAGCAAGCACATGCGACATTTCAAGTTCTGTGACCAAGTAAATTGCGCTTGGCCTATAGAAAACTCTGAGTCAGTTTATGGAATGTGATTTGCAAATCTTGTATACTAATAACACTTATAAGGTCATGAATGGTGACTTAGTGTTCGTGAAGAAACTTAGTTAGCAAAACATGACTTGAATAAAGATTTCATTAATTAGCCCAGAATAAATATGGGTAATTAAGTAATATTATAGAATATTATATTATGAAGCTTTGCGTGGTAGTGGCATGATATTAATTCACTTGTATAAGATGGTGAATTAACATATATGTTTAGCATAAGAGGATGAAAGAAATATGTTAATTAATATTTGATATTTTAATATATTACATAGTATTGTAATATATAAAAAAGGGCTAATATTTGAAAGATAAATGATTAAAAGAACCAATATAGTTATAAGTAATTATTGGTTAGAGATTTATGCATAAGGTTAATATTGTATGTGGTGGTTAAAGAAAATTGTTTTGGGACAATTTATGGAAGAAATGAAATGAAAGAATTATATTAATTAGTGTTGCACATACTAATTATTGTAAGATAATAAATGATTAATACTAATTAATCGTTGTGATATTAAAATGTGATTTTGGGGTTGGGAATACCTAATTGAATTAAACTTAGCCCAATTAAAAATATTAATGTGGGCATTATCATTAAAAAGTATTATTATGTGTAATATGGAAAATGTGGGTAGTAGTATATAAAATATCTATGGCCTAAGAATATATGAAGTGTGACATTTAATTGGGACTAATGATGTAAGGTACCATGTAGTACAGTGAAGTCATATGTAACCTTAATACATATATGATTAAATATCTGTGTATTCTAGAAACTGAGAAAGGAAATCAATGTTTTAAATAAACATTAATATTAAATAAGGTATAATGTGATTATGTGAGTAATAGAAATAATTATGGAAATACTCGGATAATAATACCCATCTGCGATATTTTATTACATGTATTTAATGTACATGGGGTATACGATGTAAGCACATAAATAATCCCTAATTTGCTAATATGGTAACAATGGTACATTAAGATTTTATTTTGGGAAATTAAAGTAACTAAACTAAGCTAGTTGCTGAGATATAACTTGTCCCATTTTGTGAGTCTCATCTCATTCATACGTGAATAGGCCATTGGCCTAGCCTAGTGTTGCTGCTAAAAACAAGAAGGCTAATGATGAGAGTTGGTATTACTTTCCACCAACTCTCTCTTAACTGATGGTTTCCCCTTCTTTCCGTTAGTTTAATTTCTTGGGCAAAACTCCCAATTGGACAATAGTTTGGCTATATAAGGAAGCCTTCCCTTTCATTCTTCAGGCTACTAAATAGCTGAGATTTCTGTTATTTCATAGAGAGTGAGGTTGCTGAATTTGAGCTATAATCAGAAGTCTAAGGGAGTAATTAAGCAAACTAAGCTTCAAAGAGGTATAAATTCTAACTTATGTTCTTAAATTTAAAGTTCTTCAATTACTAGAAAAGTATAATGAAAAAGTTTCTTTTGAGTCACAAATTTGATGGCTAAAAATTGTTGTAATCTGTAATTTTCTATTAGAAGTTGTTAATATAGTTCAATACAAAAACAACGAAAGTTAAACGGACCAAATTGGTTAAGAAACGAATCCTTAGTAGTGAAATTCGCTAAATATGTGAAATTATAGAAAAATGGCAATAATCTTGAACTAAAGTAATCAAGTTGTTGTTTTTACGATTTAAAGTTTGCTATCTTGTTAGTTAAGGGTTACAAGCATGTACAGAAGTATTGTAGTTGAGTTTAAGCATGTTGCATGAAGAAATTGTGTTTGGGTTTTGAGCTCTGCAGAAGCAGAGACTCTTCGAGTCGTTCTAGGGAAGGCGCATGATGCGCCCATTCTAGATTCATTTCGACGCAACTCACTGCCAGTATCTTTGTCTATGTGGTTGTTTTGGGACAATGCAGCTGCGTCGTTCCCACAATACAGATAGATAAAGATTTGCCTGCATAATCGATGATCACCGAGGTTGTCTGCTACAATCTGTTAAGCCATGACATGATTGGTAGAGCATAATTAGGCATGAAGACAGGTTTAGCATGTGGTCTAAAGTTCCCTTTGCATATATGTGTTGCATTGGTTTATGTTAATATATGTTTCGAAAAGAAACTTGAAGATTTTGAAAATAAACTTTGATGAATTTGTGTACCTTTAATTCTGACCTTGATAGTATATATATGAGGTCTAATTAAGCATGATAAAAGATTCAAAGTTGTATCGTATGTGTGATAGATAACTTGTTTTGGTTAAAATGATTTTAATTCGAACTTAAGTTGTATTACATATGAGTATTTAGATTTTAAAGGCTTGAGATGCCATGTTATGTTTTATTATGTTACTAAACATAAGTCTTATATGTTAAACATAATGGAAGTAAACCAAGCATGATGTTAAAGCATGTTTTAAAGTGTTAAACAATGCTAGCTATGAGGAAAAGATATGAATATGAATGAGTATGTGTAGTACAGATTACAAGACCTCTTTATGTGAAAATAAGGCTAATTAGTACACCTAGTGTTTATATGACCCTATTTGGCTTTGATTTCATGAAAGTCCTATTTGGCTTTGATTACATATAAGGTTAATCTTGAAGTGGTTATACAAGTATGTAAAGACCTTTTGTGTGTATGCATGAGAAGTATAAGTGTCTAAGTGTTTTAAAGTATGGACTGAAACCAAGAGTACAAAGCTCAACCTTGGTCTGGCCAAGGGAGGGCGCAGCTGCGCCATTCTATAGTCTAGAATAGGTTCTATTTTTGGATATGATGTTTGAAGCATGCTTGTATAATTACTATATATGATTAGTATGGTATGTAATGTGTTAAGAAGAATGCTATATGATAAAGATGAATGTTAATTAAGACTTTCAAAATGTTAAAGTCCAAAGGAATGTTTTACATAAGATAAAGCAATGATACGTTGTTCGAATGAGTGATGTCTTACAATCTGATTTGTGTTTTATAGGTGATGTTGTATAAAGTTACAACAAAGTTAGACGTTTGTGTGTACATTTGAACTTATCTATATGAGTTTTAAATATGTCGAACACTTAGCGAGTCAAGTGTGTGATAGACATATATGAATGTTGATGTCAAGTACGAGCGGTTAAGGAATACATATACATACTTAGCTATTCTAAGAGTATGATGAGAAAGTGAAGTGTAGGTTTTATGAACCTAATTGGGAAACAATGTAACATTGTTATTACATTGAGAATGCATGAAATATGTTACTGATGGGTATGAATACATGACTATATCACTGTGTAGGAATACACGAAGTGCAGATAAGCGTTAAGCAGTTAAGTCATTGTTCATAAACTACGAATCAAAAAAGTCTTTCTGTTAATATTTCTTATATGAATTCGATAACTGTTAATTGAGCTATATTATGCTCTGCAAATGTTGATGTATATATATGAAATGCATATGAGATATGTATGAAAGTTGAAAGTTGATCTTTGATGATATGCTTGTGAAGTAAATCTCTATGCCTGTTATGTGAGAAGTAACTTGTGTAGTAAATATTAATTGATTATGAATGCATGAACTGTGTATGTTATTATGTGCTACGTGCTTCATGAAAACTTTAGAATTGTTGGGCTATCGAGCTCACCCTTGAAAATAACCACTTTTGCAGGTTAAGGATACACGGTAAAGGTTACATGCTACTTGATTGATAAAGTTCAATAGTATCGAGGGAGATTGATTTATTATTTAACTAGATGCTCTTGAACCATGTTTAGGTTCTAGTAGATGTACATGATAGTAGTTTATAATGTGTAATACATGTTAAGTTGTACTATGTGATACATAGAGGAGTTCGAATCGAGATGTAAAGATTTATACAGTAATTTGAATAGAATGAATCATAACATAATTTGATTCAAGGATATGTAATTGATTCAAGTTAAGATATCAATAAAAGATTTATTTTTCAAAGGAGATTGAAAAAGTTTAAATTATTCCTCATATTTTTATAACATCGAATGTGATTTATAACAGGAATAGTAAATGACCAAGATTAGAAACTTATAAAAGTTTGGGGTCATTACACAGATCCTGGAAATGGAAAGAATTTATATTCTAAATTGTAATAAGCAAAGGTTATATTCATTAAGTTATGAATAAAAGATATAATAATTTGACGATAGTAGTATCGTGGCGGACTGGATCCGAGGTTCGAAGGGACCCGGATTTGGGGGCGTCACATACACTGCCCATAACAGTGAGTTAGATCAATTGCCAGTTTCATATATACCTTCACTCTCTAAAGGAATTGTTTAGCCCAACTCCCATATGTCAACCATCAAAGGTTACGATTGTACTACAACCTAAACTTATCTTAACTTATCCGAACCATTAAACTATAACGTGCGTTAAGTCAATTTCTTATTCATTATGGCTTTCTGGCAACTAACTGACATACCTCAGGGTTCATTCTTTATCGTCTAAGTCATACAGTCTTTTGTATACTCAGAACAATCATTCCATATTTATTCTATGCATTTATAGCATTAAGCATTTTACATTACCTTATTCTTATCTTACAACGTCCGGTTCATTCGACTCAGAACGTCATCCAAGTTATAAACATTAACTCGGCTTCTTTTACATTATTTGTACTTGTCTTTAATTCAGCTTCTTCATCGCTCACAGGTTTAATCATTGGTCTTCATTATCCTACGGTCAAACCATACACGGGGTGTAGGTTCTACCCGTTTAATATTCGCGTACACTTAACCTTCACATTGGTTAAAGTGTTTAACGCTTACATTTCATTATAACATTCTCTAACCGACTCACATTCGACTTTCATTACTCTTATTACCGTTCACTACGGCTTTCTTGATAAATCAAATTTTTCTTAATACCTTCGTTAACGTCTAAGTCATAAAACCAATGTATACTTGGAACGTTCGCCCAACGTGAATACGATTCACGAGGATCGTTTACGTATTCAACGGTTACGTTGTTCATCCCTTAATCTCTCATTACAACAACATAACATCGAAATGTTATTCATTACTTTCTTCACTCAACGTCTAATGAATCACCATCATAGCAATCCCTTACGTTTGTTTATCGTGACTACGTTCCCCGGATATCGGTTCCGTAACTCACATTCACATTCTTTGTCTTTTTATCTCGTTTAATCTTTTCGTTCAACCTTCATCAAAGGTTTAATACACTTGATTAAGTGTTACATTAGTTGAACTATATGTTCATATTTTTTTCTTGCACATCCCCCAGAAATTGAGCAGTTAAAAGCTCATCACCGACAATCGACTTGCATCAAGGCGTTGTGGCGCAGTGCCCTTCCTTTACCTCACATTGCAGTATACTCTGCAGTTGTCAAATCGCTGAGGTCGCAATCATGTGTGCCACTATCTTCCCTATCTCTCGCATCATGGCATGCCACTCTAGCAAGAGTCGATGGTCTCGGCCTCACGTCAGAAAGCACCGCCTCCCAGGCTTGACGCTGTATCATGGCACATGCACAAAACCTAGAAAAATTTTCTAAGTCTTAGAAATTACTTAAAACGCTTATTTCCCAATTCCATAACTTATTTGTTATAACTCAGAACGAGATCGTTCCAAAGCCATTTTCTTCCTTGTCTTATGTAATTCGATTACCCATGGAAAGAACTTCATTCTAAATCCGTTAACATGCCATTCAATTGCCTTAATCTTCGCCCTTCATTCATTTTACGTTTTTAACGTTCTTCATTCGTTCGTCCGTAATTCGGTCATCCGAACTCGGAATTCGTTCGTTCTTGAGTCTATGACTCACATTTTCTACACTCTCTTACTTTCTTATGAAATCCTATATGTTCGAGTTCATTTACATACTTTCTATTTCTCGTTCATCTTTTACGAATTTTCGCCATAACTTCGTTATAGCTCAGTTTTAATCTGTTCATTATGAACGCTTCTAACGTTCCTAACCAAGCAATAAGCAAATAACTTTTACGCAATGGTTTTAAACTTGTCCATTAACAACAATTATTCTACGATGGTTTTAAATTTGTCCATCAACAACGTTCTTCGCGTTCTTCGTGTGTTCTTCGCGTTCTTCGTTCGTTCTTCATTTTTAATCGATATTTTGGATTTCGATTTCACTTTTTCTTGGAATTTGATATTATAAAACACCATTCCTTACTTATTTCACCGAATTGTTCATATGATTCATTCGGATCAATCAAATTCATTACAAATCTTATACTTCCTTAAGAAATTTATAAACTAAATTTCTACTTTCTTATTTCTTCTTTTCTCATGATTTCAACCATATGAAATCATTTCTAACATCTTTTACTCCTTATTCTCATTAAGCTATGTTTTAACATAAAAACTGAAAAAAAAAAAATTAATTAGAAGCTAGGTTTTCGGATTACCTCTCTTTTTTAATCTTCCTCCGTTGGACAAAGCGTGCACTCGGGCAAGCTTTTCCTCTTCCTTTTCCTTCTCTTTCTCATCTGAAATCTCTCTCTCTCTCTCTCTCTCAAAAGTTATAGGATTTTTAAAATCCTAAACAAATGAGTTAAGCTTACTATTTATAGAAAACCAAGGTTAGGGGCAAAATAGTCATTTTGCCCTCAAACCTCCTTACTATTCATGACTTAAGCATTAAGTTTACTTAGCCCTTAAATTTACTATTTCCACCTCCATAGTTAACCTCCTTACTATTCATGAAACTTAGCCTGTAAGTTTTGTGGTTCTGTCTTTCGGGTTTCGTCCGATAGTTTTAAAAACTGCGATTCTCGGAATCCAAATATTTTTGGATATTTCATCTTTCCTTTACCAATTAACTTTTACATATTCTTCGGATTTCTGAAAAACTGAAAAACACTTTTCCACATTAAGCGTTTTCCTTCATGTTTTCCCCTAATGTAGTTAAACGAACGAAAAAGTACATAATAGTACTTTTTCGTCATTTTTATTTCGTCCGATTTCTGCACGTTTTTCAAGAAAAACTTTTATCGGCTTAATTAACTTTTCACGATATATTATCGTCAAATCTTTTGACGAAATGTCATTTTGACATACCGAACTCTCGGAAAGGCTTAGGTTATTCAAACCCTAACCCTTAGGGTTTCATCGGGTGAATAGTGCTTATTTCGTCTTTTTCCCGGAATATTTTTGTTTCCGAAAATATTTTATTTTCATCTTGAAAATTCTTACTCGTAGCCAGAATCCTCTCGATTAATAATCATCCTAGGTTCTAAAATGATTAATAAACACAAAGCACAGAATGGTATTAATAAAAATTCATTTTATTAATAACTAATTCTTTAAATCTTAAATTCTGGACAATCCGATTTTTTGGGTTTTCACATTCTTCCCTCCTTATAAAAATTTCATCCTCAGAATTTCTAAAACCACACCCATACCCGGGTGCCTACAACCTTTAGCAAAGGTTTAATCTTAATTCATCCTTCTCACAAGGATCATCTGTTGACATAATCGTCATTAGTTAAACCTCACGCTTAACTATACTTTCAATCTTTCGGGTCCTCACATTCACCCCTTCTTCACAGAATTTCATCCTCGAAATTTTAGCTTACCCTTCTTCTCAACTTCTCTTCAAAGAAGTTCTTATCTTTCATACATTCCCTACCCTTCATAACTTATCAAGAATCACGAAGTGAAAGGAATAAATAGGAATATAAGGATTCCTTTAAAACATTTCATACTTTTGTTGAGGGGTCAAATCGACCATGAACTCCTACTAGGTTTAACAACATTTCACCGTAAACCCTTCTTTCATGGTAAGTTTACAATCACAAAAAAGGTAAACTACATCTTCCATACGTAGGCGATCAACCCATCATATAACCCCATTTCGGAGTATGTTCACCTCAGACTTAATCATTAGATTCGACACTAAAACAATTTGGTTCAACATAACTCTTCAAAGAAAGCTCGATTTTCTTTTAATCATGACATATCATTCATCTTAGCCAAATTAAGTAGCTTAGACCATACCAATAAATTGGACATCAACTTGAAACATTCGTATAGTCAAATCAACTGACATCGACTACTTCTTTAAATTCTTTTATAATACATCAAAACGTTTTATGACGTTATGATACCGTACTTTTCATAGTACATTGAGGACTTCATCAATTTATGACTTCATCATTATACATCATACCATAGTTGGATTGTTGATCCTAAGATCAAATCCAACACCAGGTTTAATTGCATTAATAACTCCATCCTTTTACCATCCTTGCATCAAATGCACTAATGATATAAAACTCATTTTGATATTTCAAATCATTTTCTGTCTAGCCGAATCAACTAGCATAGACATATCAAGAATAGTTCTTTTAAAATCCATTGGTTCCAAAAGTTGAACCAATTCTTTTCTTTTCAAAACGCACATACATAAGCACGATTTCAAGAAACTTCAAAATCTAGCATAGCTAGATGACTCTGAATATCTTATTCTCCATCTTCCTTCATTGTCTTACTTGCGATAATACTTAATCTTCTCTAGCACCTTCAATACTAAGTCTACTAAAAATAACTCGTTTTCAGTCTACACATTCCTATACCTTAGTACAGTCCATCAATTTACCACACATTATGAGTTCAGGAACTTTCCACAATAATATGAGTTTAAGAACTATCCCAAATAGACCATAGGCGTCCATTCGCTGAGAAGTTCAAAAACATAACATCTAATTATGAGTCATGAACTTACCATAAGTATGAGTTTCAGGAACTCGCACCTACTTTATTGTTCTCTACCTATCAAGTATATACATGAGAAAAGATTCACCTTCTCGTCATATACATCTTGACAGCGCGACCAATTCCAATGATTATCACTGTAATAAGCTAAGTAGTTGTTACACCAAGCACAAACCTCTGCCCATAACAAAGGTTCATACAACTCAGCTATCACATGAGTCCTTAATTGAAATTTTACAACTTCTAAATTTTCTCTTTACTTAATACGAATTTTCTTTAATTCATATGCTATCCTTTACAACTTAATCTAATTTCTTCTTCCCGTACTACTTCGCAGTACCATTCATTTATAGCATTAGCTACAAATCATCCATCGTTTAACAACTCATCTGTTACTACGATTTACTATGATCACGTGGTGATCTCCTTCCTTAATCATTTAACTCAATGATCTTCTTATCATTCTCTCTACGATTATAGTTTTAGGTACTCATACCTAAGATTTATAACCTATCAGCTTTGATACCACTTTGTAACGCCCTGAAATCCAGTCTATTTTCACATCTGGATTTCGTACGTCACGATCCCATCTTCCTCTAAACATACATCATTATATAGATAAATATAACAACATACATTCTCAAATCCCAGGTTCTAAAACCTTATAACCTCCTTCATTAAAAATAATGATAATTACATTACTCTTTACATCTTGTACGAGTGACTTTTATCCGCCACCAAGGATACATAATCATTCATTAAACTATTCTATAGTTTAATTCTATCATTCTATATTATAAGTCTTCGCTTGATCTTCACGCTCATTCATATAATGAATGGCACTTCTTCTGGATACCGATCAACTTGATCTTTATGGGATCCTTACGTCCTTCTAACATCGTTCGCTGAAAATGTTTTTATTTAAAGCAAGTGTGAGCATTCAATTGCTCAGCAAGTCCTAACAGTTGAACAAAAAACTTTAAGAATTCAAACATTCTTTTAAGACTTCAATAACCGAACAAAGGTTATGAAGCAACTTGAATAATAGGAATAATCTTGATTCCTACCATTTTAAAACATTAGTAGCATCCACTTTGAAATACTTTCATTCTTTACTCTCTTTTATACACATTTTGTCTGGCTAGAATCAATAGCACAGACTTAACACTAATGGTTCATGTATAAACAGAACATTCTCATATTGAACAGTTCAATCATAGAACAGTTCATCTAACAAAAACACCAAAGTGTTCAAATTATGGCACAAGGTCTCATACATTCTAACACCTTGTACAAATATCACACATTTGCACATAAACAGAACTTCTCAAGTTTAACATCTAAGAAGTTTTAGAAACTAGCATTCATTTAAAATATGAATGAAGTTAGGAAACTTGCTTTTACGCATGCCTACAACTTACGCTTTACGTTGAACTCGCTTCATTTCAATTCGCATGTATGCAAGATATAAGAAATAACACATACACCAATTAGTCATATACTTGACTTAGGCATTGGTTTAATTAACTTTACTTCTTAGGGTTCGCGTTCTTATAATCTAATTTTACGCGACCAACTCCCTTTACTACCGGTTTACAGCTTCATGACATACGAAGATGTCTTACTCAAACATTCATCATCTTTGATGATTTACATTCTTATCTTCTTCTTATAACTTTTCTAAGAATCAGCACACATCGCGTCTCTGCTAGTATTCCATATGGTACTCTGAGTGTTTTCCCATAAATAACCAACAAACAAGTTCCCGTCTCATCTACACTGCCCATAATAGTGAGTTAGATCAGTTGCCAGTTTCATATATACCTTTGCTCTCTAAAGGAATTATTTAGCCCAGCTCCCATATGTCAACCATAAAATGTTACGATTGTACTACAACCTAAACTTATTCCGAACCATTAAACTATAACGTTCGTTAAGTCAATTTCTTATTCCTTATGGCTTTCTAGCAACTAAATGCCATACCTCAGGGTTCATTCTTTATCGTCTAAGTTATACAGTCTTTGTATACTCAGAACGATCATTCCATATTCATTCTATGCATTTATAGCGTTAAGCATTTTACATTACCTTATTCTTATCTTACAACGTCCGATTCATTCGACTCGGAACGTCATCCAAGTTATAAACATTAACTCGGCTTCTTTTAAGTTATACGTACTTGTCTTTAATTCAGCTTCTTCACTGCTCACAAGTTTAATCATTGGTCTTCATTATCCTACGGTCAAAACATACACGGGGTGTAGGTTTTACCCGTTTAATATTCGCGTACACTTAACCTTCACATTGGTTAAAGTTTTTAACGCTTATATTTCATTCTAGCATTCTTTAACCGACTCACATTCGGCTTTCATTACTCTTATTACCGTTCACTACAGCTTTCTTGATAAATCATATCTTACTAACTACCTTCGTTAACGTCTAAGTCATACAACCAATGTATACTTGGAACGTTCGCCCGACGTGAATACGATTCACGAGGATCATTTACATATTCAACGTTTACGTTGTTCACCCCTTAATCTCTCATTACTACAACATAACATTGAAATGTTATTCATTACTTTCGTCACTCAACGTCTACGGAATCACCATCATAGCAATCCCTTACATTTTTTTATCGCGACTACGGTCCCCGGATATCGGTTCCGTAACTCGCATTCACATTCTTTGTCTTTTAATCCCGTTTAATCTTTTGGTTCAACATTCATTAAAGGTTTAATACACTTGATTAAGTGTTACATTAGTTGAACTACATGTTCATATTTCTTTCTTGCACATCCCCCTATAATTGAGCAGTTAAAAGCTCACCATCTGGCATCGATTTGAACTTGAACCACTGTGGTATGGCGTTCCCTTCCTTTACCTCACGCCATATACTCTGCTCGCAGGTCAAACCATTGAGGTTGGTGTCATGGTGCCACTATCTTCCCTATCTCTCATATTGCTGCATACCACTCAAAGAGATGGTGATGGCACGACCCCAAGTCTCGCAACCTACAGTACTTAATAGATTACATAATAGTATCGAATAAAGACCTATTACATAATCCTACTTAAGTTTAAACATTGTCTAAAAATAGTCTTAGTACAACATATTAGTCTTAATTATTGGAGAGTGCATATTTTGATTTGACGTTTAATGTAAATGCTCGTGATTATATGTAAAGTCCTTCAAGGAATATATGTACAAGGACTTGGTGATAGATCAAAATTGTTAGACTGATCTAAGCTTTTAATGATTATCATTCTGTAAATGGATGTATAGATAAAGAGATCAAAGATGTTAGGTTGATCTATGTCTTGAAATGTAATAGATAGGCTTCAACAAGAATCGCAGTGTATCAAGCTGATCAAGAGATTGCAGAAGCCAAGGTAGAATCGTAGAGCATCGAAGATCGCAGTATGTCTACCTTGAAGGGCCTCTCCAGAAATCTTAGAGTGGTCCAGACGTTTACCGAAGCTAACTCAGAGATCGTAGTGTGCTCTCGAGAATGTAGAGTCTGTAAGATGGGCAAGTGAAGATCATAGTGTGCAAGTCCTTAAGAGAAATCGTAGTGTTCTAGTTTGATAGCATCAGATCAAGCACCAAGGTGATAAAACACCATGATTTGAATCGTAGAGTAACATCTGTCTATGTCAGAAGCATCGAGCCTTATCCTGTTGTTTAAGGATAAATTCCAACAAAATGTGGAATGGGTTATAAATGTTGAAGTCCTCACCAGTCCCAATGGCACAAAAGATATCCTTAGTATACAACGAAGGAAACGTATTGAAGAAGCTAAGGAAAGGACCATGGGTCAGAGAAAAACACCTTTTCAGGTTTTAGGTGAGAAAGTAGTCTGTTGTGTTAGTGGGCCAACATGCAATTTAGAAGATATGTATAAAAGTCTCCATCAAAGTTCAGAAAACATTAAACGCATTTAATGTTTCAACGGATGGCTTCAACGGATAGATTTTAAGGATCACATATATGCAAAACATTAGGAGATGATTAAAATAAGCAAGCATTGAACCAAAAACGCTGAAGAACACTCAACGCTTAACTCTACGATCTGAGAAAAAGAGAAAGCTTGCACATCTACTCAGTTCTCTCGAACAAGTGCTTAACGACAACTGAGTAGCACCAACCAAGAACTCAACAATTACTAATCAACTGAAGTAAGAGTTCCAAGTTAGAAGGACTTGAAGAGTTCAAGAGTGAACTAAGAAATTCCTAGACTGCTGGTCTAAAAGGAATCTGTGAGATTCAGAAAGTGTAAAAGACATCCTTAGTGGATTTCCTACTCGAGGAGTAAAGACAAAGGACTAGAGCTTTACGTGCTCTCTCGAACCACTTAAAACTGCAGTGTTTATTGCATTCTCGTTATAATCGCTATAAATCGTTATAACCGCCTCTCTCATTAACTCACTATATCTAAAAAGGAGATCAAACAAACTTTAATTTCAAAAGGTTTAAATCATTATCAAGACTGACAAAGTAAAACGAAAAGAATTTTAAATATCTATTCAACCCCCTTTTCTAGATAACTATTGTGCCTCCGGGAACTAACATTAATCATAAAAAGGAACAAGCTAGTCGGTAGCCTTGCCCTTGCCCTTGTCTGTTCCAGAAACACCTCTATGTTCCTCTTTAACTGAAAGGTTTTAAATAAGCAAGGATGAGCACAAATTGCCCAGCAAGTAATATACAACAAGGGTAACGAGTTTCTTAACACGAGTTTGAAATAACGAAGTATCATCTCTAAGATAGTTCAGAGTTTCAGAATAATATCATGAGTAATGAATATCAATAATTCTTGTAATAAGAACGATAATTCAATATAAAACAACAAAGATATATGAATTCAACGATTATCAATGTATCAAACTGAATAAATAATTTATACTGAGTAGTCGCTAAGGACTATTGAACTTCCACTAGAGCTACCAATATTAAATTGATAACCCAAAAATATCAAGTACTATAGATGATCAGTCTACAATACTTTACGTTATGCATAACACCACCATAATATTCAATCATGTGTCGGGGTTTCCAATGACATACACTCCCCTTACCAAAAGGGTTGTCCCACTCAGTTTTCAAGATTTCTGCACCAATCAATTGGTTTGGGATGACTTTTATAAACATGCATATAGTCTAGCCGAATCAAATGGAATCGACTCTTTCACAATATTTCAAGAACAATACTAAGTTCAACATAAATAATAACTTTCACAAGAATTTAAGCATACTAGCTCGATTGAATGAATAAGCAGGATAACTTACATTCACAAAATAAGTTTAAAAGTAGGGTGCAAGGAACTTGCAAAATCAAGAGTGAAGTTCAAGGAAACTCGCTTAATAAAAATTAGCGTAAGGTTAGGGAACTTGCCTTAAACGTAGTTTATCCACGTTAATAAATCAACACTTTCGAATCCTAGTATAGCATATTATAAGTACAAGATGTTCATTAGCTAACACAGTCTTTAATCAAGCTTGACATGGTTCAATTATGCACATATGGTATAAAAATCAGATTATAAATTCATCATGAATCAAATACTTAGTTACTTCATAAGCAAATCAAGAATGCCTAAGTTTAATGTCTTTTCACCCATGAACTTTCACCATATAAAGCAAACACTATTATCATCTAAGCATCGCATGCATATATACATCAGTAGGTTTTAAACTCCTTTTAGCAACATAGGCACCATACAGGCTAACTGCCAAAGATCGGATCTCACCATCCCAGATTCTAGATTGGCGCAGTTGTGCCCTGTCTAGGCCTAGGGATGGCGCAATTGCACTGTCCCCTGGCCAGACCAGGGTTGAGTTGCTCCCTTTCTGTTTCTGCCCAAACCTTGCACATCTACGTACTAATACTCTACCATATCTACATGTTAGAGGTGTTCACATACTCACATACCCGTTATTGAGTTTATTTGTATAAGTTTGAACTTCGCCTTATACGGCATTCAAGCAAAAAAATTATCAAGCGGTTACCATGACTCGTTACTTGGCTATATACCCACATAGAGATTTCAAATTCTGTTAATGCATATACTTTTAACATTCATATTGCTTGTTCATAGCTATTATTGTTTAAAGCATCAAATCATGCTTTAAACTCATGATTATTTTGAAATCATCAAATTCCATACATATAAATCATACCTAGAGATATTATAGACATAACATGGCATCTTATCTCATTAGCATCTAGATATTCATGTGATGCAACTAGATTTTGAAAATATGTTCAAGTTTGCTTTTGAATCCATCTTAGGCTTGAACTATGCAATCTATCACACATAAGACAACTTCAAACTCTAAGCATAGGTAGTCAAGTTATGTTAACATGCTCGCAAAGTCAGAATGTAAACTACGTAGAAATCATGTATGTTAGCTCATTAGGCTAAGCTTTTTCCTTGAAAACATTTCTAACACAAGGCTTAATAAGGTAGTTACGAAAAAAGGGACTACGTACATTCTAGCATTCTCATTTATGTGTAAATCAGTCATGTATAACTTACTAGGTTCACAATCTGTAGAAAATGATCTCTAACATAGTTTGTTTTCAAAACTTAAAGTCTAAATCTCCATTTAAACCATATGCCTTCGTTAATCATGCAAGTCTATTAAAACATGTTCATATTGAGTTAATATACTTGTATATACCTCTTTATATGCTAGCTTGAGTCATAAAGACTAACTAATATTGATCATATTATAAAACAGAAGCTTCAACTAAAATTAGGGAATCCAAGCACCTGCGCATCACAATATTAATTCAAGGCAACTGCCATTGACTGTTCGAGCCAGAACAAGAAACCTCGATAACCTGCTCAAATTTAAACACAAAAATTACTCACAAATTCATTCCTAAACACTCATATATCAATTGCCACGTGCTTATATGATCTTATAACATCTATATAACCCATAGCCAACCTCATTAACATCTATTTCCACATAATCAAGAATTTGAATTTCTATACATACGAACTCTGTTTAACAGAACTGAAAATGGCAACAAGGAATGGGATTATACCTCTGCAAGATGAATGAACTTGCTACTAATTGAACTTCCAATGTCTTAGAATACTTGTATTTCACTCTCACACTTAGAATTCACAGATAATTCTTAGCAACAAGAAATGAAGAGGTATAGCTGCTATTTATAGAAGAACACAAAACCATACAATTGTTTTACTTTAAGGTTTAAACCCAAGTGTAGAAGAAGAAGACAATGGACAAGGGGAAGTTGGCCAACCACCCCACCTCAGCCATCATCACAACAACCTCTAGCTTCAATAATTTCTTCTTAGCCTTTTTCATTTTTTGCTGAGTTTCACGTAATAGGTAGGAGATAGGCCATTGGCCTAGTACGTAACTAGCAACTAAGACTCCTAATTAGGGACAAGGTTTAAATCTCAGCTAACCTCTTAGCTAAATTTAGTTACTTTGTTATCCAAAAATGGGTTTTAATGTCCAAGTGTCACTATAATAGGAACTTAGGGATTAATTATACACTCACATCATATAGCCTATGTACATTAAATACATGCAATAAAATAACGCAGTCACATATTATTGTCTGGGTAGTTCCATAATTATCCCTACCACTCATATAACCATATTATAACCTTATTATATTAATAACTTATTTATTTATGTTAAATAAATAAATTTATTCCTTCCCTTGATTAATTACCACTTAAAATAATATAGTTTCATAGAACTTAATATATAGTCACACAATGTCACACTACACTATATAGTATAGTTGTGTTATTGTTCATATGCACATAACTGTCAATATAATATTATTATATTACTAACTTATTTATGTTAAAAAAATAAATCATGCACTTCCTTAATTAATTAACATCAATATTAATTAATCCAACCATCATTGATTAATGTATTTATGGATTTCCATAACCATTACTTTTCTATATAATTCTTATTATACTTTAATAGTTATATTACAAACAATAATAATCACATATTATTAATTAATTACCAAGTAATCAATTTTCTACCACAACCATAATCAATTAATTAATATAACAATTAACAATTAATATTGGTTATTTGCGCACTTTATTTCATAGTTTATTAATGTCACTCACATCACATAATTATTTCATTTAATTTTCCAAAGTAGAAGAATTAATTTTTCTCCAATCGACCATCAAGCAAAATTGCAAGGCCATTAGGTCTTTGAGACAGCCAAGCAATTGCCGGCTGTTCTCGACAAAGGCTAAACCGATTTAGCTTCAAATCGTGTCAATTTTCATCGCTAAACTCGCTTTATATTACATGAATTACTGTCCACAAACGTGTTACTACGAGTCTACGAACGCATTGATTACACATATGAAATCACATTATCAACTCGATTAATCTTCTAAATTCTCGTTTTAATCTACTTAGTGAATTTCCTCGTTTTCACAATATGTCACACAAGGCATTTCGCAATTCTCATTGTCACTTCACATTTCTTAATACGCATCGATTAAATACGAATCAATTGATTTAACCGACTCACAAAATAATAACACTTATATTCACAAAAATTTCCATTAATATATTGATTTAATAATACGGGGAAATTCTCGGGTATTACAAACTAGATATTTGAGTCCGGGACGTCGAAATTAATAAGAATAACCTGTAAACACAAAATGTGTTGGGGTTGACATTTTGGTCAAAGTCAACAGTTGACTTTTTTGGAGAAAAGACAAACTTAAAATTCGGAGATGAATTTGGAGAAATTGATGTTTCCATGACGTCGGGAGCGTCGATTTTAGTAGGAATCGAATATAAACTTAAAAATTTGACTTTTTGGTTCCGAAAGTTAAAGACGGGATTAAGCACGCAAAATGAGACAATAAAAGCAGGACTCACTTGACCAAAATCTGCTAGAAATTCCAGCACATGGGCAGCCCACCTAACCTCACAAACTTCCCCAACAATTTCCTCTAAAAAGTGGATCTAGTTTCCCTTTAATTAATATTAAATCTCTAATTCATTTAACAAATAAGAAACATTTATCTCTCATTTTTTTTTCTCTAACTCACCAGACCTAATACAGAGAAGAGAGAGAGAGAGAGAGAGAGGGCTGCCATGGATGGAACAAAGAGAGAGAAGGAATAGAAAAGAGAGGAAAAAGGAAGAAGGGAAAGAAGAAACCATGGATTTCTCCATAACTCTCACCCAAAAACCCCCAATGAAAGCTTTAGAGCTTGAGAGGGAATGAAAGAGGGGGAGGTCAGTCATGGGAAGAGAGGAAGAAGAGAAGAGAGGAAGAAGAAATCAAGAGGAAGATCGAACACTAAAGGTATAAAATTTCCTAAACTCAGAACTCTAGTTAGGTTAATGTGTTTTGTTATAGTTGTTTTAGATCAAGTGTTGAACTTATGATTTTGAACCATATGAGGGTAGATCTATATAATATATGATGTTTTATGGTTAGATCTTGCCATTTTTAGGGTTGATGAGCTTGAACAAAGAAGAAGAACCAAAACAGTTTTTAACTTAGAAAAATAAATTGGTGACTGCTGCCCCTAAACAAAAATTTCGGGGTTAGCTAGAATGCCCTAAAAATTATGAGCTTTTGGTATGTTATAGTACGTTGAATTAGCTTTCCATAGACTCTGGAACAGACTAATTATGACTTCAGAGCAAAGAGTTATGCTATTTTAAATTAGCCGAGTCAAAACTGGAAAACCAACTCGGGTCAGTCACTTTACACGGAATTTTTGGGCTGATATGTTAGGAATCTGGAAAAAGGTCAGTAGGGAAGAGTTGTAGCCCCGGAAGTTAGCTTTGCATGGGCTCAAGAATCGCTCAAAAATGTTTTAAAACAAAAACGTTATGACTGTTTTAGCGAAAGAGGGTAAAGCTAGGAAAAAGGTTAAAATCGTTATGAACGTCCATTTTTTGCGAATTATTTGGACTGCTTAAAGAATCCGAAATGGGGGTTTCATTTTTTTTAAAAATAGTCTCATATGATACAAAAAAAATATCCGAAATTTGAATCAATCCGATTAACGAGTAATGCATAAGAAACTCGTGAAGTAGCTAGTTCGATAAGCGAGCAACAGAGCAAAGAATGACAAACTGGCAAAGAAGGCTCTGCGTATTAGCGTTTTCAAGACGGCAATGCTAGACAACCCGCTCGACATGCTTTTTGCTCGATGTTTTGATTGATTTTCGTGATTGGTTTTAGTGGTTAGAAATTTTTCTAAAATACTATGACATGAGGTCTATAACATGCCCAAAATTTCGCTGTTATAAAACTTGGGATTTGAAAATTTAAAAATGAGTGAACATGCATGTCAGAACTAAAACTTGAGCGAACGCCGAGCGTCAGTGCGTCGAGCGACTTTGACGTTCGACGTTCCGAATCGCGTTCCGATGAAATAATAAGTCACAATAAATCTAATATAAATCCTACGGAACGAGATTTGACTATAAGTGATATTTTATGCCAAGAAACTTCCTTTCGGGCATAAATAAAATAATAAAAAAATATGTAATAAATATAAATTACATGTTTAAGCAAAATAAAAATAAAGGTTGCCTATAAAATTATTTTGTGGTGCAACAAAAGGCGAGAAACCTTTAAAATTTTATATTAATCATAAAAATGATATTTATGAGGTTTCCAGGGCTCAAAAGGATGTTTTTGAGCTGAGTTTTATGTAACAAAATATATATATTTAATATATAAAGGAAAAAAGGCAAATATTTGTAAAACAAAAAATAAAGCAAATGTGCTAGCAGGATAAAATATTTGTATATGAGGCCACAGTCAGTGTTAACTCATGAATGGACAAACTGATGTAAAAATTATTTAAATTAAAGAAATAACAAAAGCTATGTATTAGCTGTTTAAATCCCAAATTTGCGAGTAAAGGTAAAAAATATTTCTAAAAAAGAATATAAATGATTTAAGCTTCAAGATGTAAAATTTTTATATCTTAAAATGTGTGAAACCTTTATTATTTATGAAACAAGTAAAATATTATTACATGATTAATAATATTAGATAATAATTAAAATATTATTAAATGATTAATAATATTAGTAAATGATTTGAATATTAGTAAATGATTAATAATATTAGATAAAGAATAAAATATTATGAAATGATAATAATTCTTTGAAAATTTCTGTGAGCTATTGACAAATATTTTGACTAATAAATAAATTATCTAAGATAATAATTAATTTTTTTAAGTAGAGTCTTATGGATAATAGGCTCGATAATTATCCGATTAGGCAATCAGAAGGTCAAAATATTACTAAACTCAACTCAAACTGATATAGTTTGACTTGATAATAGGTCTTATGTGCTTTATTGATTGTTAGAATTATATGGTAATGTGTTTAGGTTATTTTATAATTGTAATTAGTAGTAATATATGTGATGATATTATTCTAATTTGGAGATCAATATTAGGTCTTTCAGATGATGCTAAGATATATTGTGAAACAGTAATCGGCGATAAAGGCAAGTTTTCTTGAACTATTCTTTTAAATAGTTGTTAATCATTGTTGATTATATCACGTCTGTGAATTATTGATTCGCACTTTGTGCATATTGCATGTGTTCATCAGGTATGAAAGGGTGATCACCTTCATTACCATTTGGTCCAGTATTAGTTGTTCATGTTCATTGTTGACCATTCATTTTATTTTCTCAATCGTTCAGCTATAAAAAAAATTGATTCATGTTCTTTCTCAATGATTATATTGCTGAAAGTTTGTTAGCTTATTATTGATATATCCTTTATTGAACTTAAACTTGCTGGGAAAACTTGTTGCTCACCCTTGCTATATCATGATAAACATTGCAAATTAAGATGGATAAGTCGGATACCGAAAAGGTCAAAGACAGTTCCAGTATTGGTTAATAGTATAGATAAAGATTGTAATAGTATTGTATGATAGTGGCATTATATGTCAGATAGGATATGGAATACAGGTATAAAGTGAAGGTTCTCGACCTTGGGGTTAATGTGTAAAGTTTAATGTATAAACAATTTATGTTTATATCTTCCACAATAGTTATAGAAATAGTATACCAGATTCGTGGTGATTGGGACCAGGATCTGGGGATGCTACAGTTGGCATCAAAGATGTTGTTTCGGGTTATTACACATTACATAACCTACCCACATTTCCCCCCCCCCCCCCCTTCCTTTCCTTATGTGGCTGCCTCTCTCCCTTTCATTCTAGCCCAATTTGTGTTTTATTTTTAATGCTTTATTTTGATTAACAAATGACTAAAATATCCCTTAACAAGGGGGCTAAAAATTGGACTTTGAATTAAATTCTTTTGGGCTTTTAAATTAATTCTTTGGGCCATGAAAAATAACATAGTTTCATACTTTTAATTTTTATCTTTCCCTAATTATTTAATTAAGGTTTTAATTCACTCATTTGTAATTTAAATAATTACTCATGTACTTTCATTTTTATAACCCAATTAGACTTGCTTTACTAAAGTTATAAAATTTAACTAATTGAGATAAATAAAATAAATCTCTTAAGGTTAGTATATATTTTAAATACTAATATTATCCCATATTATAACCCTTAGGTAATTTAATTACCATACCTATAATATATATATATATATATATATATATTAGGTTACATAACTTTATTTGTAATTCTCTTTATATACAAAATAATTGTATACACATTATATAATGTATATTTATTTAGTCACATACATTATTCCACATAATCCATAACACATTTATCATTGTTGATAAATTCTTATCATATTTAAATACTCACATAATCATATAATCATTTTATATAATTCATATCAATAGTTAATAACTTAAAGATTGTAAATCTTTTTAATTTACCATTCAAGGTTAACATGCGAGCTATGTTAGTTCTTAACATAACTTATCATACTCTCCCTTAATCAAATTGATAAAGTATTCATCTTAGTTAACTTAAAATAATTAAATTAACTATCTTGCTTAATTCATATCGCATATGGTCAAAATATTACGGATACTAATAATTATAATAATTAATAAAAAAAATCATTCGTAAAGATATAGTCGTTTAAATTTCTCAGTCCTTACAGTGATAAGCAGTACTTAATCTCAACTGTGTTCCCATCCTCTCTTGCAAGCTTTTCCAAAAATTTGACGTGAAGCGCGGATCTTGATCAGAAACAATTGACATCGGCACTCCATGTCACGAAACGATTTCCTTTACTTATAATTTCGCTAACTGATTTAAATTGAATCGAATCTTTATCGATAGAAAATGAGTTGTCTTTGTCAATCGATCCACAATAACCCAAATGACATCATAACCTTTCTGAGTGATTGGAAGTCCTACCACGAAGTCCATCGTAATTTGTTCCCATTTCCACTCTGGTATTTTCAACGGTTGAAGTAAACCACTCGGCCTCTGATGCTCTACTTTTACTCGTTGACAAGTAAGACATCTGCTGACGTATTCTGCAACTTCCCGTTTCAAGTTGGGCCACCAAAAGTAATGTCGAAGATCATGGTATATTTTTATGCTTCATGGGTGAACTGAATATGCTGTATTATGTGCCTCTTGCAGAATCTCCTCTCTCAATTATGTTACAGGCGGCACCCACACTCGATCTTCGAATCTCAATATACCGTCCTTATCCATTTTGAATTTTTTTTCATCTTCTGTTATTTTTTTCTTTATCTTCTCACACTCTTCATTTTTCTCTCGTGATTCCTTTATTTTATCCAGTAATGTTGGATGAGCTCTTATCACAAACAACTTCTTTCAGACTCTCAAGGTTCCTTTACCTCTATTTCTAATCTCTCCATTTCTCTTATTAACTCCTCATGAGATGTCAGCACAAACAATTTCTCCCTTCCTTTTATACTCAATGCATCGGTAACTACATTTACCTTTCCTGGGTGATAAAGAATTTCACAGTCGTAGTCCTTGATTAATTCCAACCACCTCCTTTGTAGCATGTTCGACTCCTTCTATGTGAAGATATATTTCATACTTTTTTGGTCCGTGTATATCTCACATTTTTCACCATACAAATAATGTCTTCATATCTTCAATGCAAAAACTATTGTCGCTAACTTTAAGTAATAGGTAGGGTATCATTTTTTGTAATCCTTCAATTATCATGACACATACACGATGACCTTACTGTGTTGCATTAGCATATAGCCAAGACCTCTATATGATGCATCACTATATACTACAAAACCTCCCACATCATCTAGTAATGATAATACCGGCGCCTCGCTCAATCACTTCTTCAATTCTCTGAAACTTTCCTCGCACTTTTTTGTCCAAACAAACTTCATTGTCTTCCTCGTTAGATTGGTCAACGGGGTTGCTATCTTCAAAAAATCTTGGATAAATCTTCGATAGTACCCGGCTAATCCTAAAAAACTTTTCACCTCTGTTGGTGTCTCCGGTTGTTTCCAATTACTCACTGCCTCTACTTTTGCAGGGTCTGCCGAAATCCTATTCTTCTCTATCACGTGTCCTAGAAATTGAACCTTCTCCATCCTAAATTCACACTTAAATTTTTTTGCATACATCTTCTCCCTCCTAAGCGCTTCTAGTACCATCTTTAAATGTTCGGCGTTCTCTTTCTTGGTTTTTGAAGAAATTAGAATGTCGTCAATGAAAACTACCACGAATTTATCCAAGTATGGTTTGAAAACTTGGTTCATCAAATCCATAAATGTTATAGGAGTGTTGGTCAACCCGAATGACATCACCAAAAATTTGTAGTGTTCGTATCGAGTTCGGAATGTCTTCTTCGATATATCTTCCTTTCTTACCTTCATGATGATATCCCGTTTGTAGATCTATCTTTGTAAAATATTTCTCTCCCTTCAATTGATCGAAAAGGTCGTCAATCCTCTGTAAGGGATATCTATTCTTAATCGTCACTCTATTCAACTATCGATAGTCGATATAGAGCCTCATCGATCCATCCTTCTTCTTGACAAACAACATTGACGCTCTCCAAGGAGACACACTCGGCTGAATATAAGCTTTATCTAGTAATTCTTGCAGTTGTATCATTAATTCTTTTATTTCTACCGGCGCCATACGATATGGAGCTTTCAAAATTGGTGCAGTTACCGGTGCTAAGTCTATTACGAATTTAATTTCTTTATCTGGCGGAAGGCTAGGCAGATCGTCTGGAAACATGTCTTAAAAATCTCTTACTACCGATATGTCTTTCATTCCTATTTCTTTTCTCTGAGTATCTACGATATATGCTAGATAATGTATACATCCTTTTGTTAACAACTTATTGGCCTGCATCATCGTAAGATAACACGATTGCCTAAGAGATGAGCTACAATAAAACACTACCTTTGACCAGTTTGGAGTCTGAAGCTTCACATATTTCTTCTGACATTCAATTATCACAGCATGGCTGGATAACCAATCCATTCCTAATATCACATCAAACACTCCTAATCTTATTGGAATCAAATCTACGCTTAGTTCGTGACCTCTAATGTTTGCATAACAATTTCGGTAAACTAACTCTACAGGAATTATTTTCTTATTCGCAATCTCTATATTCAAAGGATTTTCTAATTGTTCTTGGGGTAAGTTTAATCGTTTAGCAAATTCTTCAGATACAAAGGAGCAGGTAGCACTCGAATCAAATAATACATATACATTTATATTATTGACTGGGATAATACTTGACCTCGCGTCCTTCGCCGCTATGGCATCTTATACTATCATGTTAAAGGTTTGGGTAGTTGATAGGTTGGGTTGCGCTGGTTCGCCAATCATGAGCTTGTTGCCTCCTCCCTGGTTGCGGCTCCCTCCAATGCTCTTTTTCTTTGGGTAATCCTTAAGCTCTGCTGATCCACAAGCAAAACATCCTTTGATCTTTTTTTAATTTTGGGCAGTTTGGTGAAATGTGACCCTCCTAGCCGTAGTTGTAACAGACCTTGAGTCCCTTCCAGCATTCTCCTTGGTGACTTTTCCCGCACTTTGAACATACTTCGGTTCTTTTCTTAAACCCTCCCTGATGACTTCCAGTTTGATTGTTATTTTTGTTGTTGTTTTTGTTATCCTATTTTCTCTTTCCTAGGTTGCTTCTTCCACTACTACTTCCTCCACGACTCTCTCCTCCACTATTCTTATGTTTCTTCTGTTTGTTATAGTGGCTCAATACCTCGCTACCCTCCTCAGCAATGATAGCATTTTCTAATAGTGTAGCAAACGAATCGATTTAGAGTACTAATATTTTGTTGAACAACCATGATTTTAGTCCAAATTCGAAACATCGATCTTTCCTATCTTCGGTGTCCACTTGATGCTTTACAAATCTTGCGAGCTCATTGAACTTGGCCGCCTACTGCACCACCGTCATTTCCTCTTATTTTAATTCTAAGAACTTCACCTCCATCATATTCTTCATGTTCTTCAGAAAATAATTTTTTGAAGAATAACGTCTTGAACCTTTCCCATGTTATAACTCCTTCTTCCGCTCTCTGTTAATTTGTTTCCCACCAATAGTTCGATTCACCCTTCATCATGTACGTAGTGTATGCATTCTTCTAATCTTCACCCACACGAGCAATGCTGAAGGCTTTCTCCACCTCCTTGATCCAAGTCTATGCTTTGATAGGATCGGTAGTTCCTCAAAATTCTGGAGGTCCTACACTCCTAAAGTCTTAAGAGTTGGTTATCGGAATCGCTTGGGGGTTGTTGCGTACGGGTTCATTGTTCCTCCCCCGAAGGGCTTCTCTAACAAGTCGACTAATCGTTGATTAGGGTCTACTTGATCTATCTCATTATTGACCGATTCCTCCGATGTTGTTAGTCTACATCTGGGTGACATTTTCTACATTATAAAATTTTATTTTTCATTATTTAACTTTAATGTTCTTTAATGCAACAGAAAATTTTTATAACATATTTTTTTTTGAAAGAAGAACATTTATATTCATATGCCAAAATCATTACATCTATATGATCATTTCCTAGCATACTTCTATAAATGCTAATGTATATCCCCTACTATCACAAAAGATAGGGAAAACCAACATACTACCCCTCAAACAAAAATATGGGGTTCACATAAACTATCCCGCATCTTACACAAAAGATGGGATTCAACAACAATACATACATAGATACAACTACTACTACTGGACTAGTACACATATATCCTAGCCCAACATCCCGCACTCCACTACGCTCCTATACTCTATCTGTCCCATGTATGCCATCATGTCTTTGCTCATGGTGTAACGAGTCTTTCCCTGCTCTGTCGGATAATGGTATACACCATCAATCCATCTATCCATAGTCGTGCGAAAAGCATAGCCCATCTTATTCATCTTCTTCTTCTTTCATCTCACTTCATCTTCTAGATCTTTGGCCCTATCATTGGCTTCCTCCCACTTCTCCTCAAAGTGGATCCTCTCCATAACTTCTAACTTTAGTTGTGTGCGAAACGCCTTTTTCTCAGTCTTCTCACTCAACTCCCTTTACTCGGATTGTTCTAGCTTTTATACCAACTCCACATTCCTGAAAACAAATGATGAATGAGGGTCCCTAGCTGAGTCCCTGCTTCCTTGCAATGTGTAATTTCTACCTCCATTTCATGCATCTTAAGCTACCTAATATGAGCCTCAGTCTTCAAATTTTGAATCTTGGTCTAATTCTCCTGAGCCTCGTCCTCTAATTCCTCAACTCTTCTCCCCAATTATAGGATTCTCTCCTCATACTCTCCCAACACCCGATCCTTAAAGGTGGTCTCAGCGGAATCTTCCACGGGCTCATCTTCATCCTCCTCAGCAGTTGCCACTGTCGAGATAGGCTCGGCTATCAAAGGTGGTTCATGCACCAAGTGTATGTCACGTACCTCCTCCTCTTCAACTCCACTAGGTCCTCCCATATCTGTAACGCCCGAGAAAATCGGATTTTTATGAAAATTAAATTTTTATTTGATTATGAGGATTAAATGAATTTAATTGATTATTTATGTGAGTAAGCTATGTGAAGGTCGTTCTATGACTTAGAATGTGCGGACGTGGTTAGGATTCTGGCTATGTGGTAGAATTAAAGTTTTTGAATTTCCAAGATGAAAATAAAAGTTTTCTGAGAAATGTTTTGAAAAACACTATTCATCCCTTTATGCTCGGGAATTAAGTTTGAAATTCCGAGAATAGCGTAATGATAGAATTCTAAGACGAGATGGAATATCCAATAATATTTCAGTTATGGCAAACAAAGTTTTCGCTTACGGACTTAAAACCTAAGGGTTAGGGAAAGTGATTTCCTAGAAGGAAATGTAATGCGTATAATGATTAGGGTTATTATACGTGTGATATACGAGTATGATACACATTAGTATATGAGTATGGTACGAAGATTATTACAACGTATAATATGAATATCGTATGAACTATATACGAAGAGAATACGAGAATTATACGAGTAAAATATGAATAGTTCTTAATGGACTTTGGTAAGTGGATTTTGTCATTATCCAATTGGAATTGGATTATGTCAAGCCTCATGTTAAGTAGAGTCAAGCCCAAAGTTATGTTAAGACAAGCCCAAGATAGGCCCAATAAGAACTAATGTTAAGGCCCAAATTAAGAAACTAAATCGTGGATCGAACCGATGGGTTATCGGATAGTTAAAACCCATGGGGCAACCCATGGGTGACCTAAAGTGATGGCCAAGTAAAGTGCTTATTACTTAGTGATTAAGAAAATGAATAGTAAGGAGGTGGCCTAATGACCATTATACCCTCTATTTGGTTTGCCTATATAAGAAAAGCTAGTTTGGTAATTTTGATTATTTCACCAACTCTAGATATATATTGAGAGAGAGAAAAGAGCTAGAAACACATAATCAAGATCAATCCAAGCAAAACATCAAGCTTCAGTCAAGAACGCGAAGAACGTTAAGGTAATATTACGTAAATCCCAAGTCTTCAATCTCTTTCGATTTCCTTTTTGTAGAGAAGTATGAATTGGTGGAGTATGTATGATAAGAAGTTATAAGGATGGCTATTAGTGAATTAAAACATTGATAAGCCATGAACAATTAAGAATAATAAGCGTTTATGAAAGTTTAAGCGAAGAAAACCAATAAGCGTTTATTTGGTTGTTGATGGATAAATTGAAAACCATCATAGGTTATGTGCATCTTGATTGGTTAGGATATAGATGATGAATCAATGGAGTTGTTCCATTTGATTTGGTATAGGAAATGAGTAACGAAGTTATGGCAAAATTTTCGAGATTAGGCGTTGAACGTTGAAAATGTAGAAATCTCGGATTAGTAGTTGAAAGTTGCTATTAAACTCGAAAACCTTGGTTTTTAATGGCATATCATAGCATAAAGTATTTGAGAGTCGCGGACTCAAGAATCGTCAAAATCTGACTTAGAACGAAGAAATGAGCTATGAACGTTCACGAATGTTTATTATTTTTGTTAAAATAAACTAATCGGTGAATTCTGAGATAAAAGATTCAAAAGTGAAATATTTTCTAATGAAATCGTATAGCATATAATTTGTAAGCTAACGGCTTTTGAATGAGCCAATTCAGAGTTATAACGAACAATTTATTAGCCCAAGAAGTTCATCAAAGCATGAAACTGTAAAAATTTTTAGAGGTTAAGGGTCCGCGTCGTAGGCGCACTCCATGGTGTTATAATAGTATTTGCGCATGAGGCCGAGAGATGAGATATCTTGGAGTGAAATACTTGCAGTGATCTCTAGTATTGAGAGTGGCGTCGCAGCACCAAGTATGGGGTTTGTGTACTGGAGACTCACGCCGCAGTGCGAGTCCAAGAAGAAAAGTTGGCGTCGTAGCGCCAGGATTATGTGAAGCACAAAGAGGAAAGATTACGAATGTAAAGGGAAAGTAAATTGATAATGGTGAATCATATCAATACTAAACCTAAAGGAACATCAATTAAGATGTTGAAAACCTTAAGTTAACGACTAAAGGTTGAAAGAAATATTAATTGAACGCAAGTTATTAATAATGAAACGATGAACGATAATAAGCCGTAAGGGCAGATAAATACTTGAACGAATTTTGTTAATGAAATAAGTTCGGTTAAATATATGAAATAAAAGATAGTTGATTGATGATGAATTAATTAACTTAAAGTAACATCCTCGATGATGACTATAACGTTGAGAATGACAACTAAAAGTTGTTAACAATTACGTGAACGTGAACGGTATTCAATAAGTGTACTTAACCAATGACGATCGAGTTTCGGTTAGTAACGTAAGAACGTTAGTAAGCCATTGTGACAGCCCCAAATCTGGGTCCTAAATCACCGCGGATCTGGTACAATCATTCTATAACTATTGCAGAAGATATAAACATAAATTGTTTATACATTAAACATTACACACTGTTCCCCAAGGTCGAGTAACCTTGACTTATACACAATTCATTATCCTATCTGACATACAAAGATATTATCATACATTACTGTTACAAATTTAGCTGCACACAAAAACTAACGCTGTAATTGTCTTTAACCTTTCCTTGTATCCGCCGTATTCTCCTTAATCTGCAGTGTTTATCATGATATATCAAGGGTGAGCATGAAGGTTGCCAAGCAAGTTTAAATTTATTTAAGGATATATCATGATTGAAAGAATTTGAATAATAAGTTGGCTATAATTCTTTAATATAGTTGAGAACTAGCAACGTTTGACTGAACAAGTATTAAACATGAACAAATATATCTGGACCGAACGGTAATGAAGGTGATCAGTCTTTCATACCTAACTTATACATGCAATATGTGCAGAGTATAATTCTACAATGGCAATCAGCAATGATTAACCATAAGCATATCTGAATGAAACAACTCTAAGTAGAGTTCAGAAAAACTTGCATGAACCGTTGATTACCGTTATGCAATTTAATAAGCTTTGTCTGAAGACCTATTATTAAATAATATAGATCTCCAATATTAGAATAATACCATCATAGTATAATATTGTTATATATATATATATATAAATATATATATATATATATATATATATATATATATATATACATAGAATAACCTAAACACATAACACATAACCCTATCAGTCAACAACACACATAAAACTCGGTATCAAGTCAAACTATTACAGTCTGAGTTGAACCCGACACAATTCTAACATCCCGACGGTCTAGTCGGACAATTCACGAGTTTAAGTTCAATTAAACTCTGCCTTAACACTTAACAATTATCTTAGATAATCATATTATTAATCAAAATAATTTTCCAAGCCTCATAATAATTTTCAAATAATTATTATTATTTAAAATGATTTTTCAATCATTAATATCGTTTTTATCAATTTAAATACCACAATATTATAATATCATTAATATTTATTTAATATTAAATATTAATGAAATATATGGCAAAATATTATAATATATTTATAATATCTCATAGTATTTTTTTAATACTTTATTATTTCCTTTAAATGTTTTTAAAGTAATTAAAAACATTATTCAATAACTATTATAAATACCACATTATTCTCTTTATCATTAATATTTATTTAACATTAAATATTAATGAAAATCATAACATAATATTATAATATATTTATAATATATCAAAGTATTTTAATACCTTCAAATCATATTTATATGATTTTAAACAATTAAATTCATTATCCGATAATTCTTATTAATATTAAAATATTAATATTTTCATGACAAAATATCAAAAGTTATATTTTATAACTTCAAATATTTTTCTAACCCTTAAATCATTTTTATATGATTTTTAAAGCATTAATTCTATTTTCCATAATTTATATAATATATTTGTTAAATAAATTAATTACCATTAATATTAATTAATTAATGAATTTCATCACAAAATATCAAAAGTTATTAAAAATAACTTCAAATATTTTCTTATACCATAATATAATTTTTCATGATTTTTAAAGTATTAAAATTATTTTTAAATAATTTATTTAATATTATAATTAAATAAATTAAATATCCTTTATATTCCAAAAATATTAAATATTTATGAAATATACACTAAATAATTAAAAACTAATTTCCAAGCTTTAAAATAATTTTTCATAATTTATTATATATTTTTAATAATTTAAAACTATTTTTCTCTAATTATTTATTAAAATAATTAATTATCGAAAAATAAGTGACACTAAAGGGCCCTATAGCAACGAAACTTTCGCTATAGGAGTTCTTGGGCCTGCCCAGATCTTCATAGCCAGATAACCGGGTACCTACTTTGACCAAGACTAAAACTTTGTTGTTTATGATTCTGGGCGGTTTGATATGTTACACATGTAGTATCAATGTAATACTACACTAACAAACAAATTTCATGTCCAAATAAAAACACATCACTGAGATATTAGCCGATTAAAACCTTTTCACAAGTTATTCTTCATTTCTGGGTTTTCCAGAAATGAAGAACAGTTCAATAGGGGTACTTTGAATCCTTGTCGTTTGCATCCTGGGTCTAGTTTGTGAGATCTAATGGTTCCTACATGTAGTCCTGATGTCAGAGTACAAGTATACAACCTTATATTAGTCTACAAACAACACATGTGCAAGATCAAGGTTAGTCAAAGTCTGACAGAAAAATCGTACATGAAGGTTTCAGGGTTTTCCAGAAATCTTCAAGAACATCCGGTTAACCCTACTTTGACCCTTCCTATCTTTGATTCTATTCATCATCTGTGATTTCTATAAGCATGAGCATGAAGCCTAAATGTCAGTCTACAATTATATTACACAAACATGGCCAGATCGCTTTACAGAAGGAAGATCAGAGGCCATCAAAAGGTCATCGACGCTTCGGGAAATCTGGGTCGCCCAAATTTCGCTGTTTTCATGGTGGGTCGGCGCCTTTTGACCAGAACTTTTTAATCTACACTTGATCTGGACTTGATTCAAGTTCTAGATCAAAGTCCTTACAACATACTACAAGTACAAACTTTTAAAACACATAAACAATTAACAGGCAATGATCTATTAGCCCTGACATTCGGCTGTCAGGCCATGTTTTAGGGTTCTTGGATAAGTTCTAAAAACTTTAATTTCGAGCATCAGAATGATATGGATCTAAGTTTTAGCAACCCAGCTCATCAAATGACACCCTTTAACATAACTTATAACAAACAAATTACAACATCTAACATAGAACACATGGATTTCAAAATTTAGGGTTTATACCTTCATAAACTTTGATTTTTGATTCTGATCTTGATGATCTGTTCTTGCTTGTTATGAACTGATCCTAACTTTGTTTATCACCCTCCTCTCACTATTAAACCCGAAATATAGAGAAAGAGTGGCTTGGTGAAAAATGAAAAGTAAAGTAAGCCTTTTCTCTTTCTTTAATCTATATAATATTTGATTCAATGCATGATGGCTGATATGTTAGCTGATATAATAGATATAAGTCACATGCTAGATCTTATTTGGTCACCCATTCCAATATTATGGCTAGATTTACAAGCTAACTAATAAACGAATATAAAAAGGGTAAAATAGTCATTTGATTTTTATTTTAATGGCATCTTTGTCAATTATCCAAACCCTTAGGGTTTAGTGTTTAACCCTATAGGTTTTGGCAATATGATTTCTAAAATTTCCAATTTAGGTTTTAAAAATAGAAATTTAATATTTTCTAAATTGTAATTAGGATTCTATAATTATAATAAGATTTCCTAATCATGAAATTCAATCTTGCTAATTAGGATTATTATTTCCTAATTAAAATTGCTAATTTAGCAATTAGGGTCAAAATTATACATTAGGGTTTATAACCCAAGAATTAGAGTTTTAAATAGAAAAATAATCTTTCTAATTTAGAAATTAGGTTTCCTAATTAGATTAGGGTTTTCTAATTACTTGTAACTTGATAATTAGGATTAATATTTCCTAATTAACATTAAAATTATTACACTAATGATCAGGTTTTTCCCTAATTATAAATTAGGGTTTTTGATGGAACAATTAGGGTTTAAAAATTTGAAATTAGGGTTTGCTAATTAATTAAGCTTTACCCTAATTAAGATTATAATTAATAGCACTTGAGCATTATAATTATTCTTTAAGTTCCCAGATTAGGGTTATAAATTTCTGAATTAGGGTTTCGGATTCCTGGAACTAAAATTAGGGTTTCTAGAACCAGTTTCTAGGGTTTCTTATCCATTGCTAGGGTTTTCTAACTAAAGGTTGACGTTCTTAATATAATACTAGGGTTTGAAACTGATAAAATTTATCTGGTCAAACCTTGACCCTTAACCATATTCTGAACACATAAATGACCATATGCACAGAACATATTCACATATACTTAATCCTGAATAATTCACCTAAATCGTTCATAGAATTTTGAAATCCTCAAAATTCCTTCCCAAAAATATCAAACGCACACACTTATTTTCTGTCTAGGTCTATTATTTGACCTTAAATCCATCATTTAAAATTTTAATAAATTGTCTAATTTCTCGGGTTGTCACATTCACCCCTTCTTCTAAGAATTTCATTCCCAAAATTCACCTTACACCTTACACCTTACACCATACAGCTTACACCATTCATACACATCATCACATGCTACCCAATACACACTACTACAAAACTATAAAAAGACAACACTTAAAAGATGACATTTTTATAAAAAAAATATTGTAGTATTTTTTTTACAACGTTTTTTATATAAAAACGTTGTAGATATATATGAAAAAACGTTATGTATTTATAAGGACAATTTTTGGTTTTAAATAGATAACCTTTTTTTTAAAAAAAAACGTTATGTAATTAAAAAACACGGAGACAAAAAAAAACACGGAAGATGAAAATTTGAAATTAAAAAAGGACAGGTCTACTTTCTTCTCTCTGTGTGATGGAACTAGCAAAGGGAACGGCTGCCCTGATTGTAGTCGAATCCTTGTAGGCTTCCCTGGGAAGAGAGCTGCCGAGGGAGAGGTCATAGTCGAATCTTCTTTTATAAAAAAGGCTAAGCTCAATTCTCTGATTTCGACGGCCACCACCACCACCGCTTCAGAGACGGTACCTACGGCGGCGGCGGCGACTGAGGCAGCAGTATCAACCATGGGAAGAAGTTCAGTTCGGTTCGTTTGCAGCGGGTCCAAACCCAAAACCAAAACCAAAACCAAAAGATAGTCTGCCAATTTAAAGTGTTGGTCATGTTTTGCTTGCCCTATGGATCTCCAGTGGATCATCAGTTGATGCCGACGCTTATCCTAAAAGCTGATTAATAATCCAGCAGGGTCCAATTTGTTCCTTGCAACTTCCCAAAGTTAAATACATTTTCGGATGATTTTCTTGTTGTCAAGTTGACTAAGGTATTTAATTTCTAATTTTCGGCTGATTTTTTTTTTTTTGAATCAAATCCCCAAATTCAGAAAGTAGGTTTATCAGCAATTACATAGGAAAGAAAAATCCCTTCAAATCCATCAAAGCTATAGCCAAGAAAGTGGGTGGAGTTTTCACCATTTTTCTTGTTTGCCAAAGAAAACCCAACTACAAAAAAGCTGAAGTTGATGCTAGGAGAAAAAATGGTCGAGTTACAGAAATTGCCTGTAAGTGTCTTTATCCAGATTTTTTTTTGCTCGTTTATCATGAAAAAATGCTATAATTTATTAATTTATTGGTTTATCTAATGAAATTAGTGATTGAATATTATCATTTCTACTCAAAGACAACAAATGTTAATACTGAATATTATTATTTCTACTCAAAATAGTCTCAGGATTTGTCAGTGTTGTGCACATGATTTTCTAATAGTAGAATTTTAAGTCTAAATAGTCATCTACGTATGTTGTTTATGATGATTATTCAAGTCTTAATTTACAAATGTTTTCAATCGGGATAGTAATCTGTCGTGCATGTATTTGTGGCAAAGGGCTTGAAATTGCAGAACGTCTGGACATTGTGATAGATGTAGCTCATGCAGTTACTTATCTACACATGTATACAGGTATAAGCTATGATCTAAGTTGGCTATGTTCGTTGCAAAACTGCTTGCTGGATACCCTGTATAGGTTCTACAAGTTTTACGCTTTGGGTTTTTAAGTTGTAAACATTTAAAATGCTGATTTTTTTCTTCTTTAAATTACAGATCTTCCAATAATTCATAGAGACATAAAAGCATCAAACATCCTCATCACAGATAAACTCCGTGCCAAAGTGGAAGACTTTGGAGTTGCACGATTTGCTGCTGAAGATCCTTCCGCAACACAACAAAGATTGTGCAGCTTTTCTCTCGAATTATGACACCAAGTCTGCTGCAAGAGTGATGTTCAACGATATGCACTATAATATGCCTCCTTGGTCCATTAGCATCCTTTCTGACTGCAGAAACGTAGTCTTCAATACTGCCAAAGTATGTGAACATAATAAACTAGTTCAATCAACGGGGCATGCTCTTCATGTGTTCATAAATGGACAGCTTTCAGGTATATTTTCAAATACTTCTCTAGATACTTAGTGACTTGTAGGTTCTGCCTCTGGGACAAGAGAGAACAGGAGGTTTTTATATACTGGAAAGGTTAATCTTCGTGCAGGAACAAATAAAATTGCATTGCTCAGTGTGGCTGCTGGGCTTCCGGTCAGTTGCTCCTTCATAGTTCCTACCATTTTCACACTTGTAATTCTGCAAATGTTGATCATTTCTTGTAAATAAGAAAGTGAGTGGAAGGAGATATTGGTTCAACACTAAACTAGCTGCGCTAGAATTGCTATATTATAGGATCAGAGTGTCCAAGTCTGTTCAAACAATTATTACTTTTGGATGCTCGAGATTCTTCGCCATAAGGCCCATAAAACTTACCTCTTACTTTGTGTGCTTAGCAAACCAATGAACAATCTAAAGAAAAGTAATAAGGACCATTTAAAAGTTTAATAAATTGTAACCTTATCGGTGTATACTGTTTGGGCTCTAGGTGAGCATATGCCTGAATTTTCATGAACTTTGTTCTCCTCCGTGATCAACGGATGTATGTTGACTCTATGCTACACAAATATATATCACTCTAGAGATCCAGTTATCTAGGACTTCAAATTGTACCACATCTCTTGCTTTAGATAAAATAATTACTTCACTGAATTAATACTTCTGTGATATTGTCAAGAATATTGGGGGACATTTTGAAACTTGGAAGACAGGAGTGTCAGGTCCAGTTGCTCTGCATGGTCTTGACCAAGGCAAGTGGGACTTGTCATGGCAAAAATGGACCTACCAGGTTGGAATTTTTACCTCTCTTATTGCAGTTTTGGACTCTTAATTTGAACAAGGATTACCTCATGGTTGATCTTTAAACAGGTAGGGCTGAAGGGAGAGGCCATGAAACTCGACTCTCCAAATGGTGTTTCTTCTGTTGACTGGATGAAAGGTTATTTGATTGCACAAAAGCAACAACCACTAATATGGCATAAGGTAGTATGGAAATGTAGAACAGTGAAGGAGAATGTGCAAACTCCACTATCCAGTGACAATGGGCCACTCCAATTTTGAATGTAAACTGACTTGATTTTATGCAGGCTTATTTCAATGCACCTGAAGGATTGCGCAGATCAAAAATTGCGCAGCAAGGAGATAAAAATGTCATACGATTCATATGCAAAAGTGCTGATGATGGCAAAGGTGACCCCCGGAACATTTTTTATTTTAGAAGGCTACATGATTATTTGTTAAGGGTTGAGAAGTTGATTCATTTAGTTATGGTAAAGATCTTTGTATATTCTGCCCTTATTTTATGGTTTTGGCGGTTTCCTGTTGCTGCGATATCTGAGCAACTTGTGCAGCCCTTTGCTAATACATTCATGTCCCTCTTTAGTTTTTGAGACTGTTTCTGTTCTGCTTATAAAACAAAATTCAATTCAAATATTTGGGGGTTCCAATTAAGTTCATTTCCCTAACACTTTGATCTCACGTCCAGATATATATTGCTCACTACCTTGAGACTACAATACTTAAATTTGTTTGACTAGTGTATGAAAACCAAAATTATGAATTTTTAATAATAATTTGAGAAAATAACTGCAGTTGTCTTGATATAACTGAATCCATCTATTTCTACAGGGAGGATTCTGTCTTGGAGAGCTGGAGGTCCTTTGAATGACAATGTTATGGTAAATAGAACTAGGAGTTGCAATTTTAGTATGATTCAGTTCTTCACTTTTTTTGTTTGTGGTTTACTACCTGTTGAGGCATTCAGAAGATTGTCTTTCTAAGGTATGCCAACTTTGAAGAATAATCTGCTATGTCTTGTGTAGGTGCTAAGGTTAACACCAAGGCAGAAGATTGTCTTTCTAAGCTACAGCCAGATTCACCCTTTTCTGAGTTTGAATACATGTAAGCTTCTATTTTTTGATCTTCACATGACTACTTAGATGCTTGTTCTATTATATTGACTAGCAGCCACTGCTTGCAGTTTGCAAGGAATGGGATTTGAGAAAGGTTGGGGTGATACTGCTGATCGTGTTTTGGAAATGATGCAACTACTTTCTGATATCCTTCAAGCTCCTAATAAACCTTGAAATACATATTGTTATTGTTGAAAATTTGCTTCCTAGTTTGTTGTAATGGTGTGAAGAACCTATTTTTTCTTGCATACTTGATATAATACAAAATCTTTATTCTATTAGAATTTGGGATGTATTGGGATGTATTTTGAATGGTTGATATATTTTGGCTTTAAATTTAAATGAGAATTTGGACATTTTTTAGCTATATATCATGGCATTAGCATATTGCAGGTGCATTGGTAATATAGGTGAACTACAACTTTTTTTTTCTTCTTTTTTTTTTATCTACAATATTTTAAAAATGTTGTATATTTGTATAAATAAATGACACCTTCTAAATAGATGACATTATAAACGTTGTGTAAATGTGTCAAAACGTTGTATGATATATTAAACTAAAACATTTTAGTCGAAAAAAGCGTTGTGGAATCATACCTTCTACAACGTTTTCAAGCATCTACTAATTTATGAAAAATAAATTTACAACGTTTTTTTCTTAAAAAACGTTGTAGAATGTGTCTAACTACAACGTTTTAAAAACGTTGTGTAAGGGTGTCAAATAGATGACACCCTTAACCACGACATTTTTCTAATTGAAACCATAACGTTTTTGTCGCGTTATCTATTTACTGTTTTCTAGTAGTGACACCACTCACAAGAGTAAAATTTTCAAATTGTAGTCATATATACTATTTGTCCATCAAATTTTTATCATCTCCTTGCACTAGGTTACATGGTACATGAGTGATAAATAAAATATATTTTGATATTTCAAATCATTTAAGGTCTAATGAAAATAAGTAGCATAGATCATGACGCCCCAAAATAGGTATACATCACCTATTCTGAGTCACCATATACATGGTACAAAATACAAATATAAACTAATAATACAGCTGTCGTGTAAAATACGACAAAACATAAATTGAGAGTTTTAATAAGAATATTGTCATCTAGATAATATCCACACTCAATGGAGTCCTCATTATATTTATTGTCACACTATTTAACAGAATAGTGAGGGCTACTAATGTTATCATCCGGACCGCTACTCCGCTCCCCGACTAGTCCTCGCTACGTTCTCATTTTTTCAAGAAGAAAAGGTGAAAGAAAGGGTGAGCTCAACTAGGCCAGTAAAAAATATTATGACTAAGATAATGCAGAATAAATTATCATTAGTCTTCAACAATGTTAAACTGATAAAATATAATAGACATCAAGTTTAACTATAGCAGAACAAGCAATCCATTAAAAGAGTCAAGTAGAGAATAAAATCTACTATCTTTTATGATTTAAAAGGTTTTTCATCACTTTTATCATGCGTAAACGCACATACATGATGTTCCAACAGAATAATAAAGAATGGAATAACAGAAGAATTTCACCATGTATGCGGTACTTCGCATCGAAAGGTTATTCCAACATAATGATAAAGAATGGAATAACAGAAGAATTTTACCAAGTATGCGGTACTTGCAGATGACAAAGTTATTCCAACATAATGATAAAGAATGGAATAACGAAAATTTTCACCAAGTATAGGGTAGCCCACATGATATAGTTATTCCAATGTAATAATAAAGAATGAAATAATGTAAGTTCTCTTCATGAATACGAAAGAAATAATACCCTTACCTTAGTAGAAGCCCGGATATAGTAGTAGTGAAGTAATGAATACTTTTCTTCTTTCTCACTATAGTTTCTCTCTCTAGAGTTTCAAAGAATTAAATTTAAAATAATGAAGAAAAATGAGCTTATTTATAGGAGAATGGATCTGAATAGTAACTAATTCATGAACAGTCAGATTCATTTACTTTTAAACTGACGGTCCATATTGATTTACTCTATAGTATTAATAAAATATTCTAATAAAACAAAATCTTTTAAATAAAATATAATATATTCTATTTATAGTCTCATAAAATAAATAATTTTATAAAAGTATTCGCTTTATATAAAGAGATTTTACTATGCAAATACTATGCGTAATTATGCAAAAACTATACATAATAAAATATAATATATTCTAATTATTGTCTAATAAAATAAATAACTTTATAAAAGTATTCTGCTTTTATATAAAAAGATTTTACAATGCAAACACTATGCACGCACTATGCAAACACTATGCATAATAAAATATAATATATTCTAATTATTGTCTAATAAAACAAATAACTTTATAAAAGTATTTTATTTTATATAAAAAGATTTTACTATACAAAACACTATGCATAATCGAATATAATATATATTCTATTTATAGTCTAATAAAATAAATAACTTTATAAAAGTATTCTTTTTTATATAAAAGCTTTTCTGCTTTATTACATTAATAATACTAATAAAATAAAATATATATATATAGTATATATATATATATAAACTTCCGTGATTTCATAAAAAGACACCTCAATATATTTAACAACATTTATCATCATTATTATAATTCACAATATTAATCGACCAGGTCGTTCCCAGGAAAGAGGGGGCTTTCCAATAAGAATTTCTCCCTATTGGCGCGCAATTAGGCGACCAAACCTATCCTTGGCAGAACATCTAGACATCGTTAATATTGCAAATAATAATATTAATAACTATGTCATCTCAATTATTGATTTAATAATATATAAAATATCGACAATAATTGAATCAAATAACATGAGATACTATGCAACAATCTCTAAAGCAATAATTGAACAAAATTGAGTGACTTCTCACGTAAGGATTAATAATCAATACCGTAGCTTACTATACAAACCACGCCAGACATCAGTATTTTTACTACCGAGTAGTTCAATAGTTTTAACGATAAAACTTCCGTCGTTATTTTCATAAAATATTTTTGTCATTTTCTTAATCCGACAATAATTCCGTTGTGTGGTCCACCAATGATTGTACCGTCGTACGGATATTCTCCGATAAAAAGAATATTCCCCGACCAATCGAATATTATATAACAACTTGCATACTTTGCAAAATTTATAAATAATACCCACAACTATAATATTATCTCAAATCCACACCATAATATTCAAAAAAATATTTCGAGAAAATTAAATCTTTATTCGTAAAATTTGGGGTCTCACAATCTCCCATCCTTATGAAATTTTGCCCTCGAAATTTACGTATGCACCTGGTATGCCGAAGAGGTGAGGATACCTTGACTTCATTTCAAATTCTAACTCTTGAGGTATAACCTTTGAGTGTTGAATACGATCCTTCTTATCCAAGATTTTAACACGCATCTCCTCATACGTTAAATCTTCTGCTATATCGTCTAGTTCTAATTTAATAATGTGGTTCGGGTCATCCACATATTAACGTAACATCGATACGTTAAAAATATTATGAACACGCGACATACTTGGTGGTAAAACGAGTCTATAGGCCACAGTTCCTACTCGATCATGGATTTCAAATGGGCCAATTAAATCGAGGGTTGAGATTTCCTCTCTTCATCGAGTCTTGCTTCTAGAATAACGCCCTCTTGAACCTTCTTCTTCACCTTCATCAGCTCTGGGTGTGTAGCTTGAGCGGCTTTAACTTTATCGATTAAAGTCGATTCTACTCGTATATTCGCTATCCTCACGTGGGTCCCTAGAGTCTTTAACTCTATCTTCATCATTAGTAAGTTATACGAAATGGGTCTTTGTGTTAACAACGCCGCACTCGTAAACACATACGATCTTCTACTCAACACGTCAGCTACCACGTTCTCTCTTACACAATGATATTGAATGGTATGATCGTAATCTTCAACAGCTCGAGCCAACGTCTTTGGCGCATTATACGTTCGTTTTGGTTGAAGAAATATTTAAGGGTTTTAGAAATGGGTTTTGTACTGGGGTCAATACAAAATTCGATTTCACGCTCTGGGTAGGCCAAGAAGTCTTCAGGAATACGTCATGAAATTTATTAACAATAGAAATATCATTCAAAACTGTGACCCTCATCCAAGACTTGGATAGCACGTCACATTGATACCTATCAACTTGCCACCGTCATTCACAGTGTCGCCTACTGAAAGTCTGGCTTCGGTACATTCCACACAAGGAAGTCACTAGATAAAGGCTCGGGACTCTTTACTTATGGCTTGATATGACAATGATTGACTTTAGTGGTTTGGTTGCTTGAATTCGCATAATAGGTTGGTTATGAATACGAAAGCTAACAACCTTAAGAAAACCATGATGAGTAGTTAACCAATCAATTCCTAAAATCACATCAAAGGCAAGTATTTTCAAAGAGATAAGATCGATAGGTAACGTGAAAGTGTCGATTTGAATCAAAGAAGATTTATAAACAGTGAAGGTAACGAAGGTTTCTCTTAACCGAGTTTCAACCAATAAGTCAAAGTCTAACTTCTCTGGGGTCAAATTTAAACGTTGAGCGCAAGCAAGAGAGATAAAAGAATAGGTAGCACCGGTATCGAATAAGGTATAGACTTCGTAAGCGTTTATGATTAATTTACCCGTGATAACTTCGTTCGATTTCCTCGACAAATGCTCTCACTTAAACTACCGACTTTGACTTGTCTGAGACATCCTTTGGCATCACTATCCCAGCTAGACTTGACTTCACTACATGACAAAATCAAGCTATGTGACCGTCTTTTCCATAACTAAAACATACCTTTGAAGGCTGTGAACAGTTTGGACTTATGTGTCCCTCCTCTCCGCATCTGTAGCATCTAACTGGCGGTCGTTCTCCTTCCTTGAAAACGGGTGTTGTTGCTACTGTCTTTCCATCGTTGTTGAACCTTCTCTTCTTGAAATTTTTACTCCTATTATCTTGGCCATGATTACCACCGAAGTGGTTACCAATCTTGGCATGATAATTTCCCCCATGATGGTTATCATTGTTCCGATGGCCGTTGCCACCTGTACGATTATTATCGTGTTGTTGTTCGTTGCCTTTTGGTTGTGCTGACTCATTGTCGCGCTCCAATAACTGAGCCCTATTCACAACATCTGAATATAAACAAAGTTTATGAAAAATGAGGTATTAACGTATTTCGGGTTTCAAACCTCTTAGAAAAAATTGCGTCATTCGCTCCTCATTATCAACCAAATGGGATGAAAATCGGGATAACTGGGCAAACTTAGCCTCGTACTGCGACATGATCATATTATTTTGCTCCATTGCTTATCTCAACATTTTCAGATGCCATTCTCAAACACTGTCACAAAACAAGAGCTAATTAATATATCACATATTATCCCTATACTCTGACCGACCAATTAAATACCAAATAAACTTAGGTAGGTCATACTGGCGAAGGAATTCCCTGTCTCTCCCCTCCTAGTTCTTGTCTCACATCTCAGCCAGGGATCATATCCCTAAGCTTTGATACCAACTGTGAAGCCCCCAAAATAGGTATACATCACCTATTCTGAGTCACCATATACATGGTACAGAATACAAATACAAACTAATAATACAGTTGTCGTGTAAAATACGACAAAACATAAATTGAGAGTTTTAATAAGAATATTGTCATCTAGACAATATCCACACTCAATGGAGTCCTCATTACATTTATTATCACACTATTTAACAGAATAGTGAGGACTACTAATGCTATCATCTGGACCGTCACTCTATTCTCCGACTAGTCCCTGCTACGTTCTCATTTCCTGAAGAGAACAATGAAAGAAAGGGGTGAGCTCAACTAGCCCAGTAAGAAATATTATGACTAAGATAATGCAGAATAAATTATCATTAGTCTTCAACAATGTTAAACTAATAAAATATAATAGACATAAAGTTTAACTACAGCGGAACAAGCAATCCATTAAAAGAGACAAGTAGAGAATAAAATCTACTATCTTTTATGACTTAAAAGGTTTTTCATCACTTTTATCGCTGAGACACAGCTTAATAAATAATCCACATCATCCATGCACTACGGCCAAGGATATTCATTAGTATCAAAACCACAAATTATCCATGCACTACGGGCCAAGGATATTTATGTATTCATCAATGGTCATGATCATGCCAACAACTGTCCATCAATGCACTACGGGCCAACGAGGACTTTTACCACATCATTTATAACATTACGGTCATGATTATACCAATTAATCCTTGGTCATAATCATACCAAGTCCATCTATGCACTACAGGCCACATATGACTTTCAACATAAAATAACATGAGGATGATGATAATGATATAAGAATTCAATAAAACAAGTTCAAGAATTAATTTATCCAGGAACTAATAACGTCCAAATTGTCAACATTATACTTCTTTGTAGAGTAAAATTCAAGAATGCTCAGAAGAATATTTCCATGAAAAGATACTGGATGAAGCGCAAATATCAAGGATATTCCACTAATTTCATGGAGTATAGAAGTCAAAACTGTAACCAACTGAGTATAATAAAGAATGGAATAACAAAAGAAATCACCAGGCATACGATAGACCGCACAGATAGGTTATTCCATCATAATAATAAATAACGGAACCAGGTCAGGCGAAATTCGCACCGACAGGATATTCCAATAGAATAATGAAGAATGGAATAAAAACAGAAATCACCATGCATGCGATAGACCGCACAGACAGGTTATTCCAACAAAATAATAATTAACGGAACCAGGTCAGACGTAATACGCACCGACACGATATTCCAACAGAATAATAAATAACGGAACCAGTTCATGCGTAAACGCATAGACAGAATGTTCTAACAAAATAATAAAGAATGAAATAACAGAAGAATTTTACCATGTATGCGGTACTTCGTATAGACAGTTTATTCCAACATAATGATAAAGAATGGAATAACAAAAGACATCACCAAATATGCGATAGATCAAGATGCATACGGAGTTATTCCAATGAGAATAATAAATAATGTAACCGTGTCAAAGTAAATTTGCACCAAATCGGAGATATTCCATAAAATAATAAAGAATGAAATAACAACAAAAATCACCATGCATTCGATAGATCGCACGAGCATAAAGTTATTCCAATGAATAATAATTAAGGAACCGGTCAGGTAATACGCACCGGCGACGGATATTCAATGAATAATAAATAACGGAACCAAAGTCATGTGCGTAAATGCACGCATACGATATTCCAACATAATAATAAAGAATGGAATAACAAAAGAATTTTACCATGTATGCGGTACTTTGCATGTAGGCGAGTTATTCCAACATAATGATAAAGAATGGAATAACAAAAGAAATCTCCGTGCATGCGATGAGATCAAGATGCATGAAAGTTATTCCAATGTAATAACAAATAATGAATCCGTGTCGAAAAAAATTATGCACCGATAGGATATTCAAACAAAATAGTAAAGAATGGAATAACAATAGAAATCACCATGCATGCGATAGACCGCATAGACAGGTTATTCCAACAGAATAATAACTAATGGAACCAGGTCAAGCGTAATACGCACCGACAAGATATTCCAACAGGATAATAAATAATTCGAATTGTGTCAAGTGCGTAAGCGCACGATGTGATGTTCCAATGTAATAATAAAGAATGGAATAACATAAGAATTTCACCAAGTATGTGATACTTCGTATAGACAGGTTATTCCAACATAATCATAAAGAATGGAATAACAGAAGAATTTCACCAAGTATAGGGTAGCCCGCGTATATAGGTTATTCCAACAGAATAATAAAGAATGGAATAACAGAAGTTCTCTTCATGAATACGAAAGAAATAATACACCTTACCTTAGAAGAAACTGGATATAGTAGTAGTGAAGTAGCAGAATACTTTTCTTCTTTCTCTCTATAGTTTCTCTCTCTAGAGTTTCAGTGAATTCGTAAGAAATAATGAAGGAATGAGCTTCTATTTATAGGAGAAACAGAATCGATAAGAACTAATTCATGAAACGGTCCAGATTGATTTACTTTTAAACGAATTGGTCCATATTGATTTACTATGCGTTATTAATAAAATATTCTAATAAAACAAAATCTTTTAAATAAAATATAATATATTCTATTTATAGTCTAATAAAACAAATAACTTTATAAAACTATTCGCTTTTATATAAAAGATTTTACTATGTAAACACTACTATGCAGCACCTTATCAAAACACTATGCATAATAAAATATAATATATTCTAATTATTGTCTAATAAAACAAATAACTTTATAAAAGTATTCTATTTTATATAAAAAGATTTTACTATGTAACCACTTATGCAGTAGCCTTATCAAAAACACTATGCATAATAAAATATAATATATTCTAATTATTATCTAATAAAACAAATAACTTTATAAAAGTATTCTGCTTTATATAAAAGATTTTACTATGCAAAACACTATGCATAATAGAATATAATATATTATATTTATAGTCTAATAAAACAAATAACTTTATAAAAAAGTATTATGTTTTATATAAAAATCTTTTTCTGCTTTATTACATTAATAATACTAATAAAAAAATTTATATATATAGTATATATATATACAAACTTCCGTGATTTCATAAAAGACACCTCAATATATTTAACAACATTTATCATCATTATTATAATTCACAATATTAATCGACTCAGTTATTCCTAGGAAAGAGGGGGCTTTCCAATAAATGAGTTCTCCTTATTTGCGCGCAATTAGGTGACCAAACCTCTCCTTGGCAGAACTTCTAGACATCGTTAATATTGCAAATAATAATATTAATAAATTTTTCATCTCAATTATTAATTTAATAATATATAAAATATCGACAATAATTGAATCAAATAACGTGAGATACTATGCAATAATTACTGAACCAATAATTAAACAAAACTGAGTGATTTCTCACGTAAGCATCAACAATCAATACCGTGTGCTACTATGCAACCACACGTATTACTCTACTTTTACTATCGAGTAGTTCAACAGTTTTAACGGTAAAACTTCCGCCGTTATTTTCATAAAATATTTTTGTCATTTTCTTAATCCGACAATAATTCCATTGTGGGGTCCACCAATGATTGTATCGTCGTACGGATATTCCCCAACAAAAAGAATATTCCCCGACCAATCGAATATTATATAACAACTTGCATACTTTGCAAAATTTATAAATACTACCCACAACTATAACATTATCTCAAATCCACACCATAATATTCAAAAAAATATTTCGAGAAAATTAAATCTTTATTCGTAAAACTTGGGGTCTCACACAGACTATACTTTAAACCGTTTCAAAAATGATTACGAGTTTACATATATTTTTTTTAAAAGCACATAATGCGTATTTAGCTTGATGTCAAAATTTTGAAATCTAGCATAGCTAGGAGTTTTGGAAAACTTATGTCTCCACTAATAATCATTTGCTTAACAATCTATCCGTTCCTATAATCCTCAATTCTCCATTCACACACAACTATAATCAGTTCGTCAAACCACATTTATGAGTTCATAAACTTACCACAATCATATGAGTTTGAGAACTTACCCTAGTGACCTTTGGCGTTCATTTACTGAGGGGTTCATAAACATTTCATATAACTATGAGTCAAGAATGTCACATAAGTATGAGTTTTAAGAACTCGTACTTAACATTATATTCTCTACCTATAACCTATCTATCTGTTATACACATACATGAGAAAGGAATCATCCTCTTAATATGCATATAGAAAATAGCGCGACACAAACATTTCAATGATTATCAGTGCCAGTAACTAAGTGGTTTTTACACCAAGTACAATTCCCCGCCCATATAAGGAATTATACAACTTAGCTGCCGACATGAGTCCTCAATCCCACCTAATCTTAACTCCCTTCTCAATACGAATTTTGTTTAATCCGTATTCATAATCCTTTCTTGAATCTTTACCAATTCATAGTACAATTGACACACATCAATCTTGCTGTAAACTCTCCAATCATCAGATTGATTCTTTGCCCTGCTATGTCCTTATCAGATCACGGGGTGATCTCATCGTATATATTACGATTCATTTCTATATCTTGATCATTTTATTTGACGATCTCTTATCCCTGCACCTTCGGTCTTTTAGACTCGATCTATTTATCACTACTGTTCAACTTTATTATCAGAGTTAGGGAACTTTGTATCTTATAACTCACCGAGATTCATCTTTGAATCTTACAGACCGACTAACTCTATGCGAGTTAGATCTTATCCTAATCACTGCGGTTATTGGTCTCAGGTATTCCTACCTAAGCTTCATAACCAACAGCTTTGATTCCAACTGTGACAGCCCCAAATCTGGGTCCAAAATCATCGCGGATCTGATACAATCATTCTATAACTATTGCGGAAGATATAAACATAAATTGTTTATACATTATACATTAAAAATTACACACTATTTCCCAAGGTTGAGTAACCTTAACTTATACACAATTCATTATCCTATCCGACATACAAAGATATTATCATACATTACTGTTACAAATTTAGCTGCACACAAAAACTAACGCTGTAATTGTCTTTAACCTTTCCTTGTATCCGTCGTATTCTCCTTAATCTATAATGTTTATCATAATATAGCAAGGGTGAGCATGAAGGTTGCCCAACAAGTTTAAATTTATTGAAGGATATATCATGATTGAAAGAATTTGAATAATAAGCTGGCTATAATTCTTCAATATAGTTGAGAACTAGTACGAACAAACTTTTGACTGAACAAGTATTAAACATGAACAAATATATCTAGACCGAACAGTAATGAAGGTGATCAATCTTTCATACCTGACTTATACATGCAATATGTACAAAGTATAATTCTATAATGGCAATCAACAATGATTAACCATAAGCATATCTGAATGAAACAACTCTAAGTAGAGTTAAGAAAAACTTGCCTGAACCATTGATTACCGCTATGCAATTTAATAAGCTTTGTATGAAGACCTATTATTAAATAATATAGATCTCCAATATTAGAATAATACCATCACAGTATAATACTATTATATATACATATATATATATATATATATAATACATAACCCTATCAGTCTACAACACATATAAAACTCGGTATCAAGTCAAACTATTGCAGTCTGAGTTGAACTTGACACAATTCTAACATCCCGACTCTAGTCGGACAATTCATGAGTTTAAGTTCAATTAAACTTTGCCTTAACACTTAACAATTATCTTAGATAATCATATTATTAATCAAAATAATTTTTCAAGTCTCATAATAATTTTCAAATAATAATTATTATTTAAAATGATTTTTCAATCATTAATATCGTATTTATCAATTTAAATACCACAATATTCTAATATCATTAATATTTATTTAATATTAAATATTAATAAAATACATGCCAAAATATTATAATATATTTATAATATCTCATAGTATTTTTTTAATACTTTATTATTTCCTTTAAATGTTTTTAAAGTAATTAAAAAATTATTTAATAACTTTTATAAATATAAATACCATTATTCTCTTTATCATTAATATTTATTTAATATTAAATATTAATAAAAATCATAACATAATATTATAATATATTTATAATATATCAAAGTATTTTAATACCTTAAATCATATTTATATTATTTTTAAACAATTAAATTAATTATCCGATAATTGCTATTAATATTAAAATATTAATATTTTCATGACAAAATATCAAAAGTTATATTTTATAACTTCAAATATTTTTCTAACACTTAAATCATTTTTATATGATTTTTTTATCATTAATTCTATTTTCCATAATTTATTTAATATATTTATTAAATAAATTAATTTCCATTAATATTAATTTATTAATGAATTTCATCATTAAAATATCAAAAGTTATTAAAAATAACTTCAAATATTTTCTTATACCATAATATAATTTTTCATGAATTTTAAAGTATTAAAATCATTTTTAAATAATTTATTTAATATTATAATTAAATAAATTAAATACCCTTTATATTCCAAAATATTAAATATTTATGAAATATACTCTAAATAATTAAAAACTAATTTTCGTGCTTTAAAATAATTTTTCATAATTTATTATATATTTTTAATAATTTAAAACTATTTTCTCTAATTATTTATTAAAATAATTAATTTTCCGAAAATAAATGTCATTAAAGGGCTATAGCGGCGAAAACTGTCATTATAGGTGTTCTTGGGCACCCTGCATCTTCATAGCCGTGATAAAGATACCTACTTTGACCAAGACTAAAACTTTGTTGTTTATGATTCTGGGCGGTTTGATGTGTTACACATGTAGTATCAATGTAATACTACACTAACAAACAAATTTCAGGTCCAAATAACAACACATCACTAAGATATTAGCCGATTAAAACCTTGTCAGAAGTTGTTCTTCATTTCTGGGATTTCTAGAAATGAAGAACAATTCAAAAGGGGTACTTTGAATCCTTGTCGTTTGCATCCTAGGTCTAGTTTTATGAGATCTAATGGTTCCTACATGTAGTCCTGATGTCAGAGTACAAGTATACAATCTTATATCAGTCTACAAACAACACATGTGCAAGATCAAGGTTAGTCAAACTCATGTCGAAAATTATATATCCCATTCAACCCTACTTTTCCAAAATCTTCCTAACTTTGATTCTATTCATGATTATCTATGATTAAGATATAAGTATTATAAAGGCATGAAGCCTAAATGTTAGTCTACAATTATATTACACAAACATAGCCAGATCGCTTCACAGAAGGAAGATTAGAGGCCATCAAAAGGTTGTCAGACGCTTCTCAGAAAATCAAGGTGCCCAGATTTCATCCAGGAAATGGTCAACGCCCTTTGACCACTTGTAACTTTTAATCTGCACTTGATCTAGACTTGATTCAAGTTCTAGATCAAAGTCCTTAAAACATACTACAAGTACAAACTTTTAAAACACATAAACAATTACACAGGCAATGATCTATGAGCCCTGACATTCGGCTGTCAGACCATGTTTTAGGGTTCTTGGATCAGTTATAAAAACGTTAATTTCGAGCATCAGAATGATATGGATCTAAGTTTTAGCAACCTAGATCATCAAATGACACCCTCTAACATAACTTATAACAACAAATTACAACATCTAACATAGAACACATGGATTTCAAAATTTAGGGTTTATACCTTCATAAACTTTGATTTTTGATTCTGATCTTGATGATTTGTCTTGCTTGCTATGAACTGATCCTAACTTTGTTTATCACCCTCCTCTCACTCTTAAACCCGAAATATAGAGGGAGAGTGGCTTGGTGAAAAATAAAAAGTAAAGTAAGCCTTTTCTCTTTCTTTAATCTATATAATATTTGATTCAATACATGATAACTGATATGTTAGCTGATATAATAGATATAAGTCACATGCTAGATCTTATTTGGTCACGCACTCCAATATTATGGCTAGATTTACAAGCTAACTAATAAACGAATACAAAAAGGGCAAAATAGTCATTTGATTTTTATTTTAATGGCATCTTTGTCAATTATCCAAACCCTTAGGATTTAGTGTTTAACCCTATAGGTTTTGGCAATATGATTTCTAAAATTTCCAATTTAGGTTTTAAAAATAGAAATTTAATATTTTCTAAATTGTAATTAGGATTCTATAATTATTATAAGATTTCCTAATCATGAAATTCAATCTTGCTAATTAGGATTATTATTTTCTAATTAAAATTGCTAATTTAGCAATTAGGGTCAAAATTGTACATTAGGGTTTATAAGCCAAGAATTAGGGTTTTAAATAGAAAAATAATCTTTCTAATTTAGAAATTAGGTTTCCTAATTAGATTAGGGTTTTCTAATTACTTGTAACTTGATAATTAGGATTAATATTTCCTAATTAACATCAAAATTATTACACTAACAATCAAGTTTTTCCCTAATTATAAATTAGGGTTTCAATCTAATAATTAGGGTTTAAAATTTAAAATTAGGGCTTGCAATTAATTAAGCTTTTCCTAATTAAGATTATAATTAATAACGTTTGAACATTATAATTATCCCTTTAGTTCCCAGATATAAATTTCCGAATTAGGGTTTCGGATTTCCAGAACTAAAATTAGGGTTTCTAGAACCGGTCTCTAGTGTTTCTTATCCATTGCTAGGGTTTTCTAACTAAACGTTGACGTTCTTAATATAATACAAGGGTTTGACACTAATAAAATTTATCTGGACAAACCTTGACCCTTAACCACATTCTGAACACATAAATGACCATATACATAGAACATATTCACATATACTTAATCCTAAATAATTAACCTAAATCCTTCACAGAATTTTGAAATCCTCAAAATTCCTTCCCAAAAATATCAAACGTATACACTTATTTTCCGTCTAGGTCTATTATTTGACCTTAAATCCATCATTTAAAATTTTAATAAATTGTCTAATTTCTCGGGTTGTCACATTCACCCCTTCTTCTAAGAATTTCTTCCCCAAAATTTACCTTACACCTTACACCATATAGCTTACACAATTCATACACATCATCACATGCTACCCAATACACCACTCACAAGAGTAAAAATTTTCAAATTGTGTTGAGGAGTCATATTGACTATTTGTCTGTCATTTTCGCAAAGGTTTTATGGAAATTCATCCGCAAACCGTCATAACTTACAGACACAAAGGGTGATTAGCCCGTTATGCCCTCATATGTCAATGTGCGCCAAGTTATCGATTTTATCTGCTTTCTTATCACGCTTATACATAAAAATTTTACCTTAGTCTTATTAGATTCCTCACCAAAACAATTTGGTTCAGGAAATTTCTTTCAATGAACACTTAAAGTTTTCATAACATTAGTCTAGTTTGAATCGAATAAAGATAGACTCATATCAATAATTCAATTCAATCAATTATTTAGGTGTGTAGCCAAACCCCGCTTGGCAAATTAAAATTTTGAAAATATTTTTGAGAATGACGCCATGATGTCGCATCAGTATTAACAATCCGCTTTGAGGATGTCATCATCGTATGACTTTGTCATAACACATCATATAATAGTGGAACAGCGACTTTAGATCAAATTCACACTAAGTATTTATGTATTTACAACTCCATCAAATTTTTATCATCTCTGCATCAAGTTACATGGTACATGAGTGATGAATAAAATATATTTTAATATTTCAAATCATTTGCGTCTAGCCGAAATAAGTAGCATAGACTATACTTTAAACCGTTTCAAAAATGATTACGAGTCTACATATTTTTTTTTAAAAGCACAAAATGCGTATTTAGCTTGATGTCATAATTTCAAAATCTAGCATAGCTAGGAGTTTTGGAAAACTTATGTCTCCACTAATAATCATTTGCTTAACAATCTATCTGTTCCTATAATCCTCAATTCTCCATTCACACACAACTATACTCAATTCGTCAAACCACACTTATGAGTTCATAAACTTGACACAATCATATGAGTTTAAGAACTTACCCTAGTCAGACCTTTGGCGTTCATTTGCTGAGGGATTCATAAATATTTCATATAATTATTAGTCAAGAATGTCACATAAGTATGTGTTTTAAGAACTCATACTTAACCTTATATTCTCTACCTATAACCTATCTATCTGTTTTACACATGAGAAAGGAATCACCCTATTAACATGCATATAGAAAATAGCGCGACACAAACATTTCAATGATTATCGCTTGTAAACTAAGTGGTTTTTTACACCAAGTACAATTCCCCACCATACAAGGAATCATACAACTCAAATTACCGACATGAGTCCTCAATTGAAATCCCCACCTAATCTTAACTCCCTTCTCAATATGAATTTCATTTAATTCATATTCATAATCCTTTCTTGAATCTATTCTAATTCATAGTACAACTGACACACAGAAATCTTATTGTAAACTCTCCAATCATCAGATTGATTCTTTTCCCTGCTATGTCCTTATCAAATCACGGGGTGATCTCATCGTATATATTATGATTCATTTCTATATCTTGATCATTTTGTTTGACGATCTCTTATCCCCGCTCCTTCAGTCTTTTAGACTCGATCTATTCATCACTGTTGTTCAACTTTATTATCAGAGTTAGGGAACTCTGTATCTTTATAACTCGTCGAGATTCGTTTTTGAATCTTACCGACCAACTAACTCTATGTGAGTTGGACCTTATCCTAATCACTACGGTTATTGGTCTCAAGTATTCCTACCTAAGCTTCATAACCAACAGCTTTGATACCAACTATGACAGCCCCAAATTCGGGTCCTAAATCACCGCAGATCTGGTATAATCGATCATTCTATAACTATCGCGGAAGATATAAACATAAATTATTTATACATTAAACATTACACACTATTCCCCAAGGTCGAGTAACCTTAACTTATACAAAATTCATTATCCTGTTCGATATACAAAGATATTATCATACATTACTGTTACAAATTTAACTGCACACAAAAAATAACGCTGTAATTGTCTTTAACCTTTCCTTGTATCCGCCGTATTCTCCTTAATCTACAATTTTATCATGATATAGTAAGGGTGAGCATGAAGGTTACCCAACAAGTTTAAATTTATTTAAGGATATATCATGATTGAAAGAATTTGAATAATGAGTTGGCTATAATTCTTCAATATAGTTGAGAACTAGCACGAACAAACTTTTGACTGAACAAGTATTAAACATGAACAAATATATCTGGACCGAATGGTAATGAAGGTGATCAGCCTTTTATACCTAACTTATACATGCAATATGTACAGAGTATAATTCTATAATGGCAATCAACAATGATTAACCATAAGCATGTCTGAATGAAACAACTCTAAGTAGAGTTAAGAAAAACTTGTCTGAACCGTTGATTATCGTTATGCAATCTAATAAGCTTTGTCTGAAGACCTATTATTAAATAATATAAATCTCCAATTTAGAATAATACCATCACATTATAATACTGTTATATATATACATAGAATAACCTAAACACATAACACATAACCCTATCAGTCTATAACACATATAAAACTCGGTATCAAGTCAAACTATTGCAGTCTAAGTTGAACCAGACACAATTCTAACATTCCGACGGTCTAGTCGGACAATTAACGAGTTTAAGTTCAATTAAACTCTGCCTTAACACTTAACAATTATCTTAGATAATCATATTATTAATCAAAATAATTTTCCAAGTCTCATAATAATTTTAAAATAATTATTATTATTTAAAATGATTTTTCAATCATTAATATCGATTTATCTAATTTAAATACCACAAATATTCTAATATCATTAATATTTATTTAATATTAAATATTATTGAAAATACATGCCAAAATATTATAATATATTTATAATATCTCATAGTATTTTTTAATACTTTATTATTTCCTTTAAATGTTTTTAAAGTAATTAAAAACATTATTCAATAACTTTTATTAATATAAATACCACATTATTCTCTTTTTATCATTAATATTTATTTAATATTAAATATTAATGAAAATCATAATATAATATCATAATATATTTATAATATATCAAAGTATTTTTAATACCTTAAAATCATATTTATAAATTTATTAAATCCATTATCCGATAATTGCTATTAATATTAAAATATTAATATTTTCATGAAAAATATCAAAAGTTATATTTTATAACTTAAAATATTTTTTCTAACACTTAAATTATTTTTATATGATTTTTAAATCATTAATTCTATTTTCCATAATTTATTTAATATATTTATTAAATAAATTAATTACCATTAATATTAATTTATTAATGAATTTCATCATAAAATATCAAAAGTTATTAAAAATAACTTAAAATATTTTCTTATACCATAATATAATTTTTTCATGATTTTTAAAGTATTAAAATCATTTTTAAATAATTTATTTAATATTATAATTAAATAAATTAAAATTTATATTCCAAAAATATTAAATATTTATGAAATATACTCTTAATTAAAAACTAATTTTTCAAAATAATTTATTAATTTATTATGTTTTTAATTTTAAAACTATTTTTCTATAATTATTTATTAAAATAATTAATTTCAAAAAATAAGTGTCACTAGTGGGCCCTATAAATATTTAAACTGCCGCTATAGGTGTTCTTGGGCCCTTGATCTTCATAGCTTGAAACCGCACCTACTTTGACCAAGACTAAAACTTTGTTGTTTATGATTCTGGGCGGTTTGATGTGTTACACATGTAGTATCAATGTAATACTACACTAACAAACAAATTTCAGGTCCAAATAACAACACATCACTAAGATATTACCCGATTAAAACATTGTCAGAAGTTGTTCTTCATTTCTGGGTTTTTTAGAAATGAAGAATAGTTCAAGAGGGGTACTTTGAATCCTTGTCGCTTGCATCCTGGGTCTAGTTTGTGAGATCTAATGGTTCCTACATGTAGTCCTGATGTCAGAGTACAAGTATACAATCTTATATCAGCCTACAAACAACACACGTATGCAAGATCAAGGTTAGTCAAAGTCCGACAGAAAAATCATGGATACAAGGTACATGAAGGCTTCGGGTTTTCAGAAATCTTCAAGAACATCCGGTTAACCCTACTTTGGCCAAACCGCTTACGTAAGGAAGATCGAGGCCATCAAAAGGTTGTTAGACGCTTCGGGAAATCACAGAATTTCCTTCAGATTTCATTTAAATCATTAACGCTTTTTTACCGCTTGTAACTTTTAATCTACACTTGATCTGGGCTTGATTCAAGTTTTAGATCAAAGTCCTTACAACATACTACAAGTACAAACTTTTAAAACACATAAACAATTAACAGGCAATGATCTATGAGCCCTGACATTCGGCTGTCAGGCCATGTTTTAGGGTTCTTGGATAAGTTCTAAAAACTTTAATTTTGAGCATCAGAATGATATGGATCTAAGTTTTAGAAACCCAGATCATCAAATGACACCCTCTAACATAACTTATAACAAACAAATTACAACATCTAACATAGAACACATGGATTTCAAAATTTAGGGTTTATACCTTCATAAACTTTGATTTTTGATTCTGATCTTGATGATCTGTTCTTGCTTGTTATGAACTGATCCTAACTTTGTTTATCACCCTCCTCTCACTCTTAAACCCGAAATATAGAGAAAGAGTGGCTTGGTGAAAAATGAAAAGTAAAGTAAGCCTTCTCTTTCTTTAATCTATATAATATTTGATTCAATGCATGATGGCTGATATGTTAGCTGATATAATAGATATAAGTCACATGCTAGATCTTATTTGGTCACCCATTCCAATATTATGGCTAGATTTACAAGCTAACTAATAAAAGAATACAAAAAGGGCAAAATAGTCATTTGATTTTTATTTTAATGGCATCTTTGTCAATTGTCCAAACCCTTAGGGTTTAGGGTTTAACCCTATAGGTTTTGACAATATGATTTCTAAAATTTCCAATTTAGGTTTTAAAAATAGAAATTTAATATTTTCTAAATTGTAATTAGGATTCTATAATTATAATAAGATTTCCTAATCATGAAATTCAATCTTGCTAATTAGGATTATTATTTTCTAATTAAAATTGCTAATTTAGAAATTAGGGTCAAAATTGTACATTAGGGTTTATAACCCATGAATTAGAGTTTTAAATAGAAAAATAATCTTTCGAATATAGAAATTAGATTTCCTAATTAGATTAGGGTTTTCTAATTACTTGTAACTTGATAATTAGGATTAATATTTCCTAATTAACATTAAAATTATTACACTAACAATCAGGTTTTTCCCTAATTATAAATTAGGGTTTTTGACGAAACAATTAGGGTTTAAAAATTTGAAATTAGGGGTTGCTAATTAATTAAGCTTTACCCTAATTAAGATTATAATTAATATCACTTGAGCATTATAATTATTCTTTAAGTTCCCAGATTAGGGTTATAAATTCTGAATTAGGGTTTCGAATTCCTAGAACTGAAATTAGGGTTTCCAGAACCGGTTACTAGGGTTTCTTATCCATTGCTATGGTTTTCTAACTGAACGTTGACGTTCTTAATATAATACTAGGGTTTGACACTGATAAAATTTATCTGGTCAAACCTTGACCCTTAACCACATTCTGAACACATAAATGATCATATACGCAGAACATATTCACATATACTTAATCCTGAATAATTCACCTAAATCCTTTATAAAATTTTGAAATCCTCAAAATTCTTTCCCAAAAATATCAAACGCATACACTTATTTTCTGTCTAGGTCTATTATTTAACCTTAAATCCATCATTTAAAATTTTAATAAATTTTCTAATTTCTCGGGTTGTCACAGCCATAAGAAAGACTAATAAGTCAAATTGACCTTTATTAACGAAATAAATTCACTTAAGACATAGAAGAGAAAGAAGTTGGTAAGAATAATGTAATAAAACGTAAGAACGAGGTAATGCGATGACCGTAACGAATATTAATAAATCTAATGAACAATTATATTGAGAAGAAGGCTAAGATACATTAGGAACTTTACATGATTGTGTATGACCTAATGTGGTTTTTTATGTGGTTATGTATTGTAGAGACTGTAAAGACCAAGAATTGTTGAATATTATATTCAAAGACGCTTGAAGGTAAGTTTTATTAACGCTTGTTAGCCAGGTTTTCAGTGATTCATATTATGAGATGCATGAATTATTTTACGAAAGGGTCGACGCCAGTTTTAACTTGGCTAGACTAATCTTAAAAGATTGATTGATTTATTTACAAGGCTTTCAATATAGAACTGTTAACGCTATCCTATGCCAAGTATTTGGTACGGATTCAAGGTAAGCTTGAGTATGAACAAACAAATGTATTTTTCATCGATTATTCGATGGGCACGTGAGGTTGCCAAAACTTTAACGTAAACACGTTTAACGAATGAGTGTTGATCAACATAGAGTACTATAGGCTGAACACCTAGAAGTGCTCGTACAGTTATGAGTATCGTATAGCACCATCTGTCGGGTTGGAAGATACCCAAATTAGGGGGCGTCACAGATTGGAATCAAGGCATTAGGTTATAAAACTTAAGGGGGGAAGAACCTTAGGCTAATAACCTCGTTAGTAGATGAGAAGTAGGAGCGAATGAACTCTAGTTAAATGAGTTAATAAGGTATTGAGAAAACTCAGTACCGAAAGATTTAAAAGATGGAAATTAACCTTAAATAAATTTAAATGTGATTTGTGCTTATACTATTGTGTATTATGTACTAATCAACATGTTATGTGGTATTGTTGATGTCCATCGATAGCTTCATATATAGGGATATTGTGACGCCCCCAAAATAGGTATACATCACCTATTCTGAGTCGCCAAATACATGGTACAAAAATACAAATACAAGTTAATAATACAACTGTCGTGTAAAATACGACAAAACATAAACTGAGAGTTTTAATAAGAATATTGTCATCTAGACAATATCCACACTCAATGGAGTCCTCATTACATTTATTATCACACTATTTAACAGAATAGTGAGGACTACTAATGATATCATCTGGACCATCACTCCGTTCACCGACTTGTCCCAGCTATATTCTCATTTCCTAAAGAGAATAGTGAAAGAAAGAGTGAGCTCAACTAGCCCAGTAAAAATATTATGACTAAGATAATGTAGAATAAATTATCATTAGTCTTTAACAATGTTAAAATGATAAAATACAATAGACATCAAGTTTAACTGCAACGGAACAAGCAATCTATTAGAAGAGTCAAGTAGAGAATAAAATCTACTAACTTCTATGATTTAAAATGTTTTTCATCACTTTTATCGTTGGGACTCAGCTTAATAAATAAAACACATCATCTAATCATCCCTGTACTACGGGCCAAGGATATTCATTAAATCATCAATGGTCATGACTATACCGAACAATCCCTGGTCATAATCATACCAAAAACTGTCCATCAATGCATTACAGGCCATTGAGGACTTTTACCATATCATTTATAACATTACAGGTCATGATTATACCGAATGATCCTTAGTCATAATCATACTAAGTCCATCTATGCACGTAAGCCAACGATGACTTTTATTACAATATAAGCATGAGGATGATGACAATGACATAATAATTCAATAAAACAAGTTCAAGAATTAATTTATCCAGGAACCAACAACGTCTAAATTGTCAACATGATACTGCTTTGTGGAGAAAAAAATTCAAGAATGCTCAGAAGAATATTTTCATGAAAAGATACTGGATGAAGCGCAAATATCCAGGATATTCTACTAATTTCATGGAGTATAGAAGCCAAAACTTTAACCAACTAAGTATAATAGAATATATGAAACTGCAAATGGATTTTCGTCTTCATTATGCGTAGAATCCACGACATGCATCATTTCCACAATTTAATAAGGAATGAATACAAAGGATCATTCACCATGTATGTGGTAATCCACATGTATGTGTTATTCCAATAGAATAATAAAGAATGGAATAATGTATGATTCACCATGCGTGGATAGATCGCATGCATAAAAGTTATTCCCAAATGTAATAATAAAGAATGGAACTGTGTCATGCGTAAAACGCACGCATGTGATATTCTTCGACGTAACAATAAAGAACGGAACCAGTCCGGCGTAAATTGCATCAAGCAGGATATTCCAACATAATAATAAAGAATGGAATAACAACAAAATCACCATGCATGCGATGTAATACATGCATGCAAAAGTTATTCCAATAGAATAATAATTAATGGAACCAATTCAGCGTAATACGCATCGGCGAGGATATTCCAAATGTAATGATAAAGAATGGAATAACGTAAGAATTTCACCATGATGCGCATTTCGATAGACAAAAGTTATTCTAACATAATAATAAAGAATGGAATAACAGGAGAATTTCACCAAGTATAGGGGAGTCCAGCGATATCTGTTTATTCCAATGTAAAAATAAAGAATGGAATAATGTGTTCTCTTCATGAATACGAAAGAAATAATACCCCTTACCTTAGAAGAACTGGATATTGGAAGAGTGAGGTAGCAGACTTCTCTTCTTCTTTCTCTCTATAATTTCTCTCTCTAGAGTTTCAGTGAATTCATAAGAAATAATGAAGGAATGAGCTTCTATTTATAGGAGAATGGACTGAATAGTAACTAATTCATGAACTATCCATATTGATTTACTTTTAAACCAGACGGTCATCCATATTGATTTCCTATTAAAACTTAAAGCAACCATTCATCTATATCGATTCACTATTAAAATCAGAAACTAGCGATCCATATTGATTTACTATTAAAACTTTAAACCAATGATCCATATTGATTTACTATTATAATTTCAACCAACGATCTAAAAAATTAGCACATCTCCTCATGGAATAATATTGTACCCAAAAATGATTTGGACCGAAAAGAAATATATTTTTTGGGTGAATAGTATCCCATAAATAGTACTTCGAGAATAGTAACCCGACACGAAAAGTGTCCCAAATACCCGAGTGAATAATACTAGAGTGATTAGTAATCGGGTGAATAGTAACTCGTGAATTGTAACTCGTGAATAGTACTCTGACACAAAAAGTGCCCTGAATACCCGATTGGACAATATATCCTCCAGACATCAATTATTATCGAAATAAAAGTCGATTTCCGATAACACTAATAATTCCAACACAATGGAACTATCAAATTCATCTTTAATCAACACGAATTATTCATCATTAATATTATAATTCACAATATTTAACAATCGTGTCGCTCCTGAAGAAAGAGGGGCTTTCCAATAAGGATTTCTCCCTATCATGCCGCAATTAGTGACCAAACCTCTCCTCGATGTAACTTCTAGACATTATAAATATTGCAATTTAATAATATGAACAACTTTATCGCCTCAATTATTGATTTAATAATATATCATATTATGCGTATAATACTCGTGACAATAATCGAATCAATAATACGAGAGATATGATGCAACAATTCATCAAAGTAATAATTGAGTATAATCGAGTGACTTCTTACGTAAGCATCAATAACCAATACCGCAGGTTTACTATGCAACCACGCCAGACATCAGTACTTTTTACTACCTAAGGTTAATTCAACAGCTTTTAATTTAACACTTCCGCCATTATTTTTATAAAAGATAATTACATCGCTGCTTTTTACTACGATAATACTTTCGCTAGGGGGTCCACCAATGATTGTCGCCGTCGTACGAATATTCCCCTGTTAAAACGAATATTCCCCGACCAATCAAATATTATATAACCACTTGCTTACTTTGTAAATTTTGTAAATATTACCCACAACTATAAAATTATATCATTTCCGCACCATAATATTCAAAAATATACTTCGAGAGAAATTAATCTTTATTCATAAAAGTTGGGGTCTTACAGATATATTGGTCGATGTGGATGGGGTGATTGAGGTAGTATCGTTTAATACGGTAGTACCTGCACGAGCCAACACCTCCAGAGGTAATGAGTGCATTGTATCTGACAGTGCTTGACCAGAATCTGCGATTGCGCACCATTGTGTAGAACCAGAGGAAGGAGATTAGTAATCTCCATCAAGATAAGGTGTCTGCAGAAGTAGATTTTAAGATTGAGCATGACGAGAAGGTGCTCATGAAGGAAAAGGCGACGGATTGTAAGAATGAGGCCGATGAGCTTCTTAAAGAAGTGGGGGAGAAAGACCAGAAAATAGCACGGATGTCTTACATCCATGAGAGTGCTCATAAGGATTTCAAGCTGAAAATTGCTTGTTATTCCATTTAGTTGGGACAGACTCGACATACTATTAGTCGGGATATTGTAGCGAGTATTGTGAATGAAAAATATGAGGACGCTGTTATGCATTATTAGAAGTCTAGAGTTATAAATATGTGTGTAGTGACGTAAAACCCTCTTTTGTATAAAAAAGGTAGTCTTTTTGTAAATCCCAACTTTTGTGAAATTCAATCGCGGGATAGAAATGTAATAGCTTTGGCTATAGAATCAAATTATAAATAGTTTCAAACTATGAAGAAGCATATGAATATAATACAATTTTTATTAAATGTGCTTTATTTTGGTATGAGTTATTATTGTGGAATGATAACAAAGTAAGTAAATAGATAATAATGAAACTTTATTTATTTAATCAGCATAATGTCGTTAAAGAGAAGACAATGTTATCAGGAAGCTAAATCACATAACGATAACCAAGGGGGTCAAGACAACCCTATGCAAGAGTTCGTTAATTTATTAATGGCTACATTTAATCAAACCAGGGGTAGAGCACCCGTAGTCCCTAGGGTATCCAGAATGACTACCTTTAAGGAATTTAAAAGCCCAGACATGGGTAAAGGAAATAGAGAAGGCGTTTATTATTACAAACGTAGGGGAGGCACAAAAGACTTCTTTTGCGACATATATGATGAAGGGAGAAGCCAACTTTTAGTAGGAGGCTCACCAGGGTGGGGCTAGAATAGATGTGGTAACGTGGGAATAGTTCAAGAAGGTTTTCTTCGAGAACTATTTCCCTACAAGCATACAGGGGAGGATGGCAAGGGGACATGACAGTTCCCCAGTACGCGGCCAAATTCAATGAATTGGTAATGTTTGCTCCACATCAAGTGGACACTGAGGAGAGGAAGGCTCGTAGGTTTGAGCAGGGCCTGAAACCCTGGCTCTATAGTAGGATTCTTGTGTTCCAGATTGCTTCCTATAGGACCATTTCGGAAAATGCAATTATTACGGAAGGTGGTAGAGAGGCGTTGACCCAATACCACAAAGAGAGAAAGAATAAGAGCAAGGGAGAGGGAGGAACCAAGGCAGAGAGTGCCAGTGGTAGTGGCAGTATGCCAAAAAGGAAGAATTTTAACTCTGGGAATATTGGAGTGGGACAGGGGGATCCTAAGCGTAGGATCGAAGCATGTAAGACACGTGGAAAGGCTCATTTGGGCAAGTTTGTTGTAATGATCATTGGTGATATTCTAGTCTATTCTGAGACGCCTGAAGATCACACTTAAAATTTGAAGATAGTGTGGGAAACACTACGGAGGGAGAAGTTGAATACGAAATTCACTAAGTGTGAATTTTAGCTTAAAATATATACAGATTTTAGGACATGTGATGGATAAGTATGTTGGGAATGAGAAGTGAGAAAAAGAGTTTTCAGGAACTAAAAACGAAGGTTAAGTGAGGCACCTGTATTATCTTTACAAGATGATACGGAGAACTTTGTAATTATAGTGGTGTTTCGCATAGAGGACGAGGTTGCGTGCTCATATAGCATGGCAAAGTCATTGGTTTTCAATGGCATATCGTAGCATAACGTATTTGAGAGTCGTGGACTCAAGAATCGTCAAAATCCGACTTAAAACGAAGAAACGAGCTATGAACGTTCACAAACATTTATTATTTTTGTTAAAATATCTAATTGGTGAATTCCAAGATAAAAGATTCAAAAGTGAAATATTTTCTAATGAAATCGCAGAGCATGTAATTTGTGAGTTAACAGTTTTGAATGAGCCAATTCGGAGGTATAACGAACAATTTATGAGCCTTGGAAGTTCATCAAAGTAAGAAACTGTAAAAAATTTCTGAGGTTAAGGGTCCACGCCGTAGCGCGACCCATGGTGTTATGGCCAACACTGCAGCACGAGGCCGGGAGATAAGATACTGGAGAGTGGCGCTGTAGCGCGATCTCTAGTACTGAGAGTGGCGTCGCAGTGCCAAGTATGGTGTTTGTGTATTGGAGACTCACGCCGCAGTGCGAGTCCAAGAAGAAAAAAAAGAAATACAGCACAAAAGATTAGGTGAAGCAATGTAAAGGAAAGATTGTGAATGTAAAGAGAAAGTAAATTGATAACGGTGAATCATATCAATACTAAACCTAAAGTAACATCAATTAAGATGTTGAAAACCTTAAGTTAACGACTAAAGGTTGAAAGAAAGATTAATTGAACGTAAATTATTAATAATGAAACGATGAACGATAATAAGCCATAAGGGCAGAAAAATACTTGAATGAGTTTTGTTAATGAAATAAGTTCGGTTAAGTATATGAAATGAAAGATAGTTGATTAATGATGAATTAATTAACTTAAAGTACCATCCTCGATGATGACTATAACGTTGAGAATTGAAAGTAGTATGAACATAAGCCAATCATGTTTGATAATAAAGCATATACTTTGTAACAATCTTAATCATTTATTAATAAAAAGTATTAATTTGTTAAAGACTTTTAATTATCTACATGATGTTGTTTTATAATATGTGATAAACCCACAGTTTTAAGCAATGCTTTTAGAATAATGATGATGATCATTCTAATGAGATCTAAATTCTTAGAAAGCTTAAAACTAAAATAGTTCTCAATCATTGGATTACTAAATTGGGGGTTAGTGAATCCAGATAGATTGGTACATACGTTGCTTGCTCCTTGGATGAGGATGATTGATCTCATGATCATTTGTGTAGAGACACTAAAGCAAGTATGTAGGTGCTTATTAGAGAATAAGTTCACTGAACGTGGCTTGCTAAGGAATATCTAATGGAGTTTTACTTGCCTGTCAATAGAAATTCCTGTAGTGATAGTAGTACAAGTGATCCTTGGACTTGAGATCATCACAAAGATTCTCTGTGTATGATGAATTATACTTTGACTTATTCCTTAAGAGCCTTAGGGTATATCAAAGGGTATGCTTGGATATAATAAGTTGTACATGGAGATAATGTATGATCAATAAAGAATCTACCGCTTCTAGTAAAAGAAGAGAAATGTCCTATGTGATTCGATAAATGACAACCCTTGAGTCCTTGGCTATAAGCGTAATAAAATTAGAAAGGAGTTTCTAATTTGCATTATATGGAGTCAGTGAAGAGTCGAAATACATATAATTAAATAAAATAAGACTTGACGGTAATTACATGTCTTATATTTAATCGGGACATCAGTATGGTGGAAGGATTGAATTGTCATTTTAACTATTTACTCAAAGGTTCTTTTATGATTAATGTTGAAATCTATATTATCTAGAAAGTCGTTAATCATTAGTGAGGCTTATCCCTATTTTAGAATAAATATTATTTATTTAAATAAATTAATTATTTAATTTATTTATTTAAATAAGATTAGAATTGTTCTAATTGATTTATTCACAACCTGCTTTAATATGGAGAACCTAAAGGGTCACACCATAAAAGGAAGAATAATTATTTAAGAAGTTAATGGCATAATCGTAATAATATGTTAAGTGTATTTAATTTAATCTATGGTGATAGAATAAATTAAATAGCTTAATATTTATTATTTAATATTTTAGAAATATTAAATATATAAATTAATAAGAGGAGTCTTATTAATATTATTACAATTATTATTATTTTAAGAGTTGTAAATTAATTTAATATAAATATTCTCATTTATTCCTAATAAGATTAAGAGGCAAATTAATTAAAAGAGTTTAATTAATTATCCCTAATAACATTAGGGAGATTAATTAATTAAAGGAATTTAATTAATTAAATAATACCCTATTTTCTAATTAGATTAGAAGGGTTAACTGATATTTTTATAAGAGGAGTCTGATATCAGATATCAAGATATGTGATTCCAATTGTTAGATAGTACGCTCTTTTTCTATGAGAAATAGAAAAATTAGGATTTTGCCAAACACCCATCTTCTTGAATCTTTCTTCTTCCTTGGTAGATCACCTCTAGAGGCCAAACACTTGGGTGGCTAACATTGATCAAAGGAAGGAACCAAACTCGATGGATTCAAGTTGAACGCGAAAGGATTTGGAGGTGAACGTCTACACCAAAAATAACCTCTAGCGAAGGAAATTTTGTGAAGAAATTTATTCTTTCACATGAGGAGTTGTTTAGCGAAGGAACGGTGAAGGAAAAAAGTATAGTGACAATATAGTTATTAGCGAAAGAAACATCCTTCACAATTTATATTTTTTTTTAAATTGGGGCGATAGAAATATTTTTGGAGCCAATTTATGATGAAAATTTGCGAGGAAAAAATCTATTTAGTGAATGAATTGTTACTCACTATATATCATTATTCAGAAGTTTTTTGCGAGGGATAAAATTGGTCGCTATCTTGTTCTAAATAATTTTTTTTGAATTAATTATGGTGAATATAAATTATAATATAAATACATTAATTTTTTTTATACTAGTAAATTTACTTATAATAATCACACTTTTTAAGTAACTTAATTACAATATTATTTGTAAAAGAGTTATTTTTTAAAAAAATGTCATCTTATATTTTTCCTATTATCTAATATTTCGATGTTATAATATTATCTAATATTATATATATATATATATATATATATATATATATATATATATATATATATATATGTTATCTAATAATATTATGTTTTTTTCCTCTATTATCTTAAAATTTTGGAATAGATCGTGTTCTTCATCGATTAAGGCATTCGCTGCATTCGCAAGCGTCACGTGCGTGGTTGGTCTCGGAGAGTAATGTGACGCCCAAATCCGTGTTCTCTAACCTCGTATTCTAAGTGCTCACGATCTATCATCATCATAAGCATTCTATAACTATTACGAAATAATAAACATACATTGTTCATTATAATAAAGTCTCATAACATGGTCCCAAGGTCTTCATAACCTTAACTTTAAACACACCATTCAATATACAAAAAGTTTACTTAAGAAATTCCATCAGAATAATAATTAAATTAACATTCATCCTAAACTACTCCTGGATCTTGCCCTTGCCCTTGTCCTTCGTGTTGGATCCTTCGGGCTTAACTGAAATAGATATCATGATATAGTAAGGGTAAGCAACTAATTTTCTTCGCAAGTTTATATACAAGGGAGATATATCATGACTTAGAAAGAAATATTGTGTTCAATGTTCAATAATAGTATAAGATTGTGAAGGAACATAAATTAATAATCAACAATAGAGTATTCGATAATTGAATAACATGAACTGAGTGGTTTTGAAATAACCATGAACGTTTGCCAAGGTGCTCGGTTATTTAAACTGGACCTCTTAATAAGTTTTGGTATTCAAGGGGATCAGTCTTTCATACCTCGTGATTTATGCATAAACACTTAATAATCCAGCATTGATATCATGCCTTAATCAAATTCGTCCTTTTCTCAGTCAAGAGTTCTTATCATATCAATTTAATAAGAACAACTATTTAAAATACATTTGATTTAACAAATTTAGACATACTTGATCTAGCTGATACAATTAGCATAGATCTATCTCATAAACAGTTCATGAATGAAAGAACTTTAATTTAATTCACAGTTCAATAATAGTAGAACATGAATTCAATTGCACAAAGTGCGAATTTCAATAATCAATATAGATATGAATAATCATCAATAATTATTCACTAACATGCTTTGAAAAATAATAACTCGAGTTTGAATTAGGAAACTTGCCTCGTCTGTAGACTACAACTACACAATTAATTTATATCCTCTATGCAGTTAACTTATCTTCCTTTGAGAGACCTATAATTAATCTTTCAATTAGTCATAGTATATCCTTAGATTATGTAATCACATAGATACATTACCTTTAGTTCTTATAAACATTATCTTGTCTTGATAATGTTACTATTAATTAACAACTACCTTTAATTCATTTAATATTATTAATCTTGATAATATTTAATTCACCTCCTAGTATTATTGGTTCACTAATAAAACTTTCATTCACTTACTAATATTATTAACATCTTAATAATATTTCAATACCTTACTAATATTATTAATCCTCTTTAATAATATTTTAATCATGCATTAATATTATTACCTTAATAATATCTTACTTATGCTTTAACATCATTAATAAATTAATAATACTTTTAATCATTTATTAATATTTTATTCACTTACTAATATTATTAATCATTTAATAATATTTTATTTCTTTACTAATGTTATTAAATTTAATAACATTTTATTTAATCTCAAATATTATTATTTAATAATATTTTAATTATTTAATAATAATAATTTAATCTAATATTATTAATCTTTTAATAATAATTTAATCTAAGATTAATATCTTAATATAATATTATTAATCATTTAATAATATTTTAATGAAATTTTAATCTTAATATTTTTATTTAATTAATAATATCATATTATAATATTATTAATATTATAATAATATTTCAATAATTTATTAAATTAATAAACAATTTATTTCTAATTGTTCATCCTTTACTAACCTCTTATTTAATATCCATAAAAGGTCATAAATAATATTTATTATTATAAATTACCAAAATGTTCTAGGATAGTCATGATATAATATATTATGATTATTCAAGCATAAATATCATATTTTTCTCATTAAAGACATCATTTAACTATTTATTTCATTTTATTCATAACTTAATCATTTTTAGGAAAAATAGTAAACTGACTCCAAAAATTCTCAACTTCTGGATTTTGATAGGATATGAACCTGCAAGGATCCCTAAATTTTCCTAGAATTTTAGAAAATAATTTACTATTTTTAAAGTACCCAAAACACTCGGATCTTGCTCTATTTTTCATAAATTGAGTTTTGCTCAGAAAAATATAAACTTTTCAGGGTATGCTCTCCTAACATACATGTACCTACTGTAACAATTTCGGAATTTTCCAGTGTATACACTGTGAGATATTCGAAGGTTAATAGTTCGGAGTACTTTACGGAAATGGCCATTACGCACAACCTATAAATCGAAACGCGTCTGTTATTTTTCCTACATGAAGATAACTTCTTAAGGTACCTCTATGATTTTTCCCAGATTTTTAAAAGACAAGCAACTGACCGAAACAGCCTCATGAAAAATGGATCAGTAGCTATTTTAGGGTTTTCAAAGCCTCAACATACAAAGTGGACTGTTTTGGGGAAAACAGTCCCAAAGGTTTCAAAACTTACTAGATTTGTGTTCTATCACCTGGATTTACTAGGTAACTCATGCATCTAGCACCCCCCCCCCCTTTGACGGATCACAAATCCAAGTTGTAAAACATGAGTTTCACAAGATTTAGTGGAAGAAAAACAAGAGTTTTCACCCTTGGAGAACATATGCTCATTTCTTCCTCTAAGCCTTTGATCTAACACTCAAGATACTTAGTTCCATACATGATGATATGTAGAACTAGGGTATCTTGAGTATTTGAACATAACCCCAACAAAACTCAAGCTAGAAAAACAAAGTAAAAGAAGAAGATGAAGGTAGGATATACTTTGACTTAGTTGCTACTTTTCTTGATTTTCCAAAGTAGTTTCTAAACTTAGGATGCATGAACAACTAGCACTCCTCTCTCTCTTTCTCTCAATAGCCGAACCTCTCTCTCTTTTCTCTCTCTTTGGTTTTCTTTTGCAAGCTTAGAAGGAATGAAGAGAAGAAATGAACTAAAAATGAAATAAAAGGATACTTGCAAAAAATATAGATACACTTAGTGTATCTAGCTATTATCCCCCATACTTTCCTTGACCCATGGATAAAAGCTTTGCCTTATCACTTCAATTAGTCTAATCATGATTAAGGGTGCTTAATAGAGTGGCGACCAATGGGAGCTTGACAACATTGTCCTTGTGTGTAAGACTTACTACTAATGGACATTGATTAGCTTAATTTGTTCCCTTATGTGGCCTAATATGGCCGAACCCTCTAGCCCCATTTTATCTCCCAATTTTCTTTTATTTTAATGCACAAATTTGATTAATCAAAAGTCTAGAATACCCTTAATCAAGTGGGCTAAGTATTGGTTTGAATGTTATTTCATTTGGGCTTCTCCCTTAATTGTTTTGGGCTAGGTAATAAACATAGTCTAGCAATTTTAATATATGATACCCAATTTAATTATTTAGGGTTTCCATTTCCCATCATATGAAATTTAATTACTTATACATATGATTTTAGCTCATAGCCTAATTAGGTTTACTAGAATTAGGTTTAAAATTATTAGTCACTTGAAATAATAAGTTTACCCACTTAAGTTAGTATACATATTAAATACTAACTTTTCCTTATTACCATAACCCTTAGGTTATTTAATTGTCTCACCTAATGTATAATTAGGTTACGAACTTTCATTTTTAATGAAATCTATAAATGTATATATCCATATCTATAGCATATATGATAATTGACCCATGCACCACTTCAAATAGGTTGTCACATATTAAATCACTGCATAACACAAAGTTTTAAATACCAATAATGTACATACATATATAGTGACTTAAAATTCACGGTTATTACAGTAAAGCTAGGTTTTCCTTAGCCAAAATTAGATGTTTCAATTTGGATCATAGATGGGCTAGCTAGGTTTTTCTCTATCAGTTTGGGTTCACTCATCTTCCATTGCCATTGTTTAGGCGGGAGAATGAAAAAGTTAGCCCCAAATTTTGCCGCGCGAGATCGATTTGTGTGATTTGTGTGAATCACTCATCGTTATAGATCAATTTGCGTGAATCATTTTCCACGCGAGATCGATTTTTCTCTATCAATTTGTGTGAATCATGTTTCATACGGCTAAAGGGATTATCATTAATCCCAAAGTTTTCCTCCCAACTTCATCTTCGCATCAAAATGCTCTCTCTGTTCCAATTGCAAAAGCCCTAACTGTGAAGACCCAAAGACCCGTCAATTTGTTCGAAGGTATTTTTTTTTCAACAACTTTGTTCAGTACTTACTTAAATGATTTGTATGATTTATTTGTTCAAAGGTATTTTCTTTAATACTTGTTACCACTTCATATAAAGATTAACAACTAGGCACCTTAGGAAATTGCATATGCAAACATGCTTCCTGCAAAACACAAAAAATAAAAAGAAAAGAAGGATTTAAGCATACAAGGAGTTGAATTACAATCAAAATTTGCAAGCAAGAAATGGTAAACTAATTATGTTTTTATGCAAATGAAGTTGGTTAGTTTCAAATTGAGAATTGTTAACAATTTGATTTGGCAAGCTAATTGAGGTGGGTATTGGACATGTTTATATTTTATAAGCAATATAAATTGGGATGCTATTGATATGAGTTATGTTAGAGATATATGAAATTAAAACTTTGAAAAGTTAGTAAACTAACTAGTTTGTTAATTAGTTGGTTTTATATATGAATTTGATTATGAAATTTCTTGTTATGGTCTGAATTAGAAGCAAGGGGGTATAGGCTTAGTGGTGTGGTATTATAAGGAGGGTAAAATGGGAAGAAAGCTCAAATAAATGGCTATGACACGAGGGTTTCAAAACAGTGCACACATAGTATTTGATAAAATCTCCCAATGGACCTGCTTTTGATTAAAAACAAAATATTAGACGGCCTGAGGCTTGGGATGGATTTATATACTACATATGATGTTAATTAAAGAGTTTAAGCATATTAGATTAGAACAAAATTTAATTTCAAACCAAAACAAAATGTCGAAAATAGAACCTGCTTTTCCCAAAGTTTAGAGTACATAGGAAAATACTTGTGTCTTGAAAATTTGTCACCATAAAAGTACAAGAAAAAAATTTAGATATGGTAAGAAGTAGGAATAAAGGGGAAAAACAAAAGGAAGTTAATTTGTTAAAAACTTGAATGCATGTTAAAAATATTGGATGAACATGCAGACTACTCATTTGAAATATCCAAATAATAAGATGTTGAACCAAAAGTCAAATAATTGGGACTAATAATTATTGAAATGATTGAATGATTATGTTAGATGAGTATTGTTGGCCAGTGGAGCTGATAGCTAGTTTCCCAGAAAGAAACACACACCAAACACTACTAGAAATTTTACTTATAGCGACGAGGAAATAGGAAAAACCAAAAACATGAAAATAGGGAAGCTTCTCAAACTACTGTGAATCATTTTCATGAGAAGCTTCTCAAGCTAAAGGATTTAATGAAAACAGAGGTTAAAACAATTATTTGCATACCTGCTATAATCCAGCCCTCGTGCTTTTAAATTTGGGGATTAACTCAAAAATATTTGCTTATGTGCACCAACTTTTATGTGCACACTTTAGGCTTACAGAATATACATCTATTCCATGGATACATGTGTATGAGTATATATTGATAGGTTATATAGATTTTGATACTGCATTTTTTGATGTTTGAAATTTGATGATTACAGGCTGGGCGTAGAAGGGCTGAGAAAAGGCACAAGTTCATGGAGGACTAGTTCCTTGAAGAGTTCTATAAAGAGTGAAGTGGGAAGGCTTGAATGAGGTATTCTATTTCTTTACTTTTAAAATGTTCTCGCAACAATCTAGTTCTTTAAGAAACTAGCAAGGTGGTAACTTATTTTATATTTAACAGTTCAATATGCAGACAATTGCACATCAGCTTAAGCATTACATCCACCATCTCTGCTCCTTCAATATTATACATAAGCTTTTTGTAATGTATACAAGCCAAAATTCAATATAATAGCCTAACAAATCCTGTAGTTTTTATGCATAAGACCTACCTACCAACTAACAAGGAGAAATATGGCTTGAAGATTAAGTGATATTTACTGATATATGTAATATATTGAATAATGATTGATTTTCTTGATTTCTATTCAGGACCACAATAGGATTCCATGACACATTGTTCACCATTTATTTTTGAATATTGAAGTTTTGTTACTTCTGTGCTTGACGAGTCGAATAAAGAAGTTTTTTTTTGGGTTGGGGGGTAAAATCTCACTTTTACCTTTTTTATTATTTGTTCTGGAAGTATCTATTTATCAGACCTCTTTGTGTGTTTTCTAATGTTTGTTGCAATGAGATACTCCTATCTCTGGAGTTTTTAAGGAAATTTTATTATTGGAGACCTATATATGTATTATTACTAAATGCTGAGTAAGAGCTGCATAATAGAATCTATGGTAATGTATTGTGTTTTTGGAAAATTATACATTGCATTATATATAGCTGAATCAAACTATAATTTAAGCAATCAACATCGATCTAACCATTTATTTAAATGTATATGACATTCTAAATATATCTGAAAATGCAACTCCCTTCTCCAAGTCATTCTTTCCATCTTCTTCTTCTTCTTCTTCTTCTTCTTCTTCTTCTTCTTCTTCTTTCCCTTTTTAAATTCAAATATAAAACAATCCAAGCTATATAAATGGGAAAAGAAAAGATAAAAGAAGTATACATAATTGACAATCAACAGCTTCTGAAGGATCTTAAAATATCAAATTCATGTACTTTTGAATCTCAGACTTGTGACACCTCCTGTGTAGTTTCACCTTGAGACCATGCTTCATGTACATGGTCAGTACTTTTGGTTGGTCTTCATGCTTTATTTTTACTTTTAAAGTAACGGATAAATGAATGATTCAGTGAATGTCTTATATTATGTTTTTACTTCTTGTATTGTGAGGCTTTGTTCAGTTGGCTCTGCAACTCAATGGCTCACATTTACACTACTTACACACCTTGATCATTGTTATCTGTACGAAGGAACATGACCTTACTATCTGAAGAACACAATCCTTCTTGCTATATGGTTATCCAATTCAGCATTAAACATGGTACCTTAAGCATTTCGGTGAAGGACTTGCATTCTAGAGGCGAACTAGTGATGTGCTCATATTTATTTGTGAAAGAAATAACAAGCAATTTTCATTCCAAGTTTTTTAGACTTGCCTACTTATTCTGCAGGTAATTGCTCTTGCTTTCACAATATGCGACACCCATCATTTCAAAAGGAATCAATGTTATCTCGTATTCTCCAGGTTCATGATCGTTATTAGAGTTTGTATTTGGAACTTGTTATTGTTCAGATTATTATTTTCTTTGGGCACCTCGGAGATTGATATCTGGTTTATCAACAGTGTAACTGAGATATTTCCGCTTGTTTATTTTAACTTTGCGGGTGGTGCATCCATGGTATTAAAACTAGTAAACTACCTTGTGCACATGGGTTTTGTTGTGATTGCTCTAATTCCCTTTCTTACTCAAATTTATTCACCTCAAGGTTTCTCAATAGACATGATCATGTTTATTGCCATAATTCTTATATTTGTATAAAACAATTTGGCTTCACAGACAAATTATTTCTGGAGGGACTTTATTTCTGGACCAGCCGAACCCGTTAATTTTTCTCTATTTCACACCAATACCTACTTGCCTATTTATCAACTTTATTACTCTATTAAAACTATAAACTTTTATTATTTTTAACCGTGGTTGATGTCATCATGCACTGCTTTACAGTTACTAAAGGTTGTTTATAGCTTTTAACCTAAAACACAAACAATTAGCAAGCAATTCAGATGCCACTATAAGGACATGAGTTAAAACTGTGTACAAACAAAATGTTTAATATGTGGATGCGATATTTCTGGGAGGCAACCTAGAGGAAAAGAAAAATATTTCAAGATACCTTCTCTTGCTTCCTCACAATGCATAAAAACGCTCTCGATTTTTTTTATGGGAAGCGACATATGAAATAGAAAGGATGGGAAGTTTATTTCATGTCATCAAGTAGATATTTATACCTTTCGTGCCTCATCTTAACCATGAACTCCGAGGCAAAATAATGAATAGGTGCATGCTCAAGAGGTCTTAAGATGATGCTCTTGTCCGAGGATCCTCGGAACTATAGCCCAATGATCGAAAAACTGAAAGGCAAAATACACCGCCTCGAGTGTGGTATACATAATTTTTAGTTTCTTATTGGCTGCATCTGCTTAAGTTACAATCTTGTTTGTAGTTTTAATATATAAAATCTACATAGGTGGTGTGGCTGAAGGTTGAATTATGCAAGTTGCTGGAGGATAAACGCTCTGTTATACTCAGGTTATTAATATATTTACTCTGATGTGTGGTTTTGTTGGTCCATATTCCATAAATGATTTAGCCACTTCTAGAAAATGTACCCTATGGAATAATTTATTCAGTCAACCATGACAAACTGACAATCATATCAGTAATTTTAACAATGCAGTGGTATTGTTTAATTTACTTGCTTTTCTCTTTTTCCAGAGCTGGGGAGTTGGAAATTGCTTTGATGGAGATGGTGAAGCAAGATAATCGACGACAATTGAGTGCGAAGGTATATCAAAACATCCTCTAGCATAGTTCTTGTAGTTATCTTCTTGTTATGTAGGCCTGGATGTTGTGTTTTTCCTTTGTTTGCCTTTTGTTTACTAACCTAACATAGCATATTAAAAAAAGCTTGTTGTGATGTGGCTTTGGAGTTTTATTTACATCTTTCTATCTCTCTTTTTACTGTGAACACTGCCTGTTTCTATCAGCATGCTCTACTGTCATGTCAAGAATGTCAGTGTGCAGTTTTCATCTCATCTACTAATTCCATTTGCATATTTGTATTAAAGTTTTATGTGAAACTACTTAGCGATGAAACAGATAGCATGTTTAGGAGGGGGTTTATCATTTATATTCTTATGAACAAGACGATGATGGTATTTATTCTTCAATAAATGTGTCAAAATAAAATTTTCATGCAACACCTTTTTTTTGTAGCAGTCCTAACCGAGAGTTATTTTGTGGTTTATAGTATATTGTTTGAATGCCAATTCTGGCCGTGACTTCAGAATTGTTTTGAACTCTTAGATAGGTTTCATTTCATATTTTCCCACTATGATTATATATGTAGGTTAAGATTGTATACCCTTTGTCGTAATGGTGCTTCTGAATGATCTATTATTTTATCTCTTTTTCTTGCCTTTACTAAAACAAACTAGATTTCTTATTTCTTGTTTCTTGTTTATGAAAAGGAAAAAAGAGATCTTCTGCAAAGTTTGTATTTCTCCATGTTAATCTCATCCATGCATGTTCCTGGAAATACTTTGATATGAATATTAGAAGTTAATAAAGCATATGATTGCTTTGTGGCCGAATTCTTTCTTTCAACGTTTCTACATAGCTTATAATGTTAAACAATAGTTCATACTAATTCTCTCGCTACTTGAGTTGAGCAATTAGAGCGAGATGTTCTTGAGCTTGGCAATTCCCTCTAGCGATAAGCGAGGAACAAGAGAATTCCATGCTTGAGTTCCACTTGTTGCTCCTTACAAAACTTTATACCTCATTAGTTGATATTCTCCCACACAATACAATTTTGTCACAGTAAATGGCATTATGGCTTCTTTTATAGGTCTTGATGAGGGTAGAGCAAGAACAAAGGATAACAAAAGATGCTAAAATTCTAATAAATGTTGAAGAACTAGAATTGGAGGAGAGCTCCAATGATTTAGAGGAAGACAGACTAGAAATAGGAGACGAAAGTTCGCGTCACATTCAGCTTTTTTCAATTATTGCAGCTCTTTTCCTGAAGCAGGTAACGTACACATTGATCAGTACACATTCAACACATTAGAGCATAAGTTCACAAGGCTCATTTTTTCTTATTCCTTGAAATTGAATTTTGGTGTTTCTTTTGCAGCAGGAAATTTACATGTCCAACCTTGATTTCCTTGAATAAAATGATGATGAAGTGGACCTAATATGATGTACACTTCATTCAATTTTCTTGTGTTAGTTATTAAATATTGTAAGTACTATGATCTTTGGGAGATCAAGACATAATAACAAATTTTGTACTTATTGTGACTTGAGCATTATCTATTTATATATGGAGTATTAGTTTTAATTATTGGCTCTTTATGCATTAGTTTATCAATTAGGTTGAAATATGTATGATATTTATATTAACTTGAAATATTAAATTTAATATTTATTATAGCAATTAATAAAATAATAGTAATAATAATAAATATGAAATCATTGATTTGAAAATTAATTATAATTTTCAATGAATTTTTATTATTTAGTAATTAATTTTTTATTTACAAATTTATAATTTGTGAATGAATTTTTCTCTCACTAATTTGAAGAAAGATTCTCAATTTATAATTAGTGAAGGAAAATATTCTCTCGTTAAATAAATGTGTTCTTCACAATATATTATTTGCGAGGGAATCATGTTATTCAATAATTTTAAATAGTCCTTAAAATATTATTTGTGAAGGAAACCAATCCTTCATTAAATAACAATATTCCATTACTAAATACAATTTGTGAATAAAAAAGTTATTCACAATATATATTTCACAAAAAATATTTAGTTACTGCTTAGCGAAGGATACCCAATTGCGAGGAGGTTTAATGCGAGTACTCGTGTGAAGGAAATATTTCTTCGCAATAAATCTCTTGTGAGTGATATAGTATGTCTTGTGAAGGATTTGTCCTTCACTAGAGGCCATTTTTGGTTTAGTTGTACTTGAGGAAGCTCGAATCTTCAAGGGTATGATTCTTATTCTTTATCTTTTCGTTTAATTAATAATTGTGCATAAAGGATGATCCGGGTATATGGTTTGTAAAATTTTAAAACTCTGATTTTTCACGTTTTCGCTTATTTTATGCAATTTGATTGCGTTCATGAATATTACAAACCTAACAGTGGTATCAGAGTCAAAACTTTATGCAAATTATTAATTGTTTTAATTTGATATGTATGTTTATATGTGTTTAGAATAATTTAATTTGGCATAATTTTGTTGTATAAAATTTATTAAAAAAAAAATTATTTGCAAAAGTTTTTTTTTTTATCGGTAATCATGGATAATGGATAATAAGGATGGATCATATATATAATCTATGAATCATAGAATTGGTATTATGTGATCTTGAATCATGAAATAAGGATCCTGTAGCATGATTTCATTATTATATATATAAATTAGTTATATATATAATACTTAAGGACCCTAAAGCATGATTTCATTTTTATATATATAAATTAGTTATATATATAATACTTTTGTACATGTGATTGACGTGTATATATATATATATATATATATATATTCTTAATTATTTTATAATTAAAATAAATATTTGTTTTAATCTTAAAATAAAAGTTTATTTTAATCTTAAAATGAAAAATTTATTTTAATTTTAAAATTAGATTTCATACTAACTAATTAGAGTTGGAATTGGATTCCATGATAAGTAATTGGAGTTGAAATTGGATTTCATGTTTCCTTAAATAAAGTAGTTTATTTAGGTATGAAATAAGATTTCATATTATTCAAAATAAAGGAGTTTATTTGTGAATAGGAAAGATAATCTGTATTTCCTTAAATAAAAGAGTTTATTTAGATATGGAATAAGATTTCATATTATTCAAAATAAAGGAGTTTATTTGTAAATAGGAAAGAGAATCCGTGTTTCCTTTATTTAAAGGAGTTTTTTTACATGGAATTGGATTCCATTATTAATTAAAATAAATGAGTTTATTTTGATTAAAGAATTTTATTAAAATAAAATAGTTTATTTTATTCAAAATTAGATAAATTAAAATAAAAGAGGTTTATTTTAATTTAAATTTGGATTAAAATAAAAGAATTTATTTTGATTCAAAATTGGATTTTATGCTAACTAAATTTGTCCATTAAATGATATCAATATATATATTGAATGTTGATTATTCATGAGATGAATGTTATTTATTGATGCATATGGTGATGTGTATGATAATAAATGGGATTGATTATGGACTATTGACCAATGTGATTGGATTTTATTTTAGTTGGATGCATGAATGTATGTGTTTTTAAATTAAATGGGGTCTCATGCATTCTGCCTTCTCTAATTTTTCTTAATGTAAATTCTATCATCCTCCTATGTACTTCCCCTTGACTGCTGATCAAGGTTTCTATTTATTTTAAATAGTTTTGTAATAGGAATAGTTAGAATTATTTTGAAGAATGGAGATCAAGGAACAAGGAGCGCTTGAAGACCCATTTGTAATAGAGCCCGATTATATGTAATAGTTTTATTTAAATATTAATTCTTACACCCCTAGGGTTTGACCTTTTGGTTCATTTGGTGGCTCTAGTGAACCAAACTAGAATAAAAGTCCATAATCAATCCGGGTAGAATATAGTATTCTATATGTGCATGCTTATACTATATATATTATATATTATGCAAACATGCTTTGCATGTTAATTAATATGACGCGTATTTTATATATATATGTGCATGCGCGCTAAACAAGATGAAACAAATCAATAACAAACCCCTCAAAAAATTTTATATTAAGCCCTAAGCTGTGACGCCTCCAAAATAGGTATACATCACCCATCTTGAGTCGCCAAATACATGGTACAAAATTTAAATACAACTTAATAATACAATTGTCGTGTAAAATACGACAAAACATAAACTGAGAGTTCTAACACGAATATTGTCTTCTAGACAGTATTCAAATTCAAATGGAGTCCTCAATACATTTATTATCACACTATTTCACAGAATAGTGAGGACTACAATGCTATTATCTGGACCGGCACTCCGTTCCCCGACTAGTCCCAGCTATATTCTCATTTTTCGAAGAGAACAATGAAAGAAAAGGGTGAGCTCAACTAGTCTAGTAAGAAATATTATGACTAAGATAATGCAGAATAAACTATCATTAGCCTTCAACAAAGGTTAAACCGATAAAATACAATGTTACATCAAGTTTAATCATAGCAAATGAACAAGCAATCCATTAGAAGAGTCAATTAGAGCATAAAATATACTATCTTCTATGATTTAAAAGGTTTTTCATCACTTTTATCGCTGAGACTCAGCTTAATAAATAATCCACATCATCCTTGCACTACGGCCAAGGATATTCATTAGTATCACGACCACAAATTATCCATGCACTACGGGCCAAGGATATTCGTGTTTTCATCAATGGTCATGATCATGTCAACAACTGTCCATCAATGCACTACAGGCCAATGAGGACTTTTACCACATCACTTATAACATTACGGTTATGATTATACCGAATAATCCCTGGCCATAATCATACCAAGTCCATCTATGCACTACAGGCCACAGATGACTTTCAACATAATATAAACATGAGGATGATGACAATAATATAAGAATTCAATAAAACCAAGTTCAAGGATAAATTTTTAAAGATTTATTATTTAATTTATCCAGAAATCAATAACGTCCAAATTGTCAACATGTTACTGCTTTGTGGAGTAAAATTTAAGAATAATATTGTACCAAAAATAATTTGGATCGAAAATGAATCAATTTTTATCATGCATAGTACTCCGGGTGAATAGTACTCGAGTGAATAGTACCCCATGAATAGTATTTCGGGAATAGTAACCCCGTGAATAGTACTCCAGCATGAAAAAGTTAAAAGTTATCAAGAATGCTCAGAATAATATTTTCATGAAAAGATATGGGATGAAGCGCAAATATCAAGGATATTCTACTAATTTCATGGAGTTTAGAAGCCAAAACTTTAACAAAATGAGTATAGAATTCGAAATCTGAAACGAAATAATATTACTTACATACTACAGAGTATGGAAGAAAATATTATTTCAAGCGAATATTGAACAAAAATAACTATTTCAAGCGAATATTGAACAAAAATAACATCCCTTACAAATATTAAACGAAAATAATATTCATTACGAATATTAAACGAATATAATATTTCTTGCGAATATTGAACGAAATAAATTTTTTTATGAATATTGAACGGAAATAATATTCATACGAATACGAAAAATAATATCTCTTCAGAATGTAAAATAAATAATACCCCTTACGAATATTGAAAGAAAATAATTCTCTTCATGAATACGAAAGAAATAACACCCCTTAACTTAAAAAGAAGAGTATTCTGATTGGTAGGGCGGGAATATTCTTGAAAAAAACTTTCACTATTTTCTACACTCAAAGCTTCCTAAAACTCTAAAGAAATACGCTCAATATTATAGAAGAAGAATTCTCTTATTCTGGTGTGATTTTCAATTCTATATAAGCATCCTATTTATAGGAGAATGGAAAGGATACTATTTGGATGCATAGTGAAGGAAAATGTCACGGGCGAATTCATCGGCTGAAACGTTTGAAAATTTTGATTTACTATGCAGCACTATGCAATAAAATATTCTAATAAAACAAAAACTTTAAATAAAATATAATATTTTCTATTTATAATCTAATAAAATAAAACTTATTATAATATATATATATATATATATAATAATTGTACTCCCTCCCTGCCATTTTCTATTTCCCGTGACTTTCACCACCCCCTAATCAACTATCATATATATATAATGTAATAATAGTACTCCTTTTCCTTAATCCACCCGTGAATCCATTTCTTCTCCCCCCATTTCATTTTTCTACATGTGGGCCCTACGTGTTCCCCTCCCACCATTATGTCATCATCAAAGGTGGGTCCCACCATATTACATATATACTGAAAAACTTTTTACCGATTATTTTGAAAAATAGCTAAATGGGGGTCCATATAATAATTAAAATTTACACAAATACTTCATAAAAATCCCATCAATATTTTTAACAACATTTATCATCATTATTATAATTCGCAATATTTAACAACCAGGTCGTTCCCAGAAAAGAGGGGGCTTTCCAATAAGGATTTTTCCCTACTAGCGCGCAATTAGGTGACCAAACCTCTCCTTGACAGAACTTCTAGACATCGTCAATATTGCAAATAATAATATGAATAACTTGTCATCTCAATTATTGATTTAATAATATATAACATATTGTAACAATAATTGAATCAAATAACGTGAGATACTATGCAACAATTACTGTAACAATAATTGAACAAAATTGAGTAACTTCTCACGTAAACATCAATTATCAATATTGTGTGCTACTATGCAACCACGCGTATTACTGTACTTTTACTACCGGGTAGTTCAACAGTTAACGATAAAACTTCTGCCGTTATTTTCATAAAAAGATATTTCTATCATTTTCTCATTTCGATAATAATTTCGTTGTGGGATCCACCAATGATTGTGCCGTCGTACGAATATTCCATGTTAAAACGAATATTCTCCGACCAATCGAATATTATATAATAACTTGCTTACTTTGCAAAATTTATAAATATTACCCACAACTATCATATTATATCAAATCCACACCATAATATTAAAAAAAAATCGAGATAATTAAATCTTTATTCATAAAATTCGGGGTCTCACAATCTCCCCTCCTTATAAAATTTCACCCTCGAAATTTACGTACGTACCTGGTATGCCGAAGAGGATACCTCGTCAGATTTGAACTTTTGAGGTATAACCTTTGAGCATAGAATATGTTAAATCTTCCATTTTCTCGTCCGGTTCTAATTCAATAATATAGTTCGGGTCATCCACATATTTACGTAACATTGATACGTGAAAAACATTATGAACACGAGACATACTTAGCGGTAAAGCGAGTCTATTCGCCACAGTTCCTACTCGATCGAGGATTTCAAATGGGCCAATAAAATCGAGGGTTGAGATTTCCTCTCTTCGTCGATTTTTGCTTCTAGAATAACGCCTTCTTGAAACTTCTTCTTCATATTCATCAACTTCGGGTCTGTAGCTTGATCGGCTTTAACATTATAGATTTAAAGTCGGTTCTAATCGTATATTTGTTATCTTCACGTAGATTCATATATTCACACTCGTAAACGCATATGATCTTCTACTCAATGCGTCAGCTACCATGTTCGCTTTTCCAAGATGGTATTGAATGGCATTATTGTAATCTTTCAACAGCTCGAGCCAACGTCTCTAGCGCATGTTACGTTCATTTTGGGTGAAGAAATATTTGAGGATTTTTGTATCGGGCTCAAGGTCGATACAAAATTCAATTTCACGCTCTGGGGGTAGGCCAGGAAGTTCTTCAGGGAATACGTCAAGAAATTTATTAACAATAGAAATATCATTCAAATTTGACGTATTTTTGTTTAAATTTGTGACACGGGCTAAGAAAGCTTGACATCCGTTTTTCAATAAACGAATAGCTTTATGGCTTGAGATGACATTGATTGATTTTAATGGTTTGGTTGCTTGAATATGCATAATAGGTTGGTTAGGAATATGAAAGCTAACAACATTACAAAAATAATCAATTTTTTTTTGCATGATGAGTAGTTAATCAATCAATCCCTAAAATCACATCAAAGGCAAGTATTTTCAAAGAAATTAATAAGATCAACAAGTAACGTGAGGGTGACAATTTGAATCAAACAATATTTATAAACAGTGGATGTAATGAAGGTTTCTCATAACGGAGTTTCAACAGATAAGTCAAAGTATAATTTCTCTTGAGTCAAATTTAAACGTTGAGCGCAACTAGGAGAAATAAAAGAGTGGGTAGAACCGGTATCGAATAAGGAATAGATTTCGCAAGAGTTTATGATTAACTTACCCGTGATAACTTTGTTCGGGTTCCTCGACAAACATTATCACTTAAACTACCGGCTTTGACTTATCTGGGACATCTCTTGGCGTCATTATCCCAGCTGAACTTGACTTCACTACACGACAAAATCGAGCTAGGTAACCTTCTCTTCCACAATTGAAACACGCTTTGGGTTGCTGCGTACAGTTTGTGTGACACCCCAAAATAGTTACACATCACCCATCTTGAGTCGCCAAATACATGGTACACAAATCAACTACAAACTTAATTATACAACTGTCGTGCAAAATACGACAAAACATAGCTGAGTTTTTAGTAAGAATATTACCTTCTTAGACAATATCCACTCTCAATGGAGTCCTCATTACAATTATTATCACACTATTTCACTGTAATAGTGAGGACTACTAAAACAACCATCCGGACCATCAATCCGCTCCCACTCATCCCAAATCGGCTATATTCTCATTTCTCAAGAGAACAAAGAAAGAAAAGGGTGAGCTCAACTAGCTCAAGAAGAAATATTATGACTAAGATAATGCGTAATAAATTATCATTAGCCTTCAACAGTGTTAAACTGATAAAATATAATAAACATCAAGTTTAACTGCAGCGGAATAACCAATCCATTAGAAGAGTCAAGTAGAACATAATGTCTACTATCTCTTCTAGATTAAAATTCCATCGTTAATATTTCATTCCTGTAATACTCAACAACAGCTTCTTTTCTTATACCCAAGACAAAAAGAACTATCATCACCGTCTTCACCTAAACCACCAAAGATTATAGTTAAATCCACAATTCATATTTATAATCATGTAAATCAACAGTTTCTCCTTGCCACAAAGGCTTAATAGAACGTTTACTCGATATCCTTACCCCAAAGGCTAAAGATATTTAAATGTAATAACAATGATCATACCAATCAGTTGTCTACCTTTGCACTACAGGCCAAAGATATTCAACTATAAAACCAATGGGCATGATCATACCAATTAATTGTCTGTCAGTGCACTACGACCAAAGACATTCAACTGTTAACTAATGGTCATGATCCTGCCAATCATATAATCGAATTAACCATGCACTATGGGCCAAGGATATTCGTTATTATCACCAATGGTTATGATCATGTCATACACCTATCCATCTTTGCACGTAAGCCAAAGATATACAACTATAAGACCAATAATCAACAGTCCATCTTTGCACGTAAGCCAAAAATATACAATCAGAAACTAATAATCAACAAATCCATCTATGCACGTAAGACAAAGATGACTTTCATCACAATATAAGCATGAGGATGATGACAATGATATAAGCATTAATCAAACGAACTCAAGGATAAATATTATAGACTTTAAATATATCCAGATTTTAAAAATATCCCAATGTTATCAATCATATAATAATCTCATAATCTAATATCATTAATATTATAATAATATTTTAATCATTTCTTAAACTTATATACAATTTATTTTAATTGTTTACACTTTACCAAATAATGCATTTAATCATTCAAAATACCATACTCATAAGATTTCATCACCAATGATCAAATCCTCATCAAAATCAGATATACCTTATATAGGATTTCCAAGCCATAAAATCCTATTTACCAATTTTTCAACTTCACATAACATATTTAAATCATATGTTCGTAATTAAACTATTTTCGTGAAAAATAACAAATCACCCCCAAAAAGTTTTCTTTTCTAGATTTAGTGAATATAGTCCCATATTGAACATATATTTTTCTCGAATTTTAAAATTCATTTACTATTTTTCATACGGCCAAACTCATTGAATATTTAGACATTTATCATAATCTGTATTTTTGTCCAAAAATTCAAATTTACAGTGGTATACTCTTGTGATATACATGTACTCCCAATAAAAATTTCACCAATTTTGAGAGTTAACCACAAGGAGTTATAAGGGTTTACTTTTAAAATAGTCTTTTCCCATAAAATTCATAACTCCTAATCTATACATCCAAAAATCGTCCTTTTTGGACACAATCTAGAAAACTCAACAAACTATCATTTCTAATTTTTCCAGAATTTTTGAGGGTTAGAAAATTTACGAAACTGCAAATGGATTTTCACTCGCCATGCCAGAATCCACGTGCAGATGCATCATTTCCACAATTTAATAAAGAATGAATACGAAGGGTCATTCACCATGCATGCGGTAGTCCACATACACAGGTTATTCCAATAGAATAATAAAGAATAGAATAACAGAAGAATTCACCATCCATGCGGTAGTCTATGTAGACAGGTTATTCCAACAGAATAATAAAGAATGAAATAACAGAAGAATTCACCAAGCATGCGATAGACCGCACAGATAGGTTATTCCAACAGAATAATAAAGAATGGAATAATGTAAAATTCACCGCATGCATGCGATAGACCGCATGCATAAACGTTATTCCAATGTAATAATAAAGAATGGAATAACAGAAGACTTCACCAGGCATGCGATAGACCGCACAAACATGTTATTCCAACAGAATAATAAAGAATGGTATAACAACCCTTACGAATATTTAAAGAAATAACTCTCTTCATGAATACGAAAGATGTAAGACCCCGAATTTTATGAAATAAAAGTATTCAATTTTTCTTATAATTACAATTCAGTAAATGGTTAAATTGATACAAAGTTAAAGTTAAGGGTGATATATGAATTTTTTTTCAAAAATACGCAAGTGGTTATAAAATATTCATTGTTGTCGGGGAATATTCGTTTGGTCGTGGAATATTCTTTTTGTTGGGGAATATTCGTATGACTGTGCCAGCCATTTGTGGGCCCCATAACGTAATAACCGCTTCGGATGAAGAAAAAGACAAATTAAAGTTTTTATAAATAACGATGTAGTGGTTATCAATTAACAATCGTTGGAATACCGGTAAAAGTAAAGTAATACACGTTGTTGCACAAAGAGCACACACAGATCAAGATGTATTTTTGAATTATTGACTCTTACGTAAGAAGGCACTACTCAATAATTGTTGTGTTGATATTTTATATTACTGTTGTCTCAATAATTGTCACTGCATAATATTTCCCATTATCAGATCAATAATTCATATTATTTGAATAATATTATTAGATAGCATTATTGGTAATGTCTAGAAAGTTGTGTCAAAGAGAGGTTTGGTCACCTAATCATGGCTACCAATAAGGAGAAATTCTTATTGAAAGCCCTCTTTCTCTCGAACTACCGTCACAAGATCGTGATTCTGTAATATTATTTGTGAATAATTAATTATTGATTTATATGATGAGGAAAATATTGATTTTATGTGGATATAGATGGAGAAAATTTTTAATGTGACAATTGTTGAAAATTAATATTTTATCTTTTTTTGATAAAATAATTCATTTAAATATATTATTTTAATAATATATTAACGGTGATATTTTTATAATGAATGTGGGATATATGAGTATATGAGGAGGATGAGTATTTTTGTTGCAATAAATGATTAACACATATTTTGTGTGTCGGTGGACCCCATTTCTTGATTGAAATTTGATTATAGCCTGTAAAATCGTTCGTTTATAGATTTCGGTTAATTTCTGTTTGGAATTTGGAAAAACTTTCTTCTGCAAAGTTGTAGAGAATTAAATTTCTTATAAAAAAACGCGAGATTCAAATTTTGTGACAAAAGGGCTATTTATGATGAATTATTGAAGTTCCAAAGCTCTGAAATAGTTAATTTTTGAAGTTTTAATTATGTTAAATAAGAAAAACGTTTTTTAAAAGTTTTGTGAGGTGGATTACGTGTGTTGAATGTCAATTCAATTGATAAAAAGTAAAAGTAAGAATTTAATAAATATATATTAATATTTTATTAAATTTTCGCTTTAGTGTTCTAAATATTTTCCTATAAATAGGGTGCTTAGGTTAGAATTGAAAATCACACCAGAAACTAAAGTTTTCTCACTCTATATTGTCGAGTGTATTCTTGTGAGTATTTTGATATCTTGAGTGTTTCTATACAGTGCAAGTTCGTTCAGCGTTATTCCAGTTAGAAGTACTGCTCTTTTAAGGTAAGGGATAGTAATATTTTTAAGGGTGATTATGTTTTTCAGTTTTGTATTTTTTCGGACCTTCAAAAATTCTGGAAAAAAAATTGAAATGATAATTTGATAAGTTTTTTAGATTGTGTCCAAAAATGGCAATTTTTGGATGTATATATTAGGAGTTATGGATTTTATGAGAAAAGACTATTTTAAAAGTAACCGCTTATAACTCCTTGTGATTAACTCCAAAATTGATGAAATGTTTATTGGGAGTACATCTATATAATATCAGTATACCGTATTAATTTTAGAATTTTTGAATAAAAGTACAATTTATGATAAATGTCTGAATATTCGGTGGTTTTGGCCATGTGAAAAATAGTAAATGAATTTTAAAAATTCAGAGAAAAATATATATTCAATATGGGACTATATTATTCTAAATCCTTAAAAGAAATATTTTTAGAACTGATTTGGTATTTTTCATGAAAATGTTCTAGTTATGAGTAAATGAATTAAATATGTTATTTGAAGTAAGAAAATTAGAAAATATGATTTTATGGCTTGAGAATCATATATGAGGTATATGCAGATTTTTGATGAGGGTTTTGGTTATTGGTGATGAGATCTTATGAGTTTGGCATTTTAAGATGATTAAATGCATTTATTAGTAAAGTGTAAACAATTAAAATAAATTGTTTATAAGTTTAAAAATGATTAAAATATTGTGGTAGTATTAATAATATTAGATTATGAGATTATTAAGTGATTTATAACATTTTGATTAAGGTGTTATGAGATCATTGATTTATGAATCTTACTCTTAAGATTAAATCTATATGTTGATTATATTGTTTTTATTATCATATTTAACATTCTTATAACCCTAATGATGATATTTCTCTTTGACTTGAGTGTAAAGATGGATAAATTATTGGTATGATCGTGACTATAGGTTCTCTTTGGCCAAGAAAGTAAAGTTGAATTGTTGATCGGTATGATCATGACCATTGAATTTATAATTGAATATCTTTAGCTTAAGTGCAAAGGTGAATTGATCAACATATATGGTTATAATTATGGTTTATATAAATTCAAATGATTATGTATTTCTTTGAGATATGAATATCTTTGGCCCAGAGAGCAAAGATCAATTATTGATGAATATCTTTGGTACGAGTGTAAAGATGACCTTCGCCGATGAATATCTTTGGCCCAGTAGTGCAAAGATGACTTGTTGATGAATATCTTCGTCCGTAGTGCAAAGATGAATTTATTAAATAGGATTATGAACATAAACTATGATTTGGTATAACCATAATCTTTGATGTTTCAGTGATAAAATTATCTTTGTCCCGATGAGAAAAGGAATTTAGAACTACAATTACGATTATAAGTTATACATGTGATTGTGGGATGTGAATTGTTGATTGATGTCACAGGATAAAACATTGTTGGTGAACTTTTAATATAGAGAAGATAATAGACTTTATAGTCTATTTGACTCTTCTAATGGATCGCTTCGTTCACCGCAACTATGGTTGAAAAGTTTTATCATCTACCATATGTTCTAAATCTCGATTTATTATCGTTGAAGGCTATTGATAATTTATTTATCTTTAGTCATGATATTCTTTATCGAAGTTAGTTGTGCTTTCACCCTTTTGCTTCACAATTCCTTTCGTAATAAAAGCGTAGCCGGGTTGAGCGGGAATAACAAGGAATAGAAATCTTAAGGTCTATAGATGTTGAGGGTGAGGTGAATTTAACTTGGAAGGGTGTTTTGCCACTATCATACAAGATTTCTAATGACATACAACCTCATGTCATCATAAGACAGGGTTGTGCTTATCCACTTGCTGAGTATATCTACCAGCACTATCTATATGATCTTGGAGTCTATTTGAAATATAACTCTCAATGAGAGACAAAGGAGATAATGATATGTCAAGAGAAGACTCGCCATTGGGAAGAATATGATAGTAATCTTCTCGCTTTTCTTTGGGGTCTATTGGGTCAACCAAGGATAATTCACGCACCATATGATATCTATAATAACCTGTAGACGATGGCCTCCCATGTATGAAGGTTTCTCTTGAGCACTTCCCAAAGATTCTAATTTCTAAAAGCAGCTTTTCGACTATACATTTATGTAAGGTGTCATTATGAGGTGCTTTCCACTACGGGACATGAGTCATAGTTGATATATATTTGTATCCAAACTCACAAAGATATGTGTTGTTGTATTTTGCACGACAATTGTTGTAATAAAGTTGTAGTTATTTTTGTACTATGTATTTGGCGACTCGTAATGGGTTGGATGGAATGGACCTATTTTGGGGCGCCACAGTTGGTATCGAGCTTAGGGATATAATCTCCAAGTGAGATCTGGGAATATAACTAAGAGGAAAGAGATGAGTAAATCCTTCGCTAAGGTGTCCTACCTAAGCTTAATTGTTGGTCGCTCATAATATACTGGATATTATGTGATATGTTAATTTTCTTAATTAACCCTTGTTTTATGGCAAATTTGAGAATGGCAAATTTGAGAATGCTAACAATGGAGTGAATGAGATCGTGGGGATACCTCTAATCACTAACCATGATAATGTGATGTTAGACGAAGAAGGAATTAGAGATATCCATGTGGTGAGTGAAGAATTGATAGTTGCACCTTTAGATAATCGCAGAGGTAATAAATGAGAGTGAGGAAGAAGAGGAAGAAGAGGTACCGAGGAGAGTTTATTAGAGGTATTATATGATCAAAATGTAGAATTTCAAAATCGTATTCATGAGTTAGACGAGCAGAAATCAAGAAGAAGCGTAAGCGGTTGTGGAACAAAAGGATGCAACAATTCAAGCTTGTGGTTACTTCGATATGTGATGCTTGAATGTAGCATTCTTTGGCAAGAGTATAAGATGATAAAGATGGAATCTGAAATGAAAGAAGAAAAACCTAACGAGTGAGAATAAGTGATGCATGGGCAAAAGCCGCATCTACACGTGGATATTGTGGAAAGAGATGTCCGATCTAAGAAGGCTAAAATAGATGATATGAATTTCTTTTTTGAAAGCAATTGGGAGAACCCAACATTGAGTTTTGAATTACCTCATATGAAAGCGTATCAACCCGAATTTGATATGGATCGAAGATTGATGATTCAAATCATGAATCAGGAGTACGAAGAGGCAGTTGAGGGAGGAATATGCCCTATAGAAAAGTATGTTCCAACGGTAGTGATGACGCCAAATGTCGCCTTCGCATGTCAAAGCCGAGTAGTTCGAGGATAGCGGTTGTCATGACTTCCCAACAAGTGAGGAACCCAAATGAAGTTATCACGGAGATGAGCAATGGAGAAATCATGATGACCCGGAGATAGAATCGAATGAAAGCAAGGTATTCTCAACTTTTCGAATATGTGTACGTAAATTTCGGGACCTAAATTTCATAAGGAGGGAGATTGTAAGACCCCTAATTTTATGAAATAAAAGTATTCAATTTTTCTTATAATTACAATTCAAGAAATGGTTAAATTGATAAAAGTTAAAGTTAAGGGTGATATATGAATTTTTTTTCAAAAATACGCAAGTGGTTATAAAATATTCATTGTTGTTTGGGAATATTCGCTTGGTCGTGGAATATTCTTTCCGTGGGGAATATTCGTGCATTTACGACGCAGCCCATTTGTGGGCCCCATAATGTAATAACCGCTTGATGAAGAAAAAGACAAATTAAAGTTTTTATAAATAACTACAGTAGTGGTTATCAAGTTAACATCGTTGGAATACCGGTAAAGTAAAGTAATACGTACGCATTGTTGCAAAGAAGATTACACAATATCAAGATAATATTTTTGAATTATTGACTCTTACATAAGAAGGCACTACTCAATAATTGTTGTGTTGATATTTTATATTACTGTTGTCTCAATAATTGTCACTGCATAATATTTCCCATTATCAGATCAATAATTCATATTATTTGAATAATATTATTAGATAACATTATTGCAATGTCTGAAAGTTCACAAGGAAAGGTTTGGTCACCTAATTGCGCGCCAGTAAGGAGAAATTCTTATTGGAAAGCACCCTCTTTCCTGGGAATGACCTGGTTGCCAGTACTATGATTCTGTAATATTATTTGTGAATAATTAATTATTGATTTAAAGATGACCCGTTGATGAATATCTTTGGCCTGTAGTGCAAAGATGACTTGTTGATGAATATCTTTGGCCGTAGTGCAAAGATGAATTTATTAGTAGGATTATGAACATAAATTGCGATTTGGTATAACCATAATCTTTGATGTTTTAGGTGATGAAAATTATCTTTGTCCTGGATGAGAAAAGGAATTTAGAACTACAATTACGATTATGAGTTATACATGTGATTGTGGACATGAATTGTTGATTGATGTCACAGGGATAAAACATTGTTGGTGGACTTTTAACATGGAGAAGATAATAGACTTTATAGTCTATTTGACTCTTCTAATAGATTGCTTGTTCCGCTGCAACTATGGTTGAAAAGTTTTATCATCTACCATATGTTCTAAATCTCTGATTTATTACTGTTGAAGGCTATTGATAATTTATTTATCTTTAGTCATGATATTCTTTATCGAAGTTAGTTGTCTCACCTTTTGCTTCACAATTCCTTTCGTGTAATAAAAGTGTAGCCAGGGTCGAGCTGGAATAACAAAGGAATAGAACGGTCTATAGATGTTGAGGGTGAGGTGAATTTAATTTGGAAGGGTGTTTTGCCACTATCATACAAGATGCCTAATGACATACAACCTCGTGTCATCATAAGACAGGGTTGTGCTTATCCACTTGCTGAGTATATCTACCAGCACTATATATATGATCTTGGAGTCTATTTGAAATATAACTCTCAATGAGAGACAGTGGAGATAATGATATGTCAAGAGAAGACTCGCCATTGGGAAGAATATTATAGTAATCTTCTCGTTTTTCTTTGGGGTCTATTGGGTCAACCAAGGATAATTCTGTGGCCATATGATATCTATAATAACCTAGACGCATGTCCTCCCATGTACGAAGGTTTCTTTGAGCACTTCCCAAAGATTCTAATTTCTAAAACAATTTTCACTATACCTTTATGTAAGGTGTCATTATGAGGTGTCAGTTTCACTATTGGGACATGAGTCACAGCTGATATATATTTGTATCCAAACTCACAGCATATGTGTTGTTGTATTTTGCACGACAATTGTTGTAATAAAGTTGTAGTTATTTTTGTACTATGTATTTGGAGACTCAGAATGGGTTGGATGGAATGGACCTATTTTGGGGGCGTCACAAAAGAAATAATACCCCTTACCTTAGAAGAAAACTGGATACTAGAATAGTGAGGTAGCAGACTTCTCTTCTTCTTTCTCTCTATAATTTCTCTCTATAATAATTGCTCTTGTGAGACTTAGTGAATTGGTGAGAAATGAAGGAAGAATGAGCTTCTATTTATTGGAAAATATAGTTTCAATAATTGCACATTTTGGGGCTCAAAATATTACAGTATAATACTTTCATCTTTTTCTTCATTTTTAATTTAGTCCTGCAAGTATTATCAAACTTGCACCACCTCCCCTAATAGTAAATCATGTGAATCAATAGTAAATCATGTGACTCAATAGTTCTAAACATGTGAAAAAATTAATTATAGTATAGTACCTTCAACTATACCTCCATTTTTAATTTAGTCATGCATGTATTATCAATCTTGCACCAACTCCCCTAATAGTAAATCATGTGAATCAATAGTACACACATATGAACACATAGTTATAAGCATGTGAATTAATAGCATTTAATTGTTTCATTTATCCTAAGCAATTACCCGATTGGTCAATATAACCTCCAGACATTAATTATTATCGAAATAAATGTTGAGTTCCACTAACACTAATAATTCCCACACAATGGAATTATCAATTTCATCTTTAATCAACACGAACTTATTCATCATTAATATTATAACTCGCAATATTTAACAACCAGGTCATTCCCAAGAAAGAGAGAGCTTTTCGATAAGGATTAATTTCTCCTTATTGGCGCGCAATTAGATGACCAAACCTCTCCTTGACAGAACTTCTAGACATTGTCAATATTGCAAATAATAATATGAATAACTTTTTCGTCTCAATTATTGATTTAATAATATAACATATTATGCAGATGATCCTGTGACAATAATTGAATAAATAATATGAGAGTTATGATGCAGCAATTACTGTAGCAATAATTGAGTATAACTGAGTGACTTCTTACGTAAGCATCAATAATCAATACCGTGTGCTACTATGCAACCACACGTACATCGTATTTTTACTATCGTAGTTCAACAGCTTTTTTAAGGGTAACACTTTTTTTCGTTATTTTTATAAAAGATAATTCTTTCGCTTTCTAATTACCACAATACTTCAATTGTGGGGTCCACCAATGATTGTGTCGTCAGATTTGATATTCCCCGATAAAAAGAATATTCCCCACCAAACGAATATTTTATAACAACTTGCTTACTTTGCAAAAAATTTTCACATATCACCCTTAACTTTAACCTTTTATCAACTTAACCATTCACTAAATAAAATAATAATTATAAGAAAATTGAATACTTTCATTTCATACAATTTGGGGTCTTACAGGCTTTAGACGATGTGTCCCCATTGCCGTCAGATTTGAAACATACGACCCGGTGGTCGCTTCTTCTTCCTTTGAAACGGGTGCTCACGCTGTCATTGCCTTTCCATCATTATTGAACCTTCTCTCTTCTTGAAATTTCTACTTCTATTATCTTGGCCATGTTTACCAATCGGGTGGTTACCATTCTTGGTATGATAATTTCTCCCACGTCGGTTATCGTTGTTCCAATGCTCGTTACCACCGTTATGGTTATTATCGTGTTGTTGGTCGTTATCTTTTGGTTGTGCCGACTCATTATCTCACTCCAATAATCGAGCCCTATTCACAACATCCTAATATAAACAAAGTTTGTGAAAATGAGGTATCGACGATTTCGGTTTCAAACTTCTACTTAAACATTCAAGGCCATTCGCTTCCTCATTATCGACAAAAAGGATGCAAACCGGACAACTCCGCAAACTTAGCCTCGCATCGCAAATACGGCCATATTGTTTTTCCCGACTTTTGATGTATTCCACCTCCTTCATGTGACGAATACTTTCAGGAAAGTACTTATCCTTGAACAATTCATGTGCTCCGTTGTTTATCTCAACATTTTCAGATGTCATTTTCAAACACTGCCACAAGACAAGGGTTAATTCACATGCCACATATTATCCCTATATTCCGACCGACCATTTAAATAACAAATAAACTTAGGTAGGTAATACTAGCGAAGGAATTACCCGACTCTCCCCTCCTAGTTCAAGTCTCACATCTCAGCAAGAGATCATATCTTTAAGCTTTGATATTAATCGTGGTGACGCCTCAAAATAGGTATACATCACCCATCTTGAGTCGCCAATTACATGGAACAAAATTTAAATACAACTTAATAATACAACCTCGTGCTAAAAATACGACAAAACATAAATTGAGAGATCTAACACGAATATTGTCTTCTAGACAGTATTCAAATTCAAATGGAGTCCTCAATACATTTATTATCAGACTATTTCACAGAATAGTGAGGACTACAATGCTATTATCTGGACCGTCACTCCGTTCCCCGACTAGTCCCAGGTATATTCTAATTTCCTGAAGAGAGCAATAAAAGCAAAGGGTGAGCTCAACTAGCCCAGTAAGAAATATTATGACTAAGATAATGCAGAATAAATTATCATTAGCCTTCAACAGTGTTAAACTGATAAAATATAACAAACATCAAGTATAACTGCAGCGGAACAAGCAATCTATTAGAAGAGTCAATTAGAGCATAAAATATACTATCTTCTATGATTTAAAAGGTTTTTCATCACTTTTATCGCTGAGACTCAGCTTAATAAATAATCCACATCATCCTTGCACTACGGCCAAGAATATTCATTAGTATCACGACCACAAATTATCCATGCATTACGGGCCAAGGATATTTATGTTTTCATCAATGGTCATGATCATGCCAACAACTGTCCATCAATGCACTACGGGCCAATGATGACTTTTACCACATCTTTTGTAACATTATGGTTATGATTATATTGAATAATCTCTGGTCATAATCATACCAAGTCCATCTATGCACTACAGGCCACAGTTGACTTTCAACATAATATAAACATGAGGATGATGACAATAATATAAGAATTCAATAAAACAAGTTCAAGGATAAATTTTTAAAGATTTATAATTTAATTTATCTAGAAATCAATAACGTCCAAATTGTCAACATGTTACTACTTTGTGGAGTAAAATTCAAGAATAATATTGTACCAAAAATAATTTGGACCGAAAACGAATCAATTTTTATCATGAATAGTACTTCGGGTGAATAATACTCGAGTAAATAATATCCCGTGAATAAGTACTTCGAATAAGAAACCGTGAATAAATATCTAGAAAGATGAAAAAGTTAAAACTTATCAAGAATGCTCGTAATAATATTTCCATAAAAGATATCGATGAAGCGCAAATATCAAGGATATTCTACTAATTTCAAGGAGTTTAAAGCCAAAACTTTAACAAAAGGAGTATAGAATTGAATTAAAGCGAAATAATATTACTTACATACTACAGTAGTATGGAAGAAAATATTATTTCAAGCGAATATTGAACAAAAATAACATCCCTTACGAATATTAAACGAAAATAATATTCATTACGAATATTAAACGAAAATAATATTCATTATGAATATTAAACGAATATAATATTTCTTGCGAATATTGAACGAAATAAAATTTCTTATGAATATTGAACGGAAATAATATATTCATACGAATACGAAAAATAATATCTCTTCATAATGTAAAATAAATAACACCCCTTACGAGTATTAAATCTTATTCATAAAATTTGGGGTCTCACAATCTCCCCTCCTTATGAAATTTCGCCCTCGAAATTTACGTACGTACCTGGTATGCCGAAGAGGATACCTCGTTAGATTTTAACTTTTGAGGTATATCCTTTGAGCGTAGAATATGTTAAATCTTCCATTTTCTCGTCCGGTTCTAATTCAATAATATAGTTCGGGTCGTCCACATATTTACGTAACATCGATACGTGAAAAACATTATGAACACGAGACACACTTAGCGGTAAAGCGAGTCTATTAGCCACAGTTCCTACACGATCGAGGATTTCAAATGGGCCAATAAAATCGAGGGTTGAGATTTCCTCTCTTCGTCGATTTTTGCTTCTAGAATAACGCCTTCTTGAAACTTCTTCTTCATATTCATCAACATCGGGTCTGTAGCTTGACCGGCTTTAACATTATAGATTTAAAGTCAGTTCTAATCGTATATTTGCTATCTTCACGTAGATTCATATATTCGCACTTGTAAATGCATACGATCTTCTACTCAATGCGTCAACTACCACGTTCGCTTTTTTAGGATGGTATTGAATGGCATTATCGTAATCTTTCAACAGCACGAGCCAACGTCTCTGGCGCATGTTACGTTCATTTTGGGTGAAGAAATATTTGAGGATTTTTCTATCGGGCTCAAGGTCGATATAAAATTCAATTTCACGTTCTGGGGTTAGGCTAGGAAGTTCTTTAGGGAATACGTCAGAAAATTTATTAACAATAGAAATATCATTCAAATTTGACGTATTTTTGTTTAAATTTGTGACATGGGCTAAGAAAGCTTGACATCCGTTTTTCAATAAACGAATAGCTTTATGGCTTGAGATGATAGTGATTGATTTTAATGGTCATAATAGGTTGGTTAGGAATATGAAAGCTAACAACATTGCGAAAATAATCAATTTTTTTTTGCATGATGAGTAGTTAATCAATCAATCCCTAAAATCACATCAAAGGCAAGTATTTTCAAAGAAATTAATAAGATCGACAGGTAACGTGAGGGTGCCGATTTGAATCAAACAATATTTATAAACAGTGGATGTAATGAAGGTTTCTCATAACAGAGTTTCAACAGATAAGTCAAAGTCTAATTTCTTTTGAGTCAAATTTAAACGTTGTGCGCAAGTAGGAGAAATAAAATAGTGGGTAGAACCTGATCGAATAAGGAATAGATTTCGCAAGAGTTTATGATTAACTTACCTGTGATAACTTCGTTCGTTCCTCGACAAACATTATCACTTAAACTACCAAATTTTGACTTATCTCGGGACATCTCTCGGCGCCATTATCCCAAATTCGGACTTGACTTCACTACACGACAAAATCGAGCTAGGTAACTTTCTCTTCCACAATTGAAACACGCTTTGGGTTGCTGCATACAGTTTGTGTGACACCCCCAAAATAGTTACACATCACCCATCTTGAGTCGCCAAATACATGGTACACAAATCAACTACAAACTTAATTATACATCTGTCGTGCAAAATACGACAAAACATAGCTGAGTTTTTAAACAAGAATATTACCTTCTTAGACAATATCCACTCTCAATGGAGTCCTTATTACAATTATTATCACACTATTTGGCAGAATAGGGAGGACTACTAAAACAACCATCTGGACCGTCAATCCGTTCCCCGACTCATCCCAGCTATATTCTCATTTCCTGAAGAGAACAGTGAAAGAAAAGGGTGAGCTCAACTAGCTCAGTAAGAAATATTATGACTAAGATAATGCAGAATAAATTATCATTAGCCTTCAACAGTGTTAAACTGATAAAATACAATAAACATCAAGTTTAATCATAATGAATAAGCAATCCATTAGAAGAGTCAAGTAGAACATAATGTCTACTATCTCTTCTAGATTAAAATTCCATCGTTAATATTTCATTCCTGTAATACTCAACAACAGTTCTTTCTTATACCCAAGACAAAAAGAACTTTCATCACCTGTCTTCACCTAAACCACCAAAGATTATAGTTAAATCAACAATTCATATTTATAATCATGTAAATCAACAGTTTCTCCTTGCCACAAAGGCTTAATAGAACGTTTACTCGATATCCTTACCCCAAAGGCTAAAGACATTTAAATGTAATAACAATGATCATACCAATCAGTTGTCTACCTTTGCACTACGAGCCAAAGATATTCAACTATAAAACCAATGGTCATGATCATACCAATTAATTGTTTGTCAGTGCACTACGACCAAAGACATTCAACTGTTAACTAATGGTCATGATCCTGCCAATCACATAATCGAATTAACCATGCACTAAGGGCCAAGGATATTCGTTATTATCACCAGTGGTTATGATCATGTCATACACCTGTCCATCTTTGCACGTAAGCCAAAGATATACAACCATAAGACCAATAATCAACAGTCCATCTTTGCACGTAAGCCAAAAATATACAACTGTAAAACCAATAATCAACAGTCCATCTATGCACGTAAGCCAAAGATGACTTTCATCACAATATAAGCATACGGATGATGACAATGATATCAACATTAATCAAACGAACTCAAGGATAAATATTAAAGACTTTAAATCTATCTAGATTTTAAAAATATCTCAATGTTATCAATCATATAATAATCTCATAATCTAATATCATTAATATTATAATAATATTTTAATCATTTCTTAAACTTATATACAATTTATTTTAATTGTTTACACTTTACCAAATAATGCATTTAATCATTCAAAAATACCATACTCATAAGATTTCATCACCAATGATCAAATCCCTTATCAAAAATCTGCATATACCTTATATAGGATTTCCAAGCCATAAAATCCTATTTACCAATTTTTCAACTTCACATAACATATTTAATTCATATGTTCGTAACTAAACTATTTTCGTGAAAAATAACAAATCAGTCCCAAAAAGTTTTCTTTTCTGGGATTTAGCAGAATATAGTCCCATATTGAACATATATTTTTCTCGAAATTTTTAAAATTCATTTACTATTTTTCATATGGCCAAAACTGCTGAATATTTAGACATTTATCATAACCTGTACTTTTGTCCAAAAATTTCGAAATTTACAGGGTATACTCCTGTGATATACATGTACTTCCAATAAAAATTTTACCAATTTTAGAGTTAACCACAAGGAGTTATAAGGGTTTACTTTTAAAATAGTCTTTTCCCATAAAATTCATAACTCCTAATCTATACATCCAAAAATCGCCATTTTTGGACACAATCTAGAAAACTCAACAATTATCATTGCTAATTTTTCCAGAATTTTTGTGGGTTAGAAAATTTACGAAATCAAAATGGATTTTCACCCGCCATGCGGTAATCCACATGATGCATCATTTCCACAATTTAATAAAGAATGAATAATACGGCGGTCATTCACCATGCATGCGAGTCCACATACACAAAAGTTATTCCAATAGAATAATAAAGAATGGAATAATGTAAGAATTCACCATCCATGCGAGTCCGTGTAGACAAAGTTATTCCAATGTAATAATAAAGAATGGAATAATGTAAGAATTCACCAACCATGCGATAGAATCGCATGCATATGTGTTATTCCAATGAATAATAAAGAATGGAATAACAGAAGACTAGGCATGCGATAGACCGCAAGATGCATAAAGTTATTCCAATGTAATAATAAAGAATGGAATAATGTAAGACTTCACCGAATGCATGCGATGAGACCGCATGCATAAAGTTATTCCAATGTAATAATAAAGAATGGTATAACAACCCTTACGAATATTTAAAGAAATAACTCTCTTCGTGAATACGAAAGAAATAATACCCCTTACCTTAGAAGAAAACTGGATACTAGAATAGTGAGGTAGCAGACTTCTCTTCTTCTTTCTCTCTATAATTTCTCTCTATAATAATTGCTCTTGTGAGACTTAGTGAATTGGTGAGAAATGAAGGAAGAATGAGCTTCTATTTATAGGAAAATATAGTTTCAATAATTGCACATTTTGGGGCACGAAATATTACAGTATAACACTTTCATCTTTTTCTTCATTTTTAATTTAGTCCTGCAAGTATTATCAAACTTGCACCACCTCCGCTAATAGTAAATCATGTGAATCAATAGTAAATCATGTGACTCAATAGTTCTAAACATGTGAAAAAATTAATTATAGTATAGTACCTTCAACTATACCTCCATTTTTAATTTAGTCATGCATGTATTATCAATCTTGCACCAACTCCCCTAATAGTAAATCATGTGAATCAATAGTACACACATGTGAACACATACTTATAAGCCTGTGAATTAATAGCATTTAATTGCTCATTTATCCGGTTAATTACCCGATTGGTCAATATAACCTTCAGACATTAATTATTATCGAAATAAATGTTGAGTTCCACTAACACTAATAATTCCCACACAATGGAATTATCAATTTCATCTTTAATCAACACGAACTTATTCATCATTAATATTATAACTCGCAATATTTAACAACCAGGTCATTCCTAGGAAAGAGACAGCTTTCCGATAAGGATTAATTTCTCCTTATTGGCGCGCAATTAGGTGACCAAACCTCTCATTGACAAAACTTCTAGATATTGTCAATATTGCAAATAATAATATGAATAACTTTGTCCTCTCAATTATTGATTTAATAATATAACATATTTTGAAGATGATACTGTGACAATAATTTAATAAATAATATGAGAGTTATGATGCAGCAATTACTGTAGCAATAATTGAGTATAACTGAGTGACTTCTTACGTAAGCATCAACAATCAATACCGTGTGCTACTATGCAACCACGCGTATTTCTGTACTTTTACTATCGGGTAGTTCAACAGTTTTAACGGTAACACTTTCACCGTTATTTTTATAAAAAGATAATTCTTTTGTTTTCTAACTATCATAATACTTCCATTGTGGGGTCCACCAATGATTGTGTCGTCGTACGGATATTCCCCGATAAAAAGAATATTCCCCGACCAAACGAATATTTTATAACAACTTTTCACATATCACCCTTAACTTTAACCTTTTATCAATTTAACCATTAACGAAATAAAATAATAATTATAAGAAAATTGAATACTTTCATTTCATACAATTTGGGGTCTTACAGTTTAGACGGATGTGTCCCTCCTGTCCGCATTTGAAACATACAACCGGTGGTCGTTCTTCTTCCTTTGAAACGGTCAAGCTCCGTTGCCGCTTTTCCATCATTATTGAACCTTCTCTTCTTGAAATTTCCACTTCTATTATCTTGGCCATGATTACAACCGAAGTGGTTACCATTCTTGGTATGATAATTTCCCCCACGATGGTTATCGTTGTTCCGATGGTCGTTGCCACCGTTATGGTTATTATCCTGTTGTTGGTCATTACCTTTTGATTGTGCCGACTCATTATCGCACTCCAATAACTGAGCCCTATTCACAACATCTGAAAATAAACAAAGTTTGTGAAAATAAGGTATTGACGTATTTCGGGTTTCAAACCTCTACGAAACATTCGCATCATTCGCTCCTCATTATCGACCAAATGGGATACAACCGACAACTCCGCAAACTTAGCCTCGTCGCATGCGACACTATTCATATTGTTTTGCTCCAAATTGATGAATTCCACCTCCTTCATGTGACGTAATACTTTCGTGAAAGTACTTATCCTTGAACAATTCTTGAACTTCTCCAAGACATCTTGAATTCACCAGTCGGGTAATGCTTTTACATATTCCCACCAATTATCTGCTTCTTCACGTAACATAAAGGTGGCGAAAGGAACCTTTTGCTCCTCTGAGCATTCCAAGACATCAAATATCTTGGTGATCTGCTTTATCCACATATTTGCCTTAAGTGGTTCTGGCTTTCCCAAAAACTCTGGTGGTCCCAGCTCCTTGAACTGCTTAGCGGTGACCAACCGTGGATCGTCATTGTTTCTACCTACATTATGAACAGGAGTCTCTCTCGTTTGGTGTTGCATAAATTCTAAAAAGCTCCTAAACGTACCGTCGTTCGTCATTTGGTCGGTGTCGTTGTTTATAGGAGGATTATTGTCTTCCTGATGCACATTATCATGACTATTGATCAGCGGTGACTCAACAGTCTCATGTGCTCCGTTGTTTATCTCAACATTTTCAGATGTCATTTTCAAACATTGCCACAAGACAAGGGTTAATTCACATGCCACATATTATCCCAATATTCCGACCGACCATTTAAATAACAAATAAACTTAGGTAGGTCATACTAGTGAAGGAATTACCCGACTCTCCCCTCCTAGTTCAAGTCTCACATCTCAGCAAGAGATCATATCTTTAAGCTTTGATACCAACTGTGACGCCCCAAAATAGGTATACATCACCCATCTTGAGTCGCCAATTACATGGAACAAAATTTAAATACAACTTAATAATACAACTGTCGTGTAAAATACGACAAAACATAAACTGAGAGATCTAACACGAATATTGTCTTCTAGACAGTATTCAAATTCAAATGGAGTCCTCAATACATTTATTATCAGACTATTTCACAGAATAGTGAGGACTACAATGCTATTATCTGGACCGTCACTCCGTTCCCCGACTAGTCCCAAGTATATTCTAATTTCCTGAAGAGAACAATGAAAGCAAAGGGTGAGCTCAACTAGCCCAGTAAGAAATATTATGACTAAGATAATGCAGAATAAATTATCATTAGCCTTCAACAGTGTTAAACTGATAAAATATAACAAACATCAAGTTTAACTGCAGCGGAACAAGCAATCTATTAGAAGAGTCAATTAGAGCATAAAATATACTATCTTCTATGATTTAAAAGGGTTTTCATCACTTTTATCGCTGAGACTCGGCTTAATAAATAATCCACATCATCCTTGCACTACGGCCAAGGATATTCATTAGTATCACGACCACAAATTATCCATGCATTACGGGCCAATGATATTCATGTTTTCATCAATGGTCAGGATCATGCCAACAACTGTCCATCAATGCACTATGGGCCAATGAGGACTTTTACCACATCTTTTGTAACATTATGGTTATGATTATATTGAATAATCTCTGGTCATAATCATACCAAGTCCATCTATGCACTATAGGCCACAGTTGACTTTCAACATAATATAAACATGAGGATGATGACAATAATATAAGAATTCAATAAAACAAGTTCAAGGATAAATTTTTAAAGATTTATAATTTAATTTATCTAGAAATCAATAACGTCCAAATTGTCAACATGTTACTACTTTGTGGAGTAAAATTCAAGAATAATATTGTACCAAAAATAATTTGGACCAAAAACGAATCAATTTTTATCATGAATAAGACTTGAATGAATAATACTCGAATGAATAATACCCGTGAATAAGTACTTCAGAATAAGTAACCTGAAGTGAATAGTACTCCAAAGATGAAAAAGTTAAAACTTATCAAGAATGCTCAGAATAATATTTCCATAAAAAGATACTGGATGAAGCGCAAATATCAAGGATATTCTACTAATTTCAAGGAGTTTAGAAGCCAAAACTTTAACAAAAGGAGTATAGAATTCGAATCTAAACTCGAAATAATATTACTTACATACTACGTAGTATGGAAGAAAATATTATTTCAAGCTTAATATTGAACAAAAATAACATCCTTTACTTAATATTAAACGAAAATAATATTCATTACTTAATATTAAACGAAAATAATATTCATTACTTAATATTAAACGAATATAATATTTCTTGCGAATATTGAACGAAATAAAATTTCTTATGAATATTGAACGGAAATAATATTCATACGAATACGAAAAATAATATCTCTTCAGAATGTAAAATAAATAACACCCCTTACGAGTATTAAATCTTTATTCATAAAATTTGGGGTCTCACAATCTCCCCTCCTTATGAAATTTCGCCCTCGAAATTTACGTACGTACCTGGTATGCCGAAGAGGATACCTCGTTAGATTCTAACTTTTGAGGTATAACCTTTGAGCGTAGAATATGTTAAATCTTCCATTTTCTCATCCGATTCTAATTCAATAATATAGTTCGGGTCGTCCACATATTTACGTAACATCGATACGTGAAAAACATTATGAACACAAGACATACTTAGCGGTAAAGAGAGTCTATTAGCCACAGTTCCTACTCGATCGAGGATTTCAAATGGGCCAATAAAATCGAGGGTTGAGATTTCCTCTCTTCGTCGATTTTTGCTTCTAGAATAACGCCTTCTTGAAACTTCTTCTTCATATTCATCAACTTCGGGTGTGTAGCTTGACCGGCTTTAACATTATAGATTTAAAGTCAGTTCTAATCGTATATTTGCTATCTTCACGTAGATTCATATATTCGCACTCGTAAACGCATATGATCTTCTACTCAATGCGTCAGCTACCACGTTCACTTTTTCAGGATGGTATTGAATGGCATTATCGTAATCTTTCAACAGCTCGAGCCAACGTCTCTGGCGCATGTTACGTTCATTTTGGGTGAAGAAATATTTGAGGATTTTTCTATCGGGCTCAAGGTCGATATAAAATTAAATTTCACGCTCTGGGGTTAGGCCAGGAAGTTCTTTAGGGAATACGTCAGGAAATTTATTAACAATAGAAATATCATTCAAATTTGACGTATTTTTGTTTAAATTTGTGACATGGGCTAAGAAAGCTTGACATCCGTTTTTCAATAAACGAATAGCTTTATGACTTGAGATGACAGTGGTTGATTTTAATAGTTTGGTTGCTTGAATTCGCATAATAGGTTGGTTAGGAATATGAAAGCTAACAACATTACGAAAAAATCAATTTTTTTTTTGCATGATGACTAGTTAATCAATCAATCCCTAAAATCACATCAAATGCAAGTATTTTCAAAGAAATTAATAAGATCGACAGGTAACGCGAGGGTGCCGATTTGAATCAAATAATATTTATAAACAGTGGATGTAATAAAGGTTTCTCATAACGGAGTTTCAACAGATAAGTCAAAGTCTAATTTCTCTTGAGTCAAATTTAAACGTTGAGCTCAAGTAGGAGAAATAAAAGAGTGGATAGAACCGATATCGAATAAGGAATAGATTTCACAAGAGTTTATGATTAACTTACCCGTGATAACTTCGTTCGGGTTCCTCGACAAACGTTATCACTTAAACTACCGACTTTGATTTGTCTGGGACATCTCTTGGCGTCATTATCCCAGCTGGACTTGACTTCACTACACGACAAAATCGAGCTAGGTAACCTTCTCTTCCACAATTGAAACACTCTTTGGGTTGCTGCGTACAGTTTGTGTGACGCCCCCAAAATAGTTACACATCACCCATCTTGAGTCGCCAAATACATGGTACACACATCAACTACAAACTTAATTATACAGCTGTCGTGCAAAATACGACAAAACATAGCTGAGTTTTTAAACAAGAATATTACCTTCTTAGACAATATCCACTCTCAATGGAGTCCTTATTACAATTATTATCACACTATTTCACAGAATAGTGAGGACTACTAAAACAACCATCTGTAATCATCAACTGCTCCCTAATCATCCCAAATTTACATTCTCATTTCCTAAAAGAACAGTGAAAGAAAAGGGTGAGCTCAACTACTTCAGTAAGAAATATTATTACTAAGATAATGCAGAATAAATTATCATTAGCCTTCAACAGTGTTAAACTGATAAAATACAATAAACATCAAGTTTAACTGCAGCGGAATTAGAAATCCATTAGAAGAGTCAAGTAGAACATAATATCTACTATCTCTTCTAGATTAAAATTCCATCATTAATATTTCATTCCTGTAATACTCAACAACAGTTCTTTCTTATACCCAAGACAAAAAGAACTATCATCACCTGTCTTCACCTAAACCACCAAAGATTATAGTTAAATCCACAATTCATATTTATAATCATGTAAATCAACAGTTTCTCCTTGCCACAAAGGCTTAATAGAACGTTTACTTGATATCCTTACCCCAAAGGCTAAAGATATTTAAATGTAATAACAATGATCATACCAATCAATTGTCTACCTTTGCACTACGGGCCAAAGATATTCAACTATAAAACCAATGGTCATGATCATACCAATTAATTGTTTGTCAGTGCACTACGACCAAAGACATTCAACTGTTAACTAATGGTCATGATCCTGCCAATCACATAATCAAATTAACTATGCACTACGGGCCAAGGATATTCGTTATTATCCCCAGTGGTTATGATCATGTCATACACCTGTCCATCTTTGCACGTAAGCCAAAGATATACAACTATGAGACCAATAATCAACAGTCCATCTTTGCACGTAAGCCAAAAATATACAACTGTAAAACCAATAATCAACAGTCCATTTATGCACGTAATCCAAAGATGACTTTCATCACAATATAAGCATGAGGATGATGACGATGATATAAACATTAATCAAACGAACTCAAGGATAAATATTAAACACTTTAAATCGATCCAAATTTTAAAAATATCCCAATGTTATTAATCATATAATAATCTCATAATCTAATATCATTAATATTATAACAATATTTTAATCATTTCTTAAACTTATATACAATTTATTTTAATTGTTTACACTTTACCAAATAATGCATTTAATCATTCAAAAATACCATACTCATAAGATTTCATCCCCAATGATCAAATCCCTCATCAAAAATCTGCATATACCTTATATAGGATTTCCAAGCCATAAAATCCTATTTACCAATTTTTAACTTCACATAACATATTTAATTCATATGTTCAGAATTAAACTATTTTTATGAAAATAACAAATCACCCCAAAAAGTTTTCTTTTCCGAGATTTAGCGTAATATAGTCCCATATTGAACATATATTTTCTCTTAATTTTAAAATTCATTTACTATTTTTCATACGGCCAAAATCGCTTTGAATATTTAGACATTTATCATAACTTTGTATTTTGTCCAAAATTCCAAATTTATAGGTATACTCTCGTGATATACATGTACTCCCAATAAAAATTTCACCAATTTTGGAGTTAACCACAAGGAGTTATAAGGGTTTACTTTTAAAATAGTCTTTTTCCATAAAATTCATAACTCCTAATCTATACATCCAAAAATCGCCATTTTTGGACACAATCTAGAAAACTCAACAAATTATCATTGCTAATTTTTCCAGAATTTTTGAGGGTTAGAAAATTTACGAAACTGCAAATGGATTTTCACCCGCCATGCGGTAATCCACGTAGACAGATCATTTCCACAATTTAATAAAGAATGAATACGAAGGGTCATTCACCATGCATGCGGTAGTCAATATAGACAGGTTATTCCAATAGAATAATAAAGAATGGAATAACAGAAGAATTCACCATCCATGCGGTTGTCCGTGTAGACAGGTTTTTCCAACAAAATAATAAAGAATGGAATAACAGAAGAATTCACCAATCATGCGATAGACCGCACAGATAGGTTATTCCAACGGAATAATATAGAATGGAATAACAAAAAAATTCACCAGGTATGCGATAGACCGCACAGACAGGTTATTCCAACAGAATAATAAAGAATGGAATAACAGAAGACTTCACCAGGCATACGATAGACCGCACAGACAGGTTATTCCAACAGAATAGTAAAGACTGGTATAACAACCCTTACGAATATTTAAAGAAATAACTATATTCATGAATACGAAAGAAATAATACCCCTTACCTTAGAAGAAAAGTGGATACTAGAATAGTGAGGTAGCAGACTTCTCTTCTTCTTTCTCTCTATAATTTCTCTCTATAATAATTGCTCTTGTGAGACTTAGTGAATTGGTGAGAAATGAAGGAAGAATGAGCTTCTATTTATAGGAAAATATAGTTTCAATAATTGCACATTTTGGGGCTCAAAATATTACAGTATAATACTTTCATCTTTTTCTTCATTTTTAATTTAGTCCTGCAAGTATTATCAAACTTGCACCACCTCCCCTAATAGTAAATCATGTGAATCAATAGTAAATCATGTGACAGAACTTCTAGACATTGTCAATATTGCAAATAATAATATGAATAACTTTGTCGTCTCAATTATTGATTTAATAATAGAACATATTATGCAGATGATACTGTGACAATAATTAAATAAATAACATGAGGAGTTATGATGCAAGAATTATCAGAAAGTAATAATTGAGTATAACTGAGTGACTTCTTACGTAAGCATCAATAATCAATACCGTGTGCTACTATGCAACCACACGTATTACTGTACTTTTACTATCAGGTAGTTCAACAGTTTTAAGGGTAACACTTTTTTCGTTATTTTTATAAAAAGATAATTCTTTCGTTTTCTAATTACCACAATACTTCAATTGTGGGGTCCACCAATGATTGTGTCGTCGTACGGATATTCCCCGATAAAAAGAATATTCCCCGACCAAACGAATATTTTATAACAACTTGCTTACTTTGCAAAAATTTTCACATATCACCCTTAACTTTAACCTTTTATCAACTTAACCATTCACGAAATAAAATAATAATTATAAGAAAATTGAATACTTTCATTTCATACAATTTGGGGTCTTACAGTTTAGACGGATGTGTCCCTGCTGTTCGCATTTGAAACATACGACCGGTGGTCGTTCTTCTTCCTTTGAAACGGGTGCCGCTGCTGCTGTCTTTCCATCATTATTGAACCTTCTCTTCTTGAAATTTCTACTTCTATTATCTTGGCCATGTTTACCACCGAAGTGGTTACCATTCTTGGTATGATAATTTCTCCCACGCTGGTTATCGTTGTTCCAATGCTCGTTGCCACCGTTATGGTTATTATCGTGTTGTTGGTCGTTATCTTTTGGTTGTGCCGACTCATTATCGCACTCCACTAACTGAGCCCTATTCACAACATATGAATATAAACAAAGTTTGTGAAAAATGAGGTATTGAAGTATTTCGGGTTTCAAACCTCTACGAAACATTCGCATCATTCGCTCCTCATTATCGACCAAATGGGATGCAAACCGGGACAACTCCGCAAACATAGCCTCGTACTGCGACACGGTCATATTGTTTTGCTCCAGCTTGATGAATTCCACCTCCTTCATGTAACGAATACTTTCAGGAAAGTACTTGTCCTTGAAAAATTCTTGGAACTTCTCCCAAGACATCTTGAATGCGTCAGGCTAGGTACGTTTTACATATTCCCACCAATGATCTGCTTCTTCACGCAACATAAAGGTGGCGAATGGAACCTTTTGCTCCTCTGAGCATTCCAAGACATCAAATATCTTGGTGATCTACTTTATCCCAGCTCTGGTGGTCCCAGCTCCTTGAACTGCTTAGCGGTGACCAACCGTGGGTTGCTATTGTTTCTACCTACATTATGAACAGGATTTTCTCTCGTTTGGTGTTGCATAAATTCTAAAAATGTCCTAAATGTACCGTCGTTTGTCATTTGGTCGATGTCGTTGTTTATAGGAGGATTATTGTCTTCCTGATGCACATTATCATGGCTATTGATTAGCGGTGACTCAACGGTCTCATGTGCTCCGTTTTTTATCTCAACATTTTCAGATGTCATTTTCAAATACTTCCATAAGACAAGGGTTAATTCACATGCCACATATTATCCCTATATCCCGACCGACCATTTAAATAACAAATAAACTTAGGTAGGTCATACTAGCGAAGGAATTACCCGACTCTCCCCTCCTAGTTCAAGTCTCACATCTCAGCAAGAGATCATATCTTTAAACTTTGATACCAACTATGAAGCCCCAAAATAGGTATACATCACCCATCTTGAGTCGCCAATTACATGGAACAAAATTTAAATACAACTTAATAATACAACTGTCGTGTAAAATACGACAAAACATAAACTGAGAGATCTAACACGAATATTATCTTCTAGACAGTATTCAAATTCAAATGGAGTCCTTAATACATTTATTATCAGACTATTTCACATAATAGTGAGGACTATAATGTTATTATCTAGACCGTCACTCCGTTCCCCGACTAGTCCCAGATATATTCTAATTTCCTGAAGAGAACAATGAAAGCAAAGGGTGAGCTCAACTAGCCCAGTAAGAAATATTATGACTAAGATAATGCAGAATAAATTATCATTAGCCTTCAACAGTGTTAAACTGATAAAATATAACAAACATCAAGTTTAACTGCAGCGAACAAGCAATCTATTAGAAGAGTCAATAAGAGCATAAAATATACTATCTTCTATGATTTAAAAGCTTTTTCATCACTTTTATCGCTGAGACTCAGCTTAATAAACAATCCACATCATCCTTCAAGACTACTGACGAATGATATTCATTAGTATCACGACCACAAATTATCCATGCATTACGGGCCAATGATATTCATGTTTTCATCAATGGTCATGATCATGCCAACAACTGGTCCATCAATGTACTACGGGCCAATGAGGACTTTTACCACATCTTTTTGTAACATTACTACGGTTATGATTATACCGAATAATCTCTCGTCATAATCATACCAAGTCCATCTATACTACTGAAGCCACGAGATGACTTTCAACATAATATAAACATGAGGATGATGACAATAATATAAGAATTCAATAAAACAAGTTCAAGGATAAATTTTTAAAGATTTATAATTTAATTTATCTAGAAATCAATAACGTCCAAATTGTCAACATGTTACTACTTTGTGGAGTAAAATTCAAGAATAATATTGTACCAAAAATAATTTGGACCGAAAACGAATCAATTTTTATCATGAATAGTACTTCGGGTGAATAATACTCGAGTGAATAATACCCCATGAATAGTACTTTAGGAATAGTAACCCCATGAATAGTACTCCAGCATGAAAAAGTTAAAATTTATCAAGAATGCTCAGAATAATATTTCCATAAAAAGATACTGGATGAAGCGCAAATATCAAGGATATTCTACTAATTTCAAGGAGTTTAAAAGCCAAAACTTTAACAAAAGGAGTATAGAATTTGAAATCTTAAACGAAATAATATTACTTACATACTACAGAGTATGGAAGAAAATATTATTTCAAGCGAATATTGAACAAAAATAGCATCCCTTACGAATATTAAACAAAAATAATATTCATTACTAATATTAAACGAAAATAATATTCATTATGAATATTAAACGAATATAATATTTCTTGCGAATATTGAACGAAATAAAATTTCTTATGAATATTAAACGGAAATAATATTCACACGAATACAAAAAATAATATCTCTTCAGAATGTAAAATAAATAACACACCTTACGAGTATTGAAAAAAAAAATTCTCTTCATGGATACGAAAGAAATAACACCCCTTACCTTAAAAAGAAGAATATTCAGACTGGTAGGACGGGGATATTCTTGAAGAAAACTTTCACTATTTTCTACACTCAAAGCTTCCTAAAACTCTAAAGAAATACGCTCGATATTATAGAAGAAGAATTCTCTGATTCTAGTGTGATTTTTAATTTTAAATAAGCATCCTATTTATAGGAGAATGGAAAGGATACTATTTGGATGCATAGTAAAGGAAAATGTCACGGGCGAATTCATCGGCTGAAACGTTTGAAAATTTTGATTTACTATGCAGCACTATGCAATAAAATATTCTAATTAAACAAAAACTTTAAATAAAATATAATATATTCTATTTATAATCTAATAAAACAAAACTTATTATAATATATATATATATATATATATATATATATATATATATATATATATATATATATATATAAGGAGGGAGGAGTACAATTATTATATATATATATAATGTAATAATAGTACTCCTTTTTCTTTAATCCACCCGTGAATCCATTTCTTCTCCCCCCATTTCATTTTTCTACACGTGGGCCCCACGTGTTCCCCTCCCACCAATAAGTCATCATCAAAGGTGGGTCCCACCATATTACAGATAAACTGAAAAACTTTCTACCGATTATTTTGAAAAATAGGTAAATGGGGGTCCATATAATAATCAAAATTTACACAAATACTTCATAAAAATCCCCTCAATATTTTTAACAACATTTATCATTATTATTATAAGGCTTAAATATGATTTACTACCCTAAACTATAGGCCATATTCCACTTCGGTGATTCACCTTTCAATTTTGTTAATTAGATGATTGAACTATTAATTTTTTTTGATTTCATTCATTCGGGCACGCACGTCGTAAATTGTTTGACGTGGCATCCTAATAAAGCTAAATGAGTGCTTATGTGTAAAAAGAATATATATTTTTAATGTGATCAAAGGACAAAAAAGGTAAAATAACAAATAAAACAACTAAAAATTACACAAATAATATAAATTAGTTGTATAATTATTTATTTATAATTATATATATATTATTTATATAATTATTATATAAATAATATAATAATTATTTTATTAAAAAATGCATTTTATTATTTTTTATTAAAAAATTGTATTTTTTATTCTTATTAAAAAAGCGCTTGTTTTTTTTATTTTTATTAAAAAAAAGCTGCTTTTTATTTTATTTTATTAAACATAATTATTTTATTAAAAAATTGCATTTTAATTTATTTTATTAAAAAAATGTGTTTTATTTATAAGGAAAAAAACTATCGGAAAGTTTGTTTAAAAAAAGCTGTGTTTTATTTATTAACTTCTAAAAGTGCTTTCTATAAATAAAACACACTTTTTTAAAAAAAAAAAAATAAAAACGCAGCTTTTTTTAATAAAAATAAAAAAACATGCGCTTTTTTAATAAGATTAAAAAAATATAGTTTTTTAATAAAAAATAATAAAATGCATTTTTTAATAAAATAATTATTATTTTATTTATATAATAATTATATAAATAATTTATATAATTATACAACTAATTTATATTATTTGTGTAATTTTAGTTATTTTATTTGTTATTTTACCATTTTATCCTTTGATCTCATTAAAATATATATATTCTTTTTACACATAAGCACTCATTTAGTTTATTAGGATGCCACGTCAAAGAATTTCGACGCGGCGCACTCCAATCGAATGAAATTGGAAAAATTAATAGTTCAATCATCTAATTGACAAAATTGAAAGGTGGACCACCGAAGTGGAATATGGCCTATAGTTTAGGGTAGTAAATCATATTTAAGCCTTGTTATAATTCGCAATATTTAACAACCAGGTCGTTCCCAGGAAAGAGGGGGCTTTCCAATAAGGATGTCTCTCTATTGGTGCACAATTAGGTGACTAAACCTCTCCTTGACAGAACTTCTAGACATCGTCAATATTGCAAATAATAATATGAATAACTTATCATCTCAATTATTGATTTAATAATATATAACATATTGTAACAATAATTAAGTCAAATAACGTGAGATACTATGCAGCAATTACTGTAACAATAATTGAACAAAACTGAGTGACTTCTCACGTAAGCATCAATAATCAATATCGTGTGCTACTATGCAGCCCACGCCAGACATCAGATTTCTTTTACTACTACCGGGTAGTTCAACAAAGAACCAGTAAAACTTCTGCCGTTATTTTTATAAAAGGATTTATGTCGCTTTCTCATTCGACAATAATAATTTCGTTAGGGGTCCACTAATGATTGTGGACGTCGCATTTAATATTCCTTGTTAAAACAAATATTCCCCGACCAATCGAATATTATATAACAACTTGCTTAATTTGCAAAATTTATAAATATTACCCATAACTATCACATTATATCAAATCCACACCATAATATTAAAAAAATATTTTGAGAAAATTAAATCTTTATTCATAAAATTTTGGGTCTCACATAAGCGTTCAAAGATATTTAGAATATCGAATGTCGCCTTCTATCATGATAAAAAATAATAGAGTATCAATTAATTATTATAAGTTTTTTGTGTCGCACAAGGTTTATCTTAATTCTTTGAGATGTTAATTTTATCACATTTGATGCTTATAAAAAAAATTGAACAATGTTGTTTTGTTGTGTCACCACAAGGACAATGTTTTTCTTTTTTGAATATATAGAGTGCTAGGTTGGACTTAACTTGGATAATTTTGATTCGGATGTGCCACCACTTGATCAAAATAATTTAAGAGACAAAATACAAGGAGTTGAATAGTTGATGTAATTGACAAGAGTTGTCTACCTATTTATTTATATATAGTTTGTTGTGTCACCACAAGGCTATATACATTTGAAATGGGATCCTTGTTCTCACTAGCAAATCTTTAATTAGATTTTGCCGAACTATATAAGTGAGGGTAATATAGTTTGATGAAAATAGTGGGAGATACCAATTTAAAACAAGACCAAATTTATTTTGGTAATTAATAAAAGAATGTATGTTAAAATATTATTAATTACAAATTCATTTATAGAATTTTACAATGTCTAAATTACTATCACTGTGAAGCATATTAGATGCTATTTAACCGGGCCGAATTAAATGGATTGGTTAAGGAATTTGAAAATAGTTCTCATGACTGAAAAGTTATCTTATGTCCTTAATACGCCTATCCTTGCAATGGTTGGAGACAATGCTTCTGAGGAAGAGATTGCTACTTTTAGAAAGTAACAAGATGATGCACAGATGGCTCAATGAATCATTCTCGCATCCATGACTAATGTGCTTCAACGTCAGCATGAAACTATGGATGCTCCTACTATATTTCTGCGCATCAAGTAGTTGATGGTGAGAGAAGTAGGACTGATAGATATCAGATATCTAAAGAGCTCTTCCGATCTAGAATGACTGATTGTAACGATCGAGAAATTTATAATTTAATTTAAATATTTATTGAATTAAATAATATTTTAAATACTTTATTTATTGAAGAAAATAAATAATTGAGGAATTGTGGTGAATTAATTTAGTAACTTCAAATGGGTTAATATTAATTAAATTGAGTAATGATAATTTTATTTGAAGAATTTAATTTAAGGAAATAATTAAATTAAATCGATTGCTTGATATTTAAGAAAATAATTAAATTAAATGAATTGTTTAATTTAATGGAAATTAGTAAATTAAATAAAGTGATGTGATTTATTAATTAAATTAGATATATAATTATTTATTAATTATAAGGTATAATGATAATAAGAATTTTATTATTTTTTTAAGTTATTTAAATTAGCTAAACTAAAGTTATTTAATTAACTAGAATGTGTCACATGAAACTATATAATATAAGATTATTTAAATAATTTAGTTTGGGGAAATTCTTGGTTAGCCAAACAATTCAACTAACGCAAACATTTTATTTTTATAACTAAAGTGTGCGTGGGTTAGTGGGAGGCCAGTTATATTACACGTCTTATTTTTCCCTAAGGCTAGACAATATAGAAAATACATGGAAGGTTTGAGAGAAGAAGATAACTCAGAGGTTTAGAGAGAATTTGAGTGTAATCTCTGCGAATTGTTAAGGGTTGAGGAAGGATTCTATCATCTTGCTAGTAGGAAATTCAAGGTATAAACTATCCCTATTCTAACTTTTAGTTTTGGTATATATATATTCTATATGATTTGGAAATCACGTGAATTGTGGTATATATATATATATATATATATATATATATATATATATATATATATATATATGTTTATATAGCTTTGCAAAATCTATTAATCATCATATATGGTTGATGCTTGTTTGTTAAATGTATGAAATTTGGGTTTGAGGAAGGGGTTGAAATATATATATTAAAGTAGCATTTGGTACAACACTCTCAGTACACACAAGAAAAAGGCATATTAATAAAACTATTTGCAATATCACTCATACAGAAATGAAGCAAGTTCATAGAATCAATAGCTTTTCTTATCTCTCAACTTACAATCATCAAATAACCAATTCAGAAAGTACTCAAGGATAATAAAATAGATTTTAAAGGTTAACACAAGATATATATATATATATATATATATATATTATACTGTCATATTTGAATAAGTAAATGAGTTCAGTATTAATAATCTCATCTGAGTATCCTCTTTTTCTTTAATAATCTAAAATTAGAGCTTTAATGAACTTAATTCAAGAAAAATCTAATTTCTTCAGCACAAGAAATTCTCAACTGAAATTGGGTATCTTCACAAAGCAATGAAAACCCCAGTTCAGCAGTAAACGGAAAGAAAGACTCTTGAATTCCTATGCATCCCACACAATGACCCTATAATAAAAACAAAAAATAACACACAAATTCCCAAGTTGAGGCTTTTTTCAATTCTACTATATGAAATCATGCAATATATACAAGGAATCCCAAGAACTCATAAAATTACAAAGTTAATGTAATACACCACTAACATCAAGTTAAACCTAGTTTATACGCAAAAATTTGTGAGCTCAAATTTATACAAAAAATGCAGAGTACTCAAAGAAAAAGCAATATCAATTACAATCATAAACCTAGTTTATACTAACATCAAGTTAATTTAGGCCGGGCCGGAGGAGTTCTAGCAGCTTTGCACAGTAGGAAGCGATGGGATGATTAATTTAGGAACTGGGATGGTGATGGAGTGAACTGTGAAGATCAATTGGGCGAAATGGGATGATTAATTTAGGAAATGGGCAAGCTGGGATTCACGAATTGAGAGGGAAAAACAAATATCAGAGAGGGAAAAAATAATAGGAGTCGTTGCCATCGCGAACCAGGGCTTGAATTAATAGAACTCATTCTCGACGGCATAGCCGTCGATATTGAGGTAGTCGATATTGAGTTATTCTCGATGGGGTTGCCCTCGCCTTTAACTTATGTCTCTGTCGCCAATGAGTTTTCCCTCCACCGCCAAATTTTCGCACAAAATTATCCCATGGGGAATGGCATTATCGACGGCACTCATTATCGACGGCGTTCCAGTCGGCAGTAAGGCCATTATCGACGGGAAATATGCTATCGCCAATACACCCGTCGCCAATGACCCTTTTTCTTGTAGTGTTACTATTATAACTTCAACAAGCAGTCCATATTGATTTACTATTATAACTTCAACCAACAGTCCATATTGATTTATTATTATAACTTCAACTGACGGTTTGAAAAATTAACACTTCTCCCCATGGAATAATAAGCCAAACTTACAACAAATGCCTCATGACAAATCCCTTTATTTGTATCAAAAAATTGAATAAATAATTACCACAACACATTTTTAATCTTTCAACAATTATTCATCATTTAATATTATAACTCATAATATTGACAACCAGATTATTCCCAAGAAAGAGGGGGCTTTCCGATAAGGATTTCTCCTTATTGATGCGCAATTAAACAACCTAACCCCTTTCCTCGACAAAACTTTCTAGACATTGTCAATAATACAAATAATAATATGAATAACTGTGTCGTCTCAATTATTTATTTAATAATATAAAATATTGTATAGATGATACTGTGATAATAATTGAATCAATAATATGAGATACTATGCAGCAACTACTGTAGCAATTATTGAATAACATTAAGTGACTTATTACGTAAGCATCAATAATTAGAGATACTATACAATACCGTGTGCTACAGTGTAACAACACGTATTACTGTTCTTTTATCACCAGTATTTCAATAGTAAATGTAGACACCCAAAATTTTTTGCATACCGTCTACTAACATTGCAGGAGGGCAGAATCATCTTTCAGAGATAACCTTGGAAGACAGCTCAGCTCAATACAGGAAATCACACCAGAGAAGGCCATTTCATCTCGGAGATAACCCTTAGATACTCAATCTCAGTCCCAGAAATAACATTGGGAAAGACAGTGTCAACCTCGAAGATAACCTCGAGGAATGCAGTTATAGTTCCGGAGATAACCTCGGAGATGCTCGTTTCAACCTATGCAGTCAACTTCAACCTCGGAAACCAAACTGAGGCACTTAGCTCCAGTCCCAAAGATAAACCCGGGAGGTCAGGCACACCTCAGAGATAACCCTTAGGACATACAGTACTTGCTGCAGCCGAATCTCAGAGATAACCCTGAGCATTGATTGCGTTATCAGCCCAAATCGAAGATAACCCAGTGAGGGGCAAAATCATCATTTTCAACCTCAATCCCACATGCGCGCTATCTCAACACATTTCAACATACATTCTACATAGAAATATCCCACAAGAGCCAAATAGCTACAATCCCGAGTGACTACTACACAGGACATCACACCAGATAGAATTTGAAGCTTGAAGACCAATGGCATGGTCCCATCTCCCTGACTTCTTACAACTTATAATCCCATGTCATTTGTGTATCTCTCGACAACATCACTCCATAAAAGGTCTTATACACCTCAATCGGAGGCCCAGATTGAAGTTCTAAAATTTTGAGTGAACATTATATTGCACACGCACATCGCATTGAGGCTAAGTTAGGACCATGGTGGTCAAGCATTTCAGGCACCAAGCAGTACAATCAAGGGCCGCCATAGGTGTACTGCTGCTCCCCCTCTATAAATAGAGGGCTTGGGGTAGCCATTTTGTAAGAGAAAACGACAAGGAAGCCCTGTCCAATTTCCTCTGTACACACCCTAAACTGAGTGCTTTCTCATTTTAAACACTTGTGAGCTTATAGTCAGTCATATTTTTACCGGCAGGAGCCGAGTGTTCATTCATTTAAAGCTATAGAAGTCTTCTTTGGTAGTCCACTATAAGCCTTCTTACACCTTTTAAATCCTTTCCCTTATACTTTGCACACACCGTTCTTTACATTGAGAGTCGTGTTGCGTGTGTATGCCCAAACTTTGGTCCGTGGATTTTATTTCCTTTTGTATATATATATATATATATATATGAACTGTTGTCGAACTCTATTCGATGAGTCTGGATTTTACATCCGGAGCGTTTATTGCTTATATATATATATATCCGGAGTTTACTTCATGGCATTTTACTGCTTTATTTACATTTAGTCCCGCCTGGAGTTTATTTCGTGGCGATTGATCATTTTTTTACCGCTTTATTTACATTTAGTCCCTACTGAGTTTACTTGGCGGTATATTGATCGCCTTTTATCGCTTTTATTTACATTTCGATCCCCATAGAGGTGCTTCATGGTGGTTGATCATATATATATATATATATATATATATATATATATATATATTTACCACTTTTAGATATTTACATTTTCGATCCTCCATGGAGGTGCTTCATGGTGGTTGATCATGTCTCAGTATATATATATATTTATAGCTTTTATATATATAACTGCTATCGCTTTCCTATAAATTGCGGTGATCATGTTAGCCTAGAATCATGTGATCACAGATTCAAATCATCAATCTAGATTCTTGCCTCCGTGATGGACATTTTCAAATTTATAAGTAGCTTGTAAATTATTCACTTGGTGTTTGAATTTCCTTAGATGGCTTTCATGCTTTGAGGAGGAGTTCTAAGATCGCTATATATTTTATTTTCTCGAAGATGCTTCACATCTCAAAAATAAAAGCAATCAAGCCGAACATTTAATAAAATAAAAGTATTAAAGGCCTCAATTACTATTGAGCACAGGGTTTGAAGAACCTCTTTTACAAAACCTCATTGCTATATCTTGTTTAAAATTGAATTTTTACACAAATTTAAACCCTTTGTATATAGGTGCGAACTAGGCATAACACTACTTCCAAATAATTTCACATTGACCCACAAACACACACACATATTCACATAACAGTTTAATTGAAAAGTGGCGGTCACCGTGGTAACACGGATGTCAGGGGGTGCCTAACACCTTCCTTCTGCATAAGCAAGTCTCCGGACCTTAACGAATCTCGGTTTCACAGACTTGTTTCGCAGTGTCGCATCATTGGGTCAATGTGCAAACCTTTTCTCGGTTGCGTTGGTGCAACCATTTAAAAATACCAACTGACGACTCTTACAGTCAAATCGTCGACATATTAATGTCAGACCTTTTCACAACTTGTTTTTTCAAACAAATCTCACCTAACATGAGAACACCAAAAGACAAGAACAGAAAAGGGACAATAAAAATCCCAACATCGACAGGTGGCGACTCTATTGGGGACTCGAATAAGAGGACTTAAGTCGCTACTACAAGTTTTTCAAAACTGTTATATGCTTTTGTGTGGATATTGCATTTACATTTTTATGAATGTGTACGAATGCGTTTTACTTACTGCACTGCAATATATCTATCTGTGATATTAGTGCTTCGCTCATATCATCATTCCCATAACGGTGAGACACGTTGTATGTGAATGTATATTGTCTGGTTCCTCCACCAAGAGGCTATCCTATCAGTGTTTGATTACTGGACTCGTAGGGAGACTAAATCCAACGAGGCTCAGGAAAGGCCCCACCTAGATTTGCTCTATTTGAAAGATCGGATTAACTTCCCGTCATATAAATTACGATGATCTAGGAACCTTCATTCCAAAACACCGCGAGAGTAACCTAAGATAGGTCAACCAGGTACAGCATGCCTCCATCAGACGCCAGGCATGAAAGTTATGAAGGTTCGAGCGAATAACACGTTGTCCAAGTGCACGTACTTCGAGACAACGGGACCCGCCAAGGCTGGGGTAACTCAAGTAGTCACAGGTAGACTTGCTACTGCTACGGGTTAACCCGCGGCCAATTTGGTCTATAAATAGAACCCCCCCACCAAATTTCTCATTTGAAAAAAAAAAAAAGAAAGAAAAGAAGAAAAGAGAGAAAACTTTGTCCATTTCAGCCCTTCACCACTTCTAGAGTGCTCCAAACTTTGTGATTCTTTTTTTTAAACACTTGTAAGCTCGTATTCTACGACATATCAAAATTTAACTGGTGGAAACCGAAGTTTTCAAGCTCCAAAGGTGGTCTCAAGTCTTCCCGGCAAATTTCATCCGATTTTAAAGATTTTAAGCTTTCTACTTGCTTTGATATATATATATATATATATATATATATATATATATATATATATCGAGATTCTCACCCATTAGTTAAGCCCTGATCATCGATCCGTATGCTTTTCCTTCTTTATATATATATATATATGTTTAGTAAAAAAGCCACAGATATATATATATATATATATATATCCATTCTAAAGTCCTGCCTAGATTTCAAATTTGTGGTAGTTGATCGTTTTTATATATATATATATAACTTTATATATATTTACTGCTTTTATATATCTACTTTAACTACTTTTGCAATGTAGATATTTAATCTTCCAGCCTATGGACTAGATTTATCTAAATTTAGCCATCTCTATCTTTTAACCGATTCAGAAGTGACTAAATCGGAACCGTTGGAGCTAGAATGGCTTAGATTTATTTAACTCTAGTTTTCTTTCTAATTTCTGTACATATTTATCTATCAGGTGAGCCTAGGAGCCATTAGATCGAAGATTCAACTTGTGAATCTAGATTCAGTTCCCACGATGGACACTTTTTAGCTGTTCAACCAGCTTGTATATTATCTACGGTGTCTGAACATCCTTGGATGGCTCTCATGCCCATAAGGAGCCCGACACTGCTATGTATCTTATTTTCTCGAAGATGCTTCGCATCTCAAAAATAAAATCAATCAAGCCGATTATAGAATAAAATAGAAGTATCAAAGGCCTCAATTACTATTGAGCATAAGGGTTTGAAAACCTATTTTTCAAAACATCACTGCTATATCTTGTTCAAATTAAACTTTTATACAAATCAAACCCTTTGTATATAGGTGCAAACGAGGCATATCAGTACTTCTAGATAATTGTACATAGGCCTAATAAAAACATACACACACATGCAGATAAATTAGGGAAATTGAAAAGTTGCGGTAATTGTGTTTTCACAAAGGTCAGGGGGTGCCTAACACCTTCCCCCAGCTTAATCAAGCCGCTGAACTCCAAAAGAGTTAGAAAATCTCATTTGGAACAATGAACTTGGACAATTTATGCTTTGGATAGCAAGAAACAAAAGTTAGGAACTTGCTCAATAAAAGTTTAAAGATAAGAAACTTGCATAACGATATCGAGTTAGGAATGTGAAACTTGCTCAATGTAAAAGAATTAGAATACAAGAGCTTGCATAATCGTAAACAAGATAGAACCAAGAAACTTGCTCAAGATAAAAATAAGGTTTAGGAACTTGTCTCATGCGCAAGCTATACAATTATAACAAACGTTCGCTAAATATTCTACATATACCATTACAATCACAATATTGATTAGTTATACTATCATTAACCCTATAGGTTTAATTTTCATTCAAGTTTATCTCGCTAGACTATATCATATTACATTCACCAACACCATTTACAGGTCTGATACCATAAATTTGGTAAAGCATCACATGCTCAAATAACATCTCGAGTCTTAATCAAATAACAAGTTAAAGATTTCTAAGTCTTTATCTTTTCAATCTTTATTCCTCAAATACATGATTACAATCTGTTACGGAACTTCATTACATGTTTAATACCTTATCATGCATAATAACCTATGTTAGGCTAACATATCATGGATCGCAAAAAAAAAAAAAATCGCTTCGTGCTGTGGGATTTGCTGGGAACAGAGATCGCCCCCAAGCCTCGCACCTGCAAGAACTACACCGGTGCTCGATCCCGAACTCAATAAAGCGCAATTGCATACTAAGCCGCTTTTGCATCAAAATGACGCCAAGATGCAAATGTAAATGCTAAAGAATTTCAAAGATCATATAAGCCCAAAACTCCAACTTCCCAATTTTACAGCAACATAGAAAAACCCATACATTATAAACCTTACCAAACCCACATAACATATACCCTAAATAACTATAACACTTAAAACAATCATAACCACTAAATTCAAAGGATTAAAATCATGTTCTTGTTATTTTCTTCGTTTTTCAACATATTTAGCAAAATTAACCACCAACTATTTGCTTCTTAACCAAATTAAACCATTTCAATTGCATTCTTTTCGTTTCTTATCATCTTAACATAATCTATAATTAATTTATAGATTATAACAAGAATTGCACATCAATTCTAGTCTCAAATAAGCCACTTTTATACGCATAAAACAGTGTAAACTTGCATTTTCTTCTTCAAACCAAATCCCATGAATTTGATTACTAAAATTTGTTCATAGATGATAATTATCAGATTTTTACAAGACTATACATACATATAATCAACAATCCAACAAAACTCAATTACAGAGAATAGATATTACAAACCTAATCTTGAAATTAGAATTAGATTATACCTTTAATCCCTTGTTTACACTAGCAAAAATGATAGCAAGCTTTTCCCAAAGACTCCTCCTCTCCAACTTCTCCATTCTCTCACAATTTCTCTCCCTAGCCTACTCTCTCTTCCTCTGTATTTCTCTGTTCTTCCAAGCCTCTTGGAAAAATAATACGCAGAACCAAAAATTGAAGTATATAACCTCTCCCACGTTCATCAGTTAAAAAAAATAGGCTTATCAGTTGTAATATGTTAAAGGCCACAAGGCCATGTTTGGCTACACACTAAAACTCCCCCCTCCCCCTTTAATTTATTTTTATATTTTCCTTATACTATAGTTCTTAAGTCACACCCATTATACAATTAATTTAATTAAATTCATAATTAAAATTAACATTTGTCATATAATTATAATTTCCATTATAAATTATAATTTTATTCCATAAACTAATAAATCTCAAATTTAATTATTAAATTATATTAGAACAACATTCTAATAATTTAATAATTCATTTAATTTAATTATCTCATTAAATTAAATCTTCAAATCATCAAATTACCATTCATTAATTTAGTTAACATAAACACTTAACTAAATTATTACACCACAATTTCATTAATTATTTATTTATCTCAATAAATAAATTAATTAAAATATTTATTTAATTCGAGAAATATTTAAAATTAATTGCAAAATTCTCATTCGTTACATTCTTTCCTCCTTAAAAGGATTTTGTCCCTAGAATCACGACTCAATAAATTCATTCGTTACATTCTTCCCTCCTTAACAAGGTTTTTTCCCCAGAATTGCTATACAAAAAAAATTAAGCAAACAACTAAAGGGAAATTTTTCATCATAACATTTTCAAGTTCCCACGTAGCTTTTTCAGCATTGTGGTTCCTCCAAATTACCTTAACAAAAGGTATTATTTTTTTTCTGAGAACTTGCTCTTTCCTATCAACTATTTGAACTGCAATTTCTTCACAAGATAAGTCTTTTTCAAACTGTAACGGTTCATATTCTATAACATGTTTATAATCGGGCTTATATGGTCTTAATACTGAAACATGGAAAATGTTATCAATATATTATAGTTCCAGAGGTAGAGCTACCTCATACGCCACTTTACCAACTCGTCGCAACACTTCAAAAGGTCCTATAAACCCAGGGCTTAGTTTTCTCTTTTTACCAAAACATATCTTCCCTTTCCAGGGACACACCTTCAAGAAAACAAAACTACCAATATCAAATTCCTAATTTTGTCGGTGTTTATCGGCATACTTCTTCTACCTATCCTGTGCAGCTATCAATCTTGTTCGAATTACCTTGATTATTTTAAAATTTTGTTGCACCAATTCTGGACCTAATAGTTGACGTTCACCAACTTCGTCCCAGCATAACGGAGTTCTGCATTTCCTGTCATAGAATGCTTCGTAAGGTGGCATGCCAATACTTGTGTGATAACTGTTATTATAGGCAAATTCAACCAACGGTAGATGGTCATCCCAATTCCCTTTAAATTCCATAATACATGCTCTGAGCATATCCTCCAATGTCTGGATTGTCCTCTCACTTTGTCCATCGGTTTGAGGATAATATGTTGTGCTCATTCTCAACTGTGTCCCCAAGCATTCTTGTAGTCGTGTCCAGAAATTTGATGTGAAACGTGAATCTCTATCTGATATAATGGACACCGGGACACCGTGTCTTGAAACAATTTCCCTCACGTACAGTTTTGCCAACCGATCTAGGTTAAATCTAATCTTGATTGGCAAAAAGTGTGCCATCTTCGTCAATCGATCCACAATCACCCAAATCACATCATAACCTTGCTGAGTCATTGGAAGACCTACCATAAAATCCATTATGATATGCTCTCATTTCCATTCTGGTATCTCTAACGGTTGTAACAATCCGCTTGGCCTTTGATGTTCAGCTTTAACATTCTGACATGTTAGGCATTTTGCCACACATTTCGCAACATCCTTTTTCATATTCGACCACCAGAAATGATGTATGAGATCCTGGTACATTTTCGTACTTCCAGGGTGAATCGAATATCGTGAGTTATGAGCCTCACTCAAAATTTCCTCTTTAATTTTCAGTACTAGCGGAACCTAAATTCTTCCTTTGAATCGAAGTAACCCTTCTGAAACAACTTTAAATTTGTCTTCCTCACCTTTAGACACTTTCCTTCTTATCTTTTCATAGTTTTCATTCTGAAGTTGTGCATTTCTTATCTTGTCCATCAAAATTGAACTGCTCCCCATCTGGAATAATTTTTTGTATGATTATGTCGGATATTTAATTTCCAACTCCATCTTAGCCATTTCTTCTACAAGCTTTTCCTGAGCAGTCAACATCATTAATTTCTCCCATACCTTTCTACTTAAGGCATCAACAACAACATTCGCCTTTCCGAGATGATAGAGAATCTCGCAGTTGTAGTCTTTAATCAACTGCAGCCCATCCTCTCGTCAGATATTCAAATCTTTCGTGTAAAATATATTTTCGGACTTTTTTTATGGTCCATATATATCTCACACCTCTCTCCATAAAGATAGTGCCTCAAAATCTTTAGAGCAAACACCACCGCGGCCAAATCCAAATCATGAGTCGGATATCATTTCTCGTAATCCTTTAATTAACGCGATGCATACGCAATAAATCTGTCGTTCTGCATAAGCACACAGCCTAGTCCTTTATGTGATGCGTCACTATATACCACAAAATTCCATGTATCATTAGGCAATGATAACACAGGTGCTGAACTCAATCTTTTCTTTAATTCTTGAAAACTCTCCTTACACTTCTCCATCCATACAAACTTAACTGTCTTCCTAGTTAAATTTGTCAACGGAGTTACGATCTTGGGAAAGTCTTGAATAAAACGCATATAGTAAACTGCCAATCCCAAGAAACTTCTTACTTCTGATGGTGTCTTCGGCTGATCCCAGTTTATTACAGCTTCAACTTTCGAAGGATCTACCGAGATTCCGTCCTTGTCAATAATGTGCTCAAGAAACTGCACACGTTCTAGCCAAAACTCACATTTCGAGAATTTAGCATACAACTTCTCTCTCCTCAATGTCTCCAACGTCACCCTTAAGTCTTCAACAGGTTCCTCCTTAGTCTTAGAATACACCAATATGTCGTCAATAAACACCACTACAAATTTATCTAAGAATGGTTTAAATACCTTGTTCATCAAATCCATGAACGCTGTATGTGACGCCCCCAAAATAGGTATACATCACCCATCTTGAGTCGCCAAATACATGGTACAAAATTCAAATACAACTTAATTATACAACAATCGTGTAAAATACGGCAAAACATAATCTAAGAGTTTTAATAAGGATATTGTCATCTAGACAATATCCACACTCAATGGAGTCCTCATTACATTTATTGTCACACTATTTAACAGAATAGTGAGGACTACTAATGCTATTATCTGGGCCGTCACTCCGTTCCTCGACTAGTCCCGGCTATGTTCTCATTTCCTGAAGAGAACAATGAAAGAAAGGGTGAGCTCAACTAGCCCAATAAGAAATATTATGACTAAGATAATGCAGAATAAATTATCATTAGCCTTCAACAATGTTAAACTAATAAAATACAATAGACATCAAGTTTAATTGCAGCGGAATAAGCAATCTATTAGAAGAGTCAAGTAGATTATGATATCTACTATCTTCTATGTTTTAAAATGTTTTCATCAATATTTATCGCTGAGACTCAGCTTAATAAATAAACCACATCATCTAATCATCCCTGCACTACGGGCAAAGGATATTCATTAAATCATCAATGGTCATGACTATACCGAATAATCCCTGGTCATAATCATACAAAAAAATTGTCCATCAATGCACTACAGGCCACAGAGGACTTTTACCACATCATTTATAACATTACAGGTCATGATTATACCGAATGATCCCTGGTCATAATCATACCAAGTCCATCTATGCACGTAAGCCAAAGATGACTTTTATTGCAATATAAGCATGATGATGATGACAATGATATAAGCATTAATCAAACGAAAACAAGGATAAATATTAAATTAAGATTCTAAATTTACCCAAATATTATCAATCACTTAATAAACTCATAATCTAATATTATTAATATTATAACAATATTTTAATCACTTCTTAAACTTATAAACAATTTATTTCAATTGTTCACACTTTACCAAATCATGCATTTAATCATTCAAAAATGCCATACTCATAAGATTGCATCACCAATGATCAAATCCCTCATCAAAAATCTGCATATACCCTATATAGGATTCCCAAGCCATAAAATCCTATTTTCCAATTTTGTTACTTCACATAACATATTTAATTCATTTACTCATAACTAGGTCATTTTAATAAAAAATACCAAATCAGTTCCAAAAATATTTCTTTTCTGGGATTTAGCAGAATATAGTCCCATATTGAACATATTTTTTTCTCAGAATTTTTAAAATCCATCTACTATTTTTCATATGGCTAAAACTGCCGAATATTTAGACATTTATCATAAATTATACTTTTGTCCAAAAATTCTGAAATTTATAGGGTATACTCCTGTTATATACATGTACTCCCAATAAAAATTTCACCAATTTAAAATTTATAACTCCTAATCTATACATCTAAAAATCGCCATTTTTGGACACAATCTAGAAAACTCATCAAATTATCATTTTAAATTTTTCCAAAATTTTTGAGGGTCAGAAAAATTACAAAATCGCTTTGGCAAAACCCCTTTGAATGAAAATATTATTCATATGAATACGAAGGATCATTCACCATGCTTACATGTAATCCACATGATGCATTATTCCAATGTAATAATAAATAATGGAATAACAAAAGAATTCACTATGCATACGGTAGTCCGCGTGAGACAAAGTTATCCCAATGTAATAATAAAGAATGGAATAATGTAAGAATTCACCGAGCATGTGATAGACCGCATGCATGAGTTATTCCAACGTAATTAATAAATAATTAAACCAGTCATGCGCCAATCCGCACGACAAGAGATATTCCAATGTAATAATAAAGAATGGAACCAGATCATGCGTAATACGCATAGAAAGGATATTCCAACAGAATAATAAAGAATGGAACCAGGTCATGCGTAATCCGGACAAACAGGATATTCCAACAGAATAATAAAGAATGGAATAACAGAAGAATTTCACCATGTATACGGTAGTCCGTGTATACAGGTTATTCCAACAGAATAATAAGGAATGGAATAACAATAGCTCTCTTCATGAATACGAATGAAATAATACCCCTTACCTTAGAATAAAGATGGATACTGGAATAGAGATGTAGCAGATTTCTCTTCTTCTTTCTCTCTATAATTTCTCTCTATAATAATTGCTCTATAGCTTTAGTGAATTGGTGAGAAATGAAGGAAGAATAAGCTTCCATTTATAGGAAAATATAGTTTCGATAATTGCACGTTTTGGGGCTCGAAATATTACAGTACAATACCTTCAACTTTTTTTTCATTTTTAATTTAGTCCTACAAGTATTATCAAACTTGCACCACCTCCCCTAATAGTAAATAATGTGAATCAATAGTTCAATCATGTGAATCAATAGTTATAATCATGTGAAAATACGAATTACAGTATAGTACCTCCATCTATACCTCCATTTTTAACTTAGTCATGCAAGTATTATCAATCTTGAACCAACTCCCCTAATAGTGCAAGAATGTGAATCAATAGTACACACATGTGAACAAATAGTTATAATCATGTGAATTAATAGCAATTAATTGCTCATTTATCCGATTAATTACCCGATAACTTCCAGACATCAATTATTATCGAAATAAATGTCGATTTCCACTAACACTAATAATTCCAACACAATGGAACTATCAATTTCATCTTTAATCAACACGAACTTATTCATCATTAATATCATAACTCACAATATTTAACAACCGTGTCGCTCCAGTGAAAGAGGGGCTTTCGATAAGGATTTTTCCTTATTGGCGCGCAATTAGATGACCAAACCTCTCCTTGACTGAACTTCTAGACATTATAAATATTGCAATTTAATAATATGAATAACTTTGTCATCTCAATTATATATTTAATAATATAACATATTATGCAGATGATACTACGAATAATAATTGAATCAATAATATGAGAGATATGATGCAACAATTCTTTGTAGCAATAATTGAGTATAATCGGAGTGACTTCACGTAAGCATAAATAATCAATACCGTAACTACTATGCAACCACGCCAGACATCGCATTTCTTTACTACTCGGGTAGTTCAATAGTTTTAATGGTAACACTTTCAGTTATTTTTATAAAATGATAATTATGTCGTTTTCTAACTACGACAATACTTCTGTTGTGGGATCCACCAATGATTGTGTCATCGTATTTGGATATTCCCTCACAAAAGAATATTCCCTCATTCAAACGAATATTTTATAACAACTTTCATACTTTGCAAAATTTATAAATATTACCCACAACTATAACATTATATCAAATCCACACCATAATATTCAAAAAAATATTTTGAGAAATTTACATCTTTATTCATTAAATTTGGGGTCTCACACTGCAAGTGCATTGGTTAAACCAAATGACATAACCAGAAACTCGTAATGACCATACCGAGTTCTGAATGCCATTTTTGGTACATCCTCTTTCCTTACCTTCAACTGATGATATCCACTTCTTAAGTCTATTTTTGAAAAGTACCTCGCTCCCTTCAGTTGATCAAACAAGTCATCGATTCTTGGTAACGGATATTTATTTTTAATCGCGACCTTATTCAATTCCCTGTAATCAATGTAGAGCCGCATCGATCCATCTTTCTTCTTAACAAACAACACGGGCGCTCCCCACGGCGATACACTCTGCTGGATATACTTCTTATCTAATAATTCTTGCAACTGTACCATCAACTCTTTCATCTCTACTGGGGCCATTCTATATGGGGCATTAGATATCGGGGTCGTTCCTGGTGCTAATTTAATCACGAACTCGATCTCTCTATCTGGCGGAAGTCCAGGCAAATCTTCTGGAAATACGTCTACAAAATCTCTAATGAACGGTATCTCTTCTAACTTCGCACTCTTTTTATGTGTATCAACTATGTAGGCTAAGTATCCTACACATCCTTGTCTCAGTAACTTCTTGGCTTGCATCACCGTCAGACAACTTGCTTGTCGAGGTGACTTGCTGCCATAAAACACCACCTTTAACGGAGTTATAAGGTTAACACATTTCTTTTTGCAATCAATCACTACCCCACAATTGAATAACCAATCCATTCCCAGTATAACATCAAATTCCCCAAGTTTAATAGATATCAAATCTACCACCATCTCGTGACCCTTTATAACCACTCTACAATTTTTATATATAAACCTAACAGGAATCACTTCCCTATTCGCAATCTTTATGGTTAAAGGGAAATCTAGTTCTTCTTGAGGCAAATCTAAATTCTGAGCAAAATCATCAGATTTAAATGAACAAGTAGCACCCGAATCAAATAGCATATATGCATTAATGTCATTAATCGGAATGATACCTGACACCACATCCTTTGACTATGCAGCATCTTACACGGTCATATTGAAAGTTTTGGCAGTGGGTCGGCTTGATTGCACTAGCCCAGTGATAGTTAACGTACCACCACTGTTGCTTCCCTTTCCTCCACTTGCACCTCTCGCTGTATTTCTAGGGTAATCACGAGCCATATGATCCTTCGACCCACAAGTGAAATAGGCTCCTCCCTTCTTCGGGCTAAAACAATTTGTTGCAATGTGACCCTCCTGGCCACAATTGAAATAAACCTACTTACCCTTCAGACACTCCAGTGTGGTTCTTCCCGCAAGTAGTGCAAGATTCGAGTTCTCTGATGAACACTTTCAAATGAGTGTAAGGATATTCTAATCCGTCATATTTCTCGAAATCTAGATTTTTAAAATTTTCTAGATATCGGGCCCCGGGAAAGATGCATAGGTCTGAGTAGTTAACACTACCATATGCTTCAGTCCCTTTGATTGACCGGATGGTTTCTTCCATTTGCTGAAATTTCTTTTGAATATCACCAGTTTCTTGATCTTCTTTAAGATTGGTGATGTAAGGGGTTTTGTTGGATTTTTCATTATTTTGAGGCTTAGGTATCTGAGCTTCATTTTCTTTGTTAGTACCCTGACTGCCACCTTGTATGGATAACTCTAGTTGAGTGGGTAATATCTTCCCCTGAGTACTTTTGCTCTATTCTTTTAAGAAGATAGCTAATCCTACTATCTGATTTTTGAGTCCCTCAAACTCCTCTTGAGACACGAAACTTGTCCCCTGTTGGGTATTTTCTTCCATGTTAGTGGATAGGTTCTGAGCCTTCTTAAACTTAGACCGAGTAGTGGGACCAATTTTTTCCTACAATAAAAGTAGGTATGTTGATTTTGATATATATATTAATAGGATGCATGCTATGCAATGTGTCATTTTTTGAGGTTTTTTAATGTTTTCCTTCAAAACAATGGTTAGTGGTTTTACTGGCAAGATATCATGACAGGATTTAATATATGTACAATAATAACATTGACATGGAATGGAAATGATATTCACATTTTTCTTTTTTTTCTTTTTCTTTACATTTACATGGAATTGTAATTTACATTGAATCAAAATTTACATGGAATTGAAAGGGAAAGGCATGAAGAGACTCCCCTTCGCGTTTGGTTTATCAGAGGTTGACCTATCTTAGGTTACTCTCGCGGCTTTTTCTGCATGAAGGTCCCCAGATCATCGCAATTTATTAGATAGGAAGTTAATCCAATTTTTCAATTGGAGTGAATCTAAGTGGCGCCTTTCTTGAGCCTCGCAGGATTAGTCTCCTTTGAGTCCAGTAATCAAACTCCGATAGGTTCGCCTCCTAGTGGAGGAATCATTTATTTACATCCATTCAATGTATAGATAACATCCACACACAGGCAGATAAAAAAGGGAATTTGAAAAGTTTGAAAAGCGGCTTAATCCCTCTACTCCATCCCCAGCAGAGTCTCCACCTGGCGACGTTGGGAAAAATTTCTCTTTATTCCCTCTTTTAAATATTTCTTACCCTTTATGTTTTCTACATGGTTCGAATCTTGTTGAAAGGGTGAAACTAACAAAAGAGTCTGACATAAAATGTCGACGATTTGAAAAGATTTAATTTTAATGATTGGGCCGATTAAATAGAGTAACCAGTTGGTATGAGTTCAAATGGTTGTACCAAGTCAACTGGAATTTTGGTAGAGGTTTGTTTGCAATATGGCCCAAATGTGACTCTATTTAATTGGTTTAGAATCCGAGATTCATGGAGTTCAGGGGCTTGCTTAAGTGAGGGGAAGGTATTAGGCACCCCCGACTTCCATAAAACATGGTTATCGCGTCTTTTCAATTCCCTAAGCATGTGTGTATATGTGGATGTGATACAAATAAATGTACTTGCAGTGATTTATTTGAAAGTAGTATTATGCCTCTTTTGCTCCTATATACAAAAGGTTTGATTTATAAAATCAAATTTTAGCAAAGAATTTAAAGGTGAGATTTTGAAAAGCAATATTCAAACCCTTATGCTCGCATAGTAATTGAGGCCTTTGATACTTCAATTTTATTCCATATTTGGCTTGATTTGATTTTATTGAGATGCAAAGCATCTTTAATATTATAATATATATATAAGTGTCAGGCCCCTTATGGGCAGGAAAGCCATCGAAGTGACCTGAGCACCACAAGTAATGATTTTATTATTCTGAGGCCTTAAATCCAGATCACCGTTTTAAGGTCCCCCCATTTTACATTTACAAAGGATTGAAAGCTATCTATACAGCCCAAATATGTCCATCATGGGAATCGAATCTTAATCCATAGATTAATCATAGATCTCATGATTCCTAGGCTCATATTATATCATTGAGAAGCTTGCACAACAAATATTAAAATAAATTGCAGAATAGAATCTAGACATCGCAAAACAAAGGATTCATCAATTAAATCATTGCATGCGCGTAGCTAAGCTTCTTGTTTCCTCTAGATACAGATCTAGGGTCGCGTAGTCGCTTAATATTTACAAAACTTAGAAAGAAAACTAGATTTAAATAAATCTTAGCCATTCTAGCTCAACAGTTCCTATTTTACAACTTTTAAACCAGTTAAAAATTAGATATGGCTAGATTTAGATAAATCTATTCCACAAATTTTAAATATTACAGCTTTACATTGAATGAACAATTAAAACTGATATTTAATCATAATAAACAATTAACATATATATATATATATATATATATATTAAAGCAAGAAAAGCCACGCATTTGCAATCCAGGTAAATTTAAGATATATATATATATATATATATATATATATTAAAGCAAGAAAAAACTTCAGATCTGAAAGGATATTATAGTGTGTAACGAGGAGGGTTTTAGACTGCTTTTGAAGCTTGAAAACTCAGTTTCCACCGGTTAAAACTTGATATGTCGTAATATATGTATAAAAGTGTTTACAAAGAAGAATATCAGAGTTTAGAACACTGTTGGAGTGGTTAAAAGCTGAAATGGGCATAATTCCCTCCATTTTCTTCTTCTTCTTTTTTAAAATGGTTGATGGGAGTCTATTTATGGACCAAATTAGTCGCGTGTCTACCTGTGGCTAACTCGGGTGGGCCCGGCCCCGTTGGTCCATTTGTCTCGAAGTACGTCCACTCCGACCAATGCGTTGTCTGCTCGAACCTTCATAACTTTCAATCCGGGAATCTGATGGATGTATACTATACTTTTTTGAAACGACCTTTTCGAGAGCTACATAATGACATGAGATTTGACCTTTTTTGAATTAGGGATGACGGGTCCATGACCAGATCTTAGAGTCTTTGCAGTCCATCCTTTGAGCTTTCTTGTGCTATTTTCACTCAGAATTGACGTTATGGTTCTACATGACCTTCATGGCAGTGATTTGAATTTATTTGATGTTGTGTTGGTAAAATTACTCTTTTTCCCTCTTGGGTTGGTTCCGGTCTTGACGTGGCGGCATCTATCTTCCTCGGGGTTATCTCTGAGGTTTAACTACTAGTGCTTCCTATATGTATTTAGGGTTATTTCTGAAGTTGATTTGATGATTTCTCGGGGTTGTTTCTGGGATTTAATTTGATCTCACAGGGTTGTCACCGAGGTTTGGCTTGAACTCTCTGGGTTGTTTGGCTTGATCTCTCAGGGTTGTCATCGAGGTTTGTCTTGATCTCCCGAGGTTGTCACCGGGGTTTGGTTTGATCTCCTGGGGTTGTCACCAGAGTTTGGCTTGATCTCCCGGAGTTTTCATTGGGGTTTGGCTTGATCTCCCGTGGTTGTCCCTAGAGTTCGAATTGTTCTCCCAGGGTTTGGCTTGATCTCCCGATATTGTCACTGGGGTTTGGCTTGATTTCCTGGGGTTGTCACCGGGGTTTGACTTGATCTTTCGTGGTTGTCAGCGGGGTTTGGCTTGATCTCTCGGGGTTATCACTGGGGTTTGGCTTGATCTCCCGGGGTTGTCACTAGGGTTTGACTTGATCTCCCGGGGTTTGGCTTGATCTCCCGGAGTTGTCATCGAGGTTTAACTTGATGATTTTAACTTTCAGGGTTATGTCTGGAAGATAAAAGATTATTCTGCCCTCCTACATGGTTAGTAACAGGAATGCAAAATTTTGAGTGTCTATAGTGCGGTCGCAGAAAAGCCTTTTTCTTGTAGTGTCGGACTTATAAGAGAACAAGAAAGTGTACCTGAAGTGTGTATAGTCATCTATCATTGTGAGAAAGTAGGAACGTAAATGTTCATGCCTTTCTTTCACATTCATAAGGTCAAACATGCCTGAGTGAATGAGTTGCAAGGGTGTTTCTGCCCTAGTGCCTTTACAAAATGGTTTTCTAGTTAATTTCCCTGTTAAATAATATTCACAATTGGGTAGATTTACCATAGCGAGTGGGCCTAAAAGACATGCTTGAGCTAACCTGGCCATTCTATTTTGTTATATATGGTTTAATATATCATGTCATTGAATTAAACTATCATGATCATTTTCAACAAGCAAGGAATAAGAATAATTACTATTAATGCTAGAAACAATAGTATCCAAAACAATAAAACCATTAGAAATAAAATCATATCCAAATATATTTGTCCCATGCAAAATTATTACAGAATTGTTCTCAAAACTAACAGAGTATCCTAAACAAAGTACTAATAAAAAAGAAAATAAATTTTATAGGACATCCGGTACATAAAGTACATCATATAGGGATAATGTTGATCATCCTCCCATTTCTAGTTTGTAGGTGCCAATGCCTAGCACGTCCACACTAGAATCATTCCCCATATATACTCTTCTGCCAACCAGAATGCGACGATATTCCACAAGTCCACTTTGATCTCTAGCTATGTGGTTCATTGTTCCGGAGTCTACAATCCACATATGAAGAGAATGATCAACAAAAACAATACTTGATACTAAGAACATAGAAATATTAAGACTAGGCATTACCTTTTTTGGCTCAGTGCATTCATAAGCGAAGTGTACCTCCTTGCCACAATTGCAGCGTGTCATCTTGGCTTTTTCCATTTTACCAGAACCTCGTTTTCCCCTCTTTCACTTGTCGACACCCCCACTCGAAGCTCCTTTAGGCGCAGTAGGATAAGCAATTTTCTTTCCCTTTTGGGGCTTGAACCCTCTATAAGAGTTTGATTTAGTTACATATGCCATAAAGATCTTAATAACCTCAAGGTGTTCAGCCTCAATCTCCAAGTGACAGCAAATATCATAAAAGTTTTTGATATTCACATTATGGGTCATGTTGACCTACATATGTTCCAACTATCGGGAAGAGAATGAACGACCACTGAAATTTATTGTTCATCTGACAATTGAGGACCACCGGATCATATTAGTCATAATTCGATGGTGTTGTTTCATGGTGTTGTTCTCTCTTTTTTTGTAACCATCAAATCTTATGGCTAATTCCCTCAACCTTGTTAACGAGGTGCCACCAAACATAGTTTTAAGAATTTCCCACATTTCTTGTGTATTAGAGTATTTCACAAACTCAAACAAAAAGTCATTGTTCATGCAGCTCAGCAATGTTATACGAGCGATACAGTCCTTTTTGCGCCAACTTTCGAAGGCTGCAACGTTGATCGAATCATTTACATGTTCATCCTCTAGTTTTTTCATCTTGGACAACAGGGTTTTTTCAACCTCTTACTCCTCCAAGGCCATCTTGACTTTTCGGTGCCACACGTCGTAGTTATCTTCATCTAATTTATTTCCTTGGTTAAGGTCTGAGATAATGTGTTTTGAAGTCATTTCTGCTTTGAATTGAAATATGAGAATTAATTAGGGTTCACCATAGTATATAAAATATATTTGCAGCATGAACCAAATTAACATAAAAATAATGTGACATAAATACAAAAGGGGGACTTGGCTAAGCTTAGGAATTACAATCCATATAAATATCTAATTATTTAAATTTAATTTTATCAGCGCATAAGACGTGTAATTTAGCTACAACCTAAATCACTCCCACTAGGAACAAGAGTACATGTGTAATTATAGCATGGTAATTTAATTCCAAGCATCAACAATTAATATTTCAAAAATATTAAGAAAGTGAATTAAATAATAGGAAATATTACTGAATTAATATACCAAGTATGCTATACCATTGAAATACTTTCAAAAAAAATCAATAGTAACTTATCATAATAAAATGTTACTGTAATTTTCTGAATTCTTTTTGATAATTAAGCTAATTATAACAATTAATTAACTATTGCACGATTAAATTGGAAATTAACTAAAATTATCCAAATATATTAATTCCCAAAATTTTAGTGGAAACATTAATTTTATGCCAATAATTAATTTATGTTAAATTTCCAAAATTTAATAATCATTATTACTATTTATTAATTAATTTTCATGTATTTATCAATTAGCAAAAAAAATTGAAAATTATTATAAAATTGCAAAGTTGGCTCGTAACATGTCAAAGATCGGGTCAATTGGAGGATCGCACCAAAGTGTTAGAGTTTGGGCTCAGAGTTCTTGAGGCGTGTGTGATGGACTCTATGGCATGCTTACGTGAGGGGGTCATCGCCCGGATCATTTCTAGCATAGTTGGTAGAGTGGAACTCTTTCAACACTTCAACCCAACATCAACATTGAGATGAGAACCTTGGTACAATCGATCAAGCAATGAAGTTGTGTTGAATGGAACACCAATGATGCCTAAACCCCGTGTTTATATTGAAATACGAACCTTGGCACAATCGACGATTGATGCGGTAGAAGACACCACACACAACTATGAATTATTGTATCATAAGTCAAATTGAATCTCAAAGAATAACTAAGAAAGTATCTTAAAAATTCTTCAAAGAACCAAAAGAGTAGAGAATAATTCTAACAATAATTGATAAATCTGAATATTATTAAATGTTAATGTGAATTACATCCATAAGCCTTTAATATTAGTAATTGAAACCCTAAAAATCCAATAAGGAATAAACAAGTGTTTTGGAATCAAATCTCTAACTAAATGTGTCCTAATTACATTAGAATTATGAAAATATACTAAAATATCAAATTTAGGAAGTAAATCCGCATCCAATCTGTCAAAACCTACAAGAAGCATTTTGTAGAGGCTAACTAAAAGAAGCTTAGTGAAGTTTCGGTTACAATACAATTTTATTCATGATTTAAAATAAATTTTTCAATAAGTCAAGGTTCTACTTGGGTATTGGATACCGACTTTGGTTATCATAAATATAGATTTATGAAGGGACCAACCAGAAGTAGAAAGCTAAACAAAGATAAGTAATCCTACGTGTGGAAATGAAGTAAAGGTTGCTGCATCAGCCATAGGAACTTGTAGTTTAGCACAGCCTACGGGCAAGTCTAATAAGTCAATAAGTTGTTATTGTATTCCAGTTCTCGTTGGAAACATTATTTCCATTTTATTATCGGACAATGAAATCTTTAGTATTATATTTAACAACAATTGTTGTTCTCTTTATAATAATAATAATGTTTTGTATAGAACTGGAATATTACTTAATGGATTTTGTATACTTGACTTATCTGAAAAATTATTTTACAAATTCAACAAACTAGTATAAGAAAAAGGAGATGATTATTCAAAAGGTTGAATGTGTGTATTTGCTGAAATACAATTGTAAATTATTTGAAAGGTTCAAAGAATTCATAAATGAAATAAATTGGCAAAGTATTAGGATTCTTTGATCGGATCAAGGAAAGAATACTTGTGCAATGAGTTTCTAAATCATCTCAAATGGTTTTCTCACAATGGACGCCTCCTGATACGCAATAATTGATTGATGTATCTAAAAGGAATAATCGTACCTTGTTGGACATGGTGCGGTCCATAATAATTTTACCAACATTCCAGTATCCCTCTAGGGTCATGTCCTAGAAATGGCTGCATATCTACGAAAAAAATAACCTCAAAATCCGACCACAAGACTCCATAAAAGTTAGGGAGAGGAAGGATTCCTAATCTTAAGTACGTTAAGATAAGGGGTTGTCCAACTTATGTGAAAATGTTTCAAAGGATAAGCTTGGGACAAGATTTGACAAGTACAGATTTGTGGGACATCCTAAAGTAAGTTTAGGGTATATGTTCTATAATCCTACTTAGCAAAAGGTGTTTGTTGTGAAACATGCTGCCTTTTAAGATAAAGATGTTTATCATTGAAGGGGATAGTGGGAGGATACATCTTGAAGAGTTCAAGAACCACAAAACACTATAAGTCAAACAAGAGGAACTCAGATGTACCTCATTGTACCACAACCGAATCATAACCGAATAAGAACGAAGATGCCTAGGAGGTATGGATTCATCATAGATGATGATGATGAGGTACGCATCATAAAGATGATGATCCAGTTACATACGATGAGGTAAGAGTTGTAGACACTCAGAGAAATGGATTGAAGCAATCTTCTCAAAAATGGAACATTCATTTTGATATGATAACCAAAAGAGTTTGATTTTATCAAAAATAAGAATGAACCTAATGTGTAAAAAAGGGTCAGTCAGTGGTAACGTTGTGATATTCCTAGTATTATATGTTGATATACTACGGATAAGGAATAACATATCAATGCTACAATCAGTAAAGATAAAGTTGTCTAAACATTCCTCCATGAATGATTTGGGAAGAGTATCTTAATTGGGGATACAAATATATACAGATAGATTCAAGAGGATACTCGACTTAACCCAAGGAATGTATATTCATTTGATACTAAAGTCATTTAGCATGGCAAACTCCAAGAGATATCTTATGTTGATGAGACATGGAGTATATCTTTCTTAATAGTCCCCATAGACTCCTAAAAGAGAGATCGCATGAGTGACAATCATGTATATAATGAAATATACGAGACATGATGTTGATCAGTCATATTCTAGAGAAAATCACTGTAAGACATGTGAAAAACATTTTAAAGTACTTAACTGGCACTAAGGATGTGATTAAAATTTATGGTGGGTCTAAATTAAAACAAGAGGGCTTAACAGACTCGAGTTTTTTTAGACAGACCAAGACGACAGAAAATCTACTTTAAGGTAAAGCATTACCTTGAACGGTGGTGTAGTGAATTAAAAAGGTTTCAAACGGCAAATAGTTGCTGGTTTAGTGATAAAGACAAAGTATATAGCTATAAATGAAGCTGCAAGTTGATTGTTTGGATGAAAAGTTCATTACAGAACTAGGAATAATTCCTAAGTCTCATCTTGGATCTAAACATGTGTTGTGGCACTTTCATTTGATTATAGGAATCATTGAAAGATGAGAAATCACTATAGAGATAGTGGACTCTCAAGAACAACATTACATATCCATTAACTAAAGCTTATCAAATAGCAGGATAATTATCACTTAGAGAAGAAGAGTATGAGATACCATGACAATTGGCTTTAGTGTAATTGGGAGATTGAAAGTAGTATGCACACAAGCCAATCATTTTTGATGATAAAACATATACTTTGTAACAATCTCATTCATTTATTAATAAAAAGTATTAATTTATTAAAATCTTTTAATTATCTACATGATGATGTTTTATAATATATGATAAACCCATAGTTTTAAGCAATACTTTTAGAATAATGACGATGATCATTCTAATGAGATCTAAATTCTTAGAAAGCTTAAAACTAAAATAGTTCTCAATCGTTGGATTACTAAATTGGGGATTAGTGAATCCGGATAGATCGGTACATACGTTGCTTGCTCGTTGGATGAGGATGATTGATCTCATGATCATTTGTGTTGAGAAACTAAAGTAAGTATATAGGTGCTTATTAGAGAATAATTTCACGGAACGTGGCTCGTTAAGGAATACCTAATGGAGTTTTACTTATCCATCAATAGAATTCTCAGAGTGATAGTAATACAAGTAATCCTTGGACTTGAGATCATCATAGTATTTTGTGTATGATGAATTATACTTTGACTTATTCCTTAAGACCTTTAGGGTATATCAAAGGGTATTTTTGGGTATAATAAGTTGTATATGGAGATAATATATGATCAATAAAGAATCTACCGCTTCTAGTAAAAGAAGAGAAATGTCCCATGTGATTCGATAAATGACAACTCAAGAGTCCTCAAAAGCGTAATGAAATTAGAAAGGAGTTTCTAATTTGCATTATTTGAGTTATGCATTTAAGGATCGAAATACATATAATTAAATAAAATAAGACTTGATGTAATTTCATGTCTTATATTTAATTGGGACATTAGATGGTGGAAGGATTGAATTGTACGGTAACTATTTACTCAAAGGTTCTTTTATGATTAATGTTGAAATCTATATTATCCTAAAAGTCGTTGATCGCTAGAGAGGCTTATCCCTATCAGAGAATAAATATTATTTATTTAAATAAATTAATAGTTTAATTTATTTATTTAAATAAGATTAGAAGTGTTCTAATTGATTTATTCACAACCGGTTTAATATGGAGAACCTAAAAGGTCACACCATAGAAGGAAGAATAATTATTTAAGAAGTTAATGGCATAATCGTAATAATAAGTTAAGTATATTTAATTTAATCTATGGTGATAGAATAAATTAAATAGCTTAATATTTTGAAAATATTAAATATAAATTAATAAGAGGAATCTTATTAATATTATTACAATTATTATTATTTTAATTTCTAAAGAGTTTTAATACTCTCATTTATTCCTAATAAGATTAGGAGGCTATTTAATTAAAAGATTTTAATTAATTATTCCTAATAAGATTAGGAGCCTAATTAATTAAAGGAGTTTAATAAAATTAAAATAAAACTCAATTCCTTAATTATTAAGGAGGGTTGTCCACATCTATAAATAAGAGGAGTCTTATTATGGGTGAAGTTGTTGTTGATTTTTTCACAACATACGTAATTCTAATTATTGGGAGAGTACACCCTTTCTATGAGAAATAGAAAAATTAGGGTTTTGCCAAATACTCATCTTTTTGAATCTTTCTTCTTTCTTGGTGGATCACCTCTAGAGGCCAAACACTTGGGTGGCTAACGTTGATCAAAGGAAAGAACCAAACTCGGTGGATTCAAGTTGAACGCGAAAAATATTGGAGGTGAACTTGTACCTGAGAAAACTCGAATCTTCAAGGGTATGATTCTTGTTCTTCATATTTTTCGTTTAATTAATAATTGCGCATAAAGGATGATCCGGGTATATGATTTGAATTTTAAAACTCTAATTTTCCACGTTTCCGCTTATTTTGTGCAATTTGATTGCGTTCATGAATATTACAAACCTAACAATGGTATCAAAGCCAAACTTTTATGCGAATTAGTAATTGTTTTAATTTGATATGTATATTAATATATGTTTAGAACAATTTAATTGAGCATAATTTTATTGTATAAAATTTATTTAATAAAAAAAAGGCCGAAATCTTTTTCCGAAAGCCTATTTTTTTTTATCCTGCGTCATCCACGTGATTCTCATAAATCACAGTTACATGTATTACGTTATTCTTTTGAAAAGTAATCATATTGAAATGTTCCAGGATTATTTACTTTAATCACTTTTGGATTCATGTGTTACATTTGAATCACTTTTGGAATCATGATAACTAGTATACTGGAATTTCCTGTTTACGTTAGTATATATATTATATATATATTATAATGTTTTTACGTATATATATATATATATATATATATATATATATATATATATATATATATATATATATATATACCGTAATATAAATATTTTATATATATATAATATATATTTTAATGATTTATAATTAAAATAAAAGTTTATTTTAATTTTAAAATTAGATTTCATGATAACTAATTAGAGTTGGAATTGTATTTCATGATAACTAATTAGAGTTGAAATTAGATTCCATGTTTTCTTAAATAAAGGAGTTTATTTAGATATGAAATAAGATTTCATATTATTCAAAATAAAGGAGTTTATTTGTGAATAGGAAAGAAAATATGTGTTTCCTTTAATAAAGGAGTTTTTTTGGAATTGATTCCATAATTAATTAAAATAAATGAGTTTATTTTGATTAAAATAAAATAGTTTATTTTATTCAAAATAGGATAAATTAAAATAAAAGAGATTTATTTTAATTTAAATTTGGATTAAAATAAAGTAGTTTATTTTGATTCAAAATTAGATTTTATACTAATTAAATTTGTCCATTAAATGATATTAATATATATATGGAATGTTTATTATTCATGAGATGAATGTTATTTAGTAATACATATGGTGATGTGTATGATAATAAATGAGATTGATTATGGACTATTGACCAATGTGATTGGATTTTATTTTAGTTGGATGCATGAATGTATGGGTGGGGTCTGCGTACCTCGTCTTCTCTAATTTTTCTTAATGTAAATTTTATCTCCCTCCTATGTACTTCACATTGACTGCTGCTCAATGTTTCTATTTATTTTTAAATAGTTTTGTAATAGGAATAGTTAGAATTAATTTTGAAGAATTAGAGATCAAGGAGAAAGGAGCGCTTGAAGACCCGTTTGTAATGGAGCCCTGGTTTAAATGTAATAGTTATATTTAAATATTAATTCTTGCACCCATAGAGTTTGACCTTTTGGTTCACTTAGTGGCTCTAGTGAACCAAACTAGAATAAAAGTTCATAATCAATCCAGGTAGAATATAATATTTTATATGTGCATGTTTATACTATATATATTATATATTATGCAAACATGCTTCGCATGTTCATTAATATGACGCGTATTTTATATATATATGTGTATGTGCGTTAAACAAAATGAGACAAATTAATAACCAAACCCTCAAATAAATTATATTAAGTTGTAGCGTTCAAAGATATTTGGAATATCGAGCGTCGCCTTCTAGATTGGTAAAACAAATAGAGTATTAAATATTTAATATGAGTTTGTTGTGCACACACAAGGCAAGTATTAAATATTTAAGATGTTGTCTTATCACATTTAATGCTTATAAATAGACCAATAATCTTTGTTTTTGTTGTACACACAAGAGACGTAGTTTTTCTTTTGAATATATGGAGTGCTAGGTATGACATAACTTAGATCATTTTAGTTCGGATGTGCACACACTTGATCATTATGATCTAAGAGGCAAAATACAAGGAGTTTTATAGTAGATGTAATTGACAAGAGTTGTCTACCTATTTATTTATATATAGTTTGTTGTGCACACACAAAGCTATATACATTTGAAATGAGATCCTTATTCTCACTAGCATATCTTTAATTAGATATTGCCGAACTATATATTGAGGGTAATATAGTTTGAAGAAAATAGTGGGAGATACCAATTTAAAATAAGACCTAAATTATTTTTGTAATTAATAAAAGAATATATGCTAAAATGTTGTTAATTATAAATTCATTTATAGAATTATACAATGTCTAAATTACTATCACTGCGTAGCATATTAGATGCTAAATTAACCGGACTGAATTAAACGAATTGGTTAAGGAAATTGAGAACAATTTTCATAGCTGAAAAGCTATCTTATGTCATTATTTCATAGAATAGTGAGGACTACTAATGCTATCATCTGGACCGTCACTCCGTTCCCCAACTAGTCTTGGCTACGTTCTCATTTCCTGAAGAGGACAATGAAAGCATAAGGGTGAGCTCAACTAGCCCAGTAAGAAATATTATGACTAAGATAATGCAGAATAATTTATTGTTATTCTTCAAAAGTGTTAAACTGATAAAATATAACAAACATCAAGTTTAACTGCAGCGGAACAAGCAATCCATTAGAAGAGTCAAGTAGAGCATAAAATCTATTATCTTCTATGATTTAAAAGGTTTTTCATCACTTTTATCATCGAGACTCGCCAATAAATAATCCACATCATCGAATCACCCCTGCACTACGGCCAAAGATATTCTTTAGTATTACGACCACAAATTATCCATGCACTACGGGCCAAAGATATTCGTGTATTCATCAATGGTCATGATCATGCCAACAACTGTCCATCAATGCACTACGGGCCAATGAGGACTTTTACCACATCATTTGTAACATTACGATCATGATTATATCAAATAAATCCTGGTCATAATCATACCAAATCCATCTATGCACTACAGGCCACAGATGACTTTCAACATAATATAAACATGAGGATGATGACAATGATATAAGAATTTAATAAAACAAGTTCAAGGATAAATTTTTATAGATTTATAATTTAATTTATCCAGAAATCAATAACGTCCAAATTGTCAACATGATACTGCTTTGTGGAGTAAAATTCAAGAAAAATATTGTACCATAAATAATTTGGACCAAAAACGAATAAATTTTTATCATGAATAGTATCTGTTGATTATATCACGTTTTGGCCTAATGTTTTGATGATGACTTGTTCATTGGTACTAAATTCTTTATTGTGAATTTCAGGAATTGTTTCAAGAATCGTTTGATGAATTATTCAAGAAGAATGAAGAGAATTTGAGTCTTAAGAAAAATATGTAAGGTCATTGCAAATATTTAATTTTTCAATGCAAGGCTCTAGGACATTTTATGTGTGTATTATTATTTTGAGCATATCTAAAATCTGTTATTACTAACTGCTATTAAGAAAAATGTATTTGCATGCATGCATAAGAGAGAGTCCTGTTTGAATTAATTGAGTTTTACATATGTGAAGATAATTCATGTGTTGGGTTCTTAAAAGTTGTTTGTGCCAACCAAGGTGTGATCATTATCTGTTCAAATAATTAATTGCATTTTTCTTGGTTATACAAGATAATGATGGTACTAAGAATTTTTTTGTTCTTTATCTGTTGGCATTTTGCAAGTATTACGGAACTAACATTTTACTAAGGAGTCTAGCTTAAATAAATTTCTGGGCTATACTAGTCGGAGATATTTAAAGTGGATTAATTTTGAACAGGTCAGTAACTTTAATAAGGCGGCAGTTATAGGCTATATATGTTGTACACGGAACTTATTACCTTTATGCGTTTATCTTTGACATAGTCTATATCTTTTAAAATGTTTCCAACAGTAATAAAATCATAACTTATCTTTGGGATTTTTGTTGGCAACGTCATTATTGTTACAATGGAACTATGTTGAATGAGAAACGGTATTATATTTTTGGCCTATAAAAGCAGCTGAGAACAGTGAACAATAACAACACTTGAATCAATTATTGCACTTACATACTTGGAAAACTATTCTATTTTTGGTGCAAATTTTGAGCTGCTGATATTCTCAGTCAACTTTCGTGAGCCTCATATTGGTGATATCTATCTTTTATTACTTGATCATTGCATTCACTAGTTAAGCCTTGCATTGTTAAATTGCTTATTTGCTTTGATCATTAGACCTCTATTATTGTAATCTTATTTTTATTTAGACTAAGTGTTGTCTAAGGGAATTTAATCCAGGTAGATTAAGGTTTGGTTACAAACAGGTTCAAGGAAGCATAGGTGCTTAAGGAGTGCATTGGTGCACAAGGAACAAGAGTGCTCAAGTGAATTATTGTAATTTAATTTTATAGAATCTGTATTGTAACAAGTCTTTTAAAGAAATAAATGTGAGTCTCCAATACTAGTTGGTATTGGACGTGGAGTAGGCTATTATTATAGAGGGTAATAGCCAAACCACGTAAAAATCTTGGTGTTATTTTTATTACTTGATTTAACTTAATTTCACTCAAGTTAATTGATTTGCTAAATAAACAAAATTTAATCGTAAGAATTTTTATTATCATTAAATATTTTATTTTACTTACAAAAACACCAAGAAATTTTCTTAAACAAAAATTTAATTCTACAGACCATATTCATTCAAAGAAGTCGCATTCATCATTATAGTTGATTACATTCAATAATTTGGTTTAAAGTTTTTAAATTGGTCATAGTTTGTATCCACATTTATTCAACCCCCTTCTAAGTGTGCCTTTATCTCAATTTCATTTGGTATCGTAGCTGCTCTAGTTACTTGGTCTTAAAAGTGACTTATAGGAAAGATTTTGATATGGCGCACGCTTCAGAAACAACAATCGTGAAGGTCAATCAACCAATAGACCTCCACCGTCTTTGCATGGAACGTAAAACTACAACTTCGAAATTCGAATGAGGATCTACCTTAAAAGAGATCCTTGGGAATGGTGGGTTGTGGAGAATGGACCAGATTATTCCAAGTAAAGATGACGGTACTCAAAAGACTTTGCTAGAGATGGATTCAATCTGAAACCTTAATGGTCTCCTATGACTCAAGAGGCGATGAATACTCTATTAAGCGGCATAGTGCAAATCAAAGATTGATAAAGTATCCTCATGCAACATAGCTAAGGAAATTTGGGATACTCTAGTGGTGAGTCATGAAGGAACATCAAAAGTTCGAGAAGTTAAACTAAGCATGCTTATGCATGATTATGAGATGTTCAAACTTGAGAAAGATGAAACTATAAAGATGGCTCAAGCAAGGTTCCTTGTTCTTCTGCACTCTTTAAAGTTACTAGACAAATCTATTCCACAAAGTGAGATTAATCGTAAGTTACTCCGGGCTATGCCCAAGAGGTTTGCATCTAAGATTACTACTCTTCAAGATTCTTCTATTATATCTACTATGGATACACTAACCCTTTTTGGTGAACTTGAGGAATATGAACATCAGTTAAAGAGGTATGATGATGAGGAGAAAACTCCTCGTAGGAAGGTTTTAGCTCTTAATGCATGAAATGAAGAAGAGCTTGATGATGATTCTGACGAAGAGATAGTTATGATGTCACGGAGACTTAAAGGACTTCTATAAAGAAAGAATAAACGAAAGAATATCTTCAACTCAAATAAAGGCAAAGTAAAACAAACTGAAGAAACGTGTTTTGAATGTGGACATCCAGGGCACTTCAAGAAGGACTGTTTTCAACTAAAGAATAAAGGAAAAATAGGCTTCAAGGATAATAAGAGAAACAAGGCACTGGTCACTTGCAGTGATGAAGAAGAATCTGAAGTTGAGATCGACGCCAAGGATGAGATAGCTCAAGTATGCTTCATGGGAATAGAAGGTGAATCAAATGAGGTATCTATTTTTGAAATTATTTCTTTGAAACAAGAAAATGAGAAATTGAAAGAAAAGAATGCATATTTGAAAGACTAGTTAACACATTAATGGGTAAAGTAGAATCTTTGATAGATGAAAAGAAAAATATTGAAAAGGAATCTATATGTAAAGAAGAAAAAGTTTTGATTGCTAAAAATGATTTTCTTGAGAATTATAACAAAGTTCTTTTTAACAAAGTGACTTACGTGAACAATGAAGTTGAAAAATTGACAAATGAATTGAAAATGCGAGATGTATGTATTGATGCTTTTGGTAATGAATCCCGCCTAAACCCATTCATACTAATGAACTTCAAAAGGAAGTAGATTCATTAAAATATCTCTTCGCTAGATTCGCTTCAAGGAGAAGAAAATCTAACTGCTATGTTAGGAAAACAAAAACCTAGTTTTGATAGACAAGGAATAGGTTATAATCCCACTCATAAAATCCAGAATGTGAATATGCTTAGATCCAAGTCAGCGTTTCAAATTGAATTATTGTTCTCCTTTCACAACATGCAAAAATTGTGGTATTATAGGTCACTTGGACATAAATTATTTTAAGAAAATAAGATTAAAAGGTATGGGTTAAAAGGTTGATTTACTTATAACTAACCCTAAAGGACCCAAAAGATGTGGGTACCAAAAGATAAATCAATTTTTCTTGACATGTGTATGTTTCAAGAAGGTTCCATCTCAAAAATGGATTCTTGATAGTGGATGCTCTCGCCACATGACCGTTGACAAATCAAAGTTCGTGGAACTAAAAATCAAGAATAAAATGGAACTAGTCACATTCGGATATAATCGAACTTGTGAGATTATTGGAAAAATAAAATCCAGAATGGTAAGGTTAACATCGATAATGTTCATCTTGTTAACTGGCCTTGAATTTAATCTTATTAGTATAAGTCAATTAATGGATAATGGTCACCAAGTCGGGCTTTTGATAAAGAAAATGCATTATTTCTCATGGTACTAACAATGTTTCTCTAGTTGCACAAAGAGAAGGAAATATATATACTATTAACTTTGAGGAACAGGGATGAAGAATTATGTCTTGCATCCAATGCAAGATGAGGCTAATCTGGGCACAAGAGGATGGGACATGTTCACAAGGCTCTAATCAAGAAATTGTCCTCAAAGAATCTTGTCAAAGGTTTGCCAAAGATAAAATATGAAAAGAAGGGAATATGTGTCCTTGCCAACTTGGAAAACAAGTAAGGACATCATTTAGTGCAAAGAATATGGTATCAACCTCTACTCCTTTACAATTACTTCATCTTGATTTATTTGGCCCAGAAAGGCATGCTAGTATTAATGGTAAATTTTATGCATTTGTCATAGTTGATGATTTTTCTAGATATACATGGGTATTATTCTTAAGAACCAAAGATGAAGCATTTAAAGAGTTTGAGAAATTGATAAGAAATTTAGAGAATAATATAGTCTCAAACTTATAAAAATTAGAAGTGATCATGGTACCGAATTTCAAAAAGACTTTATTACATTTTGTGATAAAAAATGTATAAGTCATGTGTTTTCAGCTCCTAGAACTCCTCAACAAAATGGAGTAGTGAAAGAAAGAATAGAACACTTCAAGAAACAGCTAGAACACTTTTACAAGAAAGCAAACTTCCAAAGAAATTTTGGGCCGAAGCTGTTAATTCTTTATGTTATGTGTTAAATAGAGTTCTTATTCATTCTATTATTTTGAAAACTTCTTATGAGCTTTTGAATAATAAAATTCCTAATATAAGTTATTTCAAAGTATTTGGGTCTAAATGTTATATATTAAATACTAGTGATAATTTGGGAAAATTTGATGCTAAATCCTATGAAGGTATTTTCATTGGTTATTCACATAACAACAAGGCATATCGTGTATTTAATATTTACAAGTCATGTGTTGAAGAATCAATTCATATAACTTTTAATGAGACTAACAATGATCTTCCAAAGAAAGAGAAGATGATGCAAGAAATTTGGAGATTTTCATAAATTTAGTAAACCGAAGAGAACCATTCAAAGAGATCAGATGGACAAATTCAACAAATCAATTGAATAGAATGATGCATGAAAATGAACAAGAAGCAACACAAGATCTTGAAGAAAATTTTTCTCAACAAAAAGAGGTAATACACGATGTTCAAATGCCAAAGATTGCAAAATATCTCAAGGATCATCCACCAGAAAATATCATTGGAGATATGTTGGGTAAAATCTAATTACGCACAACACGCAAGTATACGTGGTCAACAAGTAATAAAGTGAAAGTAGAGTATCGTTCCTACAGAGAATTATTTAATAAAAATCACCAAGTACTAACTCGTAATCAACTCAATCTTATTTAAACAAATGATTTAATAATTTAATTTAAAATAATTAAATAAACTATTACTAACTATCCCTAGAATGAAACAAGATATTGAAGACTTGAGATTACAATTTCACTTATTGTTACATTTAAATCAACACACTTCCTGTTAAGCCAAATTATTTATACTGGATTGTTAATCAAGAACACGAAAGTAAAATATGGCCATCTCTCAATGCACCATACTCATATCAAATCAAATCCACATATGATAGAATCAATTTGAATACCCTAATTAACTAACCCACTATATCTCTATGTGAATTACAATTAAAAAGGGTTTAAGTTCAAGTTCTTATTAGACTACATATGGTGTAAAGGCATATCTCTATCCTAAACACGAATCATGAATTCCATCCATACAGAAATCACAAACACATGCTATCATGATCAAATCTAAATCTATACTTCATCTCTCGAGTTCATATAGATTATCACGATAATTGTTATCTAGGCAATTAAGCAATTCATTAAAAATCATAATAGACAATCCAAATATAGCTAATAAGACTAACAAAGAAGCATATCAAAGTAAACTACATAATAAGATCCATAGTAATCTCAAAATAGAGTTTAATTCATAAATAAACTAAAATCCATCATCCACAATTGACTAAGCATTAAAAAGATACAAATAAATAAGAAAAGAAATTAGAATTGAGATAAACAAATCTGCATTCTCTTGCTTCCAATTTGATTCTCCAATGATAAATCAATAGCTTCAATCTTCATTCTAATCTAATCTAGGGTTCCTAATCTAAGAAAGAAAGTAAAGAATTCAGCTTCTAGAAATCTATCCCAAGAGGGATTTAATAAAGTCTTAGAATTTTAGCCTCCCAATCCAAGTTAAACTCAAGTATTTAGAGTTCTAATGAACATCCTAGCAAGTTAGGCAACTAAGAATCCTATTCTAGCTTAATTTGGACATCAAATAACCCAATTTGACTCAAATCCCGCCGCCTAGCGCACTCAACGCCGACTCTAGACCTTCCCAAGCGCGATCATGTACTCAAGAAGTAGTAGTTTACGGTGTCTAGCTAGCTCGCTAGCAGCACACGAATCGATCGCCACTCTATTTTCTGTTGTGACGTCCTTTGGTAAAATAGGCATAACTTTTCATCCGCTTGGAGTTTCGGGGCCTGCCACCTATCAAATCGAAGATAACGACGAGATCTACAACTTTCATTCTTCGAGCTTTGACAAATTCGAATTCGATCAAGGCGGAAATCTGGCTTGAAGTAGATGTTATGCAAATGGCAAATATGACAACTCTTAGCTTTGATCTTCGTTGATAAAAAGGCCATAACTCTCACATCTGAGCTTCGATTGGGATGATTCAAGATGTTCCGGAAAGCTAAAAAGTAGAGCTTCAATAAAATCCAAGTTCCAAGCCAAGAACATACATCTAACGTGGTGTCAAAAGTCCTTCAATATTCCCTTCTTACATTTACTTGCGTATTTTAGTCCAAAAGATGTCCGAATTGCTTTCCCTTGCTTCTTCATGCCAATGTCATGTCATAGCCTACAAAATAACATAAAATGTATGAAAAGTAACTAACAAACATAGGTTCAAGCAACTAATTCAAGTAATAGATACCGAATAAGTAGGTATAAAACCTACTTATCAAGATATAAATAAAGGAGTTACTACACAAAGAAACCTACAAAATCAATGTGCGTTTTCTGCATTTCTATCACAAGTTGAGCCAAAGAATGTTAAAGAAGTTGTACTTGATGAAAATTGGTTGATGGCAATGCAAGAAGAACTTCAACAATTTGAACGATGTCAAGTTTGGGAATTAATGTCTCCTCCTAAAGGTAGTTCTGTCATTGGAATAAAATGGGTGTTTAGAAATAAGCTTGATGAGCATGGAACCATCACTCGCAACAAAGCAAGACTAGTGGCTCAAGGTTACAATCAACAAGAAGGGATCGACTACGAAGAAACTTATGCTCCAGTTGCAAGACTAGAGTCTATTCGAATCTTGTTAGCATTTGCTTGTTATAAGAAATTCAAGCTTTATCAAATGGATGTAAAGAGTGCGTTTCTTAATGGATACATCAATGAAGAAGTATATGTCAAACAGCCTCCTGGATTCAAACATGAGAAATATCCAAATCATGTTTTTAAGCTAAAAAAGATCTCTATGGTCTCAAACAAGCTCCAAGGGCTTGGTACGAGAGGTTGAGTAAGTATCTTATTTCAAGTGGTTTCACTAAAGGTAAAATAGATTCTACCTTATTTATTAAACATGAAAAAAAAGAAATAATCATTGTTCAAATATATGTAGATGATATAATATTTGGTGCTACTAATGATTTTCTTTGTGAGTGGTTTTCAAAGTGTATGCATAAGGAATTTGATATGAGCTTAATGGGAGAGCTAAATTACTTTTTGGGACTTCAAATCAAGAAAACAAGGAAGGGATCTATATTCATCAAACCAAGTACACAAAAGAGTTACTCAAAAGATTCAGATTTGAAGGAACCAACCCAAAGGCTACCCCAATGAGTACATCAATAAAGCTCACTTCAGATGATAAAGATATAGATGTAGAGGTAACTAAATATCAAGGTCTGATTGGTTCTTTATTATATTTAACTACATCTAGACCTGATATAATGTATAGTGTATGTCTTTGTGCTTGATTTCAAGCACAACCCAAAGAATCCCACTTACAAGCAGTTAAATGAATTTTTAAATATTTAAGTGGTAATATAAATTTAGGATTATTTTATCCAATAAGTAATCATTTTGAACTAATGGGTTATTCAGATGTTGACTATGAAGGGTTTCAAATTGATAAAAAAAAGTACAAGTGGTGCTTGTACATTTTTGGGACATAGTCTTATTTCGTGGCATAGTAAAAAGAAAACTTTGGTTGCTTTATCAACCACTGAGGGTGAATATTTAGCTACAGGGAGTTGTTGTTCTCAAATATTATGGATGAAACAAACTCTATGTGATTTTGACATAATCTGCATTAATGTGCCTATATATTGTGATAATTCTAGTGCTATTGACATATCAAAGAATCTTGTTTTGCATTCACGTACAAAACATATAGAGGATAGGCATCATTTTTTAAGGGATAATGTTTCAAAAGGGTTAGTTAAATTGGTTTTTATTCCTACCGAAAAACAATTAGCTGATATTTTTACTAAACCCTTGAGTGAGGAAAGATTTTGTATGCTAAGGAGAGAACTTGGAATGTGCATGATATAATTGTGATTTACGTGCTTAAAATTTTATGACATGCAGATTATATTTTATACATATATGTATCATTTATTTTCTGCATGATATCTGATAAAATATATATCTGTTTGCCATTCTTTATCTGCTCAAATTATGTTCTAGATATATGTTTCTATTCATATCACTGGATGTCATTGGGAAACGTAAAGGTTTACACCTTGAGATACAGAACAGCAGCTGAACAAAGTTTTGCAATTGAAAAGACACACGTCTTTCGGTGATAGAGTTTTACTTGATTTCTATATCTTCTACTTTATTCTTAAATCAGATGCATCTTCATCATTTACCCAAAACTCTTCGTTTCACTTTCACAAATCTATCACACCATGAAAACCAGGGCTAGCAATCGATCGTCTGGGAAATCAAACGAAGAAGGATCTTCGTTGAAGAATCTTACGGGAACAAAGATGAAATCCAAGCGCGTATAGAAGAAATCCTCTGTGCATGTGTTGTCTGATGCCACAATTTTATCTGACGACTCAAATTCTAGTTTTTCCTTCTTAAAAATCTCAGAAGTCGAACTGTCTCACCGGGGAAAATTGAAGCAGCCAGTAGATGAAGAACAAATTTTTTCACCGCCAGAGTCTCCTTCAAATATGGTAAATCCATTTTCATCCTCCTTTGATATGCAAGAAATTTCTTTAGAGGACCTAGTTTCGAAACTCGTTTTAAAAATTCCATTGCTACAAAGCAATTTGTGTATGAAAAATCTCTAGATCTATTTTATCTAAAACACTCTGTTCTGGAAAAACTCTTCACTGATTGCAACATTTCTTCTATGATGCTCCCTCCTACTATTGCTTATCCTAGGTTAGTCCAATAATTTTATACTAATCTTGAATGCAATGGGGATTGTTTTACAACATTTGTTAAGGGTAAGTCATTATTTTTCACTAGTATTGATTTTCGTAGAATTCTTGGTATTTCTTCTACTGGACCTTGTCCATTTACTCTTAAAGGTGCTGCTAATATCCCTTTTCACCCCTTGGAACAGCTTCATTTTGTTATGAATGATTATTCTCTTACATCTCTGTTTCTTCTAAAAACTGTGAATGTGTGTCCTACTGCCTATGTGTTACATAAGTTGGTTAGGTATAATTTATTTCCACGACTCGGTGGTGGGGCAGATTTTACCTATCAAGATTTAGTGGTTGTGGTTATGATTCTTAAAGGAAAATCTTTCAATTTTTCTCAAATGATGTTGTCTCATATGCAAAGTTACATTTGTCAAACCAAGAAGTGTCTTCCTTATAGCAAGTTTTTAACAAAACTCTTCCAACATTTCAAAATATCTTTTGATGATGAAATTTCTGTTACAAATCATGAGCTTATTGACACTGCCAATCTGATAAAATCTCACATTGCTTTTCATGCTGGTGAGTTTGTTCGTCTTCTTCCTGATCCTCCTATTACCTCCCCTCCTCCTATTTCTCCTACTCCTGACTCATCTTCATCTTCTTTGCCAAATTCTCATGGGTCTGACATTATAAATGTTTTAAATGAGATTCTCGCAAAATCAAAATTCGTGAAAAGTCGATTTGGTCGAAATAAGAAATTGACTTGTGATTCTTGAGAAAGGAAACTACCGATGGACGCCTCGTAAATTAATAAATCAGTATCATCGTGTTGAAGATGAATTTATTGATCTTGTGGGTTTTGAGATTCGAATAACGGCTATGGTTGAAGCACTTCAAAGGAAATTTAATAGGAACACATGTCAATTAAGTCAAGAGGTAAAGTTTATTAGTTATCAACTCGGGGAGCTTCCAGATTTTATGGCAACTAGGTTCAATGATGTGGGACAAAGGTTTCATGTTCCAACAATGTATTCTCCAATCCTAGAATGGCCGATGAACAATTAGATGGCTGAATACAAGGGTGACTTTCTGGATATGGAACTTCCTCCTGCAACCTTTATACCTCGACCACCTCGACTTGCAAACAATTACACTTTGGAAGAGCATCTTCATCGCCTTCGTCATCGTCCATACTTTACCACTCGTGCTGAACAGCGGGCTAATCTCGAGGATATTGATTGATTGTGGTCTTTTCTTTTTGCATGATGACAAAGGGGGAGAATTTCTGAGAATTTCATATTCTATTTTTAATTTTTCAAAGACTATGGTTTCATTTGGTTTTTGGTAGGCATGTTTGCCTGGATGTTAAGACTGATGGTGGTTTTTGGTTTAGTACGATACTAACATATGCAGGTTACGGAATTTTTCCTGAAATAAGTTATATGCATGAATTTAGGGGGAGTTTCATTTATCTATGTTGTCATCATCAAAAAGGGGGAGAATGTTGATTATATCACGTTCTGGCCTAATGTTTTGATGATGAATTGTTCATTGGTACTAAATTCTTTATTGTGAATTTCAGGAAATTGTTTCAAGAATCGTTTGATGGATTATTCAAGAAGAATGAAGAGAATTTGAGTCTTAAGAAAAATATGTAAGGTTATTGCAAATATTTAATTTTTCAATACAAGGCTCTAGGACATTTTATGTGTGCATTATTATTTTGAGCATATCTAAAATATGTTATTACTATCTGCTATTAAGAAAAATGTATTTGCTTGCATGCGTAAGAGAGAGTCCTGTCTGAATTAATTGAGTTTTATATATGTTAAGATAATTCATGTGTTGGGTTCTTAAAAGTTGTTTGTGCCAACCAAGGTGTGATCATTATCTGTTAAAATAATTAATTGCATTTTTCTTGGTAATACAAGATAATGATGGTACTAAGAATTTTTTTGTTATTTATCTATTGGCATTTTGCAAGTATTATGGAACTAACATTTTACTAAGGAGTCTAGTTTAAATAAAGTTCTGTGCTATACTAGTCGGAGATATTTAAAGTGGATTAATTTTGAACAGGTCAGTAACTTTAATAAGGCGGCAGTTATAGGCTATATATGTTGTACACGGAACTTATTACCTTTGTGCGTTTATCTTTGACATAGTCTATATCTTTTAAAATGTTTCCAACAGTAATAAAATCATAACTTATCTTTTGGATTTTTGTTGGCAACGTCATTATTGTTACAACGGAACTATGTTGAATGAGAAACGGTATTATATTTTTGGCCTATAAAAGCAGCTGAGAACAGTGAACAATAACAACACTTGAATCAATTATTGCACTTACATACTTGGAAAGCTATTCTATTTTTAGTGAAAATTTTGAGCTGCTGATATTCTCAGTCAACTTTCGTGAGCTTCATATTGGTGATATCTATCTCTTATTACTTGATCATTGCATTCACTATTTGAGCTTTGCATTGTTAAATTGCTTATTTGCTTTGATCATTAGACCTCTATTATTGTAATCTTAATTTTGTTTAGACTAAGTGTTGTCTAAGGGAATTTAATCCAGGTGGATTAAGGTTTGTTTACAAACAGGTTCAAGGAAGCATAGGTGCTTAAGGAGTGGATTGGTGCACAAGGAGCAAGAGTGCTCAAGTGAATTATTGTAATTCAATTTTATAGAATCTGTATTGTAACAAGTGTCTTTTAAAGAAATAAAAGTGAGTCTCCAATACTAGTTGGTATTGGACGTGGAGTAGGCTATTATTATAGAGGGTAATAGCTGAACCACGTAAAAATCTTGGTGTTATTTTTATTACTTGATTTAACTTAATTTCACTCAAGTTAATTGATTTGCTAAACAAACAAAATTTAATCGTAAGAATTTTTGTTATCATTAAATATTTTATTTTACTTACAAAAACACCAAGAAATTTTCTTAAACAAAAATTTAATTCGGCAGACCATATTCATTCAGCAAGCTGCATTCATCATTATAGTTGACTACATTCAATAATTTGGTTTAAAGTTTTTAAATTGATCATAGTTTGTATCCACACTTATTCAACCCCCTTTCTAAGTGTGCCTTATCTGAATTTCAGTATCCCGGGTGAATAGTACTCGAGTGAATAGTACTCCGTGAATAGTACTTCGGCATGAAAAATTTAAAACTTATCAAGAATGCTCAGAATAATATTTTCATGAAAAGATACTGGATGAAGCGCAAATATCAAGGATATTCTAATAATTTCATGGAGTTTAGAAGCCAAAACTTTAACAAAACGAGTATAGAATTTGAAATATGAAACTACATAATATTACTTACATACTACAGAGTATGGAAGAAAATATTATTTCAAGCGAATATTGAACAAAAATAACATCCCTTACCTTGAAAAGATGAGTACCAACTGGTATAGCAGGGATATTCTTGAAGAAAACTTTTACTATTTTCTACACTCAAAGCTTTCTAAAACTCGAAAGAAATACGCTCAAGATTATAGAAGAAGAATTCTCTGATTCTGGTGTGATTTTCAATTCTAACTTAAGCGCCTATTTATAGGAAAATGCTAGAACGCCATAGGAGAATAAAATAATAAAATAATATTATTATTTAAACAAAATTTTTACGCATGATTTGTTGAATTGTTGGGCAGCCATTTCTGAAATTTTTTTGCAGCCCACATGTTAAAAACAAAAGTGGATCCCACCCAATTTTAATAAAAATCATTTTATTTTTTGAAACTTCAGTAATTCATATAAAATAGCCCTTTTATCAGAAAAATACGAATTTTATGTCCATTCCACACGAAATCGAATTCTCTACAACTTTGTGGCTTTAAGTTTTTCCAAATTCCAGACAGAAAATATCCGAAATCTACAAACGGACGATTTTCAATACCTCATAAAATTCATAACAAATCATACGTTAATTTTTAATGGTTCAAAATTTGTGGACATATACTCAACTTATATATGTATAATATATCCAAAAATCACAACAATCCAACGGTCAGATTAAAATTATAACTCACGCAATAGAGCTTTAAGAATACTGATTTAATTTTTTTAATACCTCAAATCCGACAAAATACTGATAAAACTCCTCAACATTAATTCCTTCATTTATAACCACATAAAATAAATATTTTCTTATCCATCATTTATGTCCACATAAAATAAATATTTTCTTATCATATAAATCAATAATTAATTATTTACAAATAATATTACAGAATCACAATAATGACAACCAGGCCGTTCCCAGGAAAGAGGGGGCTTTCCGATAAGGATTACTCCTTACCGCGCATGAATTAGGTGACTAAATCTCTCCTCGATGTAACTTTCTAGACATTGCCAATAATGCTATCTAATAATATTATTCAAATAATATGAATTATTGATTTGATAATGGGAAATCTTGTGCGATGACAATTATTGAAACAACAATAATATAAAATATCAACGCAACAATTATTGAATCAATAAAATAAAATATTGAGCAGAGAATTATTGTAACAATTATTGAGTAGTGCCTTCGCACGTAAAAATCAATAATTCAAAAATATCTGTAAATACTCTGGTATCTATTATGTAACAACGTATTACTATATTTTAACCACCGGGTATTCTAACGATTAACGGTAAAACTTCCATTTTTATTTCATAAAAGATAATTTTGTCATTTTCTAACTTTCAGATAATAATTACATTTGTAGGGTCCACCAATGATTGTTTCATCGCATACGAATATTCCCCAACAAAAAGAATATTCCCCGACCAAACAAATATTTTATAACAACTTGCTTTACTTTGCAAAATTTTTACATATCACCCTTAACTTTAATCCTTTTATTAATTTAACCATTTACTAAATGAAATAATAATTATAAGAAAATTGAATACTTTCATTTCATAAAATTCGGGGTCTTACAATTGCTACTTTTAGAAAGTGGCAAGATGATGCACAGTTGGCTCAATGCATCATGATCACATCCATGAGTAACGAGCTTCAGCGTCAGCATGAAACTATGGATGCTCCTACTATATTCCTGCACATCAAGTAGTTCATGGTGAAGAAAGTAGGACTGATATATATCAGATATCTAAGGAGCTCTTCCAATCTAGAATGACCGATGACACTACATTATAGATAAAAGTCCTTAACATTATCAATTTGATTGATCAATTAGGACAACATGTTTTGTCATGGATGGAGAGTTGAGCCAATATTTGATCTTACACTCACTCCTAGACTCCTTTCACAATTGTTGTGAATTTTTCATATGAACAAGCTAGATATCAGCCTCGCTGATTTTCTTAACATGTTGAAAAATGTTGGGAGTCACTTTTCAACCAAGAAAGACCATGTCTTACTGGTAGGGGCCAAAGGATCTTCTGAAAAGAAGAACGATTCTAAGAAGGTAAATAGAAAAGGTAAAAACAAAGGATAATAAGAACAAAACTGATACGGATAGCAAAGGAGTTTGCTTCAACTACAATAAGCCTGGACACTGAAAAGAAACTGCGAGAAGCATTTTGTAGAGGCTAACAAGAAGAAGCTTAGTGAAGTTTCGGTTACAAATACAATTTTGTTTATGATTTAAAATAAATTTTTCAATAAGTCAAGGTTCAACTTGGGTATTGGATACCGACTTTGGTTAACATAAATATAGATTTATGAAGGGACCAAGCAGAAGTAGAAAGCTAAACAAAGATAAGTAATCCTACGTGTGGAAATGAAGCAAAGGTTGCTGCATCAGCCACAGGAACTTATAGTTTAGAACTGCCTACGGGCAAGTCTATTAAGTTAATAAGTTGTTATTGTATTCCAGTTCTCGTTGGAAACATTATTTCCATTTTATTGTTGGACAATAAAATCTTTGATATTATATTTAAGAACAATTGTTGTTCTATTTATAATAGTAATATTTTGTATAGAACTGGAATATTACTTAATGGATTTTGTATACTTGACTTACATGAAAAATTATTTTGCAAATTGAACAAACTAGTATAAGAAAAAGGAGATGATTATTCAAAAGGTTGAATGTGTGTATTTGCTGAAATACAATTGTAAATTATTTGAAAGGTTCAAAGAATTCATAAATGAAACAAATTGGCAAAGTATTAGGATTCATTGATCGGATCAAGGAAGGAATACTTGTGCAATGAGTTTCTAAATCATCTCAAATGGTTTTCTCACAATGGACACCTCCTGATACACAATAATTGATTGATGTATCTAAAAGGAAAAATCGTACCTTGTTGGACATGGTGCGGTCCAAAATAATTTTACCGACATTCCAGTATCCCTCTAGGGTCATGACCTAGAAATGGCTGCATATCTACGAAAAAGATAACCTCAAAATCCGACCACAGAACTCCATAAAAGTTAGGGAGAGGAAGGATGCCTAATCTTAAGTATGTTAAGATAAGGGGTTGTCCAACTTATGTGAAAATGTTTCAAAGGATAAGCTTAGGACAAGATTTGACATACCAATGCTACGGATAAGGAATAACATACCAATGCTACAATCAGTAAAGATAAAGTTGTCTAAACATTCCTCCATGAATGATTTGGGAAGAGTATCTTAATTGGGGATACAAATCTATATAGATAGATTCAAGAGGATACTCTACTTAACCCAAGGAATGTATATTCATTTGATGCTAAAGTCGTTTAGCATGGCAAACTCCAAGAGATGTCTCATGTTCATGAGACATGGAGTGTATCTCTCTTAATAGTCCCCATAGACTCCTAAAAGAGAGATCGCATGAGTGACAATCATGTACACAATGAAATATACGAGACCTGATGTTGATCGGTCATATTCTAGAGAAGATCACAGTAAGACAGTGAAAAACATTTTAAAGTACTTAACTGACACTAAGGATGTGATTAAAATTTATGGTGGGTCTAAATTAAAACTAGAGGGCTTAACAGACTCGAGTTTTATCAGACAGACCAAGACGACAGAAAATCTACTTTAAGGTAAAGCGTTACCTTGAACGGTGGTGCATTGAATTGAAAAGGTTTCAAACAGCAAATAGTTGCTGGTTTAGTGATAAAAACAAAGTATATAGCTATAAATGAAGCTGCAAGTTGATTGTTTGGATGAAAAGTTCATTACAGAACTAGGAATAATTTCTAAGTCTCATCTTAGATCTAAACATGTGTTGTGGCACTTTCATTTGATTATAGGAATCATTGAAAGATGGGAAATCACTATAGAGATAGTGGACTCTCAAGAACAACATTACATATCCATTAACTAAAGCTTATCCAACAGTAGGATACTCGTCACTTAGAGAAGAAGAGTATGAGATACCATGGCGATTGGCTTTAGTGCAAGTGGGAGATTGAAAGTAGTATGCACACAAGCCAATCATGTTTGATGATAAAGCATATACTTTGCAACAATCTTATTCATTTATTAATAAAAAGTATTAATTTATTAAAAGCTTTTAATTATCTACATGATGTTGTTTTATAATATGTGATAAACCCATAGCTTTAAGCAATACTTTTAGAATAATGATGATGATCATTCTAATAAGATCTAAATTCTTAGAAAGCTTAAAACTAAAATAGTTCCCAATCGTTGGATTACTAAATTGGGGATTAGTGAATCCGGATAGATTGGTACATATGTTGCTTGGTTATTAGATGAGGATGATTGATCTCATGATCATTTGTGTGGAGACACTAAATCAAGTATGTAGGTGCTTATTAGAGAATAAGTTCACTGAACGTGGCTCGCTAAGGAATACCTAATGGAGTTTTACTTGCCTGTTAATAAGAATTCCTGTAGTGATAGTAGTACAAGTAATCCTTGGACTTGAGATCATCATAGTATCTTGTGTATGATGAGTTATACTTTGACTTATTCCTTAAGACCTTTAGGGTATATCAAAGGGTATGCTTGGGTATAATAGGTTGTACATGGAGATAATGTATGATCAATAAAGAATTTACCGCTTCTAGTAAAAGAAGAAAAATGTCCTATGTGATTCGATAAATGACAACCCAGTAGTCCTTGGCCAAAGTAAAATGAAATTAGAAAGGAGTTTATAATTTGCATTATTTGGAGTTGTGCATTTAAGGATCGAAATACATATAATTAAATAAAATAAGACTTGACAGTAATTTCATGTCTTATATTTAATTGGGACATTGTATGGTGGAAGGATTGAATTGTACGGTAATTATTTACTCAAAGGTTCTTTTATGATTAATATTAAAATCTATATTATCTAAAAAGTCGTTGATCGCTAGAGAGGCTTATCCCTATTGTAGAATAAATATTATTTATTTAAATAAATTAATAGTTTAATTTATTTATTTAAATAAGATTAGAATTGTTCTAATTTATTTATTCACAACCGGTTTAATATGGAGAACCTAAAGGGTCACACTATAAAAGGAGGAATAATTATTTAAGAAGTTAATGGCATAATCGTAATAATAGGTTAAGTATATTTAATTTAATCTATCTTTGATAGAATAAATTAAATAGCTTAATATTATTATTTAATATTTTGGAAATATTAAATATAAATTAATAAGAGGAGTCTTATTAATATTATTACAATTATTATTATTTTAATTTCTAAAGAGTTGGAAATTAATTTAATATTAGTACTCTCATTTATTCTTAATAAGATTAGGATGCTAATTAATTAAAAGATTTTAATTAATTATTCCTGATAAGATTAAGAGCCTAATTAATTAAAGGAGTTTAATTAAATTAAAATAAAATCCAATTCTTTAATTATTAAGGAGGGTTGCCCACATCTATAAATAAGAGGAGTCTTATTATGGGTGAAGTTGTTGTTGATTTTTTCACAACATACGTAATTTTAATAGTTGGGAGAGTACACCCATTTCTATGAGAAATAGAAAAACTAGGGTTTTGCCAAATACCCATCTTCTTGAATCTTTCTTCTTCCTTGGTGGATCACCTCTAGAGGCCAAACACTTGGGTGGCTAACGTTGATCAAAGGAAGGAAGTAAATTAGTTCATCATCAATGAATTAAATACTGAATAATTTAAAGATAACATCTTTTCAATTACAAATATAAGACTAAGAAGAAGAATAATGCAGAACACCTTTCACGTTAGCCTTAATCTGCAATCGATATGAAAGTTCTTCAAAATCTTCACTCCAATGCTCAATATGAATTTTTGTAATTAATCTCTGATAATTGCTCTGTATGATGTTGATTACAATGTTTACTGCTCAGTATTTATCCAACACACCAGTTTTTGTCAAAGTCCCATGTCAATTAGAGTCCAATTACTATCTAAGTGCTCAAAATCCTCATTCCAGCAGAGTTTTCAACCAACTAGGATAGTCTGAATCGGCACCTCTAATTCCGTGGGGTATAAACTCATAAAAAGGCATACTTTGCGGGCATGGCTTCGTTAACTAACTTTAAAAAGTACCCCATTTGGTAGTGTTAAACAAATTAGGCCCATACCGTGGCGTATGTTCTACTCCCTGACTTAGCTAAACTTCATGCTTGCTTCCATAAATGCTTCAAATGACTTCCTTTCTTTGCTACTTGCCACACCAACCACCCTATACATAAAATAACACAAACGGGTAAAAACGAACATGGAAACAAGAAATTAACAACGATTAAGCTTGAAATGGACATCGATTCGTGGATATAAAATCCACTTATCAAAATCCCCCAAACTTAAACTGTGCTAGTCCTTGAGCACAAAATAAACTACATGCTATGCAATGCAATGCAATGAGATGTAATGTATTTAACTATATGATTATGAATCCAACAGTATCACAGAATCAAAAATATTCCACCGGCCTCAGGAAGATCAAGCAAACATTTTAACACCTCATATCAAAACCACTCAATAGTTTCTCCTCAATCCTTGAATCTTAGACCCTCATTACTGATATAGTGTGTTTGTGAGCAACATCTATGCTAACTGATTCTAATTTAAATTCAACACATAATCAATTTCTTATTAGGAATCATACAGAATAACTCAAAAATTTCAAAAATAGACAAGTTCCAACTGAAATCAAACATTTACCAAGATTAGGGGATCAAATAGGGTATTCATGCTTTCTTTTCTTTCCTTTTTTTTTTCAATGACGGGGGCTCTTTGCTCTTATTTCCCGTCTTTTCTTCATATATATTATATATATATATATATGCTTAACATAACAAAATACAGAAACAACAATAATTAAACTATGTATGCACATAAGCTGTTATGCTATTATATGATTACATGAATGCAATATCACAAATCCTAAATTAATATGCAAAACTAAAGTGCAATGACAAATGCAAGCCTAACTAATGACATTATGCATGCAAACATGTAATTAAATCCCCCAAACTTAAGAATTATAATGCCCTCATTATGTGGATAACTGAATAAAAATTATGAGGACTTCCCTATAAGCACGTTAAGTCTGGGTTGGTGGTGGTTGATCTTCTTCCTCGGAGTCACTCGGTGGAAATTGTGGCATTGAGACCGGTTGCTGATATGGAAATTGAGCATTAGGATTGAAACTTTGTAGCGTTGTGTTTAATGATGCAAATAAGAGGTTCATTGCTTCAAACATATTGTCCTGCCTAGCAGCGAGCCGCCTCATCTCTCATCGTGCTTGCTTGTTGTGCTCATCTACTTGGCACTGCAAATTTAGGAACTAAGGACTAGATATTACCTCAGACTGTGGTACCTGATCTGTTCCTTGATCTCCAATAGTTGCATCCTCATCCTCTGAGGTGTCTGCAGCATCAACTTCGTCCTACGAAGCCGATGGAAAAATAAAACCCAGACCTCGAGGATGGTAATCACCTCCGGCCCACATTGAATATCGCACTATCATTCTGGAATCTAGTAACTGAAGCAGCATCTGAGTGGGTTCATCATCAGACCATCTAACACCCGCTTGGCGACACAACCCACATATGAGTGATGGGTGTTGCAAGCCGCCTGAAAAGTTTCCTTGTAAGCATCGGTGAATGGAAAAACAGATTATGGCCCCGACATCAATGATGAAATCTTGCACAATCGCGTATAAAAGTAATGCGTTCTCCTTGGTCACGTCTGATGTGTGTTGGGACGGATACAATTTTGCATATATGAAGGCATACCATATTTTACCATACCGACTGAGATCCTTGCTATGAAAAACTATGCCTCCTTTCCGACCCTTGATCCATGTTGTTCCTAGCTTAGTCATTTCTTTGAGTATAGCTTCATAGTCAGGATCGAAATCACGTAGGTGAGCGTATTGGCACTGTCGAGGCACTCGTAACTGATAATAGGTGTTGATGGCATCGGCACTGAATGGGACTAATCGACCCCGCATATAAGCATTGAAAGGGGCTTTGTCTTCGGCGTTGGTATAAAACTCTTTGACCACGTTGACAACAGCTGGCTCAGGTTCCTCAATGAACTTGTTCCACCCTTTCTGATAAATTTGTTGCATCATTTCACCGTTGACATGATCCGGTGCCAACCCCCGCTCCGGTGTAAGAGCTTTCATCATCATATAGTCAAATCAGTCGGCGGCGGTGGCACTTACGAATTTAAGGCGATCAAAGGTCCGTGTCGGTTGTGCGGGCCGTGAACTTTCTCCCCTTTATCGTTTTGATGTGGGTTGAGACGCCATGGAATTTAGTAATCCGTAACACAACTATTTTCCCCCCAAACTTAGTTCACACAAATTATCAAACACTTGGTGTGCACAGAAGTTTATCCTCCACAAAACTTGAAGATTTTCTCTATTATGGTACTAGGAAGTGAGGAAATAGAACCCAAAGCACTTAGCTGCAATTGTTATATTCTTAATGCACTGAAAGCCCTAATTCGTAGCCTTGTAAGATGTAGTTGAAAGGTTATGAGGAAATTGGGTTGTGAGGGTGTGAATATATAGAGATGGTGTTGTGGTGTAAGGTAGTGGGGTGAAGTAATGGGGTAGTGGATTGGGGTGGTGGGGAGAAGTAATAGGGATTGGTAGTTATGTGAAGAACAATTGGGGTTGCACTTTGGAAGATGAAGTAGTGTCCGTGTGTAATGAGGAAGTGGGGGAAGTAGGTTGAGAAGGAGTAATCTTCTTGAGAAACCATCATTAAACTCTAGGACCCCACCCATTGGGTAACAACAAGGAAGCTTAGCCCAATGGCATGCAATCTGTTATTGGACTTGGGGGACCACCGCCCCGGCAGGGGTGTTAGTGCTTTAGGGTCCTACCTCGGTGGGCATACACTCTGCAAACTGAACTCTTTGCTCTTCTTTTCTTCATGCTACTCCACTTAATGGACATTTTCTCATCCTGCAAGTTATGAAACATAAAAGTTAGACGATTGTTAATCATTTCAAGCATGGTTGATAGATTATCAAGACTCATACAATATAATAACTACTTAATGAACTTATTATATATTACTACTTATAATAAACTTTAATTTGACGGTTAAATGAAAATAAGAAAAATAAAAGTACGATTGGGTTGCCTCCCAATTAGCGCTTGATTTTAAGTCGTTCAGCCTGACAACTCCCTGTTTATGGTATGTCGGATAATGTGATAGTGATGACATCCGTGTTGGATTTGCCACCCCAATAATGCTTCAACTGTTGACCGTTGACCTTGAATGTTTCCAAAGGATTCCTACTGTAGAGTTCAACGTCGCCATGAGAGAAAACTCTTTTGATGGTGAATGGTCCCGACCACCTTGACTTAAGATTGCCTGGGAACAACCTCAACTGTGAGTTAAAAAGTAGTACGGATTGCCCTGGTTCAAATGTTCTTTGCATAATTTTCTGGTCGTGCCATCTCTTGACCTTTTCCTTGTATAGCTTAGAGTTCTCGTAGGCTTGAAGACTAAATTTGTCGAGCTCGTTTAATTACAGTAGTCGCTTTTCCCCCACAGCTGGTTGATCGAAATTAAGTTTCTGAATCACCCAGTAAGCCTTGTGATGTAACTCGACAAGTAAGTGACATGCCTTTCCGTATAGTAGTTGATATGGTGACATACCAATCGGTGTTTTATACGCAGTCCGGTAGGCCCATAGTGCATCATCCAACTTGAGCGACCAATTCTTTCGATTTGGGTTTACCACCTTTTCCAAGATTCTCTTTACTTCCCTGTTCAAAACCTCAACTTGCCCACTGGTTTGGGGATGATAAGTTGTAGCTACCTTATGGTTGACCCCATACTTTGCCAATAGAGTCAGAAGCGATTTGTTGCGATGACTACCTTCATCACTTATAATAGCTCTCGGCGTGCCAAATCTCATAAAAATATTCTTCTGCAAGAATTTGAGAACCACTTTGGCGTCGTTAGTTGGGAGTGATACGGCTTTAGCCCACTTTGAGACGTAATCCACTGCAAGCAAAATGTACTGATTGTTAAGTGATGAAGGGAATGGCCCCATGAAATATATGCCCCATACATCGAAAATCTCAACTTCTAGAATTGTTTGTAGTGGCATCTCATTCCTTTTCGAAATGTTGCCCACCCTTTGACATCTATCACATGTTTTAACAAATTGGTGGGCGTCTTTAAATACTGTAGGCCAATAAAACCCGGCTTGAAGCACTTTTGCCGCTGTTCTTTCACTACCGTAATGTCCCCCATATGCAGATGAGTGACACTCATGCAGTATGTTCTTCACTTCATTGTAGGGCACACATCTTCTGATCATCTTATCAGCGCACTGTTTGAATAAGTAAGGTTCATCCCACATGTACCACTTAACGTCATGAAGAAACTTCTTTTTTTGTTATCTTATAAGATCAGGAGGAAGAATGTTGCTCACTAGATAATTTGCGTAGTCCGCGTACCATGGAATTCTGTATTTATCCCAAATAATTGCTCATCCGGGAATGACTCATTGATTACACACTTGTCCTCTTTCTGTTTATCTTGATTTTCTAGCCTAGACAAATGATCGGTGACTTGGTTCTCCGTCCCCTTTCTATCCTTTATTTCTAAATCAAACTCTTGTAAAAGAAGAATTCATCTGATAAGGCGTGGCTTAGCATATTTTTTCAAAATTAAGTACCGAATGGTCGAGTGATCTGTATAAACTACTACCTTAGTCCCGATCAAGTATGCCCATAATTTATCGAACACATACACCACTGTAAGCAATTCCTTTTCCGTAGTTGTGTAATTCATTTGAGTCTCCGTGAGTGTTTTACTTGAATAATATATGGCATGAAATACCTTTTCTCGACGTTGACCTAAAACAGCCCCAACCGCATAGTCGCTTGCATCACACATTAACTCAAAGGACATGGTCCAATCTGGAGCGACGATTACGGGAGCTGTGGTCAATTTCTTCTTCAATAACTCGAATGCCAATTTACACACCTCATCAAACTTGAAAACTGAATCCTTCTTTAAAAGACTGCACAAAGGTTTTGCAATTTTAGAGAAGTCCTTTATGAATCTCTTGTAGAACCCAGTATGTCCCAGAAAACTTCTAATTCCCTAAACAGAATTCGGTGGAGGCAGTTTCTCAATTATTTCTAGCTTTAGCTTTATCAACCTCCAATCCTTGAGCTGAGACTTTGTGCCCCAAAATTATACCTACTTCAACCATAAAGTGACACTTTTTCCAGTTCAGGACCAAATTTGTGTCTATGAATCTGATGAGTGAGTTTTATACACATGAATTGGATACATTCGGGCTTAATTTATTGTTGTTCTCAAGTCTTTTAGATTAGTTTGTAAGTGTTTATGTCTATTCAAGCATGTTTTATGTTGTTTTGTAGGAATTGGGACAAAAGTTACATGGATCGACGTTCGGGGTGGCTAGATTCGCGTTTTTGGCTTGCCATTTACACAGCAGTCACTTCAGAGCCAATTTGACTATAGTTCCGGACATTATTTCGAAACACTCAAAGAATGAAAGTTGTAGATCTACTTTTTCTCTTTCTGGATCATCTTGAATCATCAAAATCGGAGTTCGGACAAAGACGTTATGGCCATTTTCCCAAAGGACGTCGGAGTAGAAAATGTCAAAAAATGGGGCAGCGCCGGGGCGCCCATTTTAAGCCTATTTGCGGTCTTGGAGGCGCTATAAGGCGATGTCTGAGATCGGTCCCAGCGTTAAGCGCTGGGAAGAGGTTGAGTGCGGCCTGGACGCCAGCGTTTTGGTAATTTTGACACCTTTTTGACTCCAAATTGGATTGGGTTTGTTCCTAAGCTCAAAATTGGATTTGTAACCTATAAATACATGATGTAAGACATGAAATAAAGGGAGATTACATAGATTAGACTAGAGATACACTCCATTAAATTAGAATCTAAACCCTAGTTCTTAATTAGCCATTGAAGATTGAAGCAAATTGAAGAACATTGAAGATCAAGAGCAAGAGCAAGAGGGGAGCATCAGATTCTTGACAATGATTCTATTCTCTTCTCTTATCATACTTTTATCTCATTAATGTCTATTCAATTGTGGATTCTTGGTTTTAATTCATTAATTATGAACTAATTCTTTTATTAAGATTTCAATTGAACCTTTTATGGCTATAAATTAGTTATTTGATTTAATCTAATTATTTATGTTGAAGTGAATTGTTCATCTTACTTTGTGCTTATTGATTAATTATCTGATCAGTAATTACCTTGTTACTCTAGAAGGAATTGAGAAAGGAATTCTAGGGTTAGAACTGGGCATGGTGACATGTGACTTAGTTATTTGCACAGTGAATAAGTAGGTTTGTGAATAGAATGAGAATATCTATTTGCCGCATGTAACACATAAGGAATTGGGGTTGTAACGAGTTTAATTCAATTGTTTAGCATAAAGATATAGAAAAATTAATCTGGGTTAAATAGAAGGGAAATGATCACTTGAGAAAGGGATTTTGGCATTTGAGAATTCCTGTTAACAATTCAAAGAGATTAATAATTGGGATAATTGGATAAATGATTTATAGTTCATAATTGGGGATATTGGAGTCTTAATCCTTATTTATCCTAATTCCATCAATTCTTAGTTGTTTATTTGCTTTCTTTTAGAATAATCTTTTTGTTTTGTTTAATTTAGTTTTCTTAAATCTAGAAATCACAATTATTGGTTGTTTAAATAAAATTGATTTGGTTAAGAGTTAGTATTTGGTAATTTTTATTAAATAATTCCTCGTGGGAACGATACTCTACTTTCACTTTATTACTTGTTGACTGTGTATACTTGCACGTATTCATTGATTGCGAAATCGATCAACAGCATCTTTGTAGGACCATTACCAAATTTTCCAAACAAATATCAAAGTCATCCCCATAGACAGAGAAGTCGTCCATGAAGACTTCCACATTTTCTCCACCATGTCCGAGAAGATGGCCATCATACACCGCTGGAAGGTAGCAGGTGCATTACACAAGCTGAACGAAATTTTCCTGAATGCGAATGTACCGTATGGGCATGTAAACGTAGTCTTCTCTTGATCTTCAGGAGCGATGACAATCTTATTGTAATCCCAATATCCGTCCAATAAATTGTAATACTTATGTCCTGCTAATCTGTCCAACATTTGATCGATAAAGGGCAAAGGAAAGTGATCTTTGTGGGTCACCTTATTCAACTTCCTGTAATCCATGCAGACCCTCCAACCAATCACTGTCCTTGTTGGAATTAGGTCGTTGTCTTCATTCTGAACCACGGTCAATCCTCCCTTTTTTGGCACATACTGAACCGGACTGACCCACTTACTGTCTGAAATCGAGTAGATGATACCCACATCCAACCATTTTAATATTTCCTTCTTGACTACTTCTTTTATGACAGGGTTGAGCCGTCTTTGTTGTTCCACTATCGGTTTTGCATCGTCTTTCATCAGGATTTTGTGCATACAAAAAGATGGGTTGATTCCCTTGATATCTGCTATTGTCCATCCAATAGCCGATTTGTGGTCCCTAAGCACTCTCAGCAACTTTTCTTCCTGCAATTCATTAAGTGCAGAAGAAATAATAATAGGTAAAGAATTAGAATTGCCTAAATACGCATACCTGAGATGTTTAGGGAGTGGCTTAATTTCAAGAGTCGGTGGCTCCTCCAATGACGGTTTCATCCCTGTTGTGGCTTTCTCCTCCGCGTGCAATGGTTCAAGGGGTGTTTTAAATTTGCTAACTCATGGCAAGGAGTCTAGCATCTGCAAGTAGTCCACAAATTCTGGATCATCAAACTCTTCATCCCCCAATAATGTCGTTTCCAATGGATCATTAACCAAACTCTTGTTCATGTCTTCGCTGATTATCTGTCAATGATATCCATCCTAAAACATTCTTCTTCGTCCGTAGGGAATTTCATGGCCTTAAACACGTTAAATTTTATTTCTTGATCTTGGAGCCTCATAGTAAGTTCACCTTTTTGTACGTCGATGAGTGTCCTACCTGTAGCCAAGAAAGGTCTCCCTAGGATGATTGGGATGTTCTTATCCTCCACAAAATCCAAAATAATAAAATCCGCGGGGAATATAAACTTGTCAACCTTGACCAATATGTCCTCTACAATGCTTCTCGGGCATGTGACTGACCTATCCGCCAACTGTAATGAGATGTTCGGAGGCTTTGGGGCGGGCAAACCCAATTCTGTATAAACTAATAACGGCATAAGGTTCATACTTGCCCCCAAATCACACAAACATTTGTTGAATGCCATTTTCCCAATCGTGCACGAAATAGTGAAACTCCCTGGATCTTTCAACTTTGGTGGCAACTTTTGCTGTAAAACCGCACTACACTCCTCTGTTAATGCCACTGTCTCAAAATCTTCTAACTTCTTTTTCCTAGAAAAAATCCCTTTCATGAATTTTTCATAACTTGGCATTTTCTCTAGGGCTTCTGCGAACTGGATATTATTCTGAAGTTTCTTAAAAACCTCCAAAAATTTTGCAAACTGCTTATCTAGTTTCTGTTTTTGAACTCTTTGTTGAAATAGTGGGGGAGGATAGACAACTGGTTCGTTAACTGGTTTGTTCTTTTCAACTTATTTTTCTTCCCCGTGCTTGACCTCAACCGTTGTATTTTCACTATCTGTCTCAACCTCCTTTGTAGCCAAATTTTTTGTTTCTTGACCCTCAAGTTGTTTTCCACTTCTCAACATAATGGCTTGACATTGCTCGTGATTACCCTTTGGATTTCTTTCGGTGTCACTTGGTAGAGTTCCTTGTGGGCTATTGTTCAACGCTAATGCAATTTGTCCCATATGATTCTCTAGATTCTTGATGGCCATCTCTTGCGATTTCATTGCCATTGCTTGTTATGTACTTTGTCAACAACTCCTCTAAATCTGATTTCCTCTCTTGATATTGAGCTGGTTGTTGATGATTCTGAAATCTTGGGGGATATGATGGTCGTGGAGCTTGCTGATGCTGATCGTTACTCCATAAAAAGTTCGGATGATTCCTATTCCCTTGATTGTAAGCATTCTGGTATGTATTATGTGGAATTTTGGTGTAGCTACACACAAATTGTACTGACGCTGAGTTGATTGCACATTGATCTGTAGGATGCTCACCCGCACACAATAAACAAGCAACTACAACCTGCCATACCTGTGCCCCTGTCATAGCATTCAACTTTTTTGAAAGTGCTAAAATTTGCGCTTGTATTGCCGTCACGCCATCTACTTCTAACACTCCAGCTGCCTTTGACTGTGTCATTCTTTCCATGGGCCACTGGTAGTTATTAGCTGCATAGTCTCTATCAAGTCGTAAGCCTCCTCATAACTTTTAGCCATAAACGCTCCACCCGAAGCTGCATCAATATTGGTTCTGAAATTTCTGTTCAATCCGTTGTAGAATGTGTTCATCTGCAACCACTTAGGCAATCCATGATGTGGGCATTTTCTGAGCAACTCCTTGTATCTTTCCCATGCCTCATACAGTGACTCCCCGTGTTGCTGTTCAAACATAGTTATCTCATTCCTCATTTTTGCAGTGTTCGCTGGTGGAAAGAATTTTGCAAGAAATTTCTAAGCGAGGTCTTCCCATGTAGTTATCGATCCCAGCGATAGAGAATTTAACTAGCTCTTCGCCTTGTCCTGTAGAGTAAATGGGAACAAGTGAAGTCTCACCGCATCATTCGACACCCCATTATACCTGAAGGTGTCACAAATTTCCAGAAAGCTGATTAAGTGTTCATTCGGATCATCATTTGCCAATACCCCAAACTGGACTAAATTTTGGATCATTTGAATCGTTTCAGGCTTGATTTCAAATGTGTTTGCAGCTATAGCAGGCCTGGTGATACTCGACTGCAGCTCAGTTACCTTGGGTGTAGAAAAATCCCTCAACGCTTTCTGATCTTTAGCTGCCATTACCTCTTCTTTTTCAGAGTTTTCGAATTCTTCTCTTATTTCCTTGATACACTTACTTAACCTCTGAAACCGTCTCTCAATGTCGTCCTCAAAAGGAAGAAAGTCTGGATTCTTGGACTGAGTTTGCATAAACCACTTCAAAAACCTGAAAAAAGACGAACAAAACAAAAATAAAAATGTTTAAGTAAAACTAGACTAATTAAATTGATATTGTGAAATGCTAAAATCTATACTAAATTTATCCCCGGCAACGACGCCAAAAAACTTGTTGGGTAAAATTTAATTACGCATGACACGCAAGTATACGTGGTCAACAAGTAATATAATAGTAAGTAGAGTATCGTTCCCACAGAGACAATTAAGTAAGAAATTAACCTCACAATTATCAGTTCCTATTAATCCTAATTTTATTAAACTATCCAAAACAATGAGTCAAATTATAAAAGCTAAATTATTAATAAATATAAGATCACAAAGCAATCATAAATATTAAAACTGAAATTTCAAATAATTATTAGAGAATTAGGCTTACGACTTCACCTTAAGCTTCACTCTAATTTTTACACCTTTATTCCAGTTCAATTCACTATCCCAGTTTATTAATCAAGAACACGAATGTAGCACTACCCACCTCTCGATGCACTAATACCGTATTAACTCAAATCCACAAATTAGATAGAAACAAGTTAAACACCTTAATCAACTAACTCACTATATCTCTATGTGAATTATAATTAAAGAAGGTTTAAGATTAAGTCCTTTATCCGATTACATGCGATATCAAGCATATCTCTACCTTAACATTCATCAAGATTATGTTCATTCATAAAATTTAAGAACACATGTTATATTAACTAAGTCTAGATTCGTACTTCCTCTCTCGAATTCATACAAATCCACAAAGAATTGTTGATCAGGCAATTCATAAATTCAAGCTCAAATTAATATAGATAAACTGGATAATAGCTTATTAAATTGGAAATCAAAGTTAGATAATCATCGTTTCATGTAAAGATCCATTATAAACCTAAAAAGTAAATTAGTTCATCATCAATGAATTAAATATTAAATTATTTAAAGATAACATCTTTTCAACTACAAATATAAGACTAAGAAGAAGAATAACGTAAAACACCCTTCACGTTAGCCTTAATCTGCAATCGATATGAAATTTCTTCAAAATCTTCACTCCAATGCTCAATATGAATTTCTATAATTAATCTCTGATAATTGCTCTGTATGATGTTGATTACAATTCTTGTTGCTCAGTATTTATCCAGCACACCAGTTTTTGTCAAAGTCTAATGTCATTTAGAGTCCAATTGCTATCTAAGTGCTCAAAACCCTCATTCCAGCAGAGTTTTCAACCAACTAGGAGAGTCTGGAACCGGCACCCCCTGCCCCGGCCGGGGTATAAACTCATAAAAGGCCCGCCCTGGCGGGCATGGCTTTTGTTAACTAACTTTGAAGACCCCTCGCCCTGGTGGGGGTGTTAGGCTTAATTAGGCCCGCCCCGGCGGGTGTATGTTCTGCTCCCTAACTTTGCTAAACTTCATGCTTGCTTCCATAAATGCTTCAAATGACTTCCTTTCTTTGCTACTTGCCACACCAACCACCCTATACATAAAATAACACGAAACGAGTAAAAACGAACATGGAAACAAGAAATTAACAACGATTAAGCTTGAAATGGACATCGATTCGTGGATATAAAATCCACTTATCAGTTATCATGTATCAAATTCTCTAACAACGCGTACATCTCCTTGTCGTAAGTAGGATAGCTCAAAGCTGCTCCGCTCAACTTTTCACTAAAATACGCCACTAGTTTCCCTTCTTGCATCAAAACAACCCCTATTCCCAAAACTGAAGCATCACACTCAATTTCAAAAGTTTTAGCAAAGTTAGGCAAAATAAGTAAAGGAGCATTAGCCAATTTATTTTTGATCAATTAAAATATTTTTTCATGTTCATCACCCTACTTAAAGCCCACACTTTTCTTGATAACCTCAGTTAATGGTGTTGAAATTTTGAACAAAGCGCCAGTAAAAATTTGCAAGTCCATGAAAACTTTGCAATTGACTCACATTTGTTGGACTCAACCAATCTCGGATTACACGTATTATCTCCTCATCAACATGGACTCCCTGTGAACTCGCAACAAAGCTAAGAAAAACAATTAAATCCAAACAAAACCTACATTTTTCCATATTATCAAACAAATTTTCCTTTCTAAGTACCTTTAAAATAGATTTTAAATGCAATGCATGATATTCCATGTTTTTGTTATAAATCAGGATATCATCAAAATAAACTACGATAAATTTTCCAATGAATAGACACAAAACATGGTTTATTAATCTCATGAAAGTGTTGGGTGCATTACTTAAACCAAAAGGTAATACTAACCACTCATAAAGACCATATTTAGTTTTAAACGTTGTTTTCCATTCATCACTCTCTTGCATTCTAATTTGATAATAACCACTTTTTAAATTAATTTTTGAAAAAAAACAAGACCCATGCAATTCATCTAAAATGTCATCTAAACAAGGGATAGGATGTTGATATTTTATCGTAATGTTATTTACTGGTCGATAATCCATGCACATTCGCATTTTTCCATCCTTTTTAGGCACTAAAATCACCGTAACTGATACATAGACCCATACTTTCTCTCACAAACCATTTTCTCATCAGTTAGTCAACTTATCTTTATAACTCCTTCATCTCCTCGGGATTACTCCGATAAGCCGAACATTTTGGAATGGTCACACTGAGAACAAAGTCAATTTGATATTCGATTCCCCGAATAGGTGGTAGTCCTTGAGGAAGCTCCTTGAGAAATACAGCTTTGAAATCCTATAAAAGAGATGAAACAACACTAGGCAAAGAATCATTAGCGACATTATTCAAAAGCGCCTCCTTATACCGAAGTATAATCATCAGTTGTTTAGAAACCAAAGCTTTTATCACATCACTTGCAAAAATGTTTGTTTTTCTCTCTTCTTTATTTTTCTCACTATTTTTCTTTTCTTCACTCTCTTTTCTTTGGACATTATCTTTTTCTAAATGAATTTGATCCTCATACACCTATTTTGGTGACATAAGACACAATGTGACTTTCCTTTTGTTCTGTAAAAAAAAGTATTCATTAGTAAACCCATCGTGCTTCACCCATCTATCAAATTGCCATAACCTCCCAAGTAGTATATGACTTGTTTGCATCGAAACCACATCACACAAGACCTCATCTACATATTTCCCATAGGTAACCGGCACCAACACCTGCTTTTTCACCTTCACATCTCCACTGTCATTAAACCATAGAAATCTATACGGTTGAGGATGTTTGGTTTACGACAGTCCTAATTTCTCCACCATGGTTGTACTTGCCACGTTTGTGCAACTCTCACCGTAAATTACCATGCAACAAATTTTCCCTTGTACAAGGCATCTGGTGTGGAACAAATTCTCCCATGTCTCCAAACTTTCCTCTTTCACTTGCGCACTAAGCTCTCTTCTCATAACCAACATCTCGCCATGTATAGAAATCTACCTATCATCAACCTCCTCTACTGGCGGCATAGAATCGGTGTCACTTTCTTCCCCATCAGTTTCCACCTCTCCATTGTCAAGCAATAACATAGTTCTCTAATTTGGACATTGACTAGAAATATGCCCCATGCGTTGACATTTAAAGCATGCAATATCTCTATTGCGACTAAAAGAAGAAGGTTCAGGTTTACCTTATTTTCCACGATTAGTCACATCCGGTTTAAACTCCACGTTTGGCTTATTTACAGCTGGATTTTCCTCTCATTTTATAGCATTAGATTTCCATGATGAGCCTGTGGTAAGATTTTAATGTTGGCCACCTCTCCTCTTAAGTTTCTTCTCAATATTGATAGCTATGTGTACCATATCCCCCAAATCCACATAATGTTATCGTTCCACTAAGTCCACTATATCCCAATTTAGCTTGAAAAACGAGTCATTATTGCCTCACTATCCTCATCCATATTAGCTCTAACCATTACCATCTTCATCTCCATCTCCTTAAAGTAGTCCTCCACAGTCCTACTTTCCTATTTCAGATTTTACAAACTCTGAAACAAATCCCAATGGTAGTGACTCGGTACGAATCTCTTTTTCATCACTGTCTTCATCTCCATCTATGTCTCAATTGGGCTTTCACCACATCTCCTCCGACTAGTAGTTAACTGATCCCACCAAGTAATTGCATAATCAAAAAATTCGGTAACAACTAATCTGACTTTCTTGATATTCGAATAGTTGTGACAGTCAAATACCTGTTCTATCTTCTTTTCCCATTCTAGGTATCCCTTTGGATCGCTCCTCCCTTAGAAAGCAAGAATTTTCATTTTAATGCTACTCATTTTGTCATCTTCTCTATTCTGACCTCCTCTTTCTCTAGCACCTCCTTGCCTTCGATGTAGTAAATCAGATTCACGATCTTCCTCTCCACTAAACCCACCTTCGAAGTTTAGATTTTCCACTGTTTTAGATTCTCGTTGTTGTGTCCTCCCCTTTTTATGTGCTCCATGCGGCATTTAGGATGATTCTCCTCAGGTCTCGCTAATCTAATCAAGACGTTCATTCATCATCTCCCATCTTCTATTTCATTCCTTCTTCATGGCTTCCAACATAAACTTCATATCAAATGTTGTGAAAGATTGATCTTCAAAAGTCCTTTTATCTTTGGAACTAGACATATTTCCTGCAACACAAGGGTTAGTAGAAAATAGTTTCCTCACCACTCCCTTACGTGTTTCACTCGAATCAATGGTTTCACTCGTGTATGCACTCAAATAAATGACTTTTACCCTCAATTAATCTCACTACTGAGCCTTTTACCTCTAAATATTCTCTCTAATATATTCTTTTTAAATTCTCATAGCAAAATTCTCGATTTTACTAATCAATTCAAAAATAACTTATCACGAAAAAAAATATAGACGTTATAACCCCCAATGATAGCATGCAATCGACAAAATTTAAAAATCTGAAAGTTTTCTTTTTTATTCAACAATTTAAAATAGAAAATTAAAGAATAAGTAACTCGCTAGAGAACTTAGCTTTGATAACAAATGATGGACTACACAGCACGCTTGCGTGAGGTGGTCGTCGCTTGGATCGTGTCTAGCACAGTTGATAGAGTGGAACTCTCTTAACACCTCAACCCAACGTCTATATTGAGATAAGAACCTTGGTACAATCGATCAAGCAATGAAGTTGGATTGAATGGAACACCAATGATGCCTAAACCCTGTGTTTATATTGAAATAGGAATCTTGGCACAATCAACGATTGATACGGTAGAAGACACCACACACAACTACGAATTTTTGTATGATAAGTCAAATTGAATCTCAAAGAACAACTAAGAAATTAGCTTAGGAATTCTTCAAAGAATCAAAAGTAGAGAATAATTCTCACAAGAATTGATAAATCTGAATATTATTGAATGTTAATGTGAATTACATCCATAAGACTTTAATAGTAGTAATTGAAACCCTAGAAATCCAATAAGGAATCAACAAGTGTTTTGGAATCAAATCTCTAACTAAAAGTATCCTAATTACATTAGAAATATGAAAATATGCTAAAAAATTGAATTTAGGAAGTAAATCCATATCCAATCTATCAAAAACCTATGAAATAACCTTAATCGAAAAAGCGATAAATTCGCTGGCGAAATTCAAATATTTAATAAGGGAATCTGGTAAAGTAGATTGAGCATCGGTAGTAAAACCAAAAGGCCTTGGGAATTCGCCGAGGTGGATAAATGCAGAGAGCTATTCGCTGGGGCTGATTCAAACAGAGAGGAATTCTTCGGGGCCAATTCAACAAGCCCAAGGAATCTGCCGGGGCGAATTTGATGAATTTCCAACTTTGAATTTTGCTTCTTGCTGACTTTCATGGCTTGGTACAAGGCTTGCACTGAGCTCATTTTCTTGGTCCATCATTTCTATCATAGTCACGAATGTAAACACCGTCTCCTTATCTCTCGAACCCGTTCCTTTCTCATCCCAATATCGAATAAGAGCAAGTAATCCTTCCTTGAATTACTTATCCCTTGCACGCGTAACTGGTCTAATTGGAACTTGCACCGGATCCGATCCACGACCTCCATTTAATTCCAAGCTAGGCATGTCCTCATCAGCATGTGCCACGCGCTCTGCATGCATTAGCAAAGATCGCTCATAATAGAGTGAGCAGCGACCATAGCATGTTCTTTCCGGCGTGCGTGTGGTCCACACGTCGCCTTCCAAGCATTTTTTTCGTAACGCAACTCACATGATTTTGATCGACTGGTCATGCTGATTCTGATGGTGTGCTTAACCATCATGGAGGTGAATTGCATGGAAGTCTGTCCAAGAGTGAGACTTGCAGTCATCTTCAACCTCCAGCAACCAAATTTTTATATTACCCATTTGGTAAGTCATATTTAAGTCTATATTAATTTGATTCATGCATATAATATGTCATTGGAAAGCTTACAGAACGTACTACGCATACATACCAAAATCACATGAAATGGACAACTACAATAAAAAGTTATGGCTGGTCAAAATAGGTTATTTGTAAACTAGGGTTCCAAATCAATTTCAAATTACATATCCGATTAAACCCAAATTATGCAGATCATATACACTATATACGGGCTATAACATATAGCAATATCAACCCCTAACACTAAGTGTAATTTAGTTTGTCATTGATGATGTTTTTTCAAGCTTTTAAACATGCATTCATGGTATATTGTCTAAACAGTTCATACATAACATACATATGATCGATAATACATCCTATGACACCAATGAAGGAATATTTCATGCATGCTATTACATGTTTACACATGATAGGAGAACCAAAGACATACCTCTTGTAGTGTGAAAGTCATTGGTGCTGAAAAACTCCTGCAATTGTACGTCCTCTGAAACCCAACAGTGTCTGTAAACTACGATATGAAAATGGAGCACAAATCCATGGTTCGTAACAACTAGGTTTTGGTCTGTGTTTGGAGAGCTCTCTAATAATGGCAGTGTATCTCTCTATTTTTTTGGTTTGATAAAAGTGATGGATTTTGATCAACTGAGGAGACGTGGGTTTTAATAGTCTTAGTGATTAAAATCACTTCCCCTATTTTGTGACACCCCCAAAATAGGTATACATCACCCATTCTGAGTCGCCAAATACATGGTACAGAATACAAATACAAACTTAATATACAACATGAGCTATGAGTTTTAATACAAATATTATCTTTTAGACAGTATTCAAACTCAAAATAAGTCCTCAATACATTAATTATCACACTATTTCACAGAATAATGAGGACTACTAATGCAAACATCTGGACCGTCACTCCGTTCCCCGACTAGTCCCAGCTATATTCTCATTTTCTAAAAAGAACAATGAAAGAAAAGGGTGAGCTCAACTAGCCCAGTAAGAAATATTATGACTAAGATAATACAAAATAAATTATCATTAGCCTTCAACAGTGTTAAACTGATAAAATACAATAGACATCTAGTTTAACTCCAGCGGAACAAGCAATCCATTAGAAGAGTCAAGTAGAGCATAATATCTACTATCTTCTATGATTTAAAAGAATTTATCATCACTTTTATCGTTGAGACTCAGCTTAATAAATAATCCACATCATTGAATCACCCCTGCACTACGGTCAAGGATATTCTTTAGTACCATGACCACAAATTATCCATGCACTACGGGCCAAAAGATATTCGTGTTTTCACCAATGGTCATGATCATGCGAACAACTGTCCATCAATGCACTACGGGCCAATGAGGACTTTTACCACATCATTTGTAACATTACGGTCATGATTATACCGAATAATCCCTGGTCATAATCATACCAAGTCCATCTATGCACTACGGGCCATAGATGACTTTCAACATAATATAGCATGAGGATGATGACAATGATATAAGAATTCAATTAAAAGAAAGCAAAGGATAAATTTTTAAAGATTTATAATTTAATTTATCCTAAATTCATTAGTGTCCAAATTGTTAACATGATACTGCTTTGTGGAGTAAAATTCAAGAATAATATTGTACCAAAAATAATTTAGACCAAAAACAAATCAATTTTTATCATGAATAGTACCCCGGGTGAATAGTACTCGATTGAATAGTATCCCGTGAATAGTAATTCAGGAATAATATGTCGTGAATAGTACTCCGGCATGAAAAAGTTAAAACTTATCAAAAATGATAATAATAATATTTTCATAAAAAGATACTGGATGAAGTGCAAATATTAAGGATATTCTACTAATTTCATGGAGTATAGAAGCCAAAACTCTAACAAAATGAGTATAGAATTCGAAATCTGAAACGAAATAATATTACACATACTACAGAGTATGAAAGAAAATATTATTTCATAAGAATATTGAACAAAAATAACATCCCTTACCTTGAAAAGAAGAGTATTCCGACTTGAAGGGCGAGGATATTCTTGAAGAAAACCTTCACTATTTTTTACGCTCAAAGCTTTCTAAAACTCGAAAGAAATACGCTCAATATTATAGAAGGAGAATTCTTTGATTCTGGTGTGATTTTCAATTCTAACTAAGCATCCTATTTATATGAGAATGGAAGGATACTATTTAGAACCGAACTGCACAGTGAATATTCGACGAAATCACGAACGAAGAAAAATTTTCGTATAACTTTACTATGCAAACACTAGGCAGACACTATGCAAACACTACGCATAATAAAATATAATATATTCTATTTTTCATAAAAAAAAATAAAACTCATATAATATTATATATATATATATATATATATATATATATATATAAACCCGTAACCTGCAAAAACAAATCCCACCAAATTTTTCTTCCACAGGTGGGCCCCACATGTGGCCCCACCTTTATTATATTAAATAATTTTCTACTGATTATTTTAAAATATGGGTAAATAGGGATTCAAATAATAAGCAAAATTTTCAATAAATACTTCATAAAAATCTTCTCAATATTTTTAACAACATTTATTCATTATTATTATAACTCGCAATATTAACAACCAGATCGTTCCTAGGAAAGAGGGGGCTTTCCGATAAGGATTTCAACCCTATTGGCGCGCAATTAGGTGACCAAACCTCTCATTGACAAAACTTTCTAGATATCGTTAATATTGCAAATAATAATATGAATAACTTTGTCATCTCAATTATTGATTTAATAATATATAAAATATCGACAATAATTGAATCAAATAACATGAGATACTATGCAGCAATTACTGTAAGACCCCAACTTATTATAAATAAAATTAAATTTCGTCTATTTATTATTTTGAAATAATAAGAGTTGATTTGATTAATGTGATTAGTTATGGGTAAAATGCGCAAATATTTTAAATATGCAAGTGGTTATAAAATATTCATTTTATCGGAGAATATTCGTTTGGTCGTGAAATATTCTTACTGTCGGGGAATATTCGTACGATGGGGCAGCCTAGTGTGGGCCCCATAATGGAAAGCGATTGGATGAAGAAAATGACAAATATAAGTTGTTTATAAATAACGGTAGTTGTTACCGTTAATACAGTTAAAATACCCGATGGTTAAAACACAGTAGCACATGGTATTACACCAATTATTGATTCTTACGTAAGAAGGCACTACATAATAATTTTTACAGCAGTTACTGTTCAATATTTTATTTTATTGATTCAATAATTGCTACGTTGATATTTTATATTATTGTTGTTTCAATAATTATCACTACACAGTATTTTCATTATCAGATCAATAATTCATATTATTTGAATAATATTATTAGATAACATTATTGGCAATGTCTAGAAAGTACTGTCGAAGGAGAGGTTTGGTCACCTAATTGCGCGCCAATAAGGAGAAATCGTTATTGGAAAGCCTCATCTTTCCTAGGAACAGCCTGGTTGCCAGTATTGTGATTCTGTAATATTATTTGTGAATAATTAATTATTGATTTATATGATAAGGAAAATATTCATTTTATGTTGATATAGATGGAGAAAATTTTTAATGTGACAATTGTTAAAAATTGATATTTTATCTTTTTTGATAAAATAATTCATTTAAATATATTATTATATTTTAATAATATAATAATGGTGATATTTTTACAATGAATGTGGGATATATGAATAAATGAGGAGGAAGAGTATTTTTGTTACTAAAAAATGTTTAAAATATGTTAAACATGTTTGTGGGCCCCACTTTGTGACCGAAATTGGATTATAGCCCGTAAAATCGTTCGTTTGTGGATTTCGGTCAAATTCTGCTTGGAATTTGGAAAAATTTAAACTTACAAAGTTGTAGAGAATGGAATTTTCTATAAAGAGGACTTGTGGTTTGAATTTGTCTAATAAAAGGGCTATTTATTATGAATTATTGAAGTTCCGAAGTTCTAGAATAATTGATTTTTAGAAGTTTTAATTATGGTTATTAAGAAAAACGTTTTTTGGGCTACACTAACATGTGCAAAATGAGCTGAGATCAGTTGTCTAAGGTGGGCTTGAATTTTGTTAATTATATTAATATTATATTAAATTTTCTGCTTTGGTGTTCTAAGTATTTTCCTATAAATAGGTGCTTAGGTTAGAATTGAAAATTACACCGAAAACCAAGTTTTCTCTCTCTCTTCTCTACTATATTATCGAGCGTATTCTTGTGAGTATTTTGATACTTTGAGTGTTGCTATACTGGTGCAAGTTCCTTCAAAGACTATATCCCAGATTCCAAATTAGAAGTACAATCTTTTCAAGGTAAGGGATATTATTTTTTTTAAAATGGTATTATTTCTTCTAATATCATTATGCTTTAATATTGGTAAGATTTTTCTTGTGAAATTCTTATCTTTTAGTGTCAAGGTTTCTATTCACGATACTGACACTATTCACGAATACAACACTATTCATAGAAAAATTAAATTTTCGTATTTTGTCCAAAATATCTATTATGGATACTAGCTTTGATTGTATCCATGTTTTGATCATTCTTTAATTTTACTTCACTATGATTATATATGAAGTATTTTTGAACTCAGATTGTTTACAGTACGAATCCATAATACTTGTTCTTTTGTTTCACTGGATTCGTTTTCTTTAAAATATTTTTCATCATCCTCAGTCTTAAATGATGTTATTACTGAATATCTTTGGTCTGTAGTGGGCCAGATCCGATTAAGGCAGAAACGTGGTTCAAGAAAATTACCAAGATATTCGATGTCTTGGGATGCACAGAGGAACAGAAGGTTCCATTCACCACCTTTATGTTCCGTAATGAGGCGATTCTTTGGTGGGAATCAGGAAGCGCACCCCATCCAAACTTTTCTCAAGTATGTCTTGGGAGACATTTCGAAACTGCTCAATCACAAGTACTTTCCCGAAAGTATTCGCTATATGAAGGAAGTAGAGTTTATTAGATTGGAACAAAATAACATGATCGGGTGTCCCAAAGATGAAAGGCGAAGTTTACAGAGTTATCCAGGTTTGCACCTCATTTGGTGGAGAATGAGGAACGTATGATCGCGGATGTTTACGAGGTTTGAAACCCCAGATACGTCAATATCTCATTTCTCATAAATTTTCTCTCTATTCGGATGTTGTCAATAGGGCTCAATTATTAGAGCGAGATAATCAGCACGTTAAACCGAGGGACCACAACCGAGGATCATCTTGGTGACAAAGAAATATCAAAACAAAGATAACCAATGGAGAAAGAAAAATATGGACAAAAGCGGCAACCACTCCGGGTGGTAATCATGGCCATGAGAATAAAAGAAGCGAGCCTGGGAGGAGATTTTAAAAGAGGAGATTCAACAACGACCTATGTGAAGACGCCGGTACAAAGAACAACCGGGTTCTAAGGAGGAGAACGATCATCGATCGTATGCTATAATTAATGGAAACGAAGGACATATCTCTCGAGATTGTACAAGAGCAAAACCAAGTCCAATGGGATGGTGACTCAAAAGGTCATCCCGGAAAAGTCAAAGGCAACGGTCCCTGGAAGAGCGTTTGTCGTTACTGGTCAAAATGCGAGGAACCCAAACGAGGTGATCACGGGTAAGCTAATCATAAATTCCTACAAAGTTTATACCTTACTAGATATCGGTGCTACCCATTCATTTATCTCTCCTGCTTGTGCTCAACGTTTAAACTTAACTCCGGAGAAATTAGACATTGATTTATCTGTGGAGACTCGAGCTTAGAGAAACTTTCATCACATCCACTCGCTTATAAATCTTGTTTGATCCAAGTTGGCACCATCACATTACCTGTTAACCTTATCTCTTTAAAGATACTTGCTTTTGATGTGATTTTAGGGATTGATTGGTTAACAACTCATCATGCCAAAATTGATTGTTTTCGTAAGGTTATTAGTTTTCATATTCCTAACCAACCTGTTGTACGAATTCAAGCAACTAAACCATTAAAATCAATCACTATCATATCTAGTCATAAAGCTATTTGTTTATTAAAAAAAATGGATGTCAAGATTTCTTAGCCCATGTTATGGATTTGAATAAAGACACGTCAGATTTGAATAATATTCCTGTTGTTAGTAAATTTCCTGATGTGTTTCCTGAAGAACTTCCCGGTCTACCCCCAGAACGTGAAGTTGAATTCTTTATTAATCTTGAACCTGGTACAAAGCCCATTTCTAAAACCCCATATCGAATGACTCCTATTGAACTTCAGGAGTTAAAAGTCCAACTATAGGAATTGTTGGACATTGGTTTTATTCGTCCTAGTACATCTCCTTGGGGTGCTCCTGTTTTATTTGTAAAGAAGAAAGACGGGACTATGCGACTTTGTATTGACTATCAAGAATTGAACCATGTCAGCATCAAGAATAGGTATCCGTTACCTCGTATTGATGACATGTTTGACCAGTTGCAAGGAGCACAATTCTTTTCAAAGATCGATCTTCGTTCTAGATATCATCAGCTGAAGATTAGAACTAATATTCCAAAGACTACCTTCAGAACTCGGTACGGGCATTATGAATTCTTAGTCATGTCTTTTGGATTGACTAATGCTCCTGCAGCTTTCATAGATATGATGAACCGAGTATTTAAGGATTATTTGGATTAGTTCATTGTTGTCTTTATTGATGACATCCTCATATATTCCAAAAGCCGTGAAGATCATGAGCACCATTTGAAGCTGGTACTTCAAAGGCTTCGTGAAAACAAGCTATATGCCAAGTTGAAGAAATGCGAGTTCTGGCTTAAGGAAGTAGCATTCCTTGGGCACGTGGTGTCAAAACATGGAGTATCTATCGACCCGGCGAAGATTGAAGCAATACAAAGTTGGGAGCAACCAAAGTTTGGTGGATCAAGTACGTAGCTTTCTCGGGCCTAGTTGGGTTATTATCGAGATTCGTGGAAGGATTTTCTCGAATTACTACCCCGTTAACTCAATTGACTCGGAAAGATACAAAATTCGTATGAAGCGAGGAATGCGAAAAGAGTTTCCAAGAGCTTAAGAGGAGACTCATTTTGGCACCTGTTCTGACAATACCATCTGGTTTGGATGAATTTTTTATCTATAGCAATGCTTCAGGCAAAGGGTTAGGATGTGTTATCATGCAACATGGGAAAGTTATAGCCTATGCCTTGCGACAACTTAAAGAATATGAGAGGAATTATCCTACTCATGATCTAGAGTTTGCAGCAGTCGTTTTCGCGCTAAAGATCTGGAGGCACTATCTATATGGAGAGAAAATTGAGATATATTCAGACCATAAAAGCCTCAAATATTTCTTCACCCAAAAGGAACTCAACATGCGATAACGACGTTGGCTCGAGCTGTTAAAAGATTATGACCACACCATTCAATACCATCCTGGAAAAGTAAAGGTGGTAGCTGACGCGTTGAGTAGAAGATCATATGCAGGAACGAGTGCGATGATATCAAGTATACGTATAGAACCAACTTTAATCGATAAAGTTAAAGTTTCTCAAGCCACGCAATCTTGAGCCGATGCGTATGAAGAAGAAAGTACAAGAAGGTGTTATTCCAGAAGCAAGAATCGATGAAGAAGGAATACTTCGAGTTCACTCCAGACTTTATGTTCCTAACGATTCTGATTTAAAGAACAAGATCATGATGGAGGCACAGAAAACACCATTTGCAATCCATCCTGGAAGTACCAAAATGTATCGTGATCTTCGACATACATTTTGGTGGAACAATATGAAGAGAGAGATTGCAAAGTTTATCTCGAGGTATTTAACTTGTCAACGTGTAAAGGCGGAGCATCAAGTACCTAAGGGTCAGTTGCAACCACTTGAGATTCCAAAATAGAAGTGGAAACACATTACCATGGATTTCGTTACGGGTCTTCCCACGGTTTCTCAAGGTGTAAATGCTATTTGGGTTATTTTTGATAGATTAACCAAGTCTGCTCATTTCTTGTCGATACGAGAGACTTATTCCCTTGAACGTCTTTCTCATATGTATGTAAATGAGATTGTGAGATTTCATGGCATGCCAGTATCCATAGTTTCAGATCGTGACCCAAGATTCACTTCACGATTTTGGGTTAGCTTGCAAAAAGCTATGGGCATGGATTTAAAATTCAGTTCGGCATACCATCCTCAAACGGATGGACAATCAGAGAGGACTATTCAAACTCTTGAAGATTTATTAAGACTCTGTGTCCTAGACTTCAAAGGGAGTTGGGATAAGTATTTACCATTGGTGGAATTCTCCTACAACAACAGTTATCAGGAAAGTATAGGGGTAGCTCCATTCGAAGCATTGTATGGAAGAAAGTGTCGCTCTCCAGTATGTTGGGATGAGGTGGGTGAATCAACATTGTTGGGACCAGAGGTGGTACGTATTACTACAGAAAAGATCCAAATGATTCGACAACGTATACAAATGACACAAGATCGACAAAAGAGTTATGCGGATCTTCATCGAAAGGATGTGGAATTTAGTATTGGGGATCATGTATTGTTGCATGTTGCCCCATGGAAGGGAGTTACAAGATTTGGGAAGAGAGGAAAGCTCAATCCATGATTTATTGGTCCATTTCAGATTCTTGATCGATTAGGAAATGTAGCCTATAGACTCGCGTTACCTCCAAGTATGTCTCGTGTTCATAATGTTTTTCATATATCTGTGCTTTGTAAATATGTGAAAGACCCGAACCACGTTATTGAGTTAGAACCGGATGAGATAGTCAAAGACTTAACGTACGAGGAGGTACCTGTCAAGATCTTGGATAGGAAGGAGCATGTCTTACGTACAAAGGTCATACCACAAGTTAAATTTTTGTGGAGGAACCATGCTATTGAGGAAATGACCTGGGAGTTGAAAACGGAAATGAAAGCGAGGTATCCACACCTTTTCGAAACATAAGGTACGTACGTCAATTTTGAGGATGAAATTTCATAAGAAGGGGAGGTTGTAAGACCCCAACTTATTATAAATAAAATTAAATTTTCTTTATTTTTTATTTTGAAATAGTAAGGGTTGATTTGATTAATGTGGTTAGTTATGGGTAAAATGTGCAAATATTTCAAATATGCAAGTGGTTATAAAATATTCATTTTATCGGAGAATATTTGTTTAGTCGTGGAATATTCTTACTGTCGGGGAATATTCGTACGACGGCGCAGCCTTGTGTGGGCCCCATAAAGGAAAGCGATTGGATGAAGAAAATGACAAATATAAGTTGTTTATAAATAACGGCGTAGTTGTTAACATTAATACTGTTAAAATACCCGGTGGTTAAAACATAGTAGCACACAGTATTACACCAATTATTGATTCTTACGTAAGAATGCACTACTTAATAATTGTTACAGTAGTTATTGTTCAATATTTTATTTTATTTATTCAATAATTGCTACGTTGATATTTTATATTATTGTTGTTTCAATAATTGTCACTACATAGTATTTTCATTATCAGATCAATAATTCATATTATTTGAATAATATTATTAGATAACATTATTGACAATGTCTAGAAAGTTCTGTCCAAGGAGAGGTTTGGTCACCTAATTGCGCACCAGTAAGGAGAAATCCTTATTGGAAAGCCCCCTCTTTCCTGGAAACAGTCTGGTTGCCAGTATTGTTATTTTGTAATATTATTTGTGAATAATTAATTATTGATATATATGATAAGGAAAATATTCATTTTATGTGGATATAGATGGAGAAAATTTTTAATGTAACAATTGTTGAAAATTGATATTTTATCTTTTTCGATAAAATAATTCATTTAAATATATTATTATATTTTAATAATATAATAATGGTGATATTTTTACAATGAATGTGGGATATATGAATAAATGAGGAGGAAGAGTATTTTTGTTACAAAAAATATTTAAAATATGTTAAACATGTTTGTGGGCCCCCACTTTGTGACCGAAATTGGATTATAGCCCGTAAAATCGTCCGTTTGTGGATTTCGATCAACTTCTACTTGGAATTTGGAAAACTTTAAACTTACAAAGTAGTAGAGCATGGAATTTCCTATGGAAAGGACATGTGGTTCTAATTTTTCTGATAAAAGGGCTATTTATTATGAATTATTGAAGTTCTGAAAGTTCTAAAATAATTGATTTTTGAAAGTTTTAATTATGTTTATTAAGAAAAATGTTTTTTGGGCTACACTAACATGTGAAAAATGAGTTGAGATCAGTTGTCTAAGTTGGGCTTGAATTTTGTTAATTATATTAATATTATATTAAATTTTCTGCTTTGGTGTTCTTTGTATTTTCCTATAAATAGAGTGCTTAGGTTAGAATTGAAAATCACACCAGAAACTGAAGTTTTCTCTCTCTTTCTCTCTCTATATTATCGAGCGTATTCTTGTGAGTATTTTGATATTTTGAGTGTTGTTATACGGTGCAAGTTCCCTTCAGCACTATATCCGGTATTCCAGCTAGAAGTACAGTCTTTTCAAGGTAAGGGATATTATTTTCTTTTAAAATGATATTATTTCTTCTAATATCATTATGCCGGAATATTAGTAAGATTTTTCTTATAAAATTCTTGTCTTTTAGCGTCGGGGTTACTATTCACGTATACGGCACTATTCACGAATACGGCACTATTCACAGAAAAATTAAAATTTTGTATTTTGTCCAAAATATCTATTATAGATACTAGCTTTGATTGTATCCATATTTTGATCATTCTTGAATTTTACTTCAATATGATTATTTATGAAGTATTTTTGAACTCGGATTGTTTAAAGTACGAATCCATAATACTTGTTCTTTTGTTTCAATCGGATTCGCTTTCTTTAAAATATTTTTCATCATCCTCACCCCTAAATGATGGTATTATCGAATATCTTTGGCCAGTAGTGCGAAATAGTTGATTTTCTTATGAATATCTTTGGCCCAGAGTGCAAAGATGTATGCAGTGTTGAGATGAACATGACCAATCGATGAATATCTTTTTGGCTCAGTAGTCAAAAAGATGAATATTTGATTCAAGATGAATATTGGTTGATGTTATAGGGATAAAATATTGATGATGAACTTTTAAATTCATAAATTCTAGTAGATTTCATTCTCTACGTAACTCTTCTATGAATTATTATTTCCGCTGCAAATATTGATCTGAAACTTGTTGTCTATTGTATTTTATCAGATTTTTCCCTGTTGAAGACTAACGATAATTTGTTCTATATTATCTTAGTCATAATATTCTTTACTGGGCTAGTTGAGCTCACCATTTTCCTTTTTGTTCCATTTTTCTTCTAAGGAGGCGAGAATGTAGCGAGTTCTAGTCGGGGTGAGGAATGATGGAATAAAAAAATTATCTTAGTAGTCCTCACTATTTTTGTAAAATAATGTAACAATAATTGTAATAAGGACTTATTTGGGTGTGAATATTGTCTAGATGGCAATATTTGTATTTAAACTCACAGTTTATATGTTGTATTAATAAAGTTGTAGTTGTTTCTATACCATGTTATTGACGACTCAAAATGGGTGATATATACCTATTTTGGGGCGCCACACCATCGTAATAATAATTGAATTGAACCGAAAGTGACTTCTCACGTAAACATCAATAATCAATACAGTGTGCTACTATGCAACCACGCGTATTGTTGTACTTTTACCACCGGTTAATCCAACAGTTAACGGTAAAACTTTCGCCGTTATTTTAATAAAAAGATATTTCTGTAGTTTTCTCATTTCGACAATAATTACGTTGTGGGGTCCATCAATGATTATGCCGTCGTACGAATATTCCCTATTAAAACGAATATTCTCCGACCAATCGAATATTATGTAACAACTTGCTTACTTTGCAAAATTTATAAATATTACCCACAACTATAATATTATAACAAATTCACACCTTAATATTTAAAAATAATATTTCTAAAAAATTCATCTTTATTCAAAAAAATTGGGGTCTTACATATTTACTCCAACTCCCAGTATAAGTAACGTTTAAAATCAAATTTATACTGATTTAATCAACTGACAAATTGACTAATAAATTAAATGAGTCGGACATTTCATGGACGACCCATTTATATACCCAACATCAATAGTTGTGTTGCAGTTAAATTATGTGATTATGGTGCGATGTAATTATGTGAATGCGCATTTAATATTTTAACAATGTACTTTGCGGTTGTGATTACCTTTCCAAAATTGCACTGCATTGCACTTATATGCAAAATATTTATATTTTTTATATATACTAAATATTAAAATTACATTTATATATTCTAATAATTATCATATCAATATTGTTGAACATGTTATACTTGGCTTTTTGAAACAAATTAATCAATGTTATTTTAATTAATTAAAGTACTATTTGGAAGTGTAGTATTTTATTCGATTTAATCGTGTTTTTATACCTAAAACACACTAGGAATAAAATACTATGGTTGATGAAAATAGAAAGGAATACTCATATGGGCTATGAACATATCGACATTGTAATTTAGAGAGTAATTTATATATTTAGAGATAGTTAATGTTAGATGGAGTGAGCATTCAAAATTTCTATAGGTGTGTTACAAATGTCTTTTGAGGTAATACAATGGAGTACTTGATTTGGATTTTTTCCACCGAAAGATGCACACCTAACATAACTTGAAATAATTTTTAAAATTTATCTAGACACACTTAGAAGGGGGTTGAATAATTGTGGAAGCAATCTATAACCAATTTTTGAACTTTAAATTAAACTATTAATTTCATGCTACTATAATTAGGGCTGAGCAAAAAATGGATAAAACCGAAAAACCGAACTGAACCGAATTATTTTAACCGAATTTTTTCGGTTATTCGGTTATATCCGATTTTATTTTCACTTTTCGGGTTCGGGATTGGTTTTAGATTTTTTATTGTTCGGTTAAACCAAATAACTGAAATAATTCTTAAAAATCTCAGATAACCGCGCCTCTGGAGAGAGAAGCAAACAAATCTATTTCACTTTGCACCTTCCTTCTCTTCCTCCCGTTTTCTCTCTCCACATAACAGATTCACAAGCACTTGTCCTCCACCTGAACCTTAATATCCCCAATTTCTGCCCAGCCATATCGATGATGAAGTCTAGGATCTCGTGATCCCTCATCACCCTCAACCTCGACGGCGATGGTGGTGAGTCATCCAAGATCGGCGGTGTTGTCCACCAACTCTCAGATCTGCTCTCAACCCTCAGATCTGCTGCTGTTACTTGAGATTGGCCACCTACCATTCAAAAGGTTTCAGTCTCATGTCAGGTATGAAGACATAAGCGGCTAATCACCGCCAAAACAGGAGAGAGATAATAAATAGTAAGAGAGAGAAAGATGAGCGACAAAAAGATGGAAGAAGAGCTGCAGAGTAAGAATAGTGGTAGCAAATTGGAATATTGGATACAGGAAAGTCTGAGAGATCGATGTGGCTGATGAAGTGCCCTGTTGCCGTCTCAAACTCATGGAAGTCTGTCGTCGATAATCAGCCCCTTTCCAAGGTCGTCGTCTCCCTCGATCCTCTCCGCCCCAAAGATGGATTCAGGTATTGTTTTTAGATATTATTCTGTTGATGAAGCCATTAAGAGTGGAGTTGCTCCAGTACCTATGAGCTAAGAGAACTAGAGAAGAACTTGAGAAAAGAGCTACGAATAATGCATATACCTCGGCAGTGTTCGGTTATTTTATGGAATCTTAATTTTGTGTGTTAAGAGAACTAGACTCAAACTTGATAATGCATTTTGTGAAATCTTAATTTTGGGTGTTATTTTTGATAACAGTGTTCGGTTATTACCCGAAATACCGAATTTACAATTCAATAATTCGGTATTTGGTTATTCGGTTATTACCAAAATTCGGTTATTAGTTCGGATATTGAAAATAGGAATATTTCAGTTTTCGGTTATAATCGAATAGCCTATGCGGTTCGGTTATAACCGAATGATCAGTCCTAACTATAATGATTGAAATCAACTTACTGAATTAATATAGCCTATTTAAGAGACTGATTATTTTAAGAAAATATCCTACTGAGTTTATAACTTAAATAAAATACTTGATGTTAAAGAATTATCTTAATATAATATAAGTATTCAAATTTTAATTATTAAGATAATTAAAATAGCTTATGTGATTTTAAAGAAAAGCAAATAATAAAATCAACACCAAAAATTTTTACGTGGTTCAGCTATTACCCTCTATAATAATAGCCTAGTCCACGTCCAATACCAACTAGTATTAGAGACTCACTTTATTTATTTCTTTATAAATAATCACAGATTACAAAACAGATTCCTTCAAAAATTAATTAATAATTAATTCCTCTTGAGCTCTCTTGCTCCTTGTGCACCTATTCACTCTTCAAGCACATTTGCTTCCTTGAACCTGTTTGCAACCTTTCTCTAATCCACTGGGATTAACACCTTTAGACTACACTTAGTCTAAACAAAAATTCAATACAAATATAGAGGTCTATAATCAATGCAAGAATAATTAATTTAACAATTAAAGGCTCAACTATATGCAATGATCAATTAGCACAAAATAAATGAACAATTAATTCTCACCAAATATCAGCTAATAAATATCAGAATATTAATAACTTAGCTGATCAAACGTTGCACCAGATAATTGTATGTTGCTCAAAATATCAATGTAGTGCAAGAATAATTTTGTGAGTTGAGTTCTTCATACATGAAAATACTATTTTTATAGCCAACAATATATTACCGTTTTAATTAAAGATAAGACTCTGTTTTGTTCTAGTCAATCCGTAAGAAGATGTCAAAGAGTGCAACGGTAATAGAGTCAATATATATATCCAGCAAAACAAATTCTCGTTAGTTGAATAAATCAAAAGACCTTAAAAAATGACCCACTACACAACTTTTCAAGTGGCGTGTATAAGTGAAATAACCCTTTACTTATCTTTTTCCAAGAAACAAGTTCTTTAGCTTTTCAAAGAAATCATAATTACTTTTCCTTGAAACTCTCACAATACATCTTATCACAATAAATGGTTAGCTAGCATGTATAACCGGATATCAATTTATGCATGATAAATAATTATTCCTTGAAAACCGCACATGCAACAAATCTCAACAAAGTCTAGCTGCCATTTTTAAACATCCACGTGTAGCATTATTTCAAATACACACATATCATATTCCAAAAATTTATGGCTATCATGCTCATAATATGACAGGATATTTAATATATGTATTACTCCTCAAAAACCTTTTTCATAAGATTTATTTAGAACATTTTTCATTTAAGACATAATAAAAATGCAAATAATATGTCCTAGAGCCTTTAGAAGAAAAATCAATTATTATGCAATTGACCTTACATTTGTCTCCTAGAAAGAGAAAACTTTCTTCCTTCATTTGAAAATCCCACCAACATTCTTTTATCAACAGATACCTGAAACACCATAAAATAATTTAGTACTTGAACATTTCATCATCAAAACATAGGGATAGAATATGACAAAGTCAACATTCTCCCCCTTTTTGATGATGACAACCCAAAATTGTTTAACTCCTATTAACTCCCCCTAAATCCATGCAACAACATTATTTCAGGTTACTGAAATTCAATTTTATAAAATTCTAAATTTTGCAAACAATTCAAAATAACCTGTTACCTGCAGTAATTGTTAGTTCATCAAATATCAAAATAATTATGGTAACAAAGATTTAAAATTTAAATCTCAAATTAAACATAAGTCTTTTGGTGATCCACACCAAACCAAAACAAACAGTTTTTAAAATCCGTCCATAATCATCAAAAATAATAAAAACTCTCCCCCTTTGTCATCAAACAAAAAGGAGAGCAAGTCATTCTTCGAGATCTACCACAACTGCGCGTCGAGCAGGCCTTTGTGTGAAATAAGGTCGGTGATTGGCACGATGAACCTTCTCAGCAATGCTTAGGTCTGCAGCAAATTGAGGAGGCCTGGGAGTGACATTGACAGGTGGTAGAGGGACATCAAGAAATTCACCTTGATACTCAGCCAACCAGTTGCAATGCACCCACTCCAGAATAGTGGAGTGTTTACACTGCATATGGAGTTTAGAATCAACATCATTAAACCTCAGAGCCATAAATTAAGCTAACTCCCCAACCTGATTACTAACAAACTTAATTTCCTGACTCAACTGACAAGAATTACGATTAAGTCATTGTTGTATCAACTCAGCCAAGGAAGTTGTTTGCACCTCAAAACAGGCTTGCAAATCGATAAACACATCTTCAATGTTATGATAAAGTTTATTGATTTCAGGTGCACCCAATGGCAACTTACCTTTTTCCAACAAAGACATGCAATTATTAAGGGCAGACATTTCAAGTTGCATCTTTTCCTGATTACTAAGAATAACTTTCAACATGTCTACAATTTCAGGAGAAGAGTAAGTGGGAGGCTGAACAGGAGAAGATGGAATAGAGATTGGAGGAGCAGGATTCTAAGTGTAGACACTCGAAATTTTCTGAACACTTGTTACTAACATTGTAGGAGGGCAGATTCGTCTTTTCGAGATAACCTTGGAAGACAGCTTACATCCATTCTGGATACTACCGAAAGTTCAAGTTCAAAACCCGGGACACACACCGGCAACATCATTTCCAAATCCAGAAGACACACCGGAAGGATCATTTCTAACCTCGGAGATAACCCCGAGTTTTGTCCTTGGCGATAACCCCAAGGAATGTTGTTGCAGTTCCAGCGATAACTCTGGAAATGCTTATTTCAAACACATGCTATCGGCTTCAAACTCAAACCTCCTGCCGAGGCACTCATCCCTTAGACCCAGATCTAAAAATGGCTAGACAGACACACTCACAAGATGACCTTACAGCATTCAAACACTTGCAGCAGTCCAATCTCAGATGAAACCCTTAGCAATGTCTGCTTTCAACTCAAACCGGCGGTAACCCCGGCGAAAAGTCAAACGTCATCTTGCTACATCAACACCAGCGCGTCGTCTCAATACTTCATGCATACATACAATAATGTCCCACAAGAACCGAGGATTTATAATCCTGAGTGACTATTACGCGTGGCAGTACACCGGATAGAATTTGAAGCTTGAAGACTATGGGCATGGTCCCCTCTTCCTAACTTCGTACAACCTCTAATCCATGTCATTGCGTAACTCTCGACACAAGTGGTCCGAAGAAGGTCATATATACCTCGTTCGGATGCTCGGATTGAAGTTCTGCAAGTTCGAGCGGACATTATAGCGCATGAGTTCACATACTTCGAGACGACGGGACCCGCAAAGCCCGGGGACACTTCGACCGACCACCAGTAGTGTAATCATGCTACTCAATGCAGTACACCGCTGACCCATCACTATAAATATAAACCTTGGGGTCAGCCATTTGAGGGAGAGAAGAGAGAAAAAAGGCGAGGAAGCCCTATCCAATTTACTTTGTACACACCCATATTGAGTGTTTCCTCAGTTTAAACATCTGTTAGCTCATATATAAATATACTTTTATCTGGCGGGAGCTAAGTGTTTATCCACATAGAGTCATAGAAGTCTACATTATGCGTACCCAACGTAAGCCTTCTTACATTCTATAAAGCCTTTCTTTTCATATTAGCACACACTGCTATACACATTGAGAGTCGTGTTTGTGTGTGTTTGCTCGACTCTCATTCGTGGTTTTCATTTATTTCATATATATATATATATATATATATATATATATATATATATATATATATATATATATATATATATACTTATATATATGTATATATTTATATATGGACTAACATTATCGAGTTATGCCTCGATTGAGCCTGCACTTATGTCCTGAGCGTTTACTTGCTTATATATATATATATATATATATATATATATATATCTGTTATCGATATATCGATGAGCCCGGATTTTATATCCAGAGCATTTACCGCTTATATATATATATATATATATATATATATATATATATATATATATATATTGTTGCCGAACATATCCGATGAGCTCTGGATTTACATCCTATGCGTTTATTGCTTTTATATACACACACACACACATACAGATATATATATATATATATATATATATTTATATTTTATCCTCGCCTCGAGTTTACTTCGTGGCGCTTGATCGCTTTTACATCTTTATTTACATTTCGTCCCGCCTGAGTTTACTTACGTGGGCAGTTGATCGCTTTTACGCCTTTTATTTACATTTCGTCCCCACACACAGTTTACTTTGTGGTGGTTGATCATATCCATATATATATATTTACCGCTTTTATATATTTACATTTTCGATCCCCATGGAGTTGCTTTCGTGGTGGTTGATCATGTCTGTATATATATATTTATAAACATATATATATAATTGCTTACTTCTTTCCATACAAATCGCAGATTATGTGAGCTTTAGAACCATGTGATCACAGATTCAAATTTATTGAATCTAGATTCGGTTCCTATGATGGACGCGTTTTCAAATTGTGAAGCAACTTGTACATTATTTACAAAGTGTTCTCAATTTCCTTGATGGTCATCATGCCCATGAGGAGTTTGCAACACAGATATTATTTTCTCAAGATGCCTCGCATCTCAAAAAAATAAAAGCAAACAAGCCAAACATTTAATAATAAAATGGAAGTATCAAAGGCCTCAATTACTATTGAGCACGTGGTTTGAAAAACCTCTTTTACAAAACTTCATTGATATATCCGTTAAAACTGAATTTTTCTATAAATTCAAACCCTTTGTATATAAAAGTAACGAGGTACAACACTACTTCCAAATAATTGCACATCGATCCACACACACACACACACATATTCATATAACAGCTTTCTTTGAAAAGTGGCGATCACCGTGGCAACATGGATGTTCTGGGTGCCTAACACCTTCCCTCCGCATAATCAAGCCCTCGAACTCAAATTAATCTCTGCTTCACAGACCTGGTTAGCGAAGGTCACATCACCGGGTCAATGTGAAAACCTTTTCAATATATTAGTGCAACCAAGTTAAATACACCAACCGGCGACTCTTAAGTCAAATCGTCAACATTATACACGGCAGACCTTTTTCACTTGTTTTTTCAAATAAATCTCACATTAGCATGAGAACACCAAAGAACAAGTAATTAAAAGGGACACTAAAAAATCCCGACGTCGACAGGTGATGACTCTGCTAGGGACTCCAGTAAGAGGGCTTAAGCCGCTATTACAAGCTTTTCAAAACAATTATATGCTTGTGTGTGAATATTGCATTTACATTTATGATGAATGTGTACTAATGCATCTCACTTACTACACTGCTAAATATCTATCTGTGATATTAGTGCTTCACACATGTCATCATTTTGCATAAACAGTGAGACACGTTGTATGTGAATGTATGTTGTGTGGTTTCTCCACCAGGAGGCTATCCCGCTTGTGTTTGATTATCGGACTCATAGGAATAATAATTCCAATCGGGCTCAGAAATGCACCACCCAGATTCGCTCCAATGAAAAGACCCTGGATTAACTTCCCGCCAAGTAGATTGCGATGATCCGGGAACCTTCATGTCAAAAGCCATGAGAGTAACCCTAAGATAGGTCAACCTCTCGATAAAAAAAAAATCGCGAGGAAAGTCTCTTCATGCTTTCCATTTTCAATTACTTGTAAAAGCATTTACTTGTAATTTTATTCCATGTTCATCTTTATGTAATGGAAAATATGAAGATTATCTCAGGCATGCATGTTATCAATTAACACCCGATTTTGCAGGATAATATTCCTAAAACAGACATGTTATGATAACATTTACATTATCCCTAAGACTAAACTACGTAAGTCTTTTGTAGGGAAATCATTGGGACTGTTACCCGCTCAAAATCCAAAAAGGCCACGAGCCTACAACCAATCATGTCTTCTTCTGACCAGTCTAATACTGTTTCCTTAGAAGAATTTGATGGATTGAGTAAACAAATTACAGATTTGGCATTTAATGCTCACTGAAAGAATTGCATCGACTACCACCTGTGGTACGAAGATACCAACACATACAGAATCCTCTGCACAAGGAGGAGCTCAAGGTTTGGAAAAAACAATTCCAGAACCTCAGTTGGATACGACCAACAAAGACCCTGAAAACACCCATCTCAAAGGAGATCTAGACACCGGTGATATCAGGAAGAAGGTCCTCCAAATGGAGGAAATTATCCGTGTTCTCAAAGGGATTGGAACACATTGAAGTGTTTCATATGCTGACCTTTGCATCTTCCCTGGTGTTCATTATCCAGAGAAATTCAAAACCCCTGATTTTGAAAAGTATGACGGATTAGGAGATCCTTATACTCATATAAAGGTATTCATTGGAGAACTTGGATCTTATGCAGAAAATGAAAAGCTCAGAATGCAGCTGTTTCAGAAAAGTCTGACTGGAGAAGCCCGTTCATGGTATACCAGATTAGACAACTCAAATATCCATAGCTGGGAAGAGCTGGCTCATCCCTTCCTCACTCAATACAGTTTTTAATCTCAGATGGCTCCTGACCGGTACCAAATTACCAAGGTCAAGAAACAGTCTAATGAGTCTTTCAGAGAGTATGCTCAAAGGTGGAGGTGCCTTGCTGCTCAAGTTATTCCTTCCATGACGGAATCAGAAATGTTCATGACATTCATAGATATATACAGGAAGCTCCTTTCTGTGAGAGAGTCTTAGCTGGTATTGGCAAGCCATTCTCTAAAATGATTAAGCACAGAGAGATAACTGAGATGGGATTGAAGTCTAGAAAAATTCAAGACCTAGCCGCTCTTAAAGCTATTGCTGAGCACATCCAGTCCAGATATTATGGAAACAACCCCTGGAGGGTCCATAAAAAGAAAGAGGAAGATGTTTCCTTGATACTACAAGGTCAAAAAGGCAATCAAAGCATGCTTATACAAAGGAGAAACTACTCCCCTTTTCAAGCACAGTCTTCAAACCCTCCATTGCCTAAAAGTGGAGAAGTAAAGTGACCTCGGACGTTCACACCCTTAGGGGACTCGCTCGAGAATATTCTTTCTCTTCTAACTACTCAAAAGAAATTACACATCTTCTTCCACCAGCCAACCCTAATAGGAGGGGTTTTAATGTTACTCGAAAGTGTGCTTATCATGCCGGAGCACCTGGATATGATACTCAAGATTGTTGGGCCTTGAAACACAACATCCAAGATTTAATAGACAACGGTGAGATCGTGGTCACCAAACCAGATCAGCCTTATGTGCAAGATAATCCCCTTCTTCAACACAAAGAAGAAGAGGTCAACATGATCAGTTGGAACATTGGACAGAGTTTCGATTTCAACAATGAATCATCCCCGATCATCAAAGATGGTGTTGACAAATGGGATTATGCAAAGTTCCAGTTTACTATGGAACGAAATATGAAAGCTCTTTGCAAACAAATTGAGCATCATGAATCGGTGACCCACCAAAGATCAAGTCACACGTCAATTAATCAGGCAGGAGCATGCCTATCTCCTTCCATTTGTTATGAATGCTCCATCACCACCTTCAGAAAGCGAAGCTATGGAGGATAAGGTTGCAAAGAGAGCAAATGCTAAAGCCCATCGGGATTTTGCCAATCAAAGAGAATTTATATATCTGGACCAATCTATGGAGGAGATACTACAAATATTGATCAACGAAGGAAGAATTACCTTCCTTCTGCCTCCAATCAATCCCCGCTCAGGACGGTTCAATTCTGATGAAGTTTGTCAATATCATTCACACTCTCATGCACCACAAAGATGTAAGAATGTTGGGCACTCCGTCATCTCATTCGTAATCTTATTGATAAGCGGTGTCTCCGCAACTAGCGAGATGATTACATTGTGCAACTCAAGAGTGGGAATGCATGTCCTACCAAATGAAGGGATCAAGAGTGCTTATATCCGGTGGATGATGAGATCACAAAGTATTTCCCATACAACCAATTCAACTCAAAGGAGTCGACAATCCTTTGAAAGTGGCCGCACTGCAGCCAATTTCTTTACCCTTCAGACACTACAACATCTTGTTGTCAGCTTACACAAAGTTCCATGGAATTATGGAGAAGCTAAAGGATCCACGTCTCATACTACTGTTACAGTGTTGAAGGAAAATCCATTGTATCTTCCTCAACGGGTTATGAAACCTATTTGCGAAGCAAAGGGGAAGATTCCCATGGAGAAGATTGAAAAATTCTTCCGCACTATAGGCCACAATGAAGCCAATGTGGTTTTAAGCTTACGAGAAGCTCCACACCAGATATCTATACTGGACTTGGTTTTCTCTTCCAAAGATCATCAAAAGATCTTATTGATGGTTTTGGAAGAAGCCTACTTGCCAAAATCAGTGGATGTGGAAAAATTTCAACATCTGGTTGATCACATTTTCAACAACAATGTGATATCCTTCACTGATGACGACATACCGCCCGAAGGGATCAGTCATTGCAAGCCATTGCACATTGTAGTTTTGTCTTCCGGGTACATGTAGCTAGAGTTTTGATAGATGGAGGCTCATCTCTAAATATCTATCCTTATGCCACCTTGGTGAAGATGAATGTCAATCTCAAGCGGATCCAAAGCAGCCATACAGTTATTAGAGCCTTTGATGGATCCCGATGAAATGCCATCGGAAAGATTGAATTGCCAATTGAGATTGGTCCAAATACATTTAATGTATCCTTCCATGTCCTCAAGGTAGATTCAGGATACAACCTGCTATAAGGGAGACCATGGATACACATGGCTAGAGCCGTTCCCTCTACACTACATCAACAACTCAAATACATTGTCAACAACAGTCTAGTCACTGTCAATACTGAGCCAGAGTATCCTGAACAAGGAGATCTGCCAATCATCAGTTTCAACTCTAAAGTTGAGCCGGCCAGTTTTCATACTCTGGAAGTGAGTACCACGCAGTACCATTCTATTAGAACGCCACTTCCCGTACCCAAGATTTTTGCCTAGGTTATGTCGGCCACTCGAGAAATGATGTCATTGGGTCATCAACCTGGACAAGGGCTTGGTAAAGATAAGCAGGGTATTAAGCACCCTATTCAAATGTCCAAATAAATTGAACAATGGACTAAGCTATTCTCGCCATTCCACTACCATGTGAATCCCCATAAACACAAGCCGGTTCCTCAAGCTTCCGCCTCACAATGATTTTCTATACCTTTACCTCATGAGTTGATATAATCTCCGGTAAAGGTGCCAGCCCATGTTGCAGCCATGCTGTTTCCTAAGCCAGTGCCAATCAAAGTAAAAGAAGCGCTGATTCCTGATCCTAAAGTGGAAGAAAATGAACGAAAAACGTAAACATGGCATTGCCTTGATGATGGCAGGCATACGTGTCATTGTTCATGATGAACATACAAACAGATACACCCCAGACGATGATTGCCCAGATGTCATGGTTATCATTCGAAAGAAGGAGGATAATGAAGATCATTCCATCACTGCAGTCCATCAGGACTTTGCCCTCGATAATTATAGCAGCACTCCATGCATTAGTCGACAAGGGTAAAATGGGCAAAAAATCCCTCTGCCTTGTAGATAACTTTAATTGCTTACTTTTCTTTACAGTATTAGCAGTTATTTTATCAAGTACATGCTAACACTTTGTATGATCAAACAGTTTCATATATTAAGTGAAAGCATATTCTATTTCAGGACTCTGAATTTAGATGTGCCTGTACTTGCTGATGAAGTGCCTTCTCTCCACAAGGGCTGTAACTTTGATGCAAACTTGGACTCAGACTTGATGGATATGCAAGAGGACATTGAGACACCTCAGGAGATTAAGGAATGGGTCGCAGACAAACCTAAACCAAACCTTGACCAAACCACTTCTTTCAATCTTGGAACCTTAGGCAACCCTAAGCTAATCCAAATTGGTTTAGACCTCACCCCAAACCAACAGAATGACATGGTTACACTATTAACCCAATTCTTGGATGTGTTTGCATGGTCTCATGAAGACATAGTGGGTTTGTCCACGAACATTGTTCTTCATTGCCTTCCCATCAAAGAAGGATTCAAGCCAGTTAGGAAAAAACTCAGGCGATTGAAACCTGAGTGGAGTTTAAAAGTTAAAGAAGAAATTGTGAAATAATTTCAAGCTGGCATTATCATGGTGTCTACATATCCGGAGTGGATATCCAACATTGTTCCAGTGCCTAAACCAGGGGGAAAGGTGCGAGTCTGCGTGGATTACCAGGATTTGAACAAAGCTTGCCTTAAAGATAGCTTTCCCATGCCCTTTATCCACATTCTTATTGACAACACTGCTTAATACGGCATGTACTCCTTTGCTGATTGCTTTGCGGGGTACCATCAAATTATGGTCGCTGAGGAGGTCCGTGAGAAAACTACTTTCATCATGCCTTGGGGAACCTTTTTTGCTCTGCATTTGTTGTCATTCACCTCATCAATGCTTGGGGCAACCTATCAAATGAGCTATGATGGCTCTTTTCCACGATTTAATGCACAAGGAGATAGAGATCTATGTGGATGATATCATTGTCAAATCCCGAAGGGAGGAGGACCACCTAGACCATCTCAAAAAGCTTTTCAATAGGTTGCGAAAGTACAACTTGAAGTTGAATCCAGCCAAGTGCGCCTTTGGTGTTAAGTCAGGCAAATTGCTAGGTTTCCTAGTCAGCCACAAAGGGATTTAACTGGATCCTACCAAAATCCAGGCCATCAAGGAAATGCCCATTCCTCGCATTGCAGAAGGAAATACGGGAATTTTTGGGAAGAATCAACTTCATTAAGCGGTGTTCATTTCTCAACTCACAAAGAACTCAGTGAGCCAATCTTCAAGTTGTTAAGGAAGAACTCCTCCATGAAATGGAATGATGCGTGTCAAAAAGCCTTCCTCCCAATCAAAGAGCAATTGGTTAATGCTCCTATTTTGGTACCACTCAGTGGATGATGTTCCCTATTCATGTACTGTCCATAAATGACAATGCCATAATCAGAGTATCAGCAAAAAAAGATGATAGAGGCCAAGAACGAGCTATCTATTACCTCAAAGAAAGATTCAAAGATCGTGAACACAAGTATACTCTAATTGAGAAGACTTGTTGTGCTTTAGCATGGGCTTCCATGAGGTTACAAAGATTACCTCTATGGTCACACAACCCATCTCATATCCCGCGTGGATCCTCTCAAATATGTGTTCAAGAAGCCCATATCGAATTGTCAATCGTCCCGATATGGCGCTTGATCCTACAAAGAATTGACATCGCCTACGTGGACGCAAAAGTTTGTCAAAGGTTAAGGAATTGCGGATCAACCGCCACCGCACTGCGCAGGGACTACAAACCCTTGGAAACATACTTCCCCGATGAAGGGGTAATGACGATTCAAGAACAACATCGATGACGATACATGTTGTACATGGAAAATGTATTTTAATGGAGTCATTAACACGTAAGGCTATAGAGTCGAGCGCTTCTAATATCCCAGACGGAGAGCAGATCTCGTCGCCGTCAAATTGCAGTTTGTCAGCACCAACAACACAACTAAGTATGAAGGCTATATCATGGGGATAAAACTTGCCCGTTCAATGGGCATCAGGCGGTTAACTGTCTTTGGGGATTCAGAGTTGGTAATCAAACAATCCACAAGAATCTATCAAACCAAAGAATTACATTTGTTGCCTTACCATCGGCAAGTTTTATAGATGGCTTTGGAGTTCGAAGAAATCTCCTTCCTACACGTTCCTCGTAATAGGAATGATTTTGCGGATGCATTAGCAACGTTGGCCTCCTTGGTTCACATACTTGACAAGGAAAACACGCCAAGCATTACAATTACAATGCAAAAAGCCCCAGTCTATGGGAACTATGTTAGAGAAGTATCGGATGAACTACCTCCCATCCACAACCCTTGGTATCAGCACATCAAGGAGTATCTACGAGATGGATCTACACCCGCTGAGGTGAGCCTAACTGAGAAGAGGCAAATCCATCGACTTGTTATGAAATTCTACTTGAGTGGAGATGCACTCTATAAAAGAGATGCAAGAATAGGTCTCCTCAGATGTCTGGATAAAGACCTAGCTTAGAGACTCATGGATGAGATCCATGGTGGAGTATGTGGCCCTCACATGAACGGAACCCTACTTGTCAAGAAGATTCTTAGAACAGGGCATTATTGGCTTACACTCAAAGCTGACTGTGATGATCACGTCAAGAGGTGATATCAATGCCAGATTCAAGGGAATTCTATCCACGCCCCTCCAAGGGAAATCCATAATATGAGTTCGCCATGGCCCTTCACAATGTGGGGAATGGACGTGATCGGGCCCATAGAGCCCAAAGCCAGTAATGGACATTGATTCATATTCACCATGATTGACTACTTCACCAAATGGGTAGAAGCAGCATCCTTCCCCAGGGTTACTAAAGAAGTCATCATTGCTTTCATCAGAAACAATGTCGATGCATTTAATGCGGACAACCACAAAGTTATTGTGTCGCATAATGCTAAGAACCTCAACAACAAAATGATGGAGGAGTTATGCAGAAAATTCCACATCAAACACCTTAACTCTGTCATCTACCGTCCAAAGATGAATGGTTCTGTTGAAGCGACTAATAAAAACATCAAAAAGATCATGCAGAAAATGTCCGCCAATCACAAAGAAAGGCCTGACCTCTTGCCTCTGACTTTATTAGCATATAGAACTTCCATGCGTACTTCCACTGGGGCAACCCCCTACTCATTAGCCTATGGGATGGAAGTAGTGCTCCCCATAGAGGTGGAAATGAAATCCCTCAAAGTGTTGATGGATGCTCAGTTAGATGAAGATCAATGGTTACAAGACAGGTATCACCAATTGTCTCTAATAGACGAAAGGCGAACCGCGGCTATCTTCCATAGTCAGTTATATCAGCAAAGGATCGCACGATCCTACATTAGAAAAGTCCGACTACGGAAGTTCAAACAACATGACTTGGTTTTAAAGAAGATCATTGACAACCAAGATCAATCTAAGGGAAAATTCGCTCCTAATTGGGAAGGCACATTTATTATCAAGGAGATATTGACAAGAGGTTCTCTCAGATTGCAGAAAATAGATGGCGATGAATTTCCACAAATTATCAACTCGGACACTATGAAACGATACTATGTCTGAAGTTACCATTAAACAAACATCCTGGTTATGATCATCAAATCACCAGTCATTCCGGTTTTGAACCCTCTCCTTTTTACAAACTCTTCTGCCCCTCAAGGAAACATACACTTCAAACCATCAGCCTGGTTTCAATTCATTTCAAACCTTTCATACAATTTCGGTTATCCTAAAGACGGGATTGGACCTTTCACACATGCAGTTTATCCTGAAGACGGGATTAAACATTTCTGCGCTTGCATTTTGTCCTGAAGACGGGATCAAACTTTTTCCACACCTACAATTTATCCCCATTATGGGATCAAACTTTCTTCTCCCGCAAAGATAGCTCGCACATAATGGATTCACACTTTTCTTTGGTTGCGATTCGTCCTGAGGGGCGAACTATGTCGACCTGATCTCCCTGATACCCAGGGGTACGTAGGCAACCATATTCTATATGGCCCAGTCGCAATAAAAAAAACAACAAAAATATTTCTGCCCTTCCTCTACAAAAACAAAAATAGCAAAAATACTTCTACACCCTTCTTCACCAATAAAGCTTCTGCCTTTCACATTCAGCGTTGAACCTCTTACACCAGGTTTAAACTACGCAGACTTAATCTCCTATTCAATAGGAGTACGTGGCGCGACCATTTATGATTCGGTTTAACCCTACCGTAACAAAAAATACTTGTCACACTAAGATCGGGATCAACCTTCAATTCATCACATTTCATCGGTTTCAGATCAAAGGGATGGAATTACCCAACCTCTTCTCATAAATAGAAGATTCAGTGACCATCTAAGCTGCGATCATGCCTCAAAGAGAAATACCAACCCATAAAAGATGGAATTAACTAGGCTTCTCACAAATAGATGTACTAGCGACCATCTGTGGTATGGTCAATCTCAGAGAGGAAAAACCACCCTCCTCTCCACTTTTCCATACACATACCAGTCCCAAGACACCAAAGATGGTAGGGATATACAAATCAATGATCCATTCTGAGAGATCTTGCGACGTCTCAATGTCCACCTATCAAGGATAAGTCTGAAATGCATCAAGATCACAAGGCCCCAAGAAAAGCAGAAATATCAAGCAAGTATCAAGGCATAACTAAAAGGGAAGTGAATCAAAATATATTTCCCTGCCATACATAATACTGTTTGATATATACATATGTGATGTACATGACAAAATGGATAAGCTAATCTGTGTAGGAAAATACAAAGCTATCTACAGATCTATATATATGCGGACTATCAGATCTAACATGGCATCCCTCTCTGAAGACGGAGGTAACATTGCAAGCTCCTGCCCAATGGTATCTACACGAGCTAGTAGATCAGAGGTTAACTGCATGGTGGCGTAATGCTCATCAATGTAAGCACTCATGTTGGTAAGACTGACAGTCATCTGGGATCTAAGTGAAGTACTGTCTGCAACGGCTATATCCCTAGCAGATAAGGCGACATCTCGCTCCATGATCAATGCATCCCTGGTTGATCTAGCCTCATCCCTCTCTAAGAGAGCGGCATCTCTCAAATCAAGAGCTGTCAACATCGTGGCCCTAGCCTGATCTCTATCATAGGTCATCAGATGTAAGCTCGCTTTAAATGTTGTCTTAGAATCTTGAGTAACAATTGGGACTCGGGGTTGAGAATCCATCACAAATGTTTGGCAAATTTCAGTGATCAAATCATCGATGGGAATGTCGCCTCCTCTATAGGCTCCTCATCGTCGTAATCAACATCCTCCTTCGTGGATACTACTACGCAGACAATGCGCCTCTCATCTCCATCCATGCGGAATACTCTGCGGAACAACCCGGATGATCGACATAAAACTCAGCCACTACGGCCGATCCCAATAGGCATACAACTGGATCTCATCCTACTACCGATAAAAGGTGTGGAGCGACCACCGACTCACTCGCCCCTCATAGGGATGAAAATCCAAACCGTTAAACCGACACATCATGGCGATGGGTGGTAAGTAATCATGCCCTTAATCCAAATGAGGAGATAATCCATGTCCTAGACATGAGTAATGAAGTCAGTAGGGTGAGCTAAGCCACGAACACTCTGCAATATAGCAAATCGAATCCCTAATCCCCGCCAGAAAGGCGACCACGATGCGAAAGATCAGACACACCACAGGTGAAAGGAGTATGACATGGCTATATCATGGGTGAAGCAAAACCCTGCCAGTCGAAAGTGTGCTAATCGGTCTCAAGTGTGACATAAACCACACGTGACAAAGATGACCAATCGAAGCTACTCAGAAAACACTCTGCGGATAAGTGCAAGAAGATGTAGGCGACCTCGAGTCTCTGCAATGATCATCGGTATAATGGTATGACCCTCCCTGAGAGCTCTCATTTCCATAATGACGCCGATATCCAGCTCATCCATATATCGTGGCATGAAGACGTATGACAATACAAACAATAGCAGCACATCCACTTTGGCTGAACGCCAATGATCCTCCGATGTGGTGAAATCCCTGAAATATCATGCATAACTATCCTCAGAGCCAAATTTGTCAAACAGAAAATGCTGGGATATCACGTGGCCAGATGTAATCTCGTCCTATACCACTCTACGTCTCAATCCGGTGAGGGTCATGAACTGTCTACTCATGTCTCTGATAGCCATATTTATGTAAGGTCTGTCCAGCGATAGCATCATCAACTGTGCATACTCCTCTAAAGTAGGAGTCAACTCCTGGGTCCCACACCTCCAGCTCATTCCAGTTAGAGTTGCAAAGGAGGTCTCACAGGCTGAAAAGGCCAAATCAGGAACAAAAATGCTACGCGATTGAGCTTAATAAAGCTGGAATCTGGTTTTGTACGGTCGAAATTAAACTCCGTCATCTCATTGGTATTCGTCTGAATGCAGGGTATACTATACCGATGAGCTCAGCTTTCACAAATGATGCTCGGGAATACCCCACAAAGGTCTGATGCCGTCATTGCAGGGTCTCAACCCTAAACCTCCCCGGCAGGGGTTACAACGCAAAACCATGAAATGCTAAACCTCCCCGGCGGGGGTTACAATGCCAAAGTTATAAACATCTACGTATCCCCGGTAGGGGTCATAACGCACGTCTTTCAAGCATCTACATATCCCCAAGGTTCATACTCATTCTCAACCATTGATACACACATCAATGAGGGTCAAGCAGCCTTGACGTCATTTCAGCCGATGGCAAGTAAACCCATCAAAGCAACTTAGCCACGTATACCCGGCGGGGGTTTACAATGTAGTGCGACCATTGACACATACATCAATGAAGGTCAAGCAACCTTGACAATCCACCCAATAGGGATCTATCTGATGAAACACACATCAGCGAAGGTCAGGCAACCCTGACAAGAACAGACTGTTGGCATTAACTCTGACAGAGTGAGGAAATATGTTATACACATCCTCAAAAGACAAAGATTTATCCCCACAGATCTCTTGCACACAAGAAGCACCTCTATGGAATATAAGCCAGTGTCTAGGATTCGAGACTTTTGTGATAGCCCCAACGTCAACATCCTTGAAGACTTGGATCGCATGTCCAAGGCATCAGTGATTGTTATCCCAACAGGATTAACTGACAATCATGCATCATACATTTGCATCATGTTGCTGCACATTGCATCATGTTTATCTTCTTGCATTTCAAGTGTCTAGGATTCTTTATCCTATCCATGCCTTGCATTGCATGAATATGATAAAGAGGGGCATCTGTAGACACTCAAAATTTTCTGCACACCTGTTACTAACATTGCAGGAGGGCAGATTCATCTTTCAGAGATAATCCTGGAAGATAGCTTACATACATTCCCGATACTACCGGAAGTTCAAGTTTAAAACCCGGGACACACACCGGGAACATCATTTCCAAACCCGGAACACACACCGGAAGGATCATTTCCAACCTCGGAGATAACCCTGAGTTTTATCCTTGGCAATAACCCCAAGGAATGTTGTTGCAGTTCCGGCGATAACTCTGGAAATGCTTATTTCAAACACATGCTATCAGCTTCAAGCTCAAACCTCCTACCGAGGCACTCATCCCTCAGACTCGAAGCTAACAACGGGTAGACAGGCACACTCACAAGATGACCTTGCGGCATTCAAACACTTGCAGCAGTCTAATCTCAGATGTAACCCTGAGCAACGTCTGCTTTCAACTCAAACCGACGATAACCCCGACGAAGAGTCAAACGTCATCATACCACATCAACACATGTGCGTCGTCTCAACACTTCATACATACACCACAAGAACCAATGAGTTACAATCCCGAGTGACTATTACACGTGGTAGTACACCGGATAGAATTTGAAGCTTGAAAACTATGGGCATGGTCCCCTCTTCCTGACTTCGTACAACCTCTAATCCATGTCATTGTGTAACTCTCGATAGAAAAGGTCCGAAGAAGGTCACATATACCTCGTTTGGATGCTCGGATTAAAGTTCTGAAAGTTCGAGCAGACATTACAGTGCACGAGTGCACGTACTTCGAGACGACGGGACCTGCGAAGCCCAGTGACACCTCGACCAAATTTGCAGTGTAATCTGGTCGCCACAGTACTACACCCGTGATTCCCCAAACTAGGTATACATCACTCATCTTGAGTCGCCAAATATATGGTATAAAATTCAAATACAACTTAATTATACAACAGTCGTGTAAAATACGACAAAACATAATCTAAGAGTTTTAATAAGAATATTGTCATCTATACAATATCCACACTCAATGGAGTCCTCATTACATTTATTGTCACACTATTTAACAGAATAGTGAGGACTACTAATGCTATCATCTGGACCGTCACTCCGTTCCCCAACTAGTCCCGGCTACGTTCTCATTTCCTGAAGAGAACAATGAAAGAAAGGGTGAGCTCAACTAGCCCAGTAAGAAATATTATGACTAAGATAATGCAGAATAAATTATCATTAGTCTTCAACAATGTTAAACTAATAAAATATAATAGACATCAAGTTTAACTGTAGCGGAATAAGCAATCCATTAGAAGAGTCAAGTAGAGCATGATATTTACTATCTTTTATGATTTAAAATGTTTTCATCAATTTTTATCGCTGAGACTCAGCTTTATAAATAAACCACATCATTGAGTCATCCCTGGACTACAGGCCAAGGATATTCATTAAATCATCAATGGTCATGACTATATCGAATAATCCCTGGTCATAATATTACCAAAAACTGTCCATCAAAGCACTACAGGCTACTGAGGACTTTTACCACATCATTTATAACATTATAGGTCATGATTATACCGAATGATCCCTGGTCATAATCATACCAAGTCCATCTATACACGTAAGCCAAAGATGACTTTCATCACAATATAAGCATGAGGATGATGACAATGACATAATAATTCAATAAAACAAGTTCAAGAATAAATTTTAAAGATTTATAAGTTAATTTATCCTGCAATCAATTACATCCAAATTGTCAACATGATACTGCTTTGTGGAGTAAAATTCAAGAATGCTCAGAAGAATATTTCTATGAAAAGATACTGGATGAAGCGCAAATATCCAGGATATTTTACTAATTTCATGGAGTATAGAAGCCAAAACTTTAACCAACTAAGTATAATAGAATATATGAAACTACAAATAGATTTTTGTTCGTCATGCGGTAATCCACGTAGACAGATCATTTCCACAATTTAATAAGGAATGAATATGAAGGATCATTCACCATGCATGCGGTAATCCACATAAAACAAAGTTATTCCAATGAATAATAAAGAATGGAATAATGTAAGAATTCACCAGGCATGCGATGAATCGCATGCACGTGTTATTCCCAATGAATAATAAAGAATGGAACCAGTCGTCATGTAATCCGCATGAATAGGATATTCCAACGAATAATAAAGAATGGAACCAGTCATGCGTAATCCGCATGCATGGATGTTCCAAATGTAATAATAAAGAATAGAACCGTGTCATGCGTAATCCGCACAAAACAAGATGTTTCAACAGAATAATAAAGAATGGAATAACAATAGAATTCATTAGGCATGCGATAGACCACACAGACAGGTTATTCCAACAGAATAATAAAGAATGGAATAATGTAAGAATTTCACCATGTATGCGGTGCCAGATGTATAAAAGTTATTCCAACATAATAATAAAGAATGAAATAACAACTCTTATGAGTATTGAAAGAAAATAACTCTCTTCATGAATACGAAAAAATAATATCCCTTACCTTAGAATAAAGATGGATACTGGAATAGAGAGGTAGCAGACTTCTCTTCTTCTTTCTCTCTATAATTTCTCTCTATAATAATTGCTCTATAGCTTTAGTGAATTGGTGAGAAATGAAGGAAGAATGAGGTTCTATTTATAGGAAAATATAGTTTCGATAATTGCTCGTTTTGGGGCTCAAAATATTATAGTACAATACCTTCAACTTTTCTTTCATTTTTAATTTAGTCCTGCAAGTATTATCAAACTTGCACCACCTCCCCTAATAGTAAATAATGTGAATCAATAGTTCAATCATGTGAATCAATAGTTATAATCATGTGAAAATATGAATTACAGTATAGTACCTCCATCTATACTTCCATTTTTAACTTAGTCATGCAAGTATTATCAATCTTGCACCAATTCCCCCAATAGTGCAAGAATGTGAATCAATAAAACACATATGTGAACAAATAGTTATAATCATGTGAATTAATAGCAATTAATTGCTCATTTATCCGATTAATTACCCGACTGGTTAGTAAAACTTCCAAACATCAATTATTATAGAAATAAATGTCGATTTCCACTAACACTAATAATTCCAACACAATGGAACCATCAATTTCATCTTTAATCAACACGAACTTATTCATCATTAATATTATAACTCACAATATTTAACAACCAGGTCGTTCCCATGAAAGAGGGGGCTTTCTGATAAGGATTTCTCCTTATTGGCACGCAATTAGATGACCAAACCTCTCCTTGACAGAACTTCTAAACATTGTAAATATTGCAATTTAATAATATGAATAACTTTGTCGTCTCAATTATAGATTTAATAATATTAACATATTATGCAGATGATACTGTGAAAATAATTGAATTAATAATATGAGAGATATGATGCAGCAATTACTGTAGCAATAATTGAGTATAACTGAGTGACTTCTTACGTAAGCATCAATAATCAATACCGTGTGCTACTATGCAACCACGCCAGACATTGTACTTTTCTACCGGGTAGTTCAATGCTTTTAATTCAGAACACTTTCGTAGTTATTTTTATAAAATGATAATTCTATCATTTTCTAACTACGACAATACTTACATTGTGGGGTCCACCAATGATTGTGTCGTCGTACGGATATTCCCCGAGAAAAAGAATATTTCCCGACCAAACGAATATTTTATAACAACTTACATACTTTGCAAAATTTATAAATATTACCCACAACTATAACATTATATCAAATCCACACCATAATATTCAAAAAAATATTTCGAGAAATTTTAATCTTTATACATTAAATTTGGGGTCTCATACCTACGGCCATCAGTCTATAAATATAGACCTTGGGGTCAGCCATTTGGGGGAGAGAAGAGAGAAAAAAGGCGAGGAAGCCCTGTCTAATTTACTTTGTACACAGCCATATTGAGTGTTTCCTCGCTTTAAACATCCTGTTAGCTCACATATAGCTATACTTTTATCCCATGGGAGCCGAGTGTTTATCCACATAGAGTCATAGAAGTCTACATTGTGCCACCCACTATAAGCCTTCTTACATTCTATAAAGCCTTTCTTTTCATATTAGCACACACTACTATTATACACACATTGAGAGTCGTGTTGTGTGTGTTTGCCTGCATTTCCTCATCCTGTGGTTTTCATTTATGTCTCAGATACATATACTTATATATATGTATATATTTTATATATGGACTAACATTATCTAGTTATGCCTCGATTGAGCCTAGACTTATGTCCTGAGCGCTTTTGCTTATATATATATATATATATATATATATATATATATATATATATATATATATATATATATATATATGTATATATATATGTATATAATTGTTGTCGATTATATCCGATGAGCCTAGATTTACATCCTGTGTGTTTATTGCTTTTATATATATATAAGTACATATATATATATATATATATATATATATATATATATATATATATATATTTACATTTCCCTTTCCCGGAGTTTACTTGTGGCGCTTGATTGCTTTTACAGCCTTTATTTACATTTCGTCTCGCTTAGAGTTTACTTCGTGGCGATTGATCGCTTTTATGACTTTATTTACATTTCATCCCACATGGAGTTTACTTATTGGTGGTTGATCATGTCCATATATATATATATATATTTATCGCTTTTATATATTTACATTTCTGATCCCCCATGGAGTTGCTTCGTGGTGGTTGATCATGCCTGTATATATATATTTATAGCTTTTATATATATATAACTGCTTACTGCTTTCCATACAAACTGCAGTATCATGTGAGCCTAGGAACCATGTGATCACAGATTTAGCCCATTGAATCTAGATTCGGTTCCCGTTATGGACGTTTTTCAGCTGTAAGCAGCTTGTACATTATTTACAGTGTCTGAATTTTCTTGGATGGCTGTCATGCCCATGAGGAGTTTGGCACTGCTATATATTATTTTCTCGAAGATGCCTCGCATCTCAAAAATAAAAGCAAACAAGCCGAACATTTGATAATAAAATGGAAGTATCAAAGGCCTCAATTACTATTGAGCATAGGGTTTGAAAAACCTCTTTTTACAAAACTTCATTGATATATCTGGTTAAAACTGAATTTTCCTATAAATTTAAACCCTTTGTATATAGGTGCAAACGAGGTATATCACTACTTCTAAATAATTGCACATTGATCCACACACACACACACACATTCATATAATAGCTTTTTAAAAGTGGCGGTCACTGTGTAGTAACACGGATGTCTGGGTGCCTAACACCTTCCCTCCGCATAATCAAGCCCCGAACTCAAATGAATCTCTCAGCACAGACCATTTAGCGTTGTCACATCACTTTGGGTCAATGTGAAAACCTTTTCTATTATATTATTGCAACCAGCTTAAATACACCAACCGCTCTTAAAGTCAAATTGTCGACATTATACATGTCGGACCTTTTTCACTTGTTTTTTCAAACAAATCTCACTTTAACATGAGAACACCAAAAAACAAGTAACAAAAATGGACACTAAAAAATCCCGACGTTGACACTCAGAATTAACACAAACATAACATACCATCAAGTAAAATAATACGTGACATTTTCAAAGAACCAACGCTGATAGAATTAGTGACTGAAACAGAGTTTTCATTGTCAAAAGAAATTTTAAAATGATTAAACAAGGTAGTGAGAGTAGCACTGTAAGGCAAACAATTCTTGGTTTTTGGCAAACAGGTGGTCATGTGATGAAGCATCATTTGAGACAAGTTAAAGAAACACCTCTTAAAATCATGGAAACAATTATCAAGTCTTGATAGGTAAAATTTGCTCCTCCACCTAAACGAGGCAACAGATTGTATCTAACAAGATGATGGAGGACACAAGAGATAGGAGAGACATCCACTATTTTAGGAGTAAAAACATCATTCAATAAGTTGTTCATCACAATTTGTAACTGTTCTAGAGGAGTAAATGGAAAATGAACAGCTCCTTTCTTTGTAAAAGGACAAACACCAGAGGATGGAAGATTCAAAATACTACCAAAATCCACGACTGTAAAATATAACGATTTTCCTTTGACAAAAGTGGTATAAAAATCACCATGACATTCAAGATTTGTGTGAAATTATTGGACAAGTCTAGGGTATGCCACAGATGGAGGTAAAAGCATTGAAGAAATACCACAAGACTCAAACAATGGTTTAAAAGGAGGTTGTTGAAAACAGATTTGATTAACAGACTTTTCTTAGACAAATTATTTTGGAAAAATGACTGTTTTAAAATGCACCTCATACGCATTACTTCGAAAATAGTTTTCAAGCAGATCAAAGGAAACGTTAGGGTTTATCGAAACCGATGGGGGTGTAACCTCCGGCTTAAAAGATGGAGTCATTGGCTGACGTCGCCGAGAGGGTCTAGTAGATTTCGGCAAAGAGGGACTGAAAGTAGATTCGTTAGAAGAAGAAAAATCCATGTACTCAGTCTCTGACGACACAACCTTCTTCAGTTTCCTTTGTTTGTGAGATGGTCCGGCAGTCGGTTGGGGAGGAACTGTTGTCTGTTCGTCGTCGGAATCAACAAGCAATCTCTTATGTGTACGAGTTCTCATGGTGAGTTCAGTGTGTGAATGAAAAATAAGATGAAAAGATAAGTGAGTATCCGAAACTAGAACAGAAACAGAGTTAGAAAGAGTTGGAGAAGATGAGGAGTGAAGAGTACACAGTGAGATTTTTAAAAAGATGGAAGGCGTACACTCCAACATACTTACGTCTTTCACTGAACTCAGTCGACTTGTTGTTTTAAGTTTCAAAAAAACTCATTATGAGATGCATGTACTCGTACGTCTCCCAATATTCCCTTCAGCTGTCCAGTCTTTTTGGTTTAAAAAAAATAATTATGATAGACTCCTTGATTCTCGCGTCCATGAATTAAGGAGTTAAGTAGGCCGCTAACAATTTTAAAACTCATAATTATCCTAATTAAATAATGAAATATACATGAAAGTTAGGATAACACATATTTAAAAATAAATTGTGCAAGACACATCCCAAGTTCTCTACGTAGCATGCAAAATCTATCTTCACTTAATGGTTTAGTAAAAATATCTACAATTTGAGTTTCAGTCGGAATAAAAATCAATTTAATTAAACCTTTTGACACATTATCTCTTAAAAAATGATGCCTTACTTCTATGTGTTTTGTACGTGAATGTAACACCGGATTTTTTGATATATCTATAGCATTAGAATTATCACAATAAATAGGCACACAATCATATAATATATCAAAATCACATAGAGTTTGTCGCATCCATAATATCTGAGAGCAGCAACTTCCTGCAGCTAGGTATTCACCCTCAGTAGTTGAAAGAGCCACTGAGGTTTGCTTTTTACTATGCCAAGATACGAGACTTTGTCCCAAAAAAATACAAGCACCACTCATACTTTTTCTATCGATTTGACATCCTGCATAGTCAGCATCTGAATAACCTATTAGTTCAAAGTGATTGGAAATTGGATAAAATAACCCTAAATTAATAGTACCACTTAAATATTTCAAAATTCTTTTAACAACATTTAAATGTGACTCCTTGGGTTTTGCCTAAAATCTTGCACATAGACAAACACTATACATTATATCAGGTCTAGAGGCAGTTAAGTATAACAAGCATCCAATCATACCTCGATATTTTGTTATATCAACATCAATACCTTTGTCATTAGTGGTGAGCTTTATTGATGTGCTCATGGGTGTACCTTTTGGAGTTAGATCCTTCAAAATCAAATCTCTTGAGTAATTTTTTGTGTATTTGGTTTGATGGATGTAAATTCCTTCCTTCGTTTGCTTGATTTGTAGACCCAAAAAGTAGTTGAGTTCTCCCATTAAGCTCATATAAAATTCTTTATGCATGCACTTGGAAAACCACTCACAAAGATGATCATTAGTAGCACCAAAAATTATATCATCTACATATATTTGAACAATAATGATATCTATATTTGTATGCTTAATAAATAATGTAAAATCTATTTTTCCTCTAATAAATCCATTTGACAAGAGATATTTACTTAACCTTTCGTACCATGCCCTTGGAGCTTGTTTCAATCCATAAAGAGCTTTCTTTAATTTGTAGACATGATTAGGATACTTTTCATGCTCGAATCCAGGAGGTTGTTTTACATTGACCTCTTCATTAATGTATCCATTGAGGAAAGCGCTCTTTACGTCCATTTGATATAGCTTAAACTTTTTGTAGCATGCAAATGCCAAAAAAATTCGGATTGATTCTAACCTAGCCACTAGTGCATAGGTTTCTTCATAGTCGATCCCGTCTTGTTGGTTATACCCTTGAGCTACTAGCCTTTCTTTGTTACGAGTGATTTTTCTACGCTCATCTAGCTTATTTTTGAATACCCATTTCGTACTGATGATAGAAGCATCTTTTGGAGGAGGCATAAGTTCCCATACTTGGCATCTCTCAAATTGTTGAAGTTCTTTTTGCATTGCCAATAACCAATTTTCATCAAGGATTGCATCCTTTGCATTCCTTGGTTCAACCTGTGACAAAAATGCAGAGAATGCATAATGATTTTGTAAACCTCTTCGAGTGGTTACACCTTTGTTGATGTCTCCAATGATATTCTCCGGAGGATAATTCTTGACATATCTAGCTGTTTTTAGCATTTGAATATCATGTAAAACTTCCTCTTGATCATGAGACTCATCTTAGTATCCTGCAAATTTTTAGGTTCACGTTCCTGCTGGTTGTCCATTTCAGTTTCCTGAAACTGCTCATTTGGTCTCCCGTTATGTTCTTTTCAGTTTGCTAGAATTCTGACTGTCTCTAAATTTCCTGCATCATCTTCACTCTCTTTTGGAAGATCATTGTTAGTCTGATTAAAAGTGATATGAACAGATTCTTCTACACATGACTTTCTAATATTGAAAATACGATACGCCTTACTATTTTGAGAATAACTAATGAAAATTCCTTCATATGACTTAGCATCAAATTTTCACAAATTATCACTTGTATTTAAGATGAAACATTTAGAACCAAATACTTTGAAATAACTTATATTTGGAATTTTATTATTTAGATGCTCATAAGATGTTTTCAAAATAATAGGACGAATGAGTACTCTATTTAAAACATAACATGATTTATTTACTGCTTCGGCCCAAAATTTCTTTGGAAGCTTACTTTCTTGCAGTAGAGTTCTTGCCGTCTCTTGTAGATTCTTATTCTTTCTTTCCACCACTCCGTTTCGTTGAGGAGTCCTTGGGGCTGAAAATTCATGGCTAATACCCCTTTGATCACAAAAGGTTATAAAATCTTTTTCAAAATTCACTTCTAATTCTAATAAGTTTATACTTTTTAATTCTAATAAGTTTATAAATGCTACTTTGTTTCAAGATTCCTTATTAATTTTTCAAATTCTTTAAAAATGCTCCTAGAACCCATGTGTCCAAATCTTGAAAAAGCATCAACATATTGAGGTTGTTGTAAAAAGAAGTTCTTACTTGTTTTCCTAGTTGGCAAAGAATACATATTCCTTTCTTTTTAAACTGATTCTTGGCAATCCTTTGACAAGATTCTTTGAGGATAATTTCTTTATTAAGTCCATGTGTACATATCCCATCCTTTTTATGCCATAAATAAGTTTCATCTTCTACGGATGTAAGATATAGTTCTTCATCCTGCTTTTCAAAATCAAGAGTATATATATTTCCTTCTCTTTGTACAAACTAGAGTAGTATTTTTAGTACCATGAAATATTGAGCATTTATCTTTTTCAAAATTAACTTGATGGCCATTATCCATTAATTGGCTAATACTAATTAAATTGAATTCAAGACCATTAATAAGGTGCACATTATTTATACTTACCTTGCCATTACTAATTTTACCTTTTCCAATTATATCGTAGGTTTTATTGTCTCCAAACGTGGCCTGCTCCATTCTTCTTCTTGATATTTAGTTCAACAAATTTTGATTTATCACCGTCATGTGTCGAGAACATCCGCTATCAAGAATCCATTTTGAGATGGAACTCTTGCCTTTAAACATACATATCAAAAAAAAAATTTATCCTTTTGGTACCCATATCTTTTGGGTCCACTTATGTTAATAACAAGTAAATCATTCTTTTAATCCATACTTGTTTAACCTTATTCCATTTCTTAAACCAATTTATATCTAAATGACCTTTAATACCACAATGTTTACAAATCGTGAAAGGAGAGCAATAATTTAAACTAAATCGTGACTTTGAATTTAGCATTTTCATATTACTCTTTTTATGCATAGGATCATAACCAATTCCTTGTTTTTCAAAACTAGGTCTTTGTTTACCTAATATGACATTTAAATTTTCTTCACCTTGGACAAATTTAACAAGAGATAATTTTAATGGAGCTATTTCTTTTTGAAGTTCATTATTAGGAAAGGTTTTAACAGGAGATTTATCACTAAATGCATCAATACACACATCTCTCGTTTTTAGCTCATTAGTCAATTTTTGGACTTCATTATTCAAGAAAGTTACCTTATTGAAAAGCATTTTGTTATAATTATCTAAATAATAAAATCTTAGCAATCAAAACCTTTTCTTCTTTACAAGTTGATTCCTTTTCAATTTCTTTCTTTTCATCTATTATTGAATCCACTTCATTCATTAAAGTATTAACTAAATCTCTTAAGCATGCATTCTTTTCTTTTAACTTCTTATTTTCTTGTTCTAATAAGTTCATTTCATTAAAAGATAGCTGATTAGATTCACCTTCAATTCCCATGAAGTATACTTGTGCTATCTCATCTTTAGCATCGATCTCTACTTCGGATTCCTCATCACTCCAAGTCACAAGGGCTTTGTTCTTCTTGTTGTGTTTGTAGCTTGTCTTCCTTTGTTCTTTAATTGAAAAACAATCTTTCTTGAAGTGACCAGGGCGTCCACACTCAAAGCCGCGTCTCCTCGCTTTGCTTTCCTTTGGACTTATTTGAATTGAAAGTATTTCTTCATTTATTCTTTATTTGTAGTAGTCCTTTAAGTCTTCTTGACATCATGGTTATTTCTTCATCCGAATCATCATCTAGCTCATCTTCATTATCTCGCATTAAGAACTAAGACCTTTCTTGAGGAGTTTCCTCCTCATCATCATATCTCTTTAACCGATGTTCATATTCTTCTAATTCACCAAACAAAGTTAAAGTATCCATGGAAGAAATAGTTGCAAAATCTTGAAGAGTAGTGATTTTAGGAGAAAACCTTTTGGGCATATCCCAAGCAACTTACTACTGTTGATCTCACTTTGAGGAATAGTCTTGTCCAATAATTTTAAGGAGTTTATAAGGACTAGAAATCTTGCTTGAGCTAGCTTAATGGTTTTATCTTTTTCGAGCTTTAAAATTTCATAATCGTGCATAAGCATGCTTAGCTTGATTTCTCGTACTTTGGAGGTACCTTCATGTCTTTACCACTAGAGTATCCCAAATTTCCTTAGTCATGTTGTTGAGAAAACTTTGTTTATCTCAAATTGTACCATCTACCGCCAAGAAGTGTGTTCATTGCCTTTGAATCATATGAGACCATGTAGATTTCGGTTGAATCCATATCTAGTAAAATCTTTGGTGTCCCATCATCTCTTCGTGGAATAACTGGTCCTTTCTCCATAACCCACCATTCCTAAGGATCTCTTTTAAGATAGATCCTCATTCTGAACTTCCAGAAGTTGTAATTTTCTGTTCCGAATAGCAATGGAGGTCTATTGGTTGATTGTCCTTCTTGATTGTTGTTCCCGAACTGTGCCATATCAGAATCTTTCCCTACAAGTCACCTTTAAAACCAAGATAAGTAGAGCCAAGCTCTGATACCAAATGAAATTTATCTAGGCACACTTAGAAGGGGGGGTTGAATAAGTGTGGAAGCAATCTATAACCAATTTTTGAATTTTAAATTAAACTATTAATTTCAGGCTACTATAAGGATTGAAATCAGCTTACTGAATTAATATAGCCTATTTAAGAGACTGATTATTTTAAGAAAATATCCTGCTGAATTTATAACTTAAATAAAATACTTGATGTTAAAGAATTATCTTAATATAATATAAGTATTCAAATTTCAATTATTAAGATAATTAAAATAGCTTATGTGAGTTTAAAGTAAAAAAAATAATAAAATCAACACCAAGATTTTTTACGTGGTTCAGCTATTACCCTCTATAATAATAGCCTAGTCCACGTCCAATACCAACTAGTATTGGAGACTCACTTTATTTATTTCTTTATAAATAATCACATATTATAAAACAGATTCATTCAAAAATTAATTAATAATTAATTCCTCTTGAGCTCTCTTGCTCCTTGTGCACCTATGCACTCTTCAAGCACTTTTGCTTCCTTGAACTGCTTTTGTAACCTTTTCTCTAATCCACTAGGATTAACACCTTTAGACTACACTTAGTCTAAATAAAAATTCAATACAAATATAAAGGTCTATGATCAATGCAAAAATAATCAATTTAACAATTAAAGGCTTAACTATATGCAATGATCAATTAGAACAAAATAAATAAACAATTAATTTCTTCACCAAATACCAAACTAATAAATATCGTAATTTAATTGCTTAGTTTGCTCAAATGTTGCACTAATTAAATCAAATTGCTCAAAATAACAATAATTAGTGCAAGTAATAATTTTGTGAGAGTTGTGTTCTTATCCATGCTTGAAAATACTAATTTTATAGCCCACAATATATTACCATTTTAATTAAAGATAAGACTATGTTTTGTTCAAGTTAATCCATAAGAAGATGTCAAAGAGTGCAACGATAATAGAGTCAATATATATATCCAAAGAAAACAAATTCTCGTTAGTTGAATAAATCAAAAGACCTTAAAATGACCCACTACACAACTTTTCAAGTGGCGTGTAGAAGTGAAATAACCCTTTAATTATCTTTTTCCAAGAAACAAGATCTTTAGTTTTCAAAAAATCATAATTACTTTTCTTTGAAACTCTCACAATACATCTTATCATAATAAATGGTTAGCTAGCATGTATAACCGGATATCAATTTATGCATGATAAATAATTATTCCTTGAAAACCGCACATGCAACAAATCTCAACAAAGTCTAGTTTGCCATTTTTAAACATCCACGTGTAGCATTATTTAAAATACACACATATCATATTCCAAAAATTTATGGCTATCATGCTCATAATATGACAGGATATTTAATATATGTATAACTCCTCAAAAACCTTTTTCATAAGATTTATTTAAAATATTTTTCATTTAAGACATATAATAAAAAGGCAAATAATATGTCATAGAGCCTTTAGAAGAAAAATCAATTATTATGCAATTGACCTTACATTTGTCTCCTAGAAAGAGAAAACTTTCTTCATCCATTTGGAAAATCCCACCAATTGTTTTTTAATCAACTAATATACCAAACACCATAAAATAATTTAGTACTTGAACATTTCATCATCAAAACATAAGGATAGAATATGACAAAGTCAACAATTTTTTAAAATTGATACTTGGAATAATTGCTTGCTTGTCACTTGTTAAGGGTGAGTATAAAACAAGTGTGTGAATAATAAAATGGGTTGGCATCAAAGCCGGCCTTGGCCCAAGGCTACAGCCCTGAGCCCAAAGTTGAAGGGGAAACAAAAAAATTTAATTTCTAAGCTTAGGTATATATACCCACAGCCCACAGGTCAGCAAATAGCAATTAATCTTCTACTCAAAACTCAAAAGTCGGTATATTACTACAGTATTAGGCGGCTATATTGCTGCTTCGTTCATTTCGCTAATCGCTAGTTCGCTATTTTGTGTAAGTTTAACCCCAATTGTTCTGCTTTGATATTTGTAAAAATAAATTCCATGAATCTCAGAATCTGCATTTCTTTTTTATTCTTGCATGTGTTCTTTTGATCCAATTTCGCAAATAGTTTAACCCCTATTTGGGTTTTTCATTTTTTGGTTCTTTTGATCCTATTCCGCAATTCGTTCATGGAATCATGGTCTGCTGGGTTTTTTTATTTTTTGAACATTAGACAAGAATATATCAGAGTTTCATCATTCATGATTCATTTTTGGTTGAATTTAAGTAAATTGGAATTAGGAAATGTTCATGGTAATGAAAGAATTAAAATAGTGAGGGTTTCAATTGGTTTTTATTTTTGTTTATTTTCTCCTATTTTGTAAATTGTAATACATATAACATATATATGTTAACTTTTTCTTATTATTTGATTCAACAGAAAACTTGGCTGGGATTCTTGTTCTTTATAATTAGAAGTTTCAAGTGGAAGAAAATATATTTAAAATCCAGGTTTTATTGTTCTTTGTTAATTAGTTTTATTGTTTTTTATTGTGTTGTTTATTATAAAAATTAAAAAATGCTTCGTAAGAAACAACTTTCCAAAAATCTCAAGAGACAAAGAAAGAAAAAAGGAGAAGAAATTGCTTAAAGTTTACGAGGATCTTTGAATAAATATTTTGTTAAACAAACCAATGCTTCACTTGAAAATTTAGATGAAGATTTACCAAATGAATATGAACAACCAATTCAATTGGAAGAATTAGTAGAAAATGAGAATGATGTGAATGAAGAAATTGGTAATCTAGATGAAAATGAAAATAGTGATGAACCTTTCCTTGATGAAAATGAAATTATTGATGAACCTTGCCATGGAAATGAATGTCCCGAAACAAGATTTGATTTGAACATTTATGATCCACGAGTTTGGGATAATCTTGATGCAAAAATGAGAGATTTACTTGTAGAAAAAGGTCCCCTAATAGAAACTAATCCCAAATTCCCCATAGACGAACCCAATAGACGTTTTTCTTTAAATTATTATCTTCGCACGTTACCAAATGGGGAAACTAAGGATCGAAAAATGGCTAGTGTACTCAAAGGAGTTGGATAAAGTGTTTTGTTTCAGTTGTAAGTTGTTTAAAACAATGAATTCTAGAAGTCGATTAACTAGTGAAGGAATTAGAGATTGGAAACATCTTGGTGAGAAGCTTAAACAACATGAAAGCGATATTGAACACCTCACTAACTTGAGGTCTTGTGTTGAATTACAAATCAGATTGAAAACAAATCAAACAATTGATCTGAAATTACAAGAGCTAATCAAGAAAGATACACTACTTTGGAAAAATGTTATTATCGAGAATCATCATTGTTGTGAAATGTCTTGCTATATATAATTTGGCTTTTAAATGGAACAAATGAAAAAATTTATGAAGATGGTAATGGTAACTTTTTGAGGCCTACTTGAAATGATTGCGAGTTTGATCCAAGAATGCAACACCATTTTCGACTCATTAAAGATAAGAACATTCATTATCATTATTTTAGCCATAAAATTCAAAATGAGTTGATAGCTATTTTAGCATCAAATGTTAAACATGCAATCATTGAAAAAATAAAAAAAGCTAAATATTTTTCAGTCATTCTTGATTGTACTCTTGATGCAAGTCACAAAGAACAAATGATTTTAATATTGAGGTGTGTAGATGTTTCAAGTACTCCAATAAATATAAAAGAGTACTTTTTAGAGTTTCTGAATGTGGAAGATACATCTGGATTAGGAATTTTTAATGAATTACAAAATATAATGGAGTCCCTTACACTTAATATTGATGATGTGAGGGGACAAGGTTATGATAATGACTCTAATATGAAAGGGACAAATTTAGGTGTACAAAAAAGATTACTTGATATAAATCCTAGAGCATTTTACATGCCATGTGGTTCTCATTGTCTCAACTTAATAGTTTGTAATATGGCCAAGTCATGTGTTAAAGCAAAATCTTTTTTTGGAGCATGTCAATGCATATATACGGTATTCTCTAATTCAACAAAGCGATGAAATGTGTTACTTGATTACATAGATGGTTTGACTTTGAAATCATTGTCTACTACACGTTGGGAAAGTCACATTGAAAGTGTCAAAGCAATAAAATCTCAAGCTTCCCAAATCAGAGAAGTTTTATTTAAATTAACAGAAATTAGTGAAGATGCCAAATTGAGTAGGGATGCTCAAAGTTTAGCATTAGGAGAGCTTTCAAGTTTTGAATTTATATTAAGTTTGGTTATTTGGCATGACATTTTGCATAAGATTAACTTAGTTAGTAAAAAGTTACAATCTGAAGACATGCATCTTGATGCTGCTGTACGACAATTAGAAGGACTTGTTTTATTTTTTGAAAAATATAGAATAAATGGGTTTTTTTCTGCCATGATTGATGCTAAAGAAATTTCCCTTGATATGGGAATTGAGCCTGTATTTCCAAAAAAGCATCAAATTTATAGAAAAAGGCATTTTGATGAGGTTTCCAATAATGATAGGGAACAACAATCAGCTAGAGAATCATTTAGAACTGATTATTTTCTTGTTGTAGTGGATATTGCTCTTGGTGAATTTAAGAGTAGATTTGAACAATTGCATTGTTTTGAATCAATTTTTGGGTTCTTATTTGATGCTACAAAGTTGACTTCGTTTGATGATAATGAATTGAAAAGTTCTTGTGTGAATCTTGAAAATGCTTTAAAACATGGTGATGTTTACGATGTTGATCTGAGACTTATTTTCAAATTACGAGTGTGTTGCAAGTGATGTTACCAAAAGAAGCATATAAACGGATAAACCATGGACATCCATTAAAATTCTTGAGTTTGTAAAGAGTGTGGATATGTTTCCTAATGTAATGGTTGCTTATAGGGTATTATTGACTATATACGTGATTGTGGCATCTCTTTGAAAAGTTTTTCTAAATTAAAATTATTGAAATCTTACTTGCGGACCACCATGACTCAAGATAGGCTAAATGGATTAGCGATATTATGCATTGAAAAGGATATGTTAGAAAACATTAAATATGATAGTATAATTAATGGTTTTGCATATAAAAGTGCAACAAAAAGACATTTTAAATGATGTTTTGTGGTTCTGAATTCAATGCTTTTTTTTGTAGGTACATGTGATGATTCTTTACTTCGATTACTTGTGGAGGATGAAAAGAAGATTGATCAAATCAAGAAATGCTTATGGAGATTCGAGAGGAAGCATGTAGACTCAAATATGTAGTTTTCATTTTTTAATGCAATGTTTACAATCCGGGTTACTCTTTTTCCTTCGTTTAGGATTTTGTCCCATTGGGTTTTCCCCAAACAAATTTTTAATGAGGCCCCAAAGTGTTCTTCCTTATCTTTTGTAAATTCTTATAATTTTAATAAAATTAATTAGTTGATAATTTATTTATTTATTTGTTTAATTTGTATAAAGGGGCACACTTGAGAAAATTTGCCTGGGCAGAGGTATGTTTAATATCTTACAGATATTTATATATATAGGGTCCTCATCCATATGAATTTTATTATAGTACTACTATTTCAAAGAACTAACTTGTCAACCGTAGATCAATTAAATGGAAGGCTGAGATTGGAAAAAATATATACACAGTCGCTACATGTTGTAGCGGCCTCTATTTTAATAATTGTCAAATTAACTTTATAATGTGGGCCCACTTTGTCAGAAAGAAAGATAAAAACGGTAAAAAAAAAAAAAGTTATATACCAACCGCTACAAGTTGTAGCGGCTTGGTCTTAAATTTTTTTTTACATGTCTTTCGTTGTCCCACTTTGTCAGAAAGATTAAAAGGAAAATTATTTTTTATATATACCAACCGCTACAAGCTGTAGCGGCTTGGTATTCAATATTTTTTTAGATGCCTTCTTTTGTAGCACAACACATAGTCAAACTAAATTCAAAAGGAAAAAGAAATAAATGGCAAAAGAAAGGTACCAACCGCTACAACATGTAGTGGCTTGGATTTAGTGGTTGTCTAGTGCAATTGTGACCTAATTAAATAATTATGGTCCATCGTTTTCTCATTTAATAATTTTATGCCAAAGTTACTAAGTTAAGCAATCTGACTAAAAGTTAAAATTAACTAAACATTAAAAAAAATAAGATAAACATGAAACAAATATAATAATAATAATAATAATAATAATAATAATAATAATAATAATATTAATATTATTATTATTATTGTCATTGTTATTGTTGTGTATTGTTGTTATTATTATTATTATTATTATTATTATTATTATTATTATTGTTATTATATTTGTTTCATGTTTATCTTAATTTTTTTTAATGTTTAGTTATATTTAACTTTTAGTCAGATTGCTTAACTTAGTAACTTTGGCATAGAATTATTAAATGAGAAAATGATGGACCTTAATTATTTAATTATGTCACAATTGCACTAGACAGCCACTAAATCCAAGCCGCTATATGTTGTAACGGTTGGTACCTTTCTTTTGCTATTTATTTCTTTTTCTTTTTGAATTTAGTTTAACCATTTGTTATGCTACAAAAGAAGGAATGTAAAAAAAAAATTAAAACCAAGCCGCTACAGCTTGTAGCGGTTGGTATATAAAAAAATAATTTTTCTTTTAATCTTTTTGACAAAGTGGAACAACAGAGGACATGTAAAAAAAATTAAGACCAAGCCGCTACAGTTTCTATCGATTGGTATATAAAAAAATTTCCTTTTTATCTTTCTTTTTGACAAGGTGGGCCCACGTTATAAAGTTAATTTTACAATTATTAAAATTGATGCCCCTACGACATGTAGCGGCTGGGTATATATTTTTTCCAATCTCAGCCTTCCATTTAATTAATCTACGGCTGACAAGTTGGTTGCTGGAATAGTGCCTATAACAACCGACTATGGATGAAAACCCATATATATATATATATATATATATATATATATATGGGGGCATATTAATGTCACTAAGTTTTTTACACAATTTTTTGACTCTTAGATTTAAACACTCTTAATGGCTAAGATTAAAGCTGATTTTTAATTTATAACTAAATAAAAATAAAAACAAAACCTGGAGCTTTTCATCTTCATCTTTTTCACGTCTAAAACTTCAACCTAGAGCTGCCAAACTGTCAGATGGAGGAAGTCCAAGATGTATCATCCAACTCTCACCTATATCTAGTATGTTACCATAATCTTTATTTTTTTTATTTAGTTATAAATTAAAAATCAGCTTTAATCTTGGCCATTAAGAGTGTTCAAATTCAAGAGTCAAAAAATTATGTAAAAAACTTAGGGTGTGTTTGATTAGCTCTTAACGCCTCTTAATTGGAGTGCCTCTGATTCGGTCAGAGACAAAACATGTTTGGTAAAAAAAAATTGCCTCTTAATCGGTTAGACACAAAATTAAAGTTTAACCATTTAGAGGCAAATCTGAATGAGTTTATATTTTTTTTGAACAAAAATATCCTCGTTAATATTATTAATTTCTTTTCGTATCCATTTTAACCCTCTTCATTTCCCTCTCTCTCTCTCCACTTTACAATCCAAGCTTCCGGCGACTTTCAATCTTCACAACTCCCCCACAATTCCAAGCCTCCTCCTTTTTCTATTTTCCGGCGATTTCCTTTTTCTATTTTCCAGCGTCTTTCACCCTTCACAACTCTCTCTTTCTCCCTTTCTATGTTTGTATACTTTTGTGGGTGTAGGTGACGATGGGTTGTGCTCACAGCAGGTGTTCGCATACTTCTCATATCACAGAGATCATCATTACTAGCTTTTTCTGTCACAAACTTTAGAATTACAAATCAAAAACAACTCAATCTTTTATACCTATATATCACACATATTAATCCATCAGGTTTTTGAAATCAGAATCGTCTGAATTTCTTAATTCGTCTTCTTGAAAACATACCCATGATTGACTGAAACCCATCTCTAGTGGAAATTATATATATTGTTGATGCTGCTTTTGCTTACTATGGCAGGTCGGAGATTTCTTTACAGTGGTGTGAATGGATCGAATTTGAGTAGTGTACGTTCTGCTTCCTAATTCTTCTTATTTCTTTACAGGTATGTTTGATGAGTGTTTAATTATAGTTTTTTAATAAAGAAATTAGAATGCATTTCGAGCTGTTTATGAATAACAATTGTGTTTGGTAATTTTGTAGTTTATATTTTTTTTTTCTTTTGTTCAGAGGGTTAAAATGGTAAAATATTGTTATTCAGACATTTTTTAAAAACAAATTATCAAACAACATTTTTTCATTCAGATACAATTGTATTCAGATGCTCTATATTATTCAAACGTCTAAATTATTCAGGTCTTAACACTCAGTTGTATCAAACACCACCTTAGTGTCATTGATCCGCCCCCATATATATATATAATCCAAAATAAGTATAATACATATTAATATTATAATACTATAATATATATGATATTATTATATAATAACATAAAATAAATATAATATATAATATTATATTATATTATAGACATAATAATATATATCTAATATCTAATATAATATATATATATATATATATATATAATTAATATAATATAATACAAAATATATGTAATACCAATTAATATATAAAATATTATATATATATATATATATAATCAAAAATAAGTATAATACATATTAATATTATAATACTTTATTATATATTATATATTATATATATCTAATATATATCTAATATATCTAATTATAATACATAATAATATATCTCTAATATATAATATAATATATATCGTACGTGTGTGTGTATATATATATATATATATATATATATATATATATATGTATATGCATGTATTTATGTATGTATGTATGTATTGTAGAGATGAGAATCAATTATGATTTTTCCTCACAGTTTCATTAAACAAAATAGAGTATATATACACAGAGGGATAACAAGATCACTTCTAAATACAAGAGGAAGTCCTAAGTCCTAATCTAAAGGAATACTCAGCTACTCTGCTATATATATACAAGTAAATATTTGAATTTGAATAAAGATCTGATAATAGATCTTTGTTACATGTTGATATGCCCCCTCAAGATAAGCCACGTGTAGAGAGGCCAATCTTGTCTCGAAATTTCTAGAATTGAGAATGAGGCATAGGTTTTGTTAGAAGATCAACAACCTGGTCTGCAGATGAAACATGAGCCACACGAAGAACACCAGATTGAACTTGATCACGGAGGAAGTGATAATCAACTGCCACATGCTTCATTTGAGAATGGAAGAAAGGATTTGAACTTAACTGTGTTGCACCTACATTGTCGCAGTAGACAACTGGGGGGCTGACCAGATTGATGCAAAGTTCAGAGAGCAAAGAGTGAACCCAACAGAGTTCAGCAGCAGTAGCAGCAACTGAGCGATATTCAGCCTCAGTAGAAGAACGAGCCATAGTTTTCTGCTTCTTAGAGCTCTAGGAAATGAGATTGTTGCCTAGGTAAACAAGGTAATCACCAGTTGAAGAGTAATCATCCTTGTTACCTGCCCAGTCAGCATCGGAGAAGCCATGTATCGAATCGGAGAAAGCATGAAGGGATAGTGGTGAATTGTGATGAAGAAGAAGATCATTTAAGGTGCCACTGAGGTAACACAAAATTCTTTTAACCAGAGTCCAATGTTCATCTGTTGGTTGATGCATAAATTGAGACATTTTATTTACAGCAAATGAAATTTATGGACGAGTGAGAGACAAGTATTGAAGGCTACCCACTACAGTTCTATATTCTGTGGGGTCAGAGAGAGATGATCCAGATGATAACTTGATGGAGGATGAGCTGGTTGGTAAAGGTGTTTAAACTGGTTTGGCAACTTGCATATTAGTTCTAGTGAGCAGATCCTTTATATATCGCCTTTGTGAGAGTAGTAGTCCATGACAATGAGGAAAAACTTTGACAACAAGAAAATATGATAGAGGACCCAGATCTTTGAGAGAAAAACGCTGAGCTAGACACGCAACAACTTGGGATACAAGATTGTTACTATTCCCAGTGATTATAATGTCATCAATGTGACAACCCAAGAATTTAAAAAAAAATTAAAATCATAATTGATTGATTTAAGGTTCAATATTAGAACCTAGACAAAAAATAAGTGAATGGATTTGACATTTTTGGGAAGGAATTTTGAGGATTACAAAATTCTATGAAGGATTTTAGTGAATTATTCATTATTAAGTGTATATGTGTATATGTTCAGTGTGTATGATCATTTATGTGTTCAGAAGGCGGTTAAGGGTCAAGGATTGACCAGATAAATTTTATCAGTGTCAAACCCTAGTATTATATTAAGAACATCAGCGTTCAGTTAGAATACATTAATGACTGATAAGAAACCCTAGAAAACGGTTCTAAAAACCATAATTTTAGTTTCGGGATTTTGAAACCCTAATTTGGGAATTCAAAAGCTAGTGTAAGGTGTAAACGTTATTAATTATAACTAATTAGGGAAAACCCTAATGATTTACTTGAAACTCTAATTGATTATTAGAGAACCTAATTATAATTTAAAAATATAAATTTTCTATTTCGAAAATCCTAATCTGGAAATCCTAGAAAATTAAATTATGGAAACCTTAGGTTTTAACCCTAAGGGTCAAACCCTAAAGGTTGGATCAAATGACAATTTTAGAATTAAAATTGTATGGAAATGACCATTATACCCTTTTATCACATTCTTTTATTGGTGGAGTGAAAATCTTGCCAAGATAATGGGTTGTTGACCTAATCTAGCTACCACATGTGACTTAAAAACATCCAACATCTCAGCCAACTTGCTAGATTAGATGCATTGTATCAATTTATAAAGATTAGAGAGAGAGAGAGAAAAGGCTTACTTTATTTCTCATATGAACTTAGACCATTCTCTCTCTAAAATCCCAAAATTTAGAGTAAGAGAGAGAAGATAAGCCATGTTCAAGCTTTAGCCTTCCAAGATCAGATCATAAGGATCAGATTCAAAGATTGGGCTTTAAGAGGTATAAACCCTAAATCATGTGATCCATGGTATTTGTTAAGATTTGTTGTTTAAAGCTATGTATTAGGGTGTCATTTAGTGATCTGGGTTTTTAGATCCCAGATCCATAACATCAAAGTGCACGATTTTGAAGTTTTTTAGAAATCTGGGAAAAAGTTGGAAAAGTGGCCTGACAGTCATATGTCAGTGCCTTTAGATTCTTCTGTGTTAATGATTTATGGTGTTTGAAATTTTATATGTGTAGTATGCCATGAAGGATTTAATCTGAAACTAGAATAAAGGTCATATCATATCTAGATTTCATGTTAGAAGCGGTCAAACCTCGTTGACCGAAAACGATTTCTATTTCTGGGCATCCCAGATTTTGCCCAGGAAGTCTGACAATGTTTTCTGAGCCTCAGATCTTGCAGTATATTAGTGTTTTGGCTATGTTGTTGTTTTGATCTTGTATACTGGTACAAGGACTTCGTATCCAAGCCTTTAGATAATCAAAGATAGGAGTGGTCAAACAAGCGTTGACCGACTGTCCGGTTGAATTTCTGGAAAACCTAGAATTCACCAAGAACAGTTTTTGGCATGCACTTTGACCCGACATGATCTCTTAGATTTGTTATTGTTATGATGATCTGATAATATATATATATTCCCTGACATGTGGTCTACAATATTGAACCATTATATTACACAAAGCAAACCCTGAATGAAAGAAATGAAGATCGAAAGTAGCATATCCGAACTGTTCTTCATTTCTAGGTAACCCAGAAATGAAGAACAGCTTCTGACATGATCTTTGAGGACTAATAACTCTATGATATGTTGATTAATGACCATAAATTCAGTTTGTGGTTGTAGTACTACGTCAGTACTACAATCCTAACATGCACCATTATCTGCCCAGAAATCAACAAGAAAACTGATTTAATGTAGGTCAAAGTAAGCACCTGGTAGTCTGACATGAAGTTCTGGAAAAGGCTCAAGAACACCTATAGACACGATTTTGTCGCTATAGGGCCCTTTAGCGACAGTTAATTATGAAAATTAATTATTTTTATTAAATAATTAGAGAAAAAGTTTTTAATTATTAAAAATACAAAATAAATTTTCTTCAAGAATACAAAATTAAGAAGCTTTGAGCGTAGAAAACAGTATAAGTTTTCTTCAAGAATATCCTCGCCCTACCAGTCGGAATACTCTTCTTTCTAAGGTAAAGGGTATTATTCTTTCGTATTCATGAAGAGAATTATTTTCTTTCAATACTAAATGAGAGTCATTATTCCATTCTTTATTATTATGTTGGAATAACTTTGCCATGAGAAGTACCGCATATATGGTGAAATTCTTCTATTATTCCATTCTTTATTATTACATTGAAATAACCTATCTCATGCGGTCTATCGCATGCCCGTGAATTCTGTTGTTATTCCATTCTTTATTATTCTGGTTGAATAACCTTTTCTATCGCGGTCTATCGCATGCACAGTGAATTCTGTTGTTATTTCATTCTTTATTATTACGTTGGAATATCCTGTTTTTGTCTTAATTACGTATGATCCGGTTTCATTCTTTATTATTACATTTGGAATATCACATGCAATGCGGTTTCACGCATGACACAGTTCCATTCGTTATTATTCATTGGAATAACCTATCTGCATGCGATTACGCACGCTCGTGAATTCTTCCGTTATTCCATTCTTTATTATTCATTGGAATAACTCATACATGTGGATTACCAATACATGGTGAATGATCCTTCAGATTCATTCCTTATTAAATTGTGAAAATGATCATCTGCGTGGATTACTGCATGGCGGGCGAAAATCCATTTGCGCTTTCATATATTCTATTATATTCAAATGGTTAAAGTTTTGGCTTCTATACTCCATGAAATTAGTAGAATATCCTGGATATTTACGCTCATCCAAAGACCTTTTCATGGAAATATTCTTCTGAGCATTCTTGAATTTTACTCCACAAAGAAGTATCATGTTGACAATTTGGACGTTATTGATTTTTGGATAAACTAAAATTTAAATCTTTAAAATTTATCCTTAAACTTGTTTTATTGAATTATTATGTCATTGTCATCATCCTCATGTTTATATTGTGATGAAAGTCATCTTTGGCTTACGTGCATAGATGGAATTGGTATGATTATGATCAGGGATCATTCGGTATAATCATGACCTGTAATATTATAAATGATGTGGTAAAAGTCCTCGCCGATGAGTGCATTGATGGACAATTTTGAGTATGATTATAACCGAGGATTATTCGGTATAGTCATGACCATTGATGATTTAATGAATATCCTTGGCCTGTAGTGCAGGGATGACTCGATGATGTGGTTTATTTATTAAGCTGAGTCTCATCGATAAAAATTGATGAAAACATTTTAAATCGTAGAAGATAGTAGATATCATGCTCTACTTGACTCTTTTAATTGATTGCTTATTCTACTGCAGTTAAACTTGATGTCTATTGTATTTTATCAATTTAACATTGTTGAAGGCTAACGATAATTTATTATGCATTATTTTAGTCACAATATTTCTTACTGGGCTAGTTGAGCTCACCCTTTTGCTTTCATTATTCTCTTCAGGAAATGAGAACGTAGTAGGGACTAGTCGGGGAACGGAGTGACGGTCCAGATGATAACATTAGTAGTCCTCACTATTCTATGAAATAGTGTGATAATAAATGTATTGAGGACTTATTTTGAGTTTGAATCATCGCCTGAAGACAATATTTGTATTAAAACTCACATTATATGTTGTATATTTAAGATTGTATTTGTATTCTGTACAATGTATTTGGCGACTCAGAATAGGTGATGTATACCTATTTTGGGGGCGTCACATGTGTATTAAGTGAAGGTTCTCGACCTTGGGGAATAATGTGTAAAGTTTATTGTATAAAAACCTTATGTTTATATCTTCCGCAATAGTTATAGAATTAGTATAACAGATCCGTGGTGATTTGGGACCCGGATTTGGGGACATTACAGTTGGTATCAAAGCTGTTGGTTATGAACCTTATGTAAGAATACCTGAGACCAATAACCACTGTAACGCCCCCAAAATAGGTATACATCACCTATTCTTAGTCGCCAAATACATGTTACAGAATACAAATACAATCTTTAATATACAACAAGAAAGCTGTGAGTTTTAATACAAATATTGTCTTCTAGACAATATCCACTCTCGTAATAAGTCCTCATTGATTTATTATCACACTATTTAATGTAATAGTGAGGACTACTAATACTATCATCCGGATCGTACACCACCTTTCCCCAGACTAGTCCCATGCCACGCTTCTCATTTCCTGAAGAACAAAGAAGGAAATGGTGAGCTCAACTAGCCCAAAGAAGAAATATTATGACTAAGATAATGCGTAATAAATTATCATTAGTCTTCAACAATGATAAACCGATAAAATACAATAGACATCAAGTTTAATCTGCAATGGAACATTCAATCAATTAAAAGAGTCAAGTAGAGAATAAAATCTACTATCTTTTATGATTTAAAAAGATTTTTCATCACTTTTATCGTTGGGACTCAGCTTAATAAACAATCCACATCATCCCCAAGACTACTACCAAGGATTTTCATTAGGTCACGACCACAAATTATCCATGCACCACGGGCCAAGGATATTTGTGTATTCATCAATGGTCATGATCATGCCAACAACTGTCCCATCAATGCACTTCGGCCAATGAGGACTTTTACCACATCATTTGTAACATTACGGTCCCATGATTACAATCAATAATCCTCGGTCATAATCATACCAAGTCCATCTATGCACCACAAAAGCCACGTATGACTTTCAAAAATAATATAAACATGAGGATGATGACAATAATATAAGAATTCAATAAAACAAGTTCAAGAATTAATTTATTCAGGAACTAATAATGTCCAAATTGTCAACATGATACTTCTTTGTAAAGTAAAATTCAAGAATGCTCAGAAGAATATTTCCATAAAAGATACCGGATGAAACGCAAATATCAAGAATATTCCACTAATTTCATGGAGTGTAGAAGTCAAAACTTTAACCAACCGAGTATAATAAAGAATGGAATAACAAAAGAAATCACCATGCATGCGGTATCAGATGTATAGGCAAGTTATTCCATCGTAATAATAAATAATCGGAACGAAGTCAGCGTAATACGCATCCGAAGGATATTCCAACAGAATAATAAAGAATAGAATAACAACGTAAATCACCATGCATGTGGTACTTACATGCATGTATAAAGTTTATTCCAACGTAATTATAAATAACGGAATCAGTCCCACAGAAACGCATGCATGTGATATTCCAATGTAATAATAAAGACACAACTGTGTCCCAAGAAAACGCATGCATGTGATATATTCAAACGTAATAATAAAGATTTTAACCAGTCCACGAAAAAGCATGATCGGGATATTCCAAATGTAATAATAAAGAATGGAAGAACAATAGAAATCACCAAGTATAGGTATGGAAATGGCATATAAAGTTATTTCAACAGAATAATAAAGAATGGAATAATGTAAGTTCTCTTCATGAATATAAAAAAAATACCCTTTACCTTATAAAGAAGAGTACTCGACCAGTAGAGGCGGGATATACTTGAAGAAACTTGCACTACGCTTCAAAGCTTTCTTAAACGCTAAAGAAATACACTCAAGATTATAGAAGAATAATTCTCTCTACAGTTTCTCTCTCTCAGTTTCATGAAATTAAATAAGAAATAATGAAGGAATGAGCTTCTATTTATAGAAGAATGGATCTGAATAGTAACCAATCCATGAATGGTCCAGATCGATTTACTTTAAAACTGGACGGTCTGTATTGGTTTACAATAAAATATAATATATTCTATTTATAATCTAATAAAACGAATAACTTTTAAAAAGATTTTACTATGCAAACACTATACGGGCACTATGCAAACACTATGCATAATAAAATATAATATAATCTAATTATTGTCTAATAAAATGATAACTTTATAAAAATATTCTGCTTTATATAAAAAGATTTTACTATTAGCCTAATAAAACGAATAACTTTATAAAAGTATTCTGCTTTTATATAAAAGTTTTCGCTTTTTATTACATTAAGAATACTAATAAAACAAAACTTATATATAATATATATATATATATATATATATATATATATATATATATAACAATCAACAATAATTGAATCAAATAACGTGAGAAACTATGCAAAGAATTCATCAGTATAATAATGAACAAAACCGGTGACTTCTCACATAAGCATCAATAATCAATACCGTGTGCTACTATGCAACCACACGACATTCAGTACTTTTATTAATGAGTAGTTCAACAAGATTAATTCAAAACTTTCGGCAGTTATTTTTATAAAAATATTTTTGTCGCTTTTCTCGATCCGAATGATAATTCCATTATGAGGTCCACCAATGATTGTGCAAGTCGTATGCAATATTCCCCCGACAAAAAGATATTCCCCGACCAATCGAATATAATATAACAATTTACATACTTTGCAAAATTTATAAATATTACCCACAACTATAACATTATATTAAATCCACACCATAATATTCAAAAAAAATTGAAAAATTTAAATCTTTATTCGTAAAATTTGGGATTTTACAACCACAATGATTAGGATAAGATCTAACTAACATAGAGTTAGTTGGTCAGTAAGATTCAAAGACGAATCTCGGCAAGTTGTAAAGATACAGAGTTCCCTAACTCTGATAATAAAGGTGAACAGTAGTGGTGAATAGATAGAGTCTAAAAGACTAAAAGTACAGTGATAGGAGATCATAAAACAAAACGATCATAGTATAGAAATGAATCATAATTTATACGATGAGATCACCCCGTGATCTGATAAGGTGATAGCAGGGAAAAGAATCAATCTAATGATTGAAAAGTTTACAGCAAGATTGTTGTGTGACAGTTGTACTATGAATTGGTACAGATTCAGGAAAAGATTATGAATACGAGTTGAATGAAATTCGTATTGAGAAGAGAGTTAGGATTAGGTGGAGATTTCAATTGAGCACTCATGTCGGCAGCTGAGTTGTATGATTCCTTGTTATGGGCGGGGAATTGTACTTGGTGTAAAAACCACTTAGTTTCTGACACTAATAATCATTGAAATGTATGTGTCGCACTATTTGCTATATACCTATTGAAAGGGTGATTCCTTTCTCATGTGTATAATAGATAGATAGGTTATAGGTAGATAATATAAGGTTAAGTACGAGTTCTTAAAACTCATACTTATGTTACGTTCGTGACTCATAGTTATATGAAATATTTATGAACCCTCAGCGAATGGACGCCAAAGGTCTGACTAGGAAAAGTTCTTAAACTCATATGATTGTGGAAAGTTCCTGAACTCATAAGTGTGGTAACTTTGATGAACTGTGTATAGTTTTGTGTGAATGGAGTATTAAGGATGATAGGAATAGATAGACTGTTTAAGTAAATGATTATTAGTGGAGACATAGGTTTTCCAAAACTCCTAGCTATGCTAGACTTCGAAATTTTGACATCAAGCTAAATACGCACTATGTGCTTTTGATAAAGAATATATATATATATTTGTAATGATTTTTGAACGGTTTAAAGTATAGTCTATGCTACTTATTTCGGCTAGACGCAAAAGATTTGAAATATCAAAATATATTTTTATTTATCACTTATGTACCATGTAACCTGGTGTAGAGATGATAAAAAGTTGATAGAATTATAAATACAGGAATACTTAGTGTGAATTAAATCTAAAAATTATTATTCCACTATTGTATAATGTGTTATGACAAAGTCATACAATGACGGCATCCTCAAACGGATTGTTAATACAGTACGACATCATGACGTCATTCTCAAAAATATGTTTGCAAAATTTTAATTTGCCAACGGGGTTTGGCTATACACTAATATTTCGTTTGAAATTGATTATCAATATGAGCCTAAGCTATTCGATTCGGCTAGACCAACGTTTATAAGAATTCTAGGCGTTCTTTGAAAATTTTCCCGAACTAAATTATTTTGGTGCGGATTCCGATAAAGACTGAGGTAAGAAATTTTGTGCACCTAAGGCGGATGGGATAAGAGGAACGGGGAAAAATTGTTCCGACCAATAGTACTTGGCCAGTACAGGGCATACCGAGCTAATCACCCTTTGTGTCTGTAAGTTATGATGGTTTGCGGATGAATTTCCATAAAACCATTGCGAAAATGACAGAAAATAGTCTATATACTCCTCAGCAAAATTTGAAATTTTTTACTCTTGTGAGTGGTGTATTGGGTAGCATGTGATGATGTGTATGAATGGTGTAAGCAGTATGGTGTAAGGTGAATTTCGGGGACGGATTTCTTCGAAGAAGGGGTGAATGTGACAACCCGAGAATTTAGAAAATTTTTAAAATCATAATTGATTAATTTAAGGTTCAATATTAGAACCTAGACAGAAAATAAGTGAGTGTATTTGACATTTTTGGGAAGGAATTTTGAGGATTTCAAAATTCTATGAAGGATTTTAGTGAATTATTCAGGATTAAGTGTATATGTGTATATGTTATGTGTGTATGGTCATTTATGTGTTCAGAATGTGGTTAAGGGTCAAGGGTTGACCAGATAAATTTTATCAGTGTCAAACCCTAGTATTATATTAAGAACGTCAGCGTTCAGTTAGAAAAACCTTATCACGACTGATAAGAAACCCTAGAAATCGGTTCTAGAAACCCTAATTTCAGTTCCGGGATTTTGAAACCCTAATTTAGGAATTCAAATGCTAGTATAAGGTGTAAACGTTATTAATTATAACTAATTAGGGAAAACCCTAATGATTTACTTGAAACCCTAATTGATTATTAGAGAACCTAATTATAATTTAAAAATATAAATTTTCTATTTCGAAAATCCTAATCTGGAAATCCTAGAAAATTAAATTATGGAAACCTTAGGTTTTAACCCTAAGGGTCAAACCCTAAGGGTTGGATCAAATGACAATTTTAGAATTAAAATTGTATGGAAATGACCATTATACCCTTTTATCACATTCTTTTATTGGTGGAGTGCAAATCTTGCCAAGATAATGGGTTGTTGACCTAATCTAGCTACCACATGTGACTTAAAAACATCCAACATCTCGGCCAACTTGCTAGATTAGATGCATTGTATCAATTTATAAAGATTAGAGAGAGAGAGAGAAAAGGCTTACTTTATTTCTCATATGAACTTTAGACCATTCTCTCTCTAAAATCCCAAAATTTAGAGTAAGAGAGAGAGAGAGAGAGAGAGAGAGAGAGAGAAGATAAGCCATGTTCAAGCTTTAGCCTTCCAAGATCAGATCATAAGGATCAGATTTAAAGATTGGGCTTTAAGAGGTATAAACCCTAAATCATGTGATCCATGGTATTTGTTATGATTTGTTGTTTAAAGCTATGTATTAGGGTGTCATTTAGTGATCTGGGTTTTTAGATCCCAGATCCATAACATCAAAGTGTACGATTTTGAAGTTTTTAGAAATCTGAAAAAAAGTTGGAAAAGTGGCCTGACAGTCATATGTCAGTGCCTTAAGATTCTTCTGTGTTAATGATTTATGGTGTTTGAAGTTTTATATGTGTAGTATGCCATGAAGGATTTAATCTGAAACTGGAATAAAGGTCATATCATATCTAGATTTCATGTTAGAAGCGATCAAACCTCATTGACCGAAAACGATTAATATTTCTGGGCAGCCCAGATTTTGCCCAGGAAGTCTGACAATGTTTTCTGAGCCTCAGATCTTGCAGTATGTTAGTGTTTTGGCTATGTTGTTGTTTTGATCTTATATACTGGTACAAGGACTTCGTATCCAAGCCTTTAGATTACCCAGATCCATAGCATAATCAAAGATAGGAGTGGTCAAACAAGCGTTAATGATCGATCAGTTCGTTAATTTCTGAAAACCGAAATTCACGAAGAACGCTTTTAGCATGCACTTCAATTGACGGACATGATCTCTTAGATTTGTTATTGTTATGATGATCCGATAATATATATATGTTCCCTGACATATGGTCTACAATATTGAACCATTATATTACAGAAAGCAAACCCTGAATGAAAGATATGAAGATCGAAAGTAGCCTATCCGAACTGTTCTTCATTTCTAGGTAACCCAGAAATGAAGAACAGCTTCTGACACGATCTATGAGGGCTAATAACTCTATGATATGTTGATTAATGACCATGAATTCAGTTTGTGGTTGTAGTACTATATCAGTACTACAATTCTAACACCATTATCTGCCCAGAAATCAACAAGATCACTGATTTAATGTAAGTCAAAGTAAGCACCTGGTAGTGTGACATGAAGTTCTGAAAAAGCTCAAGAACACCTATAGAGACGATTTTGTCGCTATAGGGCCCTTTAGCGACAGTTAATTATGAAAACTAATTATTTTTATTAAATAATTAGAGAAAAAGTTTTTAATTATTAAAAATACAAAATAAATTTCTAAAAATTATTTTAAAGCCTAAAAATTAGTTTTTAATTAGTTTGAGTATATTTCATAAATATTTAATATTTTGGAATATAAATGGTATTTAATTTATTTAATTATAATATTAAATAAATTATTTAAAATGATTTTAATATTTAAAAATCATGAAAAATTATATTATGGTGTTAAAAATATTTTAAGTTATTTCTAATAACTTTTGATATTTTGTGATGAAATTCATTAATAAATTAATATTAATGGTAATAGATTTATTTAATGAATATATTAAATAAATTATGGAAAAATAGAATTAATATTTTAAAAATCATATAAAAATGATTTAAGTGTTATAAAATATTTTAAGTTATAAAATATAACTTTTGATATTTTGTCATGAAAACATTAAAATTTTAATATTAATGGCAATTATCGGATAATGGATTTAAAGGTTTAAAATCATATAAATGAAAAATTAAAGTATTAAAAATACTTTGATATATTATAAATATATTATAATATTATGTTATAATTTTTATTAATATTTAATATTAAATAATATTAATGATAAGAGAATAATGTGGTATTTATATTATATAAATACGATATAAGTGATTGAAAAATTATGATAAATGGTAATAATTACTTGAAAATTATTATGAGCTTATGAAAAATATTTTAACTAATAATAAATTATCTTAGATATCTGTGGACCAGTTTAAACCGAGTCTTAGTGATTTTAGACTCGAGATTGTCCGACTAGACCGTCGGGATATTAGAATTGTGTCGGGCTCAACTCAAACTAAAATAGTTTGACTTGATACCGAGTCTTAGGTGTGTCATAGACTGTTAGGATTATGTGTTATGTGTTTAGGATTATTTTATAAATATATATATAATAGTATTATATTGTGATGATATTATTCTAATATTGGAGATCTATATTATTAATATTAGGTCTTCGGATAAAGCGTTATAAACTCCGTAGCAGTAGTCGGTGATACAGGCAAGTTCCTAACCTTGAACTTCTAATTATTGTGCAAGTTCCTTAAACTCGACCCCGAGTTGTATTATTCAATTATACTTATGGTTAATCATTTCTGATTGCCATGTCTAAGAATTATTAAATCGCACTCTGTGCACACTGCATGTATTCATCAGGTATGAAAGGCTGATCACCTTCATTACCATTCTTTCCAGATATAATTGCTATGTTCATGTTTAATGATTGTTCAGTTATAAAAATTTGTTCATACTAATTCTCAACTATATTGTTGAATTATAGCCAGCTTATTATTCAAATTTTTTCAATCATGATATATCCTTAAATAAACTTGTACTTGCTGGGCAAATTTATGCTCACCTTTGCTATATCATGATAAAACATTACAGATTAAGGCGAATACGTCGGATAGAAGGAAAGGTTAAAGATAGTTCAAGCTTTGAGTTTATGTGTGCAGCTAAATTTGTATAAGTATTGTGTATTAATGTTGTTGTAAGTCAAATAAGTTATGAACTGTGTATTAAGTGAAGGTTCTCGACCTTGGGGAATAGTGTGTAAAGTTTATTGTATAAACAATTTATGTTTATATCTTCCGCAATAGTTATAGAATTAGTATACCAGATTCGTGGTGATTTGGGACTCGGATTTGGGGACATTACAATCAACGTATACTAGCAGATAGAGGAAGTTGGTTCCAACGTTTAGAATAAACAGAGAAGTGTCAGAGTGAGAGTTCTTAAACCCAGAATCTATAAGAAATTGGCGCAATTCATGATACCATGTAGAGATGAGAATCAATTATGATTTTTCCTCACAGTTTCATTAAACAAAATAGAGTATATATACACAGAGGGATAACAAGATCACTCCTAAATACAAGAGGAAGTCTTAGTCTAAAGGAAGATTCAGCTACTCTGCTATATACAAGTAAATATTTGAATTTGAATAAAAATCTGATAACAGATCTTTGTTACATGCTGATATTTATATGGATTAGGGAATTTTTGTACAATATTCTTTGGAATCGGAATTTCTTATGAGGGTAAGGAATCACGATTCTAATATATAAAGAAAACGCAATTACGTCGAAATGATCATTTCCATCAAACTTAACATACCAAACGTGAAAAAGGAATACTTGATCGAATGGCTATTACTTTTCGGCCTCAATTCCTTCAAACCAAATGGCTCATTACTCTTTAAGCTAAGGATTATGTCACAGAAAATATATAATATTGTTGCTGGAAAGCAACATATACAGGCTGTTAGCAAAATCACCTTCTGACTTCTCTTGCGTCTTCACAACTACTTGTTTTTGCAAAAATATTTTAAATACCTCAAATAAGAGAGTTCAAAATAAATACTCCTTTTAGTCGGTATAAATGCTAAAAAAAATTGAACAATTTATCCATTTATATGTTAAAAATTGGCGGAATTAGTGTCTATCCTTCCCTTGACATGTCAAGAATTAAGCGTCTACCTTTTATTTAAGAAATTGATATTTCCATAATAAAATCGTCGCAATAGATTCTATAGTGACAGTTTCTACCGTCGTTATACATGACATTTTTTTTGTGAAAATATTAAAAAGTATTGTGAAAATATCAGTTTCTTTTATTTATTGTGATGATTTTTATTGCATTAAAAGATAATCAGACACATGTTTATACAATTAAAGAAAAATAAAAAGAGTCCGGCTATATTTCGAAAATTTTGTACAATTACGACATTAGGATTATAAATTGACCCAGTGTATTATATTAAGAAAATTATCACTAATGGTTATATATGTAATTCGTATAAAAAAAGTCGATACATATAGTTGCAAAAATTTTATTTTTTGAATAAAAATAGAGCAGAGAATTGAAATAAATTTTCATTTTACTCACGGTGGACCTCCCATAATAAGTACACTAACAATTCTCTCTTTTTTTAAAAAAAAAAACTAATGGACTCTATTTAAGTACTTTCGAAGATAAAATAGATTTTATATACTATTTTGTTTCTGAATTATATACTTTATACATCTTTTATAGGGTAATTTTATTTTTTGCCTTTTTTTAATTCGTTCATCTTATGTACGCTTTTATTTATATTAAGATATAGTAAAAAAAATTAAAAAGAAAAAAAAAGAGACGTGTAGTAGGTAGTAACATAGTGCGGAAGAGTCGGATAGTTTCAAGTCTTGTTGTAGTCATGTAGATCGCACAGCGTGGCCCCACATCCCAAGTCTGGACTAGTCAAAAACACAAATATTTGTTGGACAAAGTTTTGAGGCGTCCCAAAATGGTATCTGATTATCATGAAATTAATTTTATGGTAATGAGTTAGTTGATCAATATAATGTTAATACGCAAATAAAAAAAATTAATTTTCAATCTGTATGTCGATATTATAATAATCAATTGATCAAAATTATTTCATACTAACCGCTTCCCATCATATCTGATGAAAATACCAAAGAGCATATAAAGTTAGTTTTCTATCAAGCTAGAGTAGGTAGGCTTTGGATCACTTCCTTGAGGGATAATGACTTCTTTAAAGGCTCCGTTTGAATGGCCCAAAAGGAAAATAAAAAATAACTATAAAAAAATGTGTACTTCAAATTTTACATTCTTGTTGACTTTTGCACCTTAAATCAAAAAAAGTGTCTAAGTACATATCAAACTTCAATTAAACGTAACAAAAAGTACACTTTCATCAGTTAATCGCTCAAAAGTGACCGGCTAAGGCTGTAATGTGAATCTGGAGAGGTATTTAAGTCTTTTTCTTTTTATCTTCTCCAACATTAACATTAAGCTTGGGGTGCACATTGTCTTTTAGTCTAAAATAAATTAAATATTCTCCTTCAAATGTATTTTCAAGTCAATCTATTTACTAGTCTCTTTCCCTTCTCTCTCTCTCCTCCATAACTAACTTTCTCCCTCTTCTCTATTTCTCTCCTCTTCTTCCCTCTCACAAACCGAAAATGGCCGCCACTGCTAACTCAAACCCTATCGCCACCGCCTTAGCTTGGATCCAACACCTCGCCGGAGTTCAACAATCTCGAGGAGTTCGCCGGATTCTGCAAAGGCGGAGAGGGGGATCCGCCCCAAATTCAGCTCTAAACCCACCAATGGCGATAGACTCTTATGCTCTGATCATAAAATTTCAATCCAACCTCTTCCACCTTAAACCAACCCTTAATACACCACCATTGACAAACCTCCCTTTGTGACGCCCCCAAATTCGAATTGCCACTTGGTCACTCGAATTCAATTCGTCACGTGCTCCTGGTAATACAATAATAACTAAAATTACACATTCATAGCGGAAGATCTATGTGACGCCCCCAAAATAGGTATACATCAACCATTCTGAGTCACCAAATACATGGTACAAAATACAAATACAAACTTAAATATACAACATGAGCTGTGAGTTTTAATACAAATATTATCTTCTAGACAGTATTCAAACTCAAAATAAGTCCTCAATACATTTATTACCACACTATTTCACAGAATAGTGAGGACTACTAATGCAAACATCTGGACCGTTACTCCGTTTTCCGACTAGTCCCAATTATATTCTCATTTCCTAAAGAGAATAATGAAAGCAAAGGGTGAGCTCAACTAGCCCATTAAGAAATATTATGAATGAGATAATGCAGAATAAATTATCGTTAGCCTTAAACAGTGTTAAACTGATAAAATACAATAGACATCAAGTTTAACTGCAGCGGAATAAGCAATCCATTAGAAGAGTCAAGTAGAGCATGATATCTACTATCTTCTATGATTTAAAAGAATTTATCATCAATTTTATCGCTGAGACTCAGCTTAATAAATAATCCACATCATCGAATCACCCCTACACTAGGGCCAAGGATATTTATTAGTATCACGACCACAAATTATCCATGCACTACGGGCCAAGGATATTCGTATTTTCATCAATGGTCATGATCATGCCAACAACTGTCCATCAATGCACTACGAGCCAATGACGACTTTTACCACATCATTTATAACATTACGGTCATGATTATACCGAATAATCCCTGGTCATAATCATACCAAGTCCATCTATGCACTACGGGCTACAGATGACTTTCATCATAATATAAGCATGAGAATGATGACAATGATATGATAATTCAATTAAAAGAAGCAAAAGATAAATTTTTAAAGATTTATAATTTAATTTATCCATAATTTAATAATGTCAAAATTGTCAACATGATACTGCTTTGTGGAGTAAAATTCAAGAATAATATTGTATCAAAAATGATTTGGACCGAAAAGAAATCAATTTTTGTTATGAATAGTGCCCCGGTGAATACCCGAGTGAATAGTACCCTATGAATAGTACCCCGACATGAAAAAGTTAAAACTTATCAAGAATGCTCAGAATAATATTTTCATAAAAAGATACTGGATGAAACGCAAATATCAAGGATATTCTACTAGTTTCATGGAGTATAGAAGCCAAAAATTTAACAAAATGAGTGTAAAATTCAAAATCTGAAACGAAATAATATTACTTACATACTACAGAGTATGGAAGAAAATATTCTTTCATATGAATATTGAACAAAAATAACATCCCTTACCTTGAAAAGAAGAGTATTCCAACTGGTATAGCGGGGATATTCTTGAAGAAAACTTGAACTGTTTTCTATGCTCAAAGCTTTCTAAAACTCGAAAGAAATACGCTCAATATTATAGAAGAAGAATTTTCTAATTCTGGTGTGATTTTCAATTCTAACTAAGCATCCTATTTATAGGAGAATGGAAATGATACTATTTGAATAAAAATCACGGACGCACAGTGTCAAGGTTCACGGGCGCCGAAAATAATTGTCTAAAAATTTTTAAGGTTACTATGCAGACACTATGCAAATACTATGCATAATAAAATATAATATATTCTATTTTTTATAAAAATACAAAATTTATAATAATAATTACAATCCTTCCTTTCTCAACAATCCATTCCCGTGAACCATCCCACTTATTCCACATCTGGACCCCATATGTGGCCCCCACCTTTATTACTGAAAAACTTTCTACCGATTATTTTGAAAAATGGGTAAGTGGGGGTCCAAATAATAAGCAAAATTTACATCAAATACATCATAAAAATCCCCTTAATATTTTTAACAACATTTATTCATCATTATTATTATTCGCAATATTTAACAACCAGATCATTCCTAGGAAAGAATGGACTTTTCGATAAGGATTTCTCCCTATTGGCACGCAATTAGGTGACCAAACCCCTTTTCTCGACAGAACTTTCTAGACATCGTCAATAATACAAATAATAATATGAATAACTGTATCGTCTTAATTATTGATTTAATAATATATAAAATATTAACAATAATTGAATCAAATAATGTGAGATACTATGCAATAATTACTGTAATATCCCAAGGGTTTATGATAACAATCTTTAGAAAAGGAAATAAATGGATTAAAGAATATATAATACTCAGAATATAATTGAGTTAAAGTGAAAGTTATGAAATAAAACCTAGAATTTGTTGAAGAAATGAATGTAGTAGGAAATATAAAACCTATATTAAGGTCATGTGTTGAACTTATTCAATGAAGAGATTTGTCGAAAACCTGAGTAAGGTAGGGTTTTGGTGATTCCGAGGACGAAATCCTTATAAGGAAGGAAGAATGTGACGAATGAATTATTTGAGTTGTGATTCTGGGGACAGAATCCTTGTAAGAAGGGAATGATGTAACAATCCAAAATTTTATTTATAATTTAAAATATTTATTAAATTAAATAAATATTTTATTTATGTGATTGTTGTTAATATATATTTGTGAATTAAATAATACTCTAATTTAATTTAACAGTTAGAGAGTTGTTAAAGATTACATGAGTTGTTATATTGATGTCGTAATTTAATAATTAAAGTGATATATTAATTGTTAAATAAAATTATAATGAGATTATAATTTTGTGATATTTTATAATCGAAGAGGTTCGGTCTGATAATTTATAGAAAAGAACAAGTGTTAAGAAATAAAATAATACCTTCATTAAGGTAGTATGGAGGAACCACAACGCCGAGGAGGCCTGCGTGGGAACTCGAGGAGAAAATGATGAAAAACTACCTAATCTGTTTGTTTGATGTGTAATGATTAGGGGACTAATCCTTATAAGAGAGGGTGAATGTAATATCCTAGATTTTTCCATGTAATTAAACAATTTCAATAAACAAACTTATATGAAATTCTTATGTGACAATTATTTTTAGATGAATTATTTATTTTTTATTATATGTTATGTGATAAGATGCATATTAATGGTTTATTCACAGTTAGACCAATTATTTAAATTGGTTAAGGATGGAATTAATTCTAATTAATGTCGTGGGATGACTTACAAATATGAGTTTGAGTTTGGGCGGAAATTTAGAGACGCTATGATGCGTATTTGAGTCCCGAGCGTCGAAATTAGGCGAGGATAGACTGTAACCACGAAAATGTGTCATGAAAATGAGACATGTCTCATAATATTTTTAAATGTGTCACAAAAATGAGACATGCCTCATAATATTTTTATATATCCACTATTCTCTTTTACAATGCTCTTATTTATAGATATATGGACTTGGAAGTTTCACGACGTAAAATATCACATACAGTCAAATCTCTTCTCTTGGAACTTTATTAGATATAATATTATCTTAAATTTAACCCAAACACACTTTGGAGCGACGAATTGTCAACTACGAATTTTGAAGTTGAGTTTGACGAAACGGAGAGTTCCATGACGTCGGGACGTCAACTTTAGTAGGAATCGATATAAGTATCGTCACGTGTGGCTACGAAGGGCAAAACGATCAAAATCGGTATTTAAATGATTAAAATAACATTATAATGCATTTGTTTAATTGGACAGCAGCTGGTGGGGTCTTGTGACACATAATATGGGACAAGGAGGGAGAGTATATTCGTATATAGCAATAAGGAGGAAGAAAGGTGATAACTCCTTATTAAACCATACATTATAAGCAAATATTTTCATGTTCCTAACTTCCCCCCCCCCCCCATAACTATATTCATGTGGAATAATTATGCATATAGCGATGATGGGAGTGGTGAAGAAATTTGGAGAGAGCAATTTCTATCAAGTTATATATATATATACACCCAACAAAAAAATGTTTCACTTTGCAAAAATCCCACCAAGATACAAAAAAAAAAAGAAATTGAGAGTAATAGATGTTGTGGTGATTTACGGAGATTTTGGAGAGTCTAAGCAAGCAAGGAGTAAGTCTCTAATGATTAAATCAAGAGAATTCAGCCAAAGAGGTAAGCTATGAACCCATTCTCTATGTTCTTCCAAAACTGTGAGAGAATATGCATAGGAGACCTTTATAAATGGTTTGTTTTGGAGTATGTGATGTTGTGTAATTGTGGTCTGATTGTTATGGTGTAATAAGAACATAAGTTCTAGACAAATCATGCCATGTATGCTTTAAAAATCCAAAGAGTTATGCCTTGCATGCTAAGTGTTTGATATTATGCCTCTTAGTTGCTAATTTGATCAAAACATGAAAAGTTAGAGAAATGAATTGTTGTAACATGTATATATATGTTATTAGAAGTGGTCTAGATAATAGGAATCAAACCCATGCATGCTAGAATCAAAATCATGATTTTCTCAAAAGTTGGGTAAAACTAGTTTGCATGATTTTTCAGGATTTTTGGTCACTCGAAATCATGTCTTAGATAATCCATTTGTTGCATGTAATAATTTTGTAAAATAGTATGTAGCATGAGGTATAACATGTCCAAATTTCATTCGGATCGAAGTTATATTGAGTGAGATATGAAAATCGTAAGGTCGCGAAATAAACATGTTAGAAATCGGAAAAAATTGTGAACTACTGACCCTAAGGACGAATTCGGGGCTAGCTACAGTTTCCAGAAAATTTTGGGCTGTTGGGTTATTATAGTACACTGAATAAGCTTTCCATAGACTCTGGAACGGACTAATTCCGACTTCGGAGCAAGGACTTATGACTTTTCAAAGTAGTTGCGTCAAATCTGTCCAACAAATTCGGAGCAGTCCCCTTGCACGGATTTTCTGGAATTTTGTGCTTGGAATTTGAAGATGGTCCATGAACGAAAGTTGTAGCCCCAGAAGTTAGCTTCACGTGGGTACAAGAATCGCTCAAAAATGTTTTAAAACGAATTAGTTATGACTGTTTTAGCGAGATATGGTAAAGCTGGGAAAAAAAAAATTAAAAACTGTTATGTTGGGCATTTTTTTTAAGTTTTGTTTTGGGCTGCCTATGATATCTAAAATGGGTGGCATATATTTTCTAAATATATTCTATTATGATGTTTATAGCATATCCAATAGGAGACCCTTTTACTTCAAACTAAATTGTGTATGAATGGTGATTAACGAGACACATGTGATTAGGTTATGTGAAGGTTAATTGCTAGCGTTAATTGTAGCAGGCTTATCAGGCAAGTTTCCTAACCCTAATTTCTTTTGTGTATTTATTAAATCCTTACTAATATTATCGTAGTAAGGGTAATTATTGGACTTGTGTTAGTTATTTATTCGTGCAAGTTCTCTAACTCGATCTCGAATTGATATTTTTGAAATATGCTTGGGGTTAATCATTATTGATTATACCATGTCTATGAATTATTGATTCTCACTCTGTGCACATTTCATGTATTCATTAAGTATGAAAGGCTGATCACCTTCATTAACATTTGGTCCAGTTGATTTATTCATATTCATTATTCGTTCAACTATGAAAATTTATTCATGCTCTTTCGCAATGTATATATTGTAGAAAGTTAGCCAACTTATTGTTCAATTCTTTCGATCATGATATATCCTTAATTGAACTTATACTTGCTTTGGGCAAAATTGTTGCTCACCCTTGCTATATCATGATAAACATTGCGATTATGGCGAATACATCTACCATTCTGAGAAAAGTCCAAGACAAATCGACTTTGGAGTATATATGCGATTAAAGTTGTAATAGTAATGTATGATAATAGCTTTGTATATACGATAGAATATTGATTTAGGTATTATGTGAAGGTTCTCGAATTACAGGGATAGTGTGTAATGTTTAATGTATAAACAATTTATGTTTATATCTTCATGATAGTTATAGAAATAGTACACCGGATTCGTGGTGATTTGGGACCCGAATCTGGGGATGTTACAATTACTGTAGTAATAATTGAACAAAACTGAGTGACTTCTCACGTAAGCATTAATAATCAATACTGTGTGCCACTACGCAACCACACGTATTACTGTACTTTTAACACCGGGTACTTCAACAGTTAACGGTAAAACTTTCGCCATTATTTTTATAATAAGATATTTTTGTCATTTTCTCAATCCGACAATAATTCCGTTGTGGGGTCCACCAATGATTGTGTCGTCGTACGAATATTCCCTGTTAAAACGAATATTCCCCACCAATCGAATATAATATAACAACTTGCGTACTTTGCAAAATTTATAAATATTACCCACAACTATAACATTATATCAAAAACACTCCTTAATATTCAAAAATGATATTTATAGAAAATTCATCTTTATTCATAAAAGTTGGGGTCTTACAATCTAATCTAGAATAATATACAATGTTTTATTATAATTATTCTCCCAAGTCTCGCAACCTACGATACTTAATAGATTACATAATAATAACGAATAAAGGCTTATTACATAATCCTACTTAAGCTTAAACATAGTTTGAAGACAGTCTTAATACAACATAACAATTTTAAACATAAGGATCAAGCTAGTCGATAGCCTTGCCCTTGCCCTTGTCTTCCCAGAGACATTTCTTTGTTCTGCCTTAACCGAAAGGTTTTAAATAAGCAAGAATGAGTACAAATTGCCTAGCAAGTAATATACAACAAGGGTGATGAGCATTATATCACGAGTTTGGAATATCAAAGTATAGTCTCCAAGATAGTTCAAGGTATTATAATAACATCATGAACAATGAGTATCAATAATTCTCGAATCAATCTTTGGAATACGAAATGATAGTTCAATATAGATCAACAAATATATATGAATTCAAAGGTTATCAACGTATCCAACTGGATAAAAAAAATTTATACTGAGCAGTCACTAAGGACTATTGAACATCTACTAGAATTACCAATATTAAACTGATAACCCAAAAGAATCAAGTACTATAGATGATCAGTCTACAATACTCTATGTTATGCATAACACCACAGTAATATTCACGCGTGGGTTGAGGCTTCCAACAATATACACTCCCCTTACCATAAGGGTTGTTCAACTCAGTTTTTTAAGATTTCGCACCAGTCAATGGGTTTGGACAGTTTTATAAACATGCATATAGTCTAGCCGAATCAAATGGCATAGACACTTTCACAATATTCAAGAACAATACCAAGTTTAACATGAATAATAGTTTTCACAAGAGTTTTAACATACTAAATCAATTAAACGAGTAAGTAAGATAACTTGCATTCAAAGAGATAAGGTTTAGAGACTTGCTTACGATATTCGTTGAATAAAGTAATGCAAGGGTTTAGGATACTTGCCTTAAGCATAGTTTATCCACGTTAAGAAATCAACACTTTCGAATCCTATTTATAGTGTATTATAAGTATAGGATGCCCATTAGCAAACACATTTGTTATTTAAGCTTGACATAATTCAATTATGCACATACGATACAACATCAGCTCATAGGTTTATCACGAAATCAAGTACCTAGTTACTTCATAAGCAAATTTACAATGCTCAAGATTAAGACCTTTTATCCGTGGACTTTCATTATATAAGGCAAACACTATTTTATTACTTAATCATCACATATATACACGCATCAGTAGGGTGTAAACCATTTCTAGTAATGTAGGCATCATATAAGCTAACTATTAAAAATCAGATTTGTCAAATTGTAGGACTTTTGATTCCAGTATTGCCATAGTACGCCATAGCTAAGCTTTAGGGTCGGCATGATTCTTGTGATCCTCAGCCAAGCCAAGATTAAGCTATTGACTTGTGGTTTTTGTCTGGCATGAACACCACATTTACACACAATATATATGATCATGTTAAAGGTCCTTTTGTGTCTCTAAAGTCAATCTAGGTCCCTTCTTTCATAATATGATTCTAAGTTGAACATTTCAACAAGTTAAGGCCATTCAAGGTCATGAAACCACAAAGTCTATCATGCTTGCTTTTTAAACATATAAGGTAGTCATATAACTTATATTAGGCATGCTTATGAGTATTCATATTGCATACATGTAACTATTTTGGTTATTATTTTGAAACATGCTTTATTTAGTTTTAACTTGATTTCACAACTCTTAACATAGTAGGCATATATGTATGATACATTAGCAAACCTAAAAGTATCATCAAACATGTTCATAAATGTCAGATTCTAACTCTCAAAGTAGAATGTTAACATTCACTTTCAAAGTTTGTATTTTCATTAATAAAGCTTACTAATGAATCTAACATGTTCATGCTTCCTTACGAATCATATAAACACAAGTTAATGGGTTATTCATGCATTTCTAAATCATACCAACGTGCTTTCAAAGTCAGTATATAAACATGGCATACATACATATCAAGTTCATTTCTAAATTTCTAAATTCATTTTAAACTATACACTTTCGTTAATCATGTATGCTAATCTAGTAAAATATGCTCACATTAGTTTAATATACTTATATATACACATTACACATGCTTGCATGCTGGTTTAAGTCATAGTAATCGACCAACACTTAGCAGATTTTAAAGCAAAAGGCAAAAACTGAACACAGAGTCCAGTGCATTACTTGCTGCTTAAGTCGTTATACTGCGATGCAATGATTGCCATGCATGGTTGGTTCAAACAGAGAATACGATGCCTTGGCGAGAACTTCAAATTTCAACCACATAAATCATTCATAAACTCGATTTTATTCAGTCATATAACAGTTTAAACATGCTTATATGGTTATATAACAACTATGTAAACATTACCCAACCCCATTATCATCTAACTCCACATAATCAAGAAATTGGTAATTCAAGAATGGAATTTTGACAGAAACCAAAAATGAAGAACAAGAAGTAATCTTATACCTTTGTAATTAGCTTGCTAATTCACACTTCTTCCACTGATGGGTATGTAATTACTTGCTCTATATATGCTCTCAATTTCACACTTAAGAAATTCTCAGCAATGAAAAATGGAGAAGGAGAGTCCATATTTATAGAAAGAAAATTACACAGACATTGCAATTTCTCACTAAATCAAACCCATGGATTGAAGAATTGCATGAAGGTTATTAAAGAGTTGTTAGATGGTAGTTGATTTACATCATTATGCCCACTCCCTTGTTCATCATTGTCATCTAGTTTGCTAGCTTGTGCTTGGGAGAAGAAAAGGGAAATAGGCCTTAGCCTTTTTGTTATGAACGTGAATGAGAAATAAGTCTTTCAAATTGGGACAACCCAAATAACTCAGCATTCTTGCAACACTTAAGCTATACACTTATACACAATCCCTACTCTTATGTTATATTTTATATACATATCATCCATACATGGGTTATATCTTAATGTCACAATATAATTTACATAATTAATATTTTAAGGTAGTAGCTGTGATATGGCAATGTAACATACATATAATCCATGTACATTTTATTACACCGGCACAATCTTCTCAGATATCATTCAATTAAATCCTATTAGTCGAATATATTCATGATATATTATTTTAATGTATACCCACATACATATTGTCACATACACATTTCATGATGTATTTATAACATATAGTTCTAATATGTTCAATCACATTGCTTCATACAATATAGTTTAATAAATCTTAATATATGGTTGCTAAGTATAGTCACATAAGTGTCACACTACACTTATATAATATAGTTGTATTCCATATATTTTATATTTTTAATTATTACACATTTGCACATAATAGTCAATATAATCTTATTATATTAATAACTTATTTGTTTTATGTCAAATAAATAAATTATTCATCTTATTGATTAATTAACACTAATATTAATTAATCCATTCCTCATTGATTAATGTAATTATTGATCTCTATAACATTTAATTATCTATCACGCATTATAGTAAATAAATATAAATCTTATTATATTTATAGACACGTTGCTTATTATTATTATATCTCTAACAATAATAATCACGTATCATTAATTAATCACCATTAACAATTAATTAATATTCTACAATAACAATTAACAATTATTATTAATCAATTGTTCACTTAATAATTCCTTCATCGATTAATATTATTATTAATATTTCTCATCAATGTGTCACACAAGGCTTTCAACGAGTTCATTGCAAACTCCATATATTCTCAATTATTCAATTATTTAATATAATTGAGTTAGCTTATCTCGTAACACAAAATCATTTATTTTCAAATAGATATTTATTTTCATTAATATATTTAATAAGATGTGGAAATTCTTGGGTATTACACCCTTTCCCAATCTCAAAACCCTATTACACAAGCGCCCAATTTAGGCAAAACATCAAAGCCAAAGTCTCACTCTCATCTAATGCCTCCTCACCCGAACCCATCATTCGAAAACTCAGAAGCATTTACAATGTACAAAACAATAATTCTCACAACAAACAATGAAACTGGGGCAAGACCATAAAGACTAAAACAAAGAAAAACACTTATCTCAATCAACCACAAACAGAAACATTGGCTAACATTCACCACAGAATAAACAAAATTGCTAGATAGACATGAATTTAATCAATACATATTGTAGAAATCTATTGTTCAGTAAATCTTTAGCTCACTATCAATTTTGAAGCATTAGTTTACCTCATATCAGAATCAAACCCAAAATTACCGAATTCCTATAAAACCTAAAGGCTAAAGTTCAACAAAGTCATGAGCATATTGGACCTGTCATCCTTTATAAAGGAGAATTTTCTCAGACTCATTATTCCTCAAAAATTCAAATACAAAAACAACCCTATTTTCTCAGACTGCTTCTTTTTTTTGACACAAAAAAAATACGTACTCTATATATATTAACACACAAACATCCATTTTGATCAAGAGGCAAATTACTAACTCAATATATGTCGTCGATTTCTCTCGAATCCATGCGAGAATTCAACGTCGTTGATTTCCGTACCCCACCGCCTTCACCCGTTGCCGCTGGACGCCGATCGACTGTCGCAAACGATGACGTTCTTTCTCAATATCTGAACACTCGCACCGCATACCCGACCCAGTCCTCCCAGATCGGGTCTTTCCACGCCAGAAAACCATTCAAAACCCTCCAATACTCGACTTCTAATCCATAAACTCAGCTAAAAGTGAGTGAATTCTGGAGTCAATTGACCAAATCGGTTGCTTTGAGATCTTTAACCATGGAATTCTGAGCGATATTATCCGACCGGTTCTAAATTCTGGTTTCAAAATCTTTCAACTATCACCGGAAAAGAAGGCCATCGTATCGAGGTGTTCGGAGACAGGGACAGAGCCAGGATTTATTCTTGAGGGGGGCCAAAAAATATATATTTGTCCACCATTACAAAACATATTATAACACATAAATAAACATAGATCGAATTGATAACTCCTCATATCAACAATTTTAAACCCCAATTTGTTTCTGCACATACATAATATGTAAGACCCCAACTTTTATGAATAAAGATGAATTTTCTATAAATATCATTTTTGAATATTATTGAGTGAATTTGATATAATGTTATAGTTGTGGGTAATATTTATAAATTTTGCAAAGTACGCAAGTTATTATATTATATTCGATTGGTCAGAGAATATTCGTTTTAACAGGGAATATTCGTACGACGGCATAATCATTGGTGGACCCCACAACAGAATTATTGTCGAATTGAGAAAACGACAGAAATATCTTTTTATGAAAATAACGACGGAAGTTTTACCGTTAACTATTGAAATAACCGGTGTTAAAAGTACAGTAATACGTGTGGTTGCATAGTAGCACACGGTATTGATTATTGATGCTTACGTGAGAAGTCACTTAGTTTTGTTCAATTATTCCTACAGTAATTGTTGCATAGTGTCTCACGTTATTTGATTCAATTATTGTCGATATTTTATATATTATTAAATCAATAATTGAGACGACAAAGTTATTAATATTATTATTTGCAATATTGACGATGTCTAGAAGTTCAGTCAAGGAAAGGTTCTTGGTCACCTAATTGTGCGAATAGGAGAAATCTTTATTGAAAATCCCCATCTTTCCCGGGACGACACAGTTGTTAAATATTGTGAATTATAATAATGATGATAAATGTTGTTAAAAATATTGAGAGGATTTTTATTAAGTATTTGTTGTAAATTTTGCTTATTATTTGGATCTCCATTTACCCATTTTTTAAATAATTGGTATAAATTTATTCTTTATAATAAAGGTGGGGCCACATGTGGGGCCCACATATGGAAGAAAAATGAAATGGAAATGGGGGTGGGGGTAGATTACCGAGTATGGAGGGTATTGTATTATATATATATATATATATATATATATATATATATATATATATATATATATATATATATATATATATATATATATAACATGTGTGCTTGAAAATGTGGGTGTGTGTTTGAAAATATGGGTGTGGGTTTTGGAAGTGTGTACGTATGTGAGGAAATGTGTGGTGAAAGTAGTGGTAGTGGGAAGAAAAAAATAATGATAGTGATGTGTGTGTGTGTGGTGGATGAGATGTTGTGGGGGAGGTGATAGAGATGGGTGTGTATATTTATATATATAAGTTTGTTTTATATGAATAATTGTGAAAGATTGGGCGTCTGATTTTCCTCTTCTTTCGCCCGTGAATATTTTGTCTGATATCCTACTGTGCGTCCGTGAATAATTTCTATATAGTATCCTTTCCATTCTCCTATAAATAGGATGCTTAGTTATAATTGAAAATCACACTAGAATCAGAGAATTCTTCTTCTATAATATTGAGGGAATTTCTTTAGATTTTTAGAAAGCTTTGAGCATAGAAAAAATTGAAAGTTTTCTTCAAGAATATCCCCGCTATACCAGTTGGAATATTTTTCTTTTCAAGGTAAGAGATGTTATTTTTGTTCAATATTTGCTTGAAATAATATTTTCTTCCATACTCTGTAGTATGTAAGTAATATTATTTTATTTCAGATTTCGAATTCTATACTCATTTGGTTAAAGTTTTGACTTCTATACTCCATAAAATTAGTAGAATATCCTTGATATTTGCGCTTCATCTAGTATCTTTTCATGAAAATATTATTCTGAGCATTCTTGATAAGTTTTAACTTTTTCATGCCGGAGTACTATTCACGGGTTACTATTCCTGAATTACTATTCACGGGGTACTATTAATTCAAGTACTATTCACCCGGGGTATATTCATGATAAAAATTGATTCGTTTTTAGTTCAAATCATTTTTGGTACAATATTATTCTTGAATTTTACTCCACAAAGCAGTATCATGTTGACAATTTGGACGTTATTGATTTCTAGATAAATTAAATTATAAATATTTAAAAATTTATCATTTGCTTTCATTTAATTGAATTCTTATATCATTGTCATCATCCTCATGTTTATATTATGATGAAAGTCATCTGTGGTCGTAGTGCTTAGATGGACTTGGTATGATTATGACCAGGGATTAATCGGTATAATCATGACCGTAATGTTACAAATGATGTGGTAAAAGTCATCATTGGCCCGTAGTGCATTGATGGACAATTGATGGCATGATCATGACCATTGATGAAAACACGAATATCCTTGGCCCATAGTGCATGGATAATTTGTGGTCGTGATACTAAAGAATATCCTTGGCCATAGTTCAAGGGTGATTCGATGATGTGGATTATTTATTAAGCTGAGTCTCAGCGATAAAAGTATTGAAAAACTTTTTAAATCATAGAAGATAGTAGATATCATGCTCTACTTGACTCTTCTAATGGATTGCTTGTTCCGCTGCAGTTAAACTTGATGTTTATTATATTTTATCAGTTTAACACTGTTGAAGGCTAACGATAATTTATTTTGCATTATCTTAGTCATAATATTTCTTACTAGGATAGTTGAGCTCACCCTTTTACTTTCATTGTTCTCTTTAGGAAATGAGAACGTAACCGGGACTAGTCGCAGAACGGAGTAATGGTCCAGATGTTTACATTAGTAGTCATCACTATTCTATGAAATAGTGTGATAATAAATGTATTGAGGACTCCATTTGAGTTTGAATAATGTCTAGAAGACAATATTAGTTTTAAAACTCTCAGTTTATGTTTTGTCGTATTTTACATGACAGTTGTATTATTAAGTTATATTTGAATTTTGTACCATGTATTTGGCGATTCAAGGTGGGTGATGTATACCTATTTTGGGTCGTCACAATTGGTATCAAAGCTTAGGGATATGATCCCTGGCTGAGATGTGAGACAAGAACTAGGAGGGGAGAGACGGGGAATTCCTTCGCTAGTATGACCTACCTAAGTTTATTTGGTATTTAATTGGTCGGTCAGAGTATAGGGATAATATGTGACATGTCAATTAACCCTTGTTTTGTGACAGTATTTGAAAATGACATCCGAGAATATTGAGAATAACAATGGAGCACAGGAGACCGTTGAGTTTCCATAGATCAATACCCAGGATAATGTGCAATAGGAAGACAATAATCCTCACGTAAATAACAACACCGATCAAATGATGAACGATGGAATGTTCAGAGGCTTTATGCAATTCATGCAACATCAGGCAAGAGAGGCTCCTGTCTAAAATGCAGGTGAAAACACTGGCAACTCTCGCATATCCGCTAAATGCAGTTCAAGGAGCCGGTACCATCGGAGTTTTTAGAGCCCAAAACCACTTAAGGCGAGACGTGGATAAAGCGATCAATAAGATATTTGATGTCTTGGGATGCTCCAAGGAGCAAAAGGTTCCTTTGCCACCTTCATGTTGCGAAAGTGAAGCAGATTCTTGGTGGGAATCAGTAAGCGACTCAACTCCGCCGCATCAAGATGTCTTAGGAGAAGTTCCAAGAACTGTTCAACGAGAAGTACTTTCCCGAAAGTATTCGTCACATGAAAGAGGCAGAGTTCATTAAACGGGAGCAAAACAACATGACCGTGTCGCAGTACGAAGCCAAGTTTGCCGAGTTGTCCTGGTTTGCGTCCCACTTAGTTGATAATGAAGAGAGAATGACGCAGATGTTTCTAAGAGGTTTGAAACCCGAGATACTTCAATACCTCATTTCTCACAAACTTTGCTTGTATTCAGATGTTGTTAATAGGGCTCAGTTATTAGAGCGCGATAATGAGTCAACTCAACCAAGAGAGAGCAAACCGCAAAATGATAATACTCGAGTGGTAGCGATCATCGAGCGGTGACAAAAAAGCGTGGAGGATTCAACATGCCGAAATGGTAACCACTTTGGTACTCATGGCGAAAAATAAGAATGGAAATTTCAAGAAGAGGAGATTCAACAATGATGGAAAGACGTCGTGACGCAAAGACCCGTTGTTAAGGAAGGAACGACCACCTATCATATCTTCAGCAAATGCGGAGGGGAGGGACATATCAGTCCAAACTGTGCGCAGTAGTCCAAAACGTGTTACAATTGTGGAAGAGAAGGTCACCTAGCTAGATTTTTTTGTTTAGGGAAGCCAAGTCCAGTTGGGATGGAGGCACCAAAGGCAGTTCCAGAAAAGTCAAAACCAATAGTTCAAGGGAGAGCGTTTGTCGTAACCTCCCAAAAAGCAAGGAACCCGAACGAGGTCATCATGGGTAAGCTTATCATAAACTCTAGCGAAGTCTATACCTTATTTGATACCAGTTATACCCATTCTTTTATTTCTCCTACTTGCGCTCAACGTTTAAATTTAACCCCGGAGAAATTAGACTTTGACTTATCTGTTGAAACTCCGTTGGCAGAAACCTTTATTACATCCACTGTTTATAATTCTTGTTTAGTTCAAATCGGTACCTTCACATTACCTGTCGATCTTATTTCATTGAAAATACTTGCATTTGACGTAATTATAGGGATTGATTGGTTAACTACTCATCATGCAAAAATTAATTTTTTTCGTAAGGTTGTTAGCTTTCATATTTCTAACCAACCTATTATGAGAACTCAAGCATCCAAACCATTAAAATCAATCACTGTCATCTCAAACCATAAAGCTATTCTTTATTGAAAAACAGATGTCAAGCTTTCTTAGCACATGTCACAGATTTAAACAACAATACATTAGTTTTGAATGATATTTCTATTGTTAATAAATTTCCTGACGTATTCCCTGAAGAACTTCCTGGCCTACCCCCAGAGCGTGAAATTGAATTTTGTATCGACCTTGAACCCGGTACAAAACCCATTTCCAAAGCCCCATATCGAATGGCTCCTATTGAAGTTCAGGAGTTAAAGACCCAACTGCAGGAATTGTTAGACATCGGTTTCATTCGTCCTAGTACTTCTCCTTGGAGTGCTCTTGTTCTATTCGTGAAGAAGAAAGATGGGAGTATGCGACTTTGTATTGATTATCGAGAGTTGAACCATGTCACCTTCAAAAATAGGTACCTGTTGCCTCGTATTGATGACCTGTTTGACCAGTTGCAAGGCGCCAAATTCTTTTCAAAGATTGATCTTCGTTCCGGATATCACCAATTGAAGATTAAAATCGATGACATTCCAAAGATGGCTTTCAGAACTCGGTACGGACATTATGAATTCCTAGTCATGTCTTTTGGATTGACTAATGCTCCTACTGCCTTCATGGATATGATGAATCGAGTATTCAAGGAATATTTGGATCATTTTGTGGTTGTCTTTATTGATGACATTCTCATATATTCCAAAAGCCGTGAAGATCATGAACAACACTTGAGGCTGATACTCCAAAAGCTTCGTGAGAACAAGTTATATTCCAAGTTGAAGAAATGCGAGTTCTGGCTTGAGGAAGTAGCATTCCTTGGGCACGTGATATCAAATCACGGAATATTTGTTGACCCAGCGAAGATTGAAGCAATTCAGAGCTAGGAGCAACCTAAGTCAGTGACCGAAGTTCGTAGCTTTCTCGGCTTAGCTGATTATTGTCAAAGATTCGTAGAAGGGTTTTCTCGAATCGCTACTCTATTAACTCAGCTGACTCGAAAAGATACAAAATTCAGTTGGAACGAGGAATGTGAGAAGAGTTTTCAAGAACTCAAGAGAAGACTCATTTTAGCTCCTGTTCTGACAATACCATCTGGCTCGGAGGGATTTGTCATCTACAGTGATGCTTTAGGCAAAGGGTTAGGATGTGTTCTCATGCATCATGGGAAAGTCATAGCCTATGCCTCTCTGTCAGGAATAAACATGTGAATGATATTCCTATTTATATATGATTTGATTATGATATATATATGAATGAATATGCAAGTATGCTTGCATTAAGAGAAGCTGTAAAGTCCTTTGATAGATAATAGAAACATATGTACAAGGACTTAGAATGAATTGATCAAATATGTTAGGTTACATAAGCAAAACAGCTTTGTAAAGTCCTTAAAAAGAAATGATGTACAAGGACTATAAATATAGAAAGATCAAGCATGTTAGGTTGATCTTATGATGTAATAGATAGGCTTGTCTGATCGTCGAGCACTGCACCAGAAATCGTAGTCTACCAGGAGAGTCAAGGAAAACTCGAGAGCTATCGAGGCAGAATCGTAGTCTACAAGATAGTAGATCTCGGAGTTCGTAGACTTCCAGGCGAGACGACGAAGGATCGTATTGTGTCGAGGAGAACTTCCTCAGGGCTGTAGTCTACTGAGGAAGTCATGTTCAGAATCGTAGAGACAGCCTGCCTACGAGCCTACCGAGTATCTGCCAAAGCTAAGTCAATAATCGTAGACTACACTTAGAGTCGTAGAGTCTACTAATCATACCAGAGGCAGAGATCGTAGTCGAGCAAGATCAGATGAAGACAACAAGCACAACGATAGAAATCGTAGAGTGTCAATATCTGATCTCGGAGTCGTAGTGTCTGCACAGCCAAAGCTGAATCGTAGAGTGCACAACTAAGACCTCAACAGATGTGCTCACAATGCCAAGGTAGAATCGTAGAGAAAATACGATTCTCAATGAATGAGCACTCCTAGAATATCCAAAGGAATGAAGCCTCTGGTTGGCACTGCATAGATACGTCCCACCTGAAGGAAACTAGAGAGCTCTCAACGAATGGCATGCAAGCTAACAGAAGATCTAAGCACCAACTCAATCAGCATCAAGATTGAGTTTTGAAGCCATTCGAGATGAAGTCTTCCACAAGGATATCAGAAGAAGACTTCTGTAACAGACCAAGAAAAGTCATCGCATGCAGTAGCTGTCAAGTAGAAAGACGACAACGTCTTAGAAGCAACCAAGATCGTAGTGTTTGATAAATAAAAAAGGAACTGATGGAGTATACACTGAGATACAGGTCAGCCTCTGAATAACAAGGCTAAAGTGATTAAGCATTGGGTCAGTCCATTGATGATAAGTGAACGGGAGATCACAAGGAGAAAGCGAGCTGGACACGCCACAAATCTGAAGTGTCTTGTTATTCAAAAAAGGCCAGTGCAAGGAATTGAGCCATCAGTATCTGAGAACAGTCGAGGCAAACAAAAGTATCGAAGCACTGCACAAGAGAAGGAAGAGGTGTTCCACATTGGAGATATAATTAACACTCTTCAAAATCGTAGTGTTAATTCTACACATCAAAAAGCAGGTCAAACAAGACATTATGATCAAGTCCAAGAAGGTATGCATCAGAATCGTAGAGTCCGAATAACTGAAGACTGAAGCATTGGCAACGATTCAATCTGAAGGGTAATGTTCGGACAAGTGCTTATTGAGAGCATCGATGCAAGGACAACCTCTGATCGAGAAATCAGAAGGGTGAAATAAAGTCGTCGACCTGCCCAAGATATCAAAGTGACATATCTGACAGGGTTGGTGAAACAGTAGACTGCAGTGTCAGAAAGTCAGAAAATGATGTCATGTCACATCTGCAGTCTGCACCAAATAACTCGAGATTTGCGAAGCAATTTGAATAACTTTCAATGGCTACTTTCCAACGGGAAGATTGGGAAGTAGTATAAATCAACAGAGCCTCAAAGATCAAGAGTTGCTAATTTTTGTGTAGTTGCAAAATCGTTGAGTTGGTGAATGCTATTATTGACTCTACGAGTTCCACCAAAGATCAATAGAACAAGTCTCAAAGATGCGAGACTATCAAGGTGGGAGTGAAGCGACTTTGAAGAAGGAATCAAACAGATTGAAGCTTCACTCAACAAAGATGAGAATGCCACTGAAGATGGCATCCAAGTTGAGAGCCGAGAAGGCCAAGAAGATATCATTCAGGAAAGTGGCTAAGTACAAAGAAGATCAAGAGAGCCACTCTACGAATCACCATGAACAGATAGCTAAAAATGAACAAGTGCAGAACCATGTCTGCAAAGTATTCAAGAAGGGTTCAGGGATTGCTAAGTGCCAGACAAAGTCTACTAAAAGCACATAGACTTAGCAAACCCAGATGGTGAATGGTGCACAGCTGATACCAGATGAAGATGAGCAGAAAAGAGTGAAGATCAGCTGCACCAAAGAAGATGTGGTCCAGACTCGAAGCTGAAAGTAAAGAGGATCACACTAAGCTGCTTAGTACAAAAGATGTTTAGAGCCTACTGACATCTTAGCAGCTCAGCACCAACGACAACAACAACTACAACAACAAGAAGCCGGGGCACGAGGGTCCTTATCCAAGGGACTAAATGAAGTTCCAAGCTCTTTGGGCTTGAAGAGTTCTGTAGGAACTAGAGAAGTTCCAAGGTCAGCTGGCCTTGAAGAGTTCTTAGTGAATCAAGTCCCAAGGTCACGGGCCTTGAAGGAATCTTAGTGATTCGAGTCTTGCCTTCCTTAGTGGAAATCCTCGCTAGTTGAAAGCGGAAGAGTGGATTAGGAGCTTGAGTCTACTAACCACTTAAAATCCTTGTGTCTTTTACTTTATGTCATTTACATTATGTATATTAACTTATAATCACTATGTATGTTTTAACTGCTTACCACTGAAGTAACTCTACGAACAATGTATGTGTGATTATGAATATATCAATGAAGGGGATCTTTTACTTATTCCGCTGTGCTTAAAAAGATTCTTAAGTTTGTCATGAGCTACTTAATGAGCAATACAACTTAATAGAGTAAAAGTATTTTGAAATTCTAAGGATCTATTCAACCCCCCCCCCCTTCTAGATCTATATTGTGCCTACTGGGAACTAACAATTGGTATCAGATCAGGTTCTCATGCTACATTCAAAAGCTAATCGCTTTGAGTCTGATCCTAGGCACAAACATTGTTCTAAACTTAGTTTAGTAGTAAGTCACTTGTTATATGCAGATGAGCTCACACGTTGGAAATATTGTGTACAGGTAAATGTGCATATACACCTGAAGCTGCTCAAATTGGTCAATGTCTTTGATTATCATATCAACAAGACCAATCCTTGCTCGATGTCAATCTTGTTGTCTGAAGACCAGGCTAGAGAACACTCAAGGATGTCAAAGAATTAGAGATGTTGACACTCTCTTAGCTTCTATCTTCAAGACCACGAATCGATTGGTGATCAAGATCAATCGAGCAACCGGGTCATGTCGAAGCAAATGAGAAAACATGCACATCAATGCCTAAACTCAGTATATCTAAGATAAATGACTGTTAAGAAATCAACAGTAAAAAGGTACGGTTCCTCGTTAACATAGATATGAACATCATATTTGCACCTTACTCATGAACTATAATAGTTTTCCTTCAAATATTCTTAATCTATCTAAAAAGGTGAAGAGAGAAAGTACACTAATGATGGAAACTCAAATGTCTATAAACTTTCTCTTCATCCAAGTTTTAGGTTGAAGATGATAACTTGAAAGAGACCTGAAATGGTTTTAAGAGCCTTACAGGTCGATTGAATGTGAAGAAATCTTTGCTGATGAGTTAATGTGCTTTGTACATCCTATGGTCTAAGTGTTTAATGACACACAGAATATGATCATATCTACAAGAGAATCTTGAAGATTCATAGAAACTGATCACCTCCATGAATCAACCAGATGCTAATAAATCGTAGAGCTGATTCTCACTCTGTAAACATTTAAACTCTGTGATCATAACTTAGCATATGATAAAACCATCAAGGAAAAGAGTGTTTTATTAAAATAATAGATTTCTCTCACATTCACCACCGTGCATCTTAAAATATATTATCTAAATGAAGTATATGCATGAATACGACTGATGGTGGTCAACATGATGATTACTCAAATATGAGGAACAGGGGTTTGGTAAACTAACCTAGTAGGACCCATTTGACCATGGGTACCAAAAATTAGAAATGAATAACCTGCAGGCACTTGGTCTATCTGACCACACTAAGGAATGCTAAAGCAAAAGACTTCAGTCGAGAATAGTCATCCAGCAGAAGGCTTTGGACTGTTCAGAAATAATTCTGACAAAACTTACATGTCAAAGCCTGTCCTTGAAGACCTGCTGAGCTAATCTAAATAAAGCTCAAATGGCTGCAAACCTTCATATGAAAGCATGCCACTCAGCCAGAGATAAAAAAGGGTCTTAGATGCTCTAGCAAGCAAAACTTGTTCTCAAGGAAGCTCACATCAGAGGACTATCGAGCATCAAACATTAGGAACTTAGTCCGGGAGTAGAACTTCATGAGCACAAGCTGATAAGGAAGACTACGTTCGTAGTGCTATCAAAAGATCGTAGAATGATCAACCCTGAAGATTTAACGACTTCAGTCAGAAGGAGATATGTAGGGGAATCACACCTCACTGAAAAGACAACATCAACCATGGGGAGCAGTGATCTGTTAAGAAACAACAATACTGAGATATACTATGAAGCAATGTACCAGTTACAGAGTCCCAAAACTTTGTGGCTGATGAACCAAATAAAGATCCATAGTCAATAAGAACTTTTCAAAACGTACTACTGATAACCTTTCAGCCACCCAACTCAAAATCATGGAGAGCCTACGATCAAACATCTGATCATAGTGAAATAGCAGAAGGACACCACGATTACAGCAAATAAAATTGTCTGAATTTGATAAAGGACCTCACCAACAGAAAAGGTCAAATGAGATATCAGTGCAAATCACTTCTAAAGTATTTCATCTGGAAAGCGCCTCAGGGACAAACCTGACCCTCAGGGTCATTGTTAATAGATTGACCAAGTCTGCTCATTTCTTACCGATATGAGAAACTTATACACTTGAACGTCTTGCTCGTATGTACATAAATGAGATTATAAGATTGCATGGTATGCCAATATCCATAGTTTCTGATCGAGACCTAAGATTCACTTCAAGATTTTGGGTTAGTTTGCAAAAAGCTATGGGCACGGATTTATGATTTAGTTTGGCATATCATCCTCAAACGGACGGGCAGTCGGAAAGGACTATTCAAACTCTTGAAGATTTATTAAGACTCTGTGTCCTTGACTTCAAAAGAAGTTGGGACAATTTCTTACCATTGGTGGAGTTTTCCTACAATAATAGTTATCAAGCAAGTATTGGCATGGCTCCATTTGAGGCGTTGTATGGGACGCAAGTGTCGCTTCCGAAGATCTTTGGGATGAGGTGGGTGAAACAACGTTGTTGGGACCAGAGTTGATACGTATGACTACGGAAAAGATTCAAACGATCCGACAACGTATAAAAACCTCACAAGATCGAAAAAAGAGTTATGCTGATCTTCATCGAAAGGACGTGGAATTCAATATTGGAGATCATGTGTTATTACGTGTTGTTCCATGGAAAAGAGTTACGAGATTTGGAAAGAGAGGAAAGCTCAATCCTCGATTCATTGGCCCATTTTTAATCCTCGATCGAGTAGGAACTGTGGCCTATAGACTCGCCTTACGTAAATATGTGAAAGACTCGAACCACATTATTGAATTAGAACCAGATGAGATAGCGAAAGATTTATCGTATGAAGAGGTTCCTGTTAAAATCTTGGATAAGAAGGAACATATTCTACGCTCCAAGGTTATAATCTGAAATGAAATCAAGGTATCCTCACCTCTTCGACATACCAGGTATGTACCCTAATTTCGAGGGTGAAATTTCATAAGAAGGGGAGGTTGTAAGACCCCAACTTTTATGAATAAAGATGAATTTTCTATAAATATCATTTTCGAATATTATGGAGTGAATTTGATATAATGTTATAGTTGTGGGTAATATTTATAAATTTTGCAAAGTACGCAAGTTGTTATATTATATTCGATTGGTCAGGGAATATTCGTTTTAACAGGGAATATTCGTACAACGGCACAATTATTGGTGGACCACATAACGGAATTATTATCGGATTGAGAAAACGACAGAAATATCTTTTTATGAAAATAACGGCGGAAGTTTTACCGTTAACTATTGAAATAACCGGTGTTAAAAGTACAAGAATAATGGTTGGTTTCATAGTAGCTGCAAGATTGATTATTGATGTTTACGTGAGAAGTCACTCGCTTTTGTTCAATTATTCCTCTGAAGAATTGTTGCATAGTGTCTCACGTTATTTGATTCAATTATTGTCGATATTTTATATATTATTAAATCAATAATTGAGACGACAAAGTTATTAATATTATTATTTGCAATATTGACGATGTCTAGAAGTTCTGTCAAGGAAAGGTTTGGTCACCTAATTGCGCGCCAATAGGGAGAAATCCTTATTGAAAATCCCCATCTTTCCTGGGAACGACCTGGTTGTTAAATATTGTGAATTATAATAATGATGATAAATGTTGTTAAAAATATTGAGAGGATTTTTATTAAGTATTTGTTGTAAATTTTGCTTATTATTTGGATCCCCATTTACCCATTTTTAAAATAATAGGTAGAAATTAATTTTTTATAATAAAGGTGGGGCCACATGTGGCGCCCACATGTGGAAGAAAAATGAAATAGAAATGGGGATGGGGGTAGAGTACCGAGTATGGAGGGTATTGTATTATATATATATATATATATATATATATATATATATATATATATATATATGTGTTTGAAAATGTGGGTGTGTGTTTGAAAATATGGGTGTGGGTTTTGGAAGTGTGTACGTATGTGAGAAAATGTGTGGTGAAAGTAGTGGTAGTGGGAAGAAAAAAATAATGATAGTGATGTGTGTGTGTGTGGTGGATGAGATGTGGTGGGGGAGGTGATAGAGATGGGTGTGTATATTTATATATATAAGTTTATTTTATATGAATAATTTTGAAAGATTGGGCGTCTGATTTTCCTCTTCTTTCGCCCGTGAATATTTCGTCTGATATCCCACTGTGCATCCGTGAATAAATTCTAAATAGTATCATTTCCATTCTCCTATAAATAGGATGCTTAGATAAAATTGAAAATCACACCAGAATCAGAGAATTCTTCTTCTATAATATTGAGCGTATTTCTTTAGAGTTTTAGAAAGCTTTGAGCGTAGAAAACAGTTCAAGAATATCCTCGCTATACCAGTTGGAATACTCTTCTTTTCAAGATAAGGGATGTTTTTTTTGTTCAATATTCGCTTGAAATAATATTTTCTTCCATACTCTGTAGTATGTAAGTAATATTATTTCATTTAAGATTTCGAATTCTATACTCATTTGGTTAAAGTTTTGGCTTCTATACTCCATGAAATTAGTAGAATATCATTGATATTTGCGCTTCATCCAGTATCTTTTCATGGAAATATTATTCTGAGCATTCTTGATAAGTTTTAACTTTTTCATGACGGAGTACTATTCACGGGTTACTATTCTTGAATTACTATTCATGGGGTACTATTCACTCAAGTACTATTCACCCGGTGTATTATTCATGATAAAATTGATTCGTTTTTAGTTCAAATCATTTTTGGTACAATATTATTCTTAAATTTTACTCCACAAAGCAGTATCATGTTGATAATTTGGACGTTATAGATTTCTAGATAAATTAAATTATAAATCTTTAAAAATTTATCCTTTGCTTTCATTTAATTGAATTTTTATATCATTGTCATCATCCTCATGTTTATATTATGATGAAAGTCATCTGTGGTCGTAGTGCATAGATGACCTTGGTATGATTATGACCAGGGATTATTTGGTATAATCATGACCGTAATGTTACAAATAATGTGGTAAAAGTCATCATTGGCCCGTAGTGCATTGATGGACAATTGTTGGCATGATCATGACCATTGATGAAAACACGAATATCCTTGGCCCGTAGTGCATGGATAATTTGTAGTCGTGATACTAAAGAATATCCTTGGCCGTAGTGCAGGGGTGATTCGATGATGTGGATTATTTATTAAGCTGAGTCTCAGCGATAAAAGTGATGAAAAACCTTTTAAATCATAGAAGATGGTAGATATCATGCTCTACTTGACTCTTCTAATGGATTGCTTGTTCCGCTACAGTTAAACTTGATGTTTATTATATTTTATCAGTTTAACACTGTTAAAGGCTAACGATAATTTATTTTGCATTATCTAAGTAATAATATTTCTTACTGGGCTAGTTGAGCTCACCCTTTTGCTTTCATTGTTCCCTTCAGAAAATGAGAACGTAGCCGGGACTAGTTGGGGAACGGAGTGACGGTCCAGATGTTTACATTAGTAGTCCTCATTATTCTAAGAAATAGTGTGATAATAAATATATTGAGGACTCCATTTGAGTTTGAATACTGTCTAGAAGACAATATTCGTATTAAATCTCTCAATTTATGTTTTGTCGTAATTTACACGACAGTTGTATTATTAAGTTGTATTTGAATTTTGTACCATGTATTTAGCGACTCAAGATGGGTGATGTATACCTATTTTGGGGGCGTCACATAATATATATATATATATATATATATATATATATATATATATATATATATATACACACACACACACACACAAAATTCAGAGTCAAAGAAAGGAAACAATTGAAATACAAGGTATAGGTGAAAAGGGTCTGCTAATTTGGACAATTGGACCACTATATCACCATAACTCAGAGAAATTGCATGATTGCCCAAATAAAAATCACATGAGTTGAACCAGAGTTAACCATTCATTCATTGTGAATAAGAATAACTGAGATTTTTCAGCAAAAGAAAGGTAATGAAAGTCCACTAAAAAGAAGTCCAGATTAATCAAACAAGTAAGTGGGGCTTAGTACTTAAAAAATTTTAAAATCTTGGGGGGGCGGGGGACCATGGCCCCCTGCAACCGCCACTCAGCTCTGTCCCTATTCGGAGAGAGCGTACGGGTTTGTGGATTTCGGTGGTGAAGAGGAGAGGGAGACTACTGAGGAGTTTGTTTGGTGTAGAGAGGAAAGTCTGAGGTTGGAAATGGAAAACTACCAAGTTTACTCCTCTGTTATAAATATTACAGCCTTAGTCGATCACTTTTGATCGGTTAAGTGAAGAAAGTGTCTTTTGTTAAGTAAATTGAAGTTTGAGGTGTACTTAGATACTTTTTTTAGTTTAGGGTGCAAAAATCATCAGTAATATAAAGTTTGGGGTGTAATTTATCATAAAAAATAAATAATCGTTTATTTTTTCTTATGTGTGTTTGGGTGTTATAAAAAACTGCAAGTCCACTAGCTATTTTTCAACACGAAAGTTTTTTCCACAATTCTCATCATGAGTTTTTAATAGGATTTTTTTTCCACAAAATTATAATGTCAAGCAATCGCTAATAAGAAAGTATTTTCCTTATTTTTTTTAATTACAAAATTATCCGATCCAAACATAACTTCAAGCTCGGTTAGAAAGATAATTTTAAAAAGAATTAGTTTTCTTATCAATATCGTCTTACCTGATCTATCATTCAATATATACATATGTAATGTGTCCTATTGACTGGTAAATAAAATTTTATTGATTTTGTCACACGTTTAATATAATACCCGAAAAAAATAAAATAAAATAATAATAATAATAATAATAATAATAATAACAATAATAACATTTAAATCTATATTTAAAAATAGTTAATTGGAATTTCCTTATGTTTGGGTCAGATTCTATTTAATTAATGTGGACCATAATAAGTAAAAGATTGTATTAGTTTGGGCTTTTAAATTAATTGGGTCTAATTTATAATTATGTAATTTTAAATTCTAATAAAACTAAAAGAATTAATAAAACATATTAATTAATAATTAAATAACTAAAACCTAGTTATATTTCATTACGCCTGATAAGTTGTGGGAATATAACGAGAACAAAAAAAATAGGCGGAAGAACGAGGAGAACTAGAGAATTTGGCTGGAATTAAAAAGGGTTTGAGAGCAAGATCCTTAAAATCAAAGGTAATTGTTAGATTATTTTTGAATACAAAATAATTATTTTCCTACTGTAATTACAAACTATTTTTTTGTTGTATTTGCAATCTATTTTAAAATTTTGATTAGTTGAATTTGTTAATAAAATTTTGATTTACAATTAGAATATATGATATATATATATATATAAATCTTTAAATTTATGTTTATATATATATATATATATATATATATATATATATAACCTGTTACCTATTATATATACAAACCTGCATCGTTTATATATATGTACATATAATCTGCTACTTGATTCATGATATATATATACTTTTATTATTGTAAATTTGATATATATATATATATAAGATATACAGAAATTTTAAAAAAGAGAAGTGATAAATAATATATTATAATATTATTATTATAATTAAAATATATCTTTTGAGTACAAATTGAATATAGTATATTAAAATTATTGAATTTATGAAAATATAAATTGTATAAGTTCATAATTTAATTATGTGTATTATATTTTATTTTGATAATTAGATCGGATTGAGGGAGTATAGCGGGTAATAGTTGGATTCGACGAATTATCTTGGTACTATATTAAGGTACGGATTCCGTATTTTTTCAGCGATACTCTTTTAAATTTAATTCGTTCGTTTTGTTATTCGTTTAGAGATTTGGTATTGCTTCTCAGGATTATTCATTATTGTCCAATTTATTGTGATAGTTTTATTTTGGCGTTGACATTAAAATTCGTATTTTCGAGACTTTATTCGTTTGTATCCTTCTTCGTATAATTTTGTTCACATTCAGGAGTTGTTTTGATCGTTGATATCCTGTGATATTGAGTATGTTCGTATTTGATAATTTGATATCATTCGGAGATGGCCATGTAAGCCTTGTGATTTGAACCTCTTTTGACTTACATTTTGTAGTTTGATCTTTAGGGTATACTTGAGCTAACCACCTGTGGGGTACCACAGGCATGTCCTCTTGACACAAGGGCATGACACCTTCCATGGCGGTGTGATTAGTCCACAGCGTATCCTTTTGTAAGCTCTGGGTATGAGCTTTGGCCATTTGATATATTTTGTTCAGGATACGTATGGGTCGACCTAGTATTTGATTTGATTCGATTTTTTTGACGGATTAGTGACGTATGTGTCGTGCATACTATCCGATTTGATTTGTATACATCATGGTACCGATGTATTTTGTTAGCCTTCGACTATTTTATTTTGAGCTCGATGATGAAATTGTTACCTTATAACCATTTGATTCAAATTTATTTTGTTTGGAATTCCTTTGACTATAGTTGTCGGTTTGATGATGTCAATTATTTATATCTTGTCTCACTAAATTCGATATATTCATATTTGGTTAGTAGTTGTAATTGTTCATTCATTCAGTTATTTTGGTACATATATATATATATATATATATATATATATATATATATATATATATATATATATATATATGCATTTTTTATATCCGTCTTTGGGCAATTGTCTCACGCTGTGTTTTTTTCCGGCAGGTAATTAGGGGTGATCAGGATTTGTGGGATGAGAGCTACCTTTGATCCAAATGAGTAGATTAGTTTTGAGACTTATTATTAGACGTGGTTCTCCTAATATTCCGTATATGGATGTTTGGGCCATTTTGACATTTATTTTTAATAGTAGAGACTATGTTGTTGGAAGAGTGCATATTTTGATTTGATGTTTAAAGTAAATACTCATGATTATATGTGAAGTCCTTTAAGGAATATATGTACAAGGACTTAGTGATAGATCAAAATTGTTAGGTTGATCTAAGCTTTTAATGTTTATCATTCTATAAATGAATGTATAGATAAAGAGATCAAATATGTTAGGTTGATCTATATCTTGAGGTGTAATAGATAGGTTTCAAACAGAACTGTAGTCTATTGAGCTGATTAAGAGTTTGCATAAGCCAAGGCAAAATCGTAGAGCATCAAGGATCGTAGTATGACTGCCTTGAAGGACCTCTCCAGAGATCGTAGAGTGGTCCAGACGTTTGCCGAAGTCAACTCAGAGATCGTAGAGTGCTCTCGGTAATGTAGAGTATGCAAGACAAGCAAGTGACGATCGTAGTGTGCCAATCTTTAAGAGAAATCGTATTGTTCTCATTTACCTGCATCAAGCACCAAGGTGGAAAGACACCACGATCAGAATCGTAGAGTATCATCTGACTGTGTCAGAAGCTGTAGCTGTCAAGTGGAAAGATGGCAACGATCTTGGAAGTAACCAGGATCGTAGTGTTTGCCAAATGAAGAAGGAACTGATGGAGTTTACACAAAGATACTGGTCAGCCTCTGAAGAATAAGGCTAAAGTGATTAAGCATTAGATCAGTCCATTGATGATAAGTGAACGGGAGATCACAAGGAGAAAGCGAGCTGGACACGCCACAAATCTGAAGTGTCTTGTTATTCGGGAAGGCCGAGCAAGGAGTCAAGCCATCGATGTCTCGAGAGCAATCGAGGCAAACAGGCGAAGTGTTGAAGTTAATTTGCATCGAAGAAGGAAGAGTTGTTCTTCACTAAAGATCAAGTGAACACTCTTCAAGATCGTAGTGCTGACTCTACATGTCAATAAGCATCGGTCAATAAGACACTACGATCAAGTCCAAGAAGAAGTGCATCAGAATCGTTGAGTTCGAACAACTAAAGATTAAAGCATTGGCAACGGTTCAATCTAAAGGCTGGCATTCAGACAAAAGCTTATTGAGAGCATCAATGCAAGGACAACCTCTGATCAAGAAATCAGAAAGGGGAAATAAAGTCGTCGACCTGCCCGAGACATCAAAGTAACATCTGACGGGGTAGGTGAAACAGTGAGAAGTGAGTGTCGAAAAAGTCGAAAAAAGATGTTATGTCACATCTGCAGTCTGCACCAAATAACTCGAGATCTGTGAAGCAATTTGAATAACTTTAAATGGCTACCTTCCAACGGGAAGATTGGAAAGTAGTATAAATCAACAGAGCTTCAAAGATCAAGAGTGGCTGAGGATTGCAATGTTGTAGAATCGTTGAGTTGTTGAATGCTATTGTTGACTCTACGAGTTCCACCAAAGATCAACAGAACAAGTCTCAGTGATAGTGAGACTACATAGGTGGAAGTGAAGCAGCTTTGAAGAAGGACCCAAACAGACTAGAGCTTCACTCAACAAAGATGAGAATGCCATTGAAGATGGCAACCAACCTGAGAGCCGAGAAGGCCAAGGAGATAGCATTCAGAAAAGTGGCAGAGTACAAAGAAGATCAGAAGAGCCAATCTACGAATCACCATGAATCTAAAGCTGAAACTGAACAAGTGCAGAACCATGTCTGCAAAACATTCAAGAAGGGTTCAGGAATTTCTAAGTGCCAGACGAAGTCTACCAAAAGCTCAGGGACTTAGCAAATCCTGATGGTGATGATGCACAGCTGACATCAGATAAAGATGAGCAGAAAAGAGTAAAGATCAGCTGCTCCAAAGAAGAATGCAAAGAGGACCGCACCAAGCTGCTAAGTACAGAAGATGTTCAGAGCTTAAAGACATCTTAGCATCTCAGCATCTCAGCACCAATAACATCAATAACTACAACAACAAAAAGCCAGGATTCGAGGGTCTTTGTCCTGAGGGACTAAATGAAGCATCCAAGCTCTTTGGGCTTGAAGAGTTCTTAGGAACTAGAGAAGTTCCAAGGTTGTCGGCCTCAAGAGTTCTTAGTGAATCAAGTCCCAAGGTCAATTGCATTGAAGGAATCTTAGTGATTCGAGTCTTTGCCCTTCCTTAGTGAAAATCCTCGCTAGTTGAAAGCGGAAGAGTGGATTAGGAGCTTGAGTCTCAACCACTTAAAATCCTTTTGTGTCTTTTACTTTATGTCATTTACTTTATGTACATTAACCTATATAATCATGCTATGTATGTTTTAATCGCTTTATCATCTTGAATTAACTCTACGAACAATGTATGTCTGATTATGAATATATCAATGAAGGGAATCTTTTACTTATTCCGCTGTGCTTGAAAAGATTCTTATGTTTGTCATATGCTAATTCATGAGCAATACAAAATAAATGAAAAAAGTTTTTCAAACGAAAAAGGATCTATTCAACCCCCCTTCTAGATCTATATTGTGCCTTCTATGAACTAACATACCTAATATTATAATTGGGATAAATCAACTTTTGGTACCTGTACTGGGACACGACTTATAATTTGGTACCCAAAGTGAAAAAAGTTACAAACTGGTGATTGTACTCGAAAAATATTACACTCCGTTAAACATTAGGGATACGAATTATAATTTGGTACCCAAAGTGAAAAAATTACAAACTGATGATTGTACTAAAAAAATGTTAAAATCTGGTGCTTGTACTTTCCAATTTTTAAATAATCGTTAAAATTGATCCAACGGGAGAGACAAACATACAGAGAAAGAAGTGAAGTCGGCGCGAAAAAGATCCTCGATGTTTTGTTCCATCTTTCCTTGCCTCCCACATTCGCACCATTGCTCCCACAAAGTAAGCACCGACTTGAGAACTCTGGTGTAATCCATTCATTTTATTGCATGAACTACATTCTTCTTCCCCGATTTCATTTACGATTCCACTCCAAGACGAGCTCATCCTTTAAATTAAACACCGAAAACCCTTTAATAAATATATAGGAACCAAAGAATCAATGGAGAATCGAGACAAAGAAGAATGAGAGAAGAAGAATGACATGTAAGAAGATAACCCTAATTTTCAAATGTAATAAAGATGAAACCCTCATCGTGCTTAACGAGTTATAACATTTTTCAATACAATCACCAGCTTTATAATTTTTTCACTTTAAGTACCAAATTATAAATGTCGTCCCAAAGATAAAGTTCCAAAAGTTAATTTATCCCTATTATAATTAAATTTTAAAGATAAATTAAAAGGGTGTTTAGAATTAATTATAATAATAAAAATATTAATATTAAATTAATATACATAATTTAATGCTAACATCCATAATTTTTGCATATGAGAACGTAAGATAAGAGAAATACTTGGACGATAAGGAGTATAAACGATAGAAGGCCATTGAATTTTCCAACCGCGTCAAAACGAGAAAAACATGACAGAATACTTAACAGAAGACTTAACAATATATTGGGCAATTGACATTATATTTAATTATATACAATTATTTTATTAATACTTATGAATAACTATAAAACGACAACAATTTATATTAAGGGGAAGGTAGTATAAAACAGACTAATCATAAAATAAAATAATTCATAATACTAATAAATTAATATTCACTTAGTTTCAAAATTAAAATTTAAAAATCTAATTTAATTTTTTGAAATTAAATAACGACATATTAAAATTTAAAATAAATAAATATATAATTAAATTTTTTATTATATACTATTCAAAATTATAATAATTATATTAATTAAAATAAATTCAATTCAATTCTACGAATATTACAACTTTACAGCTGTGAAAAACTAAGGTGGGATAGTATTGTTTCTACTATTCAAAATTATAATAATGGTATTAATTTTATTTTTTTTCAAATTATTTGATGTTTTATACTTCCTCCGTTCCTAAATAAGTGATATTTTAGAAGAAAAAATTTGTTCTAATTTATTTTTCGTTTACAACTTTCTAGGAGAATAAATTATTTACTTTCCTATATCACCCTTACCTCCTCTCATTGTCCCAATAAATTTTTTCCCTTGTATTAATAGTTTTCAACTTCTCATAAAGGGATAGTGATGAATTTAACACAAATTTTAATTATTAAATGACTTTCTAATTAATCCATGCGTAGAAACCTTAAACGACATTGTAAGACCCTAACTTTTATGAATAAAGATTAATTTTTCTCTAAATATTATTTTGAATAATAAGGTGTGGATTTAATATAATATTATAGTTGTGGGTAATATTTAAAAATTTTGCAAAGTAAGCAAGTTGTCATAAAATATTCGTTTGGTCAGGGAATATTCGTTTTATCAGGAAATATTCGTACGAATGCATAATTATTGGTGGACCCCACAACAAAATTATCGCTTGAGTTAGAAAACAGGCGTAAATAACTTTTATAAAAATAACGGCGCTTTTGAATTAACTATTGAAATAATTCTTATAAAAGTACAGTAATACGCGTAATTGTATAGTAGCACGTAATATTGTTCAGTATCTTTGATTATTGATGCTTACGTGAGATGTCACTCAGTTTTATTCCATTATTGTCACAGTAGTTGATGCATAGTATCTCATATTATTGATTCAATTATTGTCACAGTATCATCTGCATAATATTTTATATTATTAAATCAATAATTGAGATGACAAAGTTATTCATATTATTATTTGTATTATTGATAATGTCTAGAAATTTCTGTCGATGAAAGGAGTTTGGTTACCTAATTGCGCGCCAATAAGGAGAAGTGGGAATGATCTGATTGTTAATATCGTGAGTTATAATATTAATAATGAATAAGTTCGTGTTGATTAAAGATAAGAATAATAATTAATGAGTGGAAGATGTTTGTTCAATTATCCTTTTAAATTGTTATTGTTCTATTTGATTTTGAAAAATATGAAATTCTTTTACAAGAAGTAGCCCTCATTTACCAAAACTGTCAGGAAACGTATTTTTATTTTTGGCAGATGAATTTTCCCTTCACAAAGGGGTAACTTTTGATTTGCTAATCTTTTTTTTTCCTTAAATTAGTATTCCCTTTGAAAGTCCAATAATAATCTAGAAGGGGGGTTGAATAGATTATTACAGATTAAAAAATTATCTAAGGCCTTTCTGAATTTTTGAATAATTAATTTACAGTGTTAGAAATTAATATGCAAGACAGTAAAAATTCAATCACATAATGCACAGAGATTTGTCTGGTTCACAACATACATCACACGTATGCTGCTACGTCCAATCTCAAGCTCCTCTCCAGGACTTGAGATCCTATTACTATCAGTAATAAATACTCCTTCAACAGGCGGAGAAACCTTTACAAAATTTTATAGTCAAACTTTCAACTGTTCCCAACTAATCTATCTTGGACAACAAGCGCCCAGCTCCCTCCTCAAGCTTAGTTGTACTTCTTTTGAGTTCAGTTCTATTCTAGGATCTGGTCTTGAAACAATAGTCTCTTCCTCACCTCATAAGTACACTAGAGACCCAACTTCCCGCTGACCTCTCTAAGATTCTGGTCTTGGTTGAAGAATTACTCGTCTTTCTCATAGGTAAATACAATAAACTAACTCTGACCTTTTCTCTTTTTACAAATAATTTTACAACAATGTGTTTCTCAAATAAGCATATACGAATTTAGTACAGATTGATGCTTCTTAAATAAGCAGATATAATTTAGTACAGATTGATGCTTCTTAAATAAGTAGATATAATTTAGTACAGATTGATGCTTCTTAAATAAGCAGATATAATTTAGTACAGATTGATGCTTCTCAAATAAGCAGATATCAATTAAAAAGCAAATATATTTATAAAAGTTCAAAGACTTTTTATACTTGAGAAATTATGCTTCTTTGTAAGCAGATAGTAATTTATGCTTTGATCAAATAGTGCTTCTGTGTAAGCAAATATGTAAATTATGCACTGTTATAAAAGTTTAAATAACTTTTTATATTTTGTGTGAAAAGTGTTTCTTAAATAAGCAAATAGATCAATTTTAACTTTTACTCAAAAATTCTTCTGTTTAGCAGATATATAATTTAAAAGTTACTTTAAGTTTAAATAACTTTTAGAGAGAAAATGCTTATGAGTAAGCAAATAAGTTGTTTTAAGCTTTGAATCAAATATGATTCTATTTAAGCAGATATATTCATTCAAGTTTGTGAAATAAAAGTTTAAATAACTTTTATATTATGCAACAAGTATTTTATGAATAAATGAATTTATGATCAAATATTTGTGATGACAGATATCAAGTATAATAAATAAATCAGGTAAGCAATACTTGATATAACAAATATATTTGTTTAACTCGTATAATATATAATAATATTTTATCTATTATTTGAACTTTTATAAATAATGTCACTTAGTACTTATAAGGAATCGTGCGGTTCAATTCCTCTTTGTAGAGGTGTATCTCAAGAGCCTTCTCATGCGCTTAAGTCTGACAAAGTTTATATTTTCACAATTGATATTTATATAAATATTTTCAATAGATCACTACGATTCTCAAATTTGGTTCGGATGATTCTCTTTTTTGGAGGAATATCTTAGTGTTGTTTTGAGATATCAAGTGTCGTATCTATTTTATAATATTTATATAAATTATATCAATAAAAGGTTACTAAAGACTATAAGGAATCGTACGGTTCGAATTCCTCTCCATAGAGGTGTATCTCCGTAGCCTTGCGGCACCCAAGTATCTTTTTATTGGATAAATAGATGAAATATAGATATATAAAATTGTATATAACAATTTATATTCGTTTATCTATAAATATAAATAAGTAAGAGATAATTCAAATAAATAAATCAAACAACTTATCTCAATATGCTTAGATCAATTTCCTCTTCTCAAATAATTAGAACTTTTGTAAGAAGAGATAGAGAAAGTTTTTTAGAGAGAGAATATGTGGGAGAGAAATAAGTTTTTCTTGAAAGTGAATTGATAAATTGAAAATGAAGAAAAGGCCTCTTATTTATAGATTTTTTAAATCGGGGTAAAATGATAATTTTTGAAATTTGATTTAAAATTAATGGCTAGGATTGTTTATTTTTGAAATCAACGGTTTGAATTAAAAGAGAAGCACGCAGGTTGCTCAATCTGACAAAAGTCTAATTTTCGCCTGGGCCATTCTTCACCAACTTAGCATTTATTAATCCATTTGACCACATGTTTGAGAACATGGTTTTGAAAAACATTTTGCGAGCAAATGCATGCATATTCGGTTTATATATATATATATATATATATATATATATATATATATATATATATATATGATGCATATTTATTAATCACATGCTTGCATTAATTGTATCATATATCCCAGCACACAAACATTTTTGCAAGTCCAAAAAAGGTTGTCACACGCATGCACGGTTTCAAACAATTTGCCAGCTGTTGATTATCTATATATTTGTTATACATGCACGCGGTTTAAGAAAAAAATTTGCCAGCACTTAGTGTGATGCATGCATGCTCAATTTGTATATAATATCTATATAATAAAATAGAGCAGCTCGCAAATCAATGAAGGCTTCAATGTGACGTCCCAAAACAGGTATACATCACTCATCTTGAGTCACCAAATACATAGTACAAAATTCAAATACAACTTAATTATACAATAGTCATGTAAAATACGACAGAACATAATTTAAGAGTTTTAATAAGAATATTGTCATCTAGACAATATCCACACTCAATGGAGTCCTCATTATATTTATTATCACACTATTTAACAGAATAGTGAGAACTACTAATGTTATTATCTGGACCATCACTCCGTTCCCCGACTAGTCCTAAAGTTTCGTTCTCATTTCACAAGAGAATAGTGAAAGAAAAGGGTGTAGCTCAACTAGCCCAAGAAGAAATATTATGACTAAGATAATGCGTAATAAATTATCATTAGTCTTCAACAATGATGTTAAACCGATAGAATATAATAGACAACAAGTTTAATCTGCAATAGAATAAGCAATCCATTAGAAGAGTCAAGTAGAGCATAAAATCTACTATCTTCTATGATTTAAAAGTTTTTCATCAACTTTATCACTTGAGACTCACTTTTAATAAATAAAATCGAATCATCCCTGTATCACGACCAATGATATTTATGTAATCATCAATGGTCATGACTATACCGAATAATCCCTGGTCATAATCACACCAACAACTGTCCATCAATGAACTATAGGTCAATGAGGACTTTCACCACATCATTCATCACATTGCGGTCAAGATTATACCAAATAATCCCTGATCATAATCATACCAAGTCCATCTATGCACGTAAGCCAAAGATGACTTTAATTATAATATAAGCATGAGGATGATGACAATGACATAATAATTCAATAAAACAAGTTCAAGGATAAATTTTAAAGATTTATAATTTAATTTATCCAAAAATCAATAACATCCAAATTGTCAACATGATATTACTTTGTGGAGTAAAATTCAAGAATGCTCAGAAGAATATTTTCATGAAAAGATACTGGATGAAGCGCAAATATTCAGGATATTCTACTAATTTTATGGAGTATAGAAGCCAAAACTTTAACCAACTGAGTATAATAGGATATATGAAACTATGAAATGGATTTTTGCATCGCCACGCAGTAATCCACGAGATGCATCATTTACACAATTTAATAAAGAATGAATACAAAGGATCATTCACCATGCATGCGGTAATCCACATAGAAAAATTATTCCAACAGAATAATAAAGAATGGAATAACAGAAGAATTCACCATGCATGCGATAGAATCGCACGTGATGTGTTTTCCCAACAAAATAATAAAGGATGGAATCAGTCATGCGTAATCCGCATGCATGTGATATTCCAACAGAATAATAAAGAATGGAACCAGTCGCGCGTAATCCGCATGACAGCATGAGATATTCCAACATGAATAATAAAGAATGGAATAACAACATGTAATTCACCAAGTATGCGATGATAGATCAGATAGATGTGTTATTCCAATAGAATAATAAAGAATGGAATAACGAAAGATTTTCACCATGATTGCGGTTAGATTTCAGCATGACGAAAGTTATTCCAATGTAATAATAAAGAATGGAACCAGTCATGCGTGAATCCGCAGATGCATGATATTCTAACAGTAATAATAAAGAATGGAACCAGTCATGCGAATGCATGCAGATGAGGATGTTCCAATGTATAATAAAGAATGGAACCATGTCACGCAGAATCCGCGATGAAAGGATGTTCCAACGGAATAATAAAGAATGGAATAACAATGTAATTCACCGTAAATGCGATAGATCAGCATGACGCAAGTTATTCCAATGTAATAATAAAGAATGGAATAACATAAGAATTTCACCATGTATGCGGTACTTTGCATAGACAGGTTATTCCAATAATAATAAAGAATGGAATAACAACCCTTACGAGTATTGAAAGAAAATAACTCTCTTCATGAATACGAAAGAATAATACCCCTTACCTTAGAAAGAAGAGTATTCCAATTGGTAGGGCGAGGATATTCTTGAAGAAAACTTATACTGTTTTCTACGCTAAAAGCTTCTTAACACTCTAAAGAAATACGCTCAAGATTATAGAAGAAGAATTCTCTGAATATCTCGTGTGTTTTCAATTCTAACCAAGTATCCTATTTATAGGAGAATGGAAAGGATACTATGCAATAAAATATAATATATTCTATTTAATATATATATATATTTATATATTTATATATTTTATTTAAAATCTAATAAAACAAATAACTTTATAAAAGTATTCTGCTTTTATATAAAAAGATTTTATTATGTAAATACTATGCGATACCTTATGCAAATACTATATGCATAATAAAATATAATATATTCTATTTATAATCTAATAAAACAAATAACTTTATAAAAGTATTACATTTTATATAAAAAGATTTTACTATGCAAATACTATACAGTACTATGCAAACACTACGATAATAAAATATATTATATTCTATTTATAACCAAATAAAACAAAACTTTATAAAAAAATATCCATTTTTATATAAAAAGTTTTCTGTTGTATTACATTTATAATAATAATAATAAAACAAAATTCATCATCATTATTATAATTCACACTATTAATCGACCGGTCGTTCCCAGGAAAGAGGGTGCTTTTCAATAAGGATTTCTTCCTATTGGCACGCAATTAGGTGACCAAACCTCTCCTTGACAGAACTTCTAGACATCGTTAATATTACAAATAATAATATTAATAACTTTTTTATCTCAACTATTGATTTAATAATATATAAAATATTGACAATAATTAAATCAAATATCGTGAGATATTATGCAATAATTACTGTAGCAATAATTGAACAAAACTGAGTGACTTCTCACGTAAGCATCAATAATCAATACCGTGTGCTACTATGCAACCACGCGTATTACTATACTTTTACTACCGAGTAGTTCAAAAGTTTTAACGGTAAAACTTCCGCCGTTATTTTCATAAAAATATTTTTGTCGTTTTCTCAATTCGATAATAATTCCGTTATGGGGTCCACCAATGATTGTGCCATCGAACGAATATTCCCTGTTAAAACGAATATTCTCCGACCAATCGAATATTTTATAACAACTTGCATACTTTGTAAAATTTATAAATATTACCCACAACTATAACTTTATATCAAATCCACACCATAATATTAAAAAAAATATTTCGAGAAATTTAAATCTTTATTTATAAAATTTGGGGTCTCACAATCTCCCCTTCTTATGAAATTTCGCCCTCGAAACTTACATACGTACCTGGTATGCCGAACAGGTGAGGACACCTCGTTTGATTCTAACTCTTGAAGTGTAACCTTTGAGCGTAGAATATATTCCTTCTTATCCAAGATTTTAACAGATATTTCCTCATACGTTTAATCTTCCGTTATCTCGTCCGGTTCTAAATCAATAATGTGGTTCGGGTCATCCACATATTTATGTAACATCGATACGTGGAAAATGTTATGAACACGCGACATACTTGGCGGTAAAGTGAGTCCATAGGCCACAATTCCTACTCGATCGAGGATTTCAAATAGACCAATAAAATAAAGGGTTGAGATTTCTTCTCTTCATCAAGTCTTGCTTCTAGAATAACGCCCTCTTGAACCTTCTTCTTCACATTCATCAGCTATGGGTGTATAGTTTGAGCGGCTTTAACTTTATCGATTAAAGTCGATTCTAATCATATATTCGTTATCTTCACGTGGGTCCCTAGAGTCTTTAACTCTATCTTCATCATTTGTAAGTTATACAAAATGGGTTTTTGTGCTAACAACATCGCACTCGTAAAAGCATACGATCTTCTACTCAACGCGTCAGCTACCACGTTCTCTCTTCCACAATGATATTGAATGGTATGATCGTAATCTTCAACAGCTCGAGCCAACGTCTTTGGCGCATTATACGTTCGTTTTGGTTGAAGAAATATTTAAGGGTTTTGTACTGGGGTCAATACAAAATTCAATTTCACGCTCTAGGGGTAGGCCAAGAAGTCTTCAAGAATACGTCAGGAAATTTATTAACAATAGAAATATCATTCAAAACGGTGACTCTCATCTAAGACTTGGATAGTACGTCACATTGATACCTATCAACTTGCCATCGTCATTCACGACGTCGCCTACAGAAAGTCTTGTTTCGGTGCATTCTACACAAGGAAGTCAACAACGAAAGGATCGGGGCTCTTTACTTATAGCTTGATATGACAATGATTAACTTTAGTGGTTTGGTTGCTTGAATTCGCATAACAGGTTGGTTAGGAATATGAAAGCTAATAACCTTACAAAAATAATTAATTTTGGCATGATGATTAGTTAACCAATCGATTCTTAAAATCACTTCAAGGGCAAGTATTTTCAAAGAGATAAGATCGACAGGTAACGTGAAAGTGTCGATTTGAATTAACAAGAATTATAAATAGTGGATGTAATGAAGGTTTCTCCTAACAGAGTTTCAACCGATAAGTCAAAGTCTAATTTCTCCAGAGTCAAATTTAAACGTTGAGCGCAAGCAAGAGAGATAAAATAATGGGTAGAACCGGTATCTAATAATGTATAGATTTTGCAAGAATTTATAATTAACTAACCCGTGCTAACTTCGTTCGGGTTACTCTCTTTTTTGAGAAGTCACAAAAAACGCTCTTCCTGAAACCACCAACTTTGTTTTGTCCGTATCCGCCTTTGGTGCCACCGTCCCAGCTGGACTTGACTTTGGTGCACGACAAAATCGGGCTAGGTGACCTTCTTTTCCATAATTGTAACATGCTTTGGACTGCATCACGCAGTTTGGACTGATATGTCCCCCCCCCCCCCGCATTTGAAGCATACAATTGGTGGTCGTTCTCCTTCTTTGAAAACGGGTGTTTGTGCTACTGTCTTTCCATCATTGTTGAATCTCCTCTTCTTGAAATTTAAATTCTTATTGTTTTGGCCATGATTACCACCGAAGTGGTTACCATTTCTGGCATGTTGATTCCCTCCACGCTTATTGTCACCTCTTCGATGAATGTTATAACTGGTATTATCATTTTGCCGGCTGCTCTCTTTTGGTTGGGTTGACTCATTATCGCGCTCCAATAACTGAGCCCTATTAACAACATCTGAATACAAACACAGTTTATGAGAGATAAGATATTGACGTATCTCGGGTTTCAAACCTCTTAGAAACATTCGCGTCATTCTCTCCTCATTATCAACCAAATGGGACGTAAATCGGGATAACTCGGTAAACTTGGCTTCGTACTGCGACACGGTGATGTTGTTTTGCTCCAGATTGATGAACTATACCTCTTTCATGTGACGAATACTTTCGGGAAAGTACTTGTCGTTGAAAAATTCTTGGAACTTCTCCCAAGTCATCTTGATGCGCGGCGAGTTGTGTACGCTTTACTGATTCTCACCAAGAATCACCGCCGCAACATAAAGGTGGCAAAGGGAACCTTTTGCTCCTCGGAGCATCCCAAGACATCAAATATCTTGCATATCTGCTTTATTCACGTCTCCGCCTTAAGTGGTTTTGACTCTCCAAAAAACTCCAGTGGTCCCAGTTCCTTGAACTGCTTAGCGGTGACCAACCGTGGGTTGCCATTATTTTCACCTGCATTATGAACAAGAGTCTCTCTCCCCTGATGTTGCATGAATTGGATAAAGCCTCTGAACATCCCATCGTTCATCATCTGATTGGTGTTGTTATTTACCTGGGGATTATTATTTTCTTGTTGCACATTATCCTGATTATTGATCTGTGGAGACTCAACGGTCTCCTGTGCTCCATTGCTATTCTCAACATTCTCGGATGTCATTTTCAAATAATGCCACAAAACAAGGGTTAATTAACGTATCACATATTATCCCTATACTCTGACCGACCAATTAAATACCAAATAAACTTAGGTAGGTCATACTAGCGAAGGAATTCCCCGTCTCTCCCCTCCTAATTCTTGTCTCACATCTCAGCTAGGGATCATATCCCTATGCTTTGATACCAACTGTGACGCCCCCAAAACAGGTATACATCACCCATCTTGAGTCACCAAATAAATGGTACAAAATTCAAATACAACTTAATTATACAACAGCCGTGTTAAATACGACAAAACATAATCTAAGAGTTTTAATAAGAATATTTTCATCTAGACAATATTCACACTCAATGGAGTCCTCATTACATTTATTGTCAAACTATTTAACAGAATAGTGAGGACTACTATTGCTATCATCTAGACCGTCACTCTGTTCCCCGACTAGTCCTGGCTACGTTCTCATTTCCTGAAGAGAACAGTGAAAGAAAGGGTGAGCTCAACTAGCCCAGTAAGAAAATATTATGACTAAGATAATGCAGATTAAATTATCATTAGTCTTCAACAATGTTAAACTGATAGAATATAATAGACAGGAAGTTTAACTGCAGTGGAACAAGCAATCCATTAGAAGAGTCAAGTAGAGCATAAAATCTACTAAATTCTATGATTTAAAAAGTTTTTCATCAACTTTATCGTTGAGACTCAGCTTAATAAATAAAATCGAATCATCCATGCATCACGACCAAGGATTTTTATGTAATCATCAATGGTCATGACTATACCGAATAATCCCTGGTCATAATCACACCAACAACTGTCCATCAATGAACTAGAGGTCAATGAGGACTTTCACCACATCATTCGTCACTTTACGGTCATGATTATACCGAATAATCCCTGGTCATAATCATACCAAGTCCATCTATGCACTTAAGCCAAAGATGACGTTAATCATAATATAAGCATGAGGATGATGACAATGACATAATAATTTAATAAAACAAGTTCAAGGATAAATTTGAAAGATTTATAATTTAATTTATCCAGAATTCAATAATGTCCAAATTGTCAACATGATACTGCTTTGTGGGGTAAAATTCAAGAATGCTCAGAAGAATATTTCCATGAAAAGATACTAGATGAAGCGCAAATATCCAGGATATTCTACTAATTTCATGGAGTATAGAAGCCAAAACTTTAACCAACTAAGTATAATAGGATATATGAAACTGCAAATGGATTTTTGCCCGCCATGCGGTAATCCACATAGACAGATCATTTCCACAATTTAATAAGGAATGAATACCAGGATTATTCACCATGCATGGGGTAATCCACATAGACAGGTTATTCCAACCGAATAATAAAGAATGGAATAACAGAAGAATTCACCATGCATGCGATAGATCGCATGCATGTGTTATTCCCAATGTAATAATAAAGAATAGAATCAGGTCATGCCAGAATCCGTAATGCATGTGATATATTCCAATGAATAATAAAGAATGGAACCCATGTCATGCGTAATCCGAATGCATGTGATAATCCAAATGTAATAATAAAGAATGGAATAACAAAAATTCACCAAGTATGCGATAGACCGCATGCATACGGAGTTATTGCAATGTAATAATAAAGAATGAAATAATGTAAGAATTTCACCATGTATGCGATACTTAGCAGATGTATAAAGTTATTCTAACGAGAATAATAAAGAATGGAACCAGTCATCACGTAATCCGCATGCATGTGATATTCCAATGTAATAATAAAGAATGGAACCAGTCATACGTGAATCCGCATGCAGCATGTGATGTTCCAATAGAATAATAAAGAATGGAACCAGTCATACGTAATCCGCATGTATATGGGATGTTCTAATAGAATAATAAAGAATAGAATAACAACAGAATTCACTGTGCATGCGATAGATCGCATGATGTGTTATTCCAAATGTAATAATAAAGAATGGAATAACATAAGAATTTCACCATGTATGTGGTACTTCGCATAGACAGGTTATTCCAATAATAATAAAGAATGGAATAACAACCCTTACGAGTATTGAAAGAAAATAACTCTCTTCATGAATACGAAAGAATAATACCCCTTACCTTAGAAAGAAGAGTATTCCGATGGTAGGGCGAGGATATTCTTGAAGAAAACTTATACTGTTTTCTATGCTCAAAGCTTCTTAAAACTCTAAAGAAATACGCTCAAGATTATAGAAGAAGAATTCTCTGAATTTCTGGTGTGTTTTCAATTCTAACCAAACATCCTATTTATAGGAGAATGGAAAGGATACTATGCAATAAAATATAATATATCCTATTTAATATATATATATATATATATATTATTTAAAATCTAATAAAACAAATAACTTTATAAAAGTATTTTGTTTTATATAAAAAAGATTTTACTATGAAAATACTATGAAGGCACTATACAAACACTATGCATAATAAAATATAATATATTTTATTTATAATCTAATAAAACAAATAACTTTATAAAAGTATTCTATTTTATATAAAAAGATTTTACTATGCAAATACTATGCAGTATTAATTATACAAACACTATGCATAATAAAATATATTATATTCTATTTATAATCAAATAAAATAAAATTTTATAAAAAGTATTCTGCTTTTATATAAAAAGTTATCTGTTTTATTACATTTATAATAATAATTAAACAAAATTCATCATCATTATTATAATTCACACTATTAATCGACCAAGCTCCCTGTGAAAGAGGGGCTTTCCAATAAGGATTTCTCCCTATCAAGCCTTGATTAGGTGACCAAACCTCTCATCGACATAACTTCTGTACATCGTTAATATTGCAAATAATAATATTAATAACTTTGTTATCTCAATTATTGATTTAATAATATATTAAATATCGATAAATAATTGAATCAAATAACGTGAGATACTTGTGCAACAATTCATCAGTAGCAATAATTGAACAAAACTAAGTGACTTCTCACTTAAGCATCAATAATCAATATCGTGTGCTACTATGCAACCACACGTACATTATACTTTTAATATCGAGTAGTTCAACAGCTTTTAACGGTAAAACTTCCTACGTTATTTTCATAAAATATTTTTGTTGTTTTCTCAATCCGATAATAATCATTGTGGGGGTCCACTAATGATTGTGCCGTTGCATTTAATATTTCCTGTTAAAACGAATATTCCCCGACCAATCGAATATTTTATAACAACTTGCATACTTTGCAAAATTTATAAATACTACCCACAAATATAACATTATATCAAATCCACACCATAATATTAAAAAAAATATTTCGAGAAATTTAAATCTTTATTCATAAAATTTTGGGTCTCACATTTAACATCCGACGCTCTCAAATCAATTAAGGTTTTAACGTCCAACGGTCCATTTTGAATCTTATTTTCTCTCTTTCTCTTTCTCTCTCCTCTTATTCCTCCCCTCTTTTTATTTCTCTCTCCTCTCTCCTCTTTCTCTCTCTCTTCCCCTCTTCCTCCATTTCTTCCATTTACTTAATTTTTTTTAAGTTTGTTTTACGTAAATTTTAAAATTTAGAAAAATTTGTGAGTTAATTTGCACTTTTTATGAGTATTAAAATTTTATTTTTACATTAGAAAAAATTATGTTTTAATGTATATTACGAAAATTTTAATATTTGAGAAATTTAATTAACCAGAAATGTATGAATTTATTTTTTAACATTTATGTTATTTATTGCACAAGTTCATAATTTAATTAATTAGATCAAGTTAAATAAAAATGATAATATACATATTTATATTTAGTGGATATATAAACGAGAATGATAAAAGTTTGGGAAAACAATTGACTAATGGTTTGACTAACGAAAATTGACCAAAAATAAAGAAGGAATATTTTTGCACAACTAATGCATATTTGAGGAACAACTGTGCCAAAAAAAAATATAAGGAACACTTTAGCAAAAAGATGACAAATAGGAGGGTCAAATTTGCTAATTAGTCTAAAGTAAGGGGTCTTATGTTTCAGATTTATAATTATTTTATTTTGAATCAAATATTTCGATAATTTTTTATATTTCAAATATTTTTAGGTATACATTGAAGGATACTTGGTGTAATCTGTAAAGAATATGAATTTTTTTCTCTATAGGATGCATATGTATATTTTTTTGGTATAGAATGGTGGTTGTTTTGGTGGTTTGGATATGTATTGATGATTGTAAGTTTTGTATACAAGTTTAGATTTTCCTGGATATATATTCTTAAAGGAAAATTTGCCGAAATTTCTTAAAATTAGTAACAACTAATTTTATGTTTTGATGGTTGAATATGTGTTGATGATTGAGTATGTATTAATTATTGTGATTGTATGGTTAATTATGATAATTGTTATGTCTGATTGTAAGTTATTTTAGGTTACAAAGAGTCTTTAGGTAATGTAGTACTTTTTAGGTTACAAAGAGTCTTTAGGTAATGTAGTATTTTTTAAATTTTAATCTAATTTTTTGTTACTCCATGCCTTCAGTGCACCTGCAATTACTAGTATATAATATATAATGCATATGTATGCAATGATTACATTTGATAACATATATATATATATATATATATATATATATATATATATATATATATATTATTTTAATAATATATGCATGCAATAAATAATTTTTGAAATATTTAAATAATAAAATTAATTTGAAAATTAATAGAAAATGGCCATATGTAAAAAAAATAATTTAATCAAAATCTTCATCTTCTTTCCAAATTCGGTCAAACAAGCATTTGATGATCAACATATAATCTTTATCCCAAAATGCATGACCCAATTCATTTTCTCACATTAGCAAGCATTGTCCCAATATAAGTGACCCATTTGATTTAACACTTTAAAACATCAAGATCAAGAAAATCAATTAAATAATATTTAGAAAATATTTTTGGTCAAAGTAAATAAGATAAATAAAACAATTATAATAAAAAATTCTATGGAGAGAATTCTACCCTTTTAATTAAATTATTTACTATTTATTGTTATCATCAAAATAAATCTAAATGTTAGAGACCCAACACCCTTCAATGAAGGGTAGCCTCTGATTGGCTAATCCATTCCATTTGCTAGTTACCTTCAAAAGAGGGCGCTCCCTCATTGGTCCTTATCTCCCACTTTGTTAGTTACCTTCATGGAAGGGCACTCACTTATTGGTTGATGGTTTCAAATGCTGATGAATTGCGTCCGAATATTTTACTGTGCGTCCGTGATTATTTTTCTAAATTGTATCATGTCATTCTCTTATAAATAGGATGCTTAGTTTAGAAATGAAAATCACACCAGAATCATAGAATTTTTCTTCTATAATATTGAGCGTATTTCTTGTGAGTTAAGGAAGCTTTGAGTGTAAAAAATAGTATAAGTTTTCTTCAAGAATATCTCCGTTATACTAGTCAGAATTACTCTCCTACTAAGGTAAGGGATATTATTTTTTTCAGTATTCGTAAGAAAAAATATTTTCTTCCATACTCTGTAGTATGTAAGTAATATTATTTCGTTTCGTATTCCTAATTCTACACTTATGTTGATAAGTATTGCTTCTATACTCCTTGAAATTAGTAGAATATCCTTGAAATTTGCGCTTCATCTAGTATCGTTTCACAAGAATATTTTTTTGAACATTCTTGTTAAATTTTGATCTTTTCAAGCAGGGGTACTATTCACAGGATACTATTCATGAAGTACTATTCACGGGGTACTATTCATGAGGGTACTATTCATGGAGTACTATTTATGGGGTACTATTCACAAAGTACTATTCACTGGGAACTATTCACTCAGGTACTATTCACCCAGGGTACTATTCATGATAAAAATTGATTTCTTTTCTATCCAAATTATTTTGATACATGAATATGATTCTTGAATTTACCTCCACAAAGAAGTTATCATGTTGACAATTTGGACATTCTTGAACTCTGGATAAATTGGTTTATAAATCTTTAAAATTTATCCTTGCTCTTACTTAATTGAATTTTTATATCATTGTCATCATTGTCATGTTTATATTATGATGAAAGTCATCTTTGACCCGTAGTGCATAAATGGACTGTTGATTAGTATGATTATAACTATGTATCGGTATAATCATGACCTGTAATGTTATAAATGATGTGGTAAAAGTCCTCATTGGCCCGTAGTGCATTGATGGACAGTTGTTGGCATGATCATGACCACTGGTGATACTAACGAATATCCTTGGCCCGTAGTGCATGGATAGTTCATAAATGTGATAATAATGAATATACTTGGCCTTTAGTGCATGGATAATTCATGTATGTGATACTAACGAATATCCTTGGCCCGTAGTGCATAGATAATTCGATTATGTGGATTATTTATTGAGTTGTGTTACAGCGATAAAATATTGATGATGAACTTTTAAATCATAGAAGATGGTAGATATCATGCTCTACTTGACTCTTCTAATGGATTGTTTATTACGCTGCAGTTAAACTTGTTGTTTATTATATTCTATCCGTTTAACACTATTGAAGGCTAAAGATAATTTATTCTGCATTATCCTAGTCATAATATTCTTTACTAGGCTAGTTGAGCTCACCCTTTGCTTTCATTGTTCTCTTCAGGAAATTAGAATATAGCTGGGACTAGTCAGGGAATGGAGTGATGGTCCAAGATGGTGGCTATAGTAGTCCTCACTATTCTATGGAATAGTGTAATAATAATTGTAATGAGGACTCCATTTGAGTTTGGATATTGTCTACGAGACAATATTCTTGTTAAAACTCTCAGCTAAGTTTTATCGTATTGTATAAATGAAGTTTGTATTTAATTTCTATACCATGTATTTGGCAAATCAGAATTGGTGATGAATACCTATTTTGGGGGTGTCACAGTTAGTATCAAAGCTTAGGGATATGATCCCTGGCTGAGATTTGAGACTAGAACTACGAGGGGAGAGACAAGTAAATCATTCACTAATATGACCTACCTAATTTTATTTGTTATTTAATTGGTCGGTCATAATATAGGGATAATATGTGGCATGTCAATTAACCCTTGTTTTGAGGCAGTGTTTGAAAATGACATCCTAAAATATTGAGATAAGCAATGGAGCACATGAGACCGTTGAGTCACCGATGATCAATAACCAAGATAATGTGCATCAGGAAGGCAATAATCCTCAGGTAAACAACAACACTGACCAAATGATGAGCGATGGGATGTTCAGAGGCTTTCTGCAATTCATACAACATCAGGCGAAAGAGACTCCTATGCAAAATGCAAGTGGAAACACTGACAACTCTCGGATGGTCACCGCTATTCAATTCAAGGAGCTGGGACCACCGGAGTTCTTGGGAAACACAGAACCACTTAAGGCGGAGACGTGGATTAAGCAGATCACCAAGATATTTGATGTCTTGGGATGCTTCGAGGAGAAAAAGGTTCCCTTTGCCACCTTCATGTTGCGAGGAGAGGCAGATCATTGGTGGGAATCTGTAAAACGTACTCAACCTGCTGCACTAAAGATGTCTTGGGAGAAGTTCCAAGAATTGTTCAACGATAAGTACTTTCCCGAAAGTATTCGTCACATAAAGGAGGTGGAGTTTATCAAGCTAGAGTAAAACAATATGACCGTGTCGAAGTACGAGGCTAAATTTGTGGAGTTATCCCGGTTTGCATCCCATTTGGTAGATAATGAGGAGCGTATGACGTGGATGTTTCTAAGAGATTTGAAACCCGAAATACGTCAATACCTCATTTCTCACAAACTTTGCTTGTATTCAGATGTTGTGAATAGAGCTCAGTTATTGGAGCACGATAATGAGTCAGCCCAACCATAAGATAACATCCGACAAAACGATAATACCAATGGTAGCAGTCATCGAAGCGGTGACAACAAACGTGGAGGAAATTAACATGCCAGAAATAGTAACCACTTCGGTAGTAATCATGGCCAAGATAATAGAAGTGGAAGTTTCAAAAAGAGAATGTTCAATAATGATGGAAAGACGTCAGCACCGGCACCTGTTCTTAAGGAAGGAGAATGACCATCGATCGTATGCTACAAATACAGAGGGGAGGGACACATCAGTCCAAACTGCACACAGTAATCCAAAGTGTGTTATAATTGCGAAACAGAAGGCCATCTAGTACGATTTTGTCATGTAGTGAAGACAAGTCCAGCTGGGGTGGTGACACCAAATGCCGTCCCAAACAAGTCAAATCTTGTAGTTCAAGGGAGAGCGTTTGTCGCGACCTCCCAAAAAGTGAGGAACCCAAACGAAGTTATCACGGGTAAGCTAATCATAAACTCTTTCGAAGTCTATACCTTATTTGATACCGGTTCTACCTATTCTTTTATTTCACCTACTTTCGTTCAACGCTTAAATTTGACTCCGGAGAAATTAGACTTTGACTTATCTGTTGAAACTCCGTTGGGAGAAACCTTCATTACATCCACTGTTTATAAATCTTGTTTGACTCAAATTGGCACTCTCACGTTACCTGTCGATCTTATCTCTTTGAAAATACTTGCATTTAATGTGATTTTAGGGATTGATTGGTTAACTACTCATCATGCTAAAATTGATTATTTTCATAAGGTTGTTAGCTTTCATATTCCTAACCAACCTATTATGCGAATTCAAGCAACCAAACCACTAAAGTCAATCACTGTCATATTAAGCCATAAAGCCATTCGTTTATTAAAAAACGGATGTCAAGCCTTCTTAGCCCATGTCACGGATTTAAACAAAAATACGTCAGATTTGAATGATATTTCTATTGTTAATAAATTTCCTGACGTATTCCCTTAAGAACTTCTTGGCCTACCCCTAGAGCATGAAATCGAGTTTTGTATTGACCTTGAACCTGGTACAAAACCCATTTCCAAAGCCCCATATCAAATGGCTCCTATTGAACTTCAAGAGTTAAAAACCCAACTATAGGAACTGTTAGACATCGGTTTCATTCATCCTAGTACGTCTCCTTGGGATGCTCCTGTTTCTATTCAGTAAAAGAAAAAAGATGGGAGTATGCGACTTTGTATTGATTATCGGGAGTTGAATCATGTCACCATCAAAAATAGGTACCCGTTGCCTCGCATTGATGACCTGTTTGACTAGTTGCAAGGTGCTAAATTCTTTTCAAAGATCGATCTTCATTACGGATATCATCGCTTAAAGATTAAAACCGATGACATTCCAAAGATCGCTTTTGAACTCCCTGCTGAGCATTACGAATTCCTAGTCATGTCTTTTGGATTGACTAATGCTCCTGCTGCCTTTATGGATATGATGAACCGAGTATTCAAGGAATATTTGGATCATTTTGTGGTTGTCATTATTGATGACATCCTCATATACTCCAAAAGCCGTGAAGATTTTGAGCAACACTTGAGGCTGATACTCCAAAAGCTTTGTGAAAACAAGCTATATGCTAAGCTGAAAAAATACAAGTTTTAGCTTGAGGAAGTAGCATTCCTTGAGCACGTGATATCAAATCACGAAATATTTGTTGACCCAATGAAGATTGAAGCAATACAAAGTTTGGAGCAACCTAAGTCAGTAACTGAAGTACGTAGCTTTCTGGGCTTAGCTGGTTATTATCGAAGATTCGTGGAAGGGTTTTCTAGAATCGCCACTCCGTTAACTCAGCTAACTCGAAAAGATACAAAATTTGGTTGGAGTGAGGAATGTGAGAAGAGTTTTCAAGAACTCAAGAGGAGACTTATTTCAGCACTTCTAAAAATACCATTTGGTTCGAAGGGATTTGTCATATACAACGATGCTTTAGACAAAGGTTTAGGATGTGTTCTCATGCAACATGAGAAAGTCATAGCCTATGCCTCGCGACAACTCAAAGAATATGAGAGGAATTATCCTACTCATGATCTAGAGTTGGCAGCTATCGTTTTCGCGCTTAAAATCTGGAGGCATTACCTGTGTGGGGAGAAAGTGGAGATCTATACGGATTATAAAAGCCTCAAATATTTCTTCACCCAAAAGGAGCTCAACATGCGGCAACGACGTTGGCTCGAGCTGTTGAAAGATTACGATCATACCATTCAATACCATCCTGGAAGAGCGAATGTAGTAGCTGACGTATTGGGTAGAAGATCATATACAGGTACGAGTGCGATATTGTCAACGCAAAAGCCCATTCTGTATGACTTACAGAGGATGTAGATAGAGTTAAAGACTCCAGGGACCCACGTGATGATGTCAAATAAATGAGTAGAACCGAATTTAATCGATAAAGTTAAAGTTGCTCAAGCTATGGACCTGGAGCTGATACGTATGAGGAAGAAAGTATAAGAAGGTGCTATTCTGGAAGCAAGAATCGATGAAGAAGGAATACTTCGAGTCAACTCCAGACTTTGTGTTCCTAACGACTCTGATTTGAAGTATAAAAAAATGATGGAGGCACATAACACACCGTTTGCAATCCATCCTGTAAGTACCAAAATGTATCATGATCTTCGACATACATTTTGGTGGAGCAATATGAAAAGAGAGATCACGGAGTTTATCTCAAGGTGTTTAACTTGTCAAGGCGGAGCATCAAGTGCCAAAAGGTCCATTGCAACCACTTGAAATTCTAGAATGGAAGTGGGAGTACATTACCATAGATTTCGTTACTTGTCATCCCAAGATTTCTCAAGGCATAGATGCAATTTGGGTCATTGTCGATAGATTAACCAAGTCTGCTCATTTCTTACCTATACGAGAAAATTATTCACTTGAACGTCTTGCTCGTATATATATAAACGAGATTGTAAGAATGCTTGGTATGCCAGTATTCATAGTTTCTGATCGAGACCCAAGATTCACTTCACGGTTTTGGGTCGGTTCTTTGAAAAAGCTATGGGCATGGATTTACGATTTCGATTCGGCATATCATCCTCGGATGGACGGAGGCAAAAAGTGAGGACTATTCAAACTCTTGAAGATCTATTAAGACTCGTGTCCTTGACTTCAAAGGAAGTTGGGACAAGTTCTTGCCATTAGTAGAATTCTCCTACAACACCCAAATTTTATGAATAAAGATTTAATTTTCTCAAAATATTTTTTTTAATATTATGGTGTGGATTTGATATAATGTTATAGTTGTGGGTAATATTTATAAATTTTGCAAAATATGCAAGTTGTTATATAATATTAGATTGGTGGGGAATATTAGTTTTAACGGGGAATATTAAATGCGACGACACAATCATTAGTGGACCCCATGAGCGGAATTATTGTCGGATTGAAAAATGACAAAATATTTTTATGAAAATAACGGCGGAAGTTTCTAGATTAATCTTTGTTGAAACACCGGTGTTAAAAAAATACGATGTCTGGCGTGGTTGCATAGTAGCACACGGTATTGATTATTGATGCTTACGTGAAAGTCACTCGGTTTTGTTCAATTATTGCTACGATAATTGTTGCATAGTATCTCACGTTATTTGATTCAATTATTGTCGATATTTTATATATTATTAAATCAATAATTGAGATAACAAAGTTATTAATATTATTATTTGCAATATTAACGATGTCTAGAAGTTACATCGAGGAGAGGTTTGGTCACTAATTGCGGCATGATAGGGAGAAATCCTTATTGGAAAGCCCCTCTTTCACAGGAGCGACACAGTGATTAATAGTGTGAATTATAATAATGATGATGAATTTTGTTTTATTATTATTATAAATGTAATAAAATAGAAAACTTTTATATATAAAAGCGAATACTTTTATATAAAGTTTTGTTTTTTGTTTGATTATAAATAGAATATAATATATTTTATTATGCATAGTGTTTGCATAGTGCCTGCATAGTGTTTGCATAGTAAAATCTTTTTATATAAAATAGAATACTTTTATAAAGTTATTTGTTTTATTAGATTATAAATAGAATATATTATATTTTATTATGCATAGTGTTTGCATAGTGCCTGCATAGTGTTTGCATAGTAAAATCTTTTTATATAAAATAGAATACTTTTATAAAGTTATTTGTTTTATTAGATTTTAAATAATATATATATATATATATATATATATATAAATATATTTATATTTTATTGCATAGTATCCTTTCCATTCTCCTATAAATAGGATGCTTAGTTAGAATTGAAAACACACGAGAAATTGAGAGAATTCTTCTTCTATAATCTTCTTGGCGTATTTCTTTAGAGTTTTAAGAAGCTTTGGCGTAGAAAATAGTATAAGTTTTCTTCAAGAATATCCTCGCCCCTCTGCCGATTGAATACTCTTCTTTCTAAGGTAAGGGGTATTATTCTTTTCATATTCATGAAGAGAGTTATTTTTTTTTATTCCATTCTTTATTATTATGTTGGAATAACTTTATTTTCTCGATACCGCATTTATTCCATTTCTTTATTATTCCATTCTTTATTATGTTGGAATAACTTTGTCTGCATCTGATCTGCGCATACATGGTGAAATTCTTACATTATTCCATTCTTTATTATTACATTGGAATAACTTTATGCATGCATGCGGTCTATCGCATGCACAGTGAATTCTTACATTATTCCATTCTTTATTATTATGTTGGAATAACACATGCATCATGATCATACATGTGCATGAATTCTTTATTATTCCATTCTTTATTATTACATTTGGAATATCATTGCATGCGGTCTATTACATTGGATTACATGAATTTGATTCTTGCGTACACAGTGATTATTTGTTATTCCATTCTTTATTATTACATTTGGAATATCACATGCATGCGGATTACACATGACTGGTTCCATTCTTTATTATTACATTGGAATATCACATGCATGCGGATTCTGCGTGACACAGTTCCATTCTTTATTATTACATTGGAATATCACATGCATGATGGTAATTCATTATTATGACAATTACATTATTCATTCTTTATTATTACATTGGAATAACACATATATGTGGATTACCATGCATGGTGAATGATCCTTTGTATTCATTCCTTATTAAATTGTGGAAATGATGCATCTCGTGGATTACTGCATGGCGGGCAAAAATCCATTTGCGATTTCATATATTCTATTATACTCGGTTGGTTAAAGTTTTGGCTTCTATACTCCATGAAAAATTAGTAGAATATCACGGATATTTGCGCTTCATCCGATATCTTTTCATGGAAATATTCTTACGAGCATTCTTGAATTTTACTCCACAAAGCGATATCATGTTGACAATTTGGACGTTATTGATTTTGGATAAATTAACTTATAAATCTTTAAAATTTATTCTTGAACTTGTTTTATTGAATTATTATGTCATTGTCATCATCCTCATACTTATATTGTGATGAAAGTCATCTTTGGCTTACGTGCGTAGATGGACTTGGTATGATTATGACCGAGGGATTATTCGGTATAATCATGACTGTAATGTTATAAATGATGTGGTAAAAGTCCTCGATGGCACATAGTGCATTGATGGGCGATTTTGGTATGATTATGACCGAGGATTATTCCGGTATAGTCATGACCATTGATGATTTAATGAATATCCTTGGCGCGTAGTGCGAGGGATGACTCGATGATGTGGTTTATTTATTAAAATTTGAGTCTCGGCGATAAAAATTGATGAAAACATTTTAAATCATAGAAGATAGTAGATATCATGCTCTACTTGACTCTTACAATGGATTGCTTATTCATTTGCGGTTAAACTTGATGTCTATTGTATTTTATCGGTTTAACATTGTTGAAGACTAATGATAATTTATTACGCATTATCTTAGTCATAATATTTCTTCTTGGGCTAGTTGAGCTCACCCTTTTTGCTTTCATTGTTCTCTTGAGGAAATGAGAGCGTGGCGGGACTAGTCGGGGAGCGGAGTGATGGTCAGATGATGTATTAGTAGTCCTCACTATTCTATAAAATAGTGTGATAATAAATGTAATGAGGACTCTATTTGAGAGTGGATATTGTCTAGAAGACAATATTCTGTTTAAACTCTCGATTATGTTTTGTAATTATATTACACGGCATTTGTTGTATAATTAAGTTTGTATTTGTATTACATACCATGTATTTGGCGACTCAAGATGGGTGATGTATACCTATTTTGGGGGCGTCACGGTTGGTATCAAAGCTTAGGGATATGATCCACAGGTGAGATGTGAGACAAGAACTAGGAGGGAGAGGCAGAAATTCCTTAGCTAGTATGACCTACCTAAGTTTATTTGGTATTTAATTGGTGGTCGAGTATAGGGATAATATGTGATATGTTAATTAACCCTTGTTTTGTGGCGGTGTTTGAAAATGGCATCAAAAATGTTGAGATAAGCAATGAAGCACATGAGGCCGTTGAGTCACCACGATCGATACCGAGGATAATGTGCATCGGGAAGACAATAATCCTCGGGTAAATAACAACACCGATCAAATGATGAGCGATGGGATGTTCGGAGGCTTTATACAATTCATGCAACATCGGGTAGAGAGACTCTCTGTTCAAAATATAGGTGGAAATAATGGCAACCCACGGTTGGTCACCATTAAGCGATTCAAGGCTGGGACCACCGGAGTTTTTGGGAAAGCGAAAACCACTTAAAGCGAGAGGCGTGGATAAAAGCGGATCACCAAGATATTTGATGTCTTGGGATGCTCAGGAGGAGCAAAAGGTTCCATTTGCCACCTTTATGTTGCGTGAAGAAGCGATTCTTTGGTGGGAATCTATAAAATTACCCGACTGGCCTTTTCAAGATGTCTTGGGAGAAGTTCAAGAGTTGTTCAACGACAAGTACTTTCCGAAAGTATTAAATCACATGAAGGAGGTGGAGTTTATCAAGTTGGAGCAAAACAATATGGCCAGTGTCGCGATCTGAGGCTAAGTTTGCGGAGTTATCGGTTTGCATCCCATTTGGTTGATAATGAGGAGAGAATGGCCTGAATGTTTCTAAGAGGTTTGAAACTTGATATATCGTCAATACCTCATTTCTCACAAACTTTGTTTATATTGAGATGTTGTGAATAGGGCTCGATTATTGGAGCGCGATAATGAGTCGGCCTGACAAAAGCGACGACAACAACACGATAATAATAATGCGGTGTAGCGACCATCGAACAATGATAACCATCGTGGGGAAATTATCATGCGAAAATGGTAACCACTTGGTGGTAATCATGGCCAAATAATAGAAGTGGAAATTTCAAGAAGAAGGATTTAATAATGATGGAAAGGCGTCGGCACCACACCGTTTTGTTAAGGAAGGAGAAGCGACCACCAGGTATATGTTTCAAATCTGGAGGGGAGGGACACATCGAGTCAAAAGCTCTGCGTGATGCGATCAAAGCGTGTTTCAATTGCGGAAGAAAGGTCACCTAGCTTCGATTTTGTCGTGCACCAAAATCGAGTCCAGTTTGGGATAATGGCACCAAATGTCTCTGGACAAAAAAAAATCGGTGGTTTAAGTGAGAAGCGTTTTTGTGACTTCTCAAAAACGAGAACGACGAAGTTATCACGGGTTAGTTAATTATAAATTCTTGCGAAGTCTATACCTTATTAGATCTGGGTTCTACCCATTCTTTTATCTCTCTTTGCTTGCGCTCAGCGTTTAAATTTGACTCCGGAGAAGTTAGACTTTGACTTATTGGTTGAAACTTCGTTAGTAGAAACCTTCGTTACCTCCACTTTGTTTATAAATCTTGTTTGATTCAAATCGACACTTTCACGTTACACATCGATCTTATCTCTTTGAAAATACTTGCCTTTGATGTGATTTTAGGAATCGATTGGTTAACTACTCATCATGCTTTTTAATAAGGTTGTTAGCTTTCATATTCTAACCAACTTTGTTATGCGAATTCAAGCAACCAAACCACTAAAGTTAATCATTGTCATATCAAGCCATAAGTAAAGAGCCCGATCCTTTCATTTTGTTGACTTCCTTGTGTGGAATGCACAAAAGCGGACTTTACATGTAGGGGGCGTCGTGAATAACGGATGGCAAGTTGATAGGTATCAATGTGACGTGTTATCAAGTCTTGGATGAGAGTCCGCGATTTTGAATGATATTTCTATTGTTAATAAATTTCTGGCGTATTCTTGAAGACTTCTTAGCCTACCCCTAGGCGTGAAATCGAATTTTGTATTGACCCCGATACAAAACCCATTTCTAAAACCCTTAAATATTTCTTCAACCAAAATATGAGCGTATAATGCGCCAAAGATGTTGGCTCGAATTTGTTTGAAGATTACGATATACCATTCATATATCATTGTGGAAGAAGAGCGTGCGTGGTAGTGACGTTGAGTAGAAGATCGTATCGTTTTACGAGTGCGATGTTGTTAACACAAAAACCCATTTAGTATTATAACTTACAAATGATGAAGATAGAGTTAAAGACTCTAGGGACCCGTGTGAAGATAACGAATATCTGAGTAGAATCGACTTTAATCGATAAAGTTAAAAGCGCTCAAACTACACACTTTCGGAGGCGATGAATGTGAAGAAGAAGGTTCAAGAGGCGTTATTCTAGAAGCGAGAATCGATGAAGAGAAAAATCTCAACCCTCGATTTAATTGGCCCATTTGAAATCCTCGATCGAGTAGGAGCGTGGCCTATAGACTCGTTTTACCGCCAAGTATGTCGGCGTGTTCATAACGTTTTTCACGTATCGATGTTACGTAAATATGTGGATGACCGAACCACATTATTAAATTAGAACTAGATGAGATAGCGGAAGATTTAGCGTGTGAGGAGATCGTGTTAAAATCTTGGATAAGAAGGATCGTATTCAACACTCAAAGGTTATACCTCAAGAGTTAGAATCTGAAATGAAGTCAGAGGTATCCTCATCTCTTGACATACCGAGTGCGTGTACGTAAATTTTGAGGCGAAATTTCATAAGGAGGGAGATTGTAAAACCCCAAATTTTATGAATAAAGATTTAATTTTCTCGAAATATTTTTTTAATATTATGGTGTGGATTTGATATAATGTTATAGTTGTGGGTAATATTTATAAATTTTGCAAAGTATGCAAGTTGTTATATAATATTAGATTGGTGGGGAATATTCTTTTTACGGGGAATATTAAATGCGACGACACAATCATTGGTGGACCCCACAGCGGAATTATTGTCGGATTGAAAAAGCGACAAAAAATATTTTTATGAAAATAACGGTGGAAGTTTTACTGATTTAAAGCTGTTGAAACACGGTGTTAAAAAATGCGATGATGTCTGGCGTGGTTGCATAGTAGCACGGTATTGATTATTGATCTTCGTGAGAAGTCACTCGGTTTTGTTCAATTATTACTCTGATGATAATTGTTGCATAGTATCTCACGTTATTTGATTCAATTATTGTCGATATTTTATATATTATTAAATCAATAATTGAGATAACAAAGTTATTAATATTATTATTTGCAATATTAACGATGTCTAGAAGTTACATCGAGGAGAGGTTTGGTCACCTAATTGCGGCGCCCGATAGGAGAAATCCTTATTGGAAAGCCCCTCTTTCACAGGAGCGACACAGTCGATTAATAGTGTGAATTATAATAATGATGATGAATTTTGTTTTATTATTATTATAAATGTAATAAAGCGAAAAAACTTTTATATAAAATAGAATACTTTTTATAAAGTTTTGTTTTTATTTGATTATAAATAGAATATAATATATTTTATTATGCATAGTGTTTGCATAGTGCACCTGCATAGTAGTGTTTGCGTATAGTAAAATCTTTTTATATAAAATAGAATACTTTTATAAAGTTATTTGTTTTATTAGATTATAAATAGAATATATTATATTTTATTATGCATAGTGTTTGCATAGTGCACTGCGTAGTGTTTGCATAGTAAAATCTTTTTATATAAAAAACAGAATAATTTTATTAGATTATAAATAGAATATATTATATTTTATTATGCATATAAAGTATAGTGTTTTAGTAATAATCTTTTTATATACTTTTATAAAGTTATTTGTTTTATTAGATTTTAAATAAAATATATATATATATATATATATATATATATATATATATAAATAGAATATATTATATTTTATTGCATAGTATCCTTTCCATTCTCCTATAAATAGGATGCTTAGTTAGAATTGAAAACACACACGAAAAATTAGGAGAATTCTTCTTCTATAATCTTGGCGTATTTCTTTAGAGTTTTAGAAAGCTTTGGCGTAAGAAAATAGTATAAGTTTTCTTCAAGAATATCCTCGCCCTACCCGATTGAATATACTCTTCTTTTTAAGGTAAAGGGTATTATTCTTTTCGTATTCATGAAGAGAGTTATTTTCTTTTTCTTTACTCATTCTTTCGTATTCATGAAGGTTATTATTCCATTCTTTATTATTATGTTGGAATAACTTTGTCTGGATCATCAATCTCTTATCATATACATGGTGAAATTCTTACATTATTCCATTCTTTATTATTACATTGGAATAACTTTTATGCATGCTGTCTATCGCATACATGGTGAAATTCTTTCTTTGTTATTCCATTCTTTATTATTATGTTGGAATAACTTTTAATATCATCTATCATGCATGAAATTCTTATTGTTATTCCATTCTTTATTATTACATTTGGAATAACTTTTATTCTTTATTTATTACATTGGAATATTCTTTTATTACATTGGATATCATTGAATTATTGGATTGGAATATTTGCATATGCACATGTGAATGGTGAATTATTCTTTATTATTACATTGGAATATCACATGCATGCGGATTACGCGTGACTGGTTCCATTCTTTATTATTACATTGGAATATCACATGCATGCGGATTATGCGTGACTGGTTCCATTCTTTATTATTACATTGGAATAACACATGCATGCATGCGGATTCATCATTCGCATGGTGAATTCTTACATTATTCCATTCTTTATTATTACATTGGAATAACTTTGTCTATGTGGATTACCACATGCATGGTGAATGATCCTTTGTATTCATTCCTTATTAAATTGTGGAAATGATGCATCTCGTGGATTCTGCATGGCGGGCAAAAATCCATTTGCGATTTCATATATTCTATTATACTCGGTTGGTTAAAGTTTTGGCTTCTATACTCCATGAAATTAGTAGAATATCATGGATATTTGCGCTTCATCGATATCTTTTCATGGAAATATTCTTCCGAGCATTCTTGAATTTTACTCCACAAAGCAGTATCATGTTGACAATTTGGACGTTATTGATTTCTGGATAAATTAACTTATAAATCTTTAAAATTTATTCTTGAACTTGTTTTATTGAATTATTATGTCATTGTCATCATCCTCATGCTTATATTGTGATGAAAGTCATCTTTGGCTTACGTGCATAGATGGACTTGGTATGATTATGACCGAGGATTATTCGGTATAATCATGACTGTAATAATGTTATAAATGATGTGGTAAAAAGTCCTCGGTGGCAGGTAGTGTAGTGCATTGATGGATGATTTTTGGTATGATTATGACCGAGGATTATTCGGTATAGTCATGACCATTGATGATTTAATGAATATCCTTGGCTAATAGTGCGGGGATGACTCGATGATGTGGTTTATTTATTAAAAGCTGAGTCTCGGCGATAAAAATTGATGAAAACATTTTAAATCATAGAAGATAGTAGATATCATGCTCTACTTGACTCTTCAATGGATTGCTTATTCATTGCTTGATTAAACTTGATGTCTATTATATTTTATCGGTTTAACATTGTTGAAGACTAATGATAATTTATTACGCATTATCTTAGTCATAATATTTCTTCTTGGGCTAGTTGAGCTCACCCTTTTGCTTTCATTGTTCTCTTGAGGAAATGAGAGCGTGGCGGGGACTAGTCGGGGAGCGGGTGATGGTCGAGATGATAGTATTAGTAGTCCTCACTATTACATAAAATAGTGTGATAATAAATGTAATGAGGACTTATTTGAGTTTGAATATTGTCTAGAAGAATAATATTTGTATTAAAACTCTCTATATTTTTTATATATTTACCGCGTTTGTTGTATAATTAAGTTTGTATTTGTATTTTTATACCATGTATTTGGCGACTCAGATGGGTGATGTATACTATTTTGGGGGCGTCACGGTTGGTATCAAAGCTTAGGGATATGATCCTGGGTGAGATGTGAGACAAGAACTAGGAGGGAGGGCAGGGGGAATTCCTTCGCTAGTATGACCTACCTAAGTTTATTTGGTATTTAATTGGTGGGTCGAGTATAGGGATAATATGTGATATGTTAATTAACCCTTGTTTTGTGGCGGTGTTTGAAAATGGCATCCGAAAATGTTGAGATAGCAATGAAGCACATGAGGCCGTTGAGTCTCCACGATCGATACCGGGATAATGTGCATCGGGAAGACAATAATCCTCGGGTAAATAACAACAACGATCGAATGATGAGCGATGGGATGTTGAGAGGCTTTATGCAATTCATGCAACATCGGTAAGAGAGACTCTGTTCAAAATATAGTGGAAATAATGGCAACCCTCGGTTGGTCACCATTAAGCGATTCAAGGAGCTGGGACCACCGGAGTTTTTGGAAAGCGAAAACCACTTAAAGGCGGAGGCGTGGATAAAGCGGATCACCAAGATATTTGATGTCTTGGGATGCTCAGGAGGCGAAAGGTTCCTTTGCCACCTTTTTATGTTGCGTGAAGAAGCGATTCTTTGGTGGGAATCGTAAAAGCGTACTCCGACTGGCCTTTTCAAGATGTCTTGGGAGAAGTTCAAGAATTGTTCAACGACAAGTACTTTCACGAAAGTATTAAATCACATGAAGGAGGTGGAGTTTATCAAGTTGGAGCAAAACAATATGGCCGTGTCATGATCTGAAGCTAAGTTTGCGAGTTATCTCGGTTTGCATCCCATTTGGTTGATAATGAGGAGAGAATGGCGAATGTTTCTAAGAGGTTTGAAACTTCGATATCGTCAATACCTCATTTCTCACAAACTTTGTTTATATTAGGATGTTGTGAATAGGGCTCGATTATTGGAGCGCGATAATGAGTCATCACACCAAAAGGTAACGACCAACAACACGATAATAATATCATCTGTGTGGCAGCGACCATCGAACAATGATAACCATCGTGGAGGAAATTATCATGCCAAGAATGGTAACCACTTGGTGGTAATCATGGCCAAGATAATAGAAGTGGAAATTTCAAGAAGAAGGTTCAATAATGATGGAAAGGCGTCGACACCAACACCCATTTTCAAAGGAAGGAGAAGCGACCACCAATTGTATGTTTCAAATCTGGAGGGGAGGGACACATCGGTCAAAGCTGCTGATGATCAAAAAGCGTGTTTCAATTGTGGAAAAGAAGGTCACCTAGCTTGATTTTTTGTCGTGCACCAAAGTCAAGTCAAATCCGGTGGGACGGTGGCACCAAAAGCGGATCTGATGTCTCAAAACAAAAAGTCGGTGGTTTTAAGAAGAGCGTTTTTGTGACTTCTCAAAAGCGAGTAACCCGAGCGAAGTTATCACGGGTTAGTTAATTATAAATTCTTGCGAAGTCTATACCTTATTAATCTGGGTTCTACCCATTCTTTTATCTCTCTTGCTTTGCGCTCAACGTTTAAATTTGACTCCCAGAGAAGTTAGACTTTGACTTATTGGTTGAAACTTCGTTAGTAGAAACCTTCGTTACCTCCATTTGTTTATAAATCTTGTTGATTCAAATCGACACTTTCACGTTACTGTCGATCTTATCTCTTTGAAAATACTTGCCTTTGATGTGATTTTAGGAATCGATTGGTTAACTACTCATCAAACTTTTTTTTAATAAGGTTGTTAGCTTTCATATTCTAACCAACTTTGTTATGCGAATTCAAGCAACCAAACCACTAAAGTTAATCATTGTCATATCAAGCCATAAGTAAAGAGCCCGATCCTTTCATTGTTGACTTCCTTGTGTGGAATGCTGCAAAGCGGACTTTTACGTAGGGGGCGTCGTGAATAAGCGATGGCAAGTTGATAGGTATCAATGTGACGTGTTATCCAAGTCTTGGATGAGAGTCACGATTTTGAATGATATTTCTATTGTTAATAAATTTCTGACGTATTCTTGAAGACTTCTTAGCCTACCCTAGGCGTGAAATCAATTTTGTATTGACCCCGATACAAAACCCATTTCTAAAACCCTTAAATATTTCTTCAACTAAAATGAGCGTATAATGCGCCAAAGAGCGTTGGCTCGGTTTGTTGAAGATTACGATCATACCATTCAATATCATTGTGGAAGAAGCGAGCGTGGTAGTAGTAGCGTTGAGTAGAAGATCGTATCGTTTACGAGTGCGATGTTGTTAACACAAAAACCCATTTAAATATAACTTACAAATGATGAAGATAGAGTTAAAGACTCTAGGGACCCGTGTGAAGATATCAAATATCTGAGTAGAATCGACTTTAATCGATAAAGTTAAAATCGCTCAAGCTACATACTCGAAGGCGATGAATGTGAAGAAGAAGGTTCAAGAGGCGTTATTCTAGAAGCGAGAATCGATGAAGAGAAAATCTCAACCCTCGATTTAATTGGCCCATTTGAAATCCTCGATCGAGTAGGAGGCTGTGGCCTATAGACTCGTTTTACCGCCAAGTATGTCGGCGTGTTCATAACGTTTTTCACGTGTCGATGTTACGTAAATATGTGGATGACCGAACCACATTATTAAATTAGAACTAGATGAGATAGCGAGAAGATTTAGCGTGTGAGGAGATCGTGTTAAAATCTTGGATAAGAAGGATCGTATTCAACACTCAAAGGTTATACCTCGAGAGTTAGAATCTGAAATGAAGTCGAGTATCCTCATCTCTTGGCATACCGAATGCGTACGTAAATTTGAGGCAAAAATTTCATAAGGAGGGAGATTGTAAAATCCCAAATTTTATGAATAAAGATTTAATTTTCTCGAAATATTTTTTTTAATATTATGGTGTGGATTTGATATAATGTTATAGTTGTGGGTAATATTTATAAATTTTGCAAAGTATGCAAGTTGTTATATAATATTAGATTGGTGGGGAATATTCTTTTTTAACGGGGAATATTAAATGCGACGACACAATCATTAGTGGACCCCATGATGGAATTATTGTCGGATTGAAAAAGCGACAAAAATATATTTTATGAAAATAACGGCGGAAGTTTCTGAATTAAAGCTTGTTGAAACACCGGTGTTAAAAAATACGATGTCTGGCGTGGTTGCATAGTAGCACGCACGGTATTGATTATTGATGCTTACGTGAGAAGTCACTCGGTTTTGTTCAATTATTGCTTTCGATAATTGTTGCATAGTATCTCACGTTATTTGATTCAATTATTGTCGATATTTTATATATTATTAAATCAATAATTGAGATAACAAAGTTATTAATATTATTATTTGCAATATTAACGATGTCTAGAAGTTACATCGAGGAGAGGTTTGGTCACCTAATTGCGCGCCAATAGGGAGAAATCCTTATTGGAAAGCCCCTCTTTCACAGGAACGACTTTCACAGGAGCGACACAGATGATATTAATAGTGTGAATTATAATAATGATGATGAATTTTGTTTTATTATTATTATAAATGTAATAAAAAAAAAAAAAACTTTTTATATAAAAGCAGAATACTTTTTATAAAGTTTTTGTTTTATTTGATTATAAATAGAATATAATATATTTTATTATGCATAGTGTTTTGCATAGTGCTGCATAGTGTTTGCATAGTAAAATCTTTTTATATAAAAAGCAGAATACTTTTATAAAGTTATTTGTTTTATTAGATTATAAATAGAATATATTATATTTTATTATGCATAGTGTTTGCATAGTGCTGCATAGTGTAGTAGTAAAAAATTTTTTTATATAAAAATAGAATACTTTTATAAAGTTATTTGTTTTATTAGATTTTAAATAATATATATATATATATATATATATAATATATATATATATTATTTTTATTGCATAGTATCTTTTCCATTCTCTATAAATAGGATGCTTGGTTAGAATTGAAAACACACGAAATTTAGAGAATTCTTCTTCTATAATCTTGGCGTATTTCTTTAGAGTTTTAAGAAGCTTTGGCGTAGAAAATAGTATAAGTTTTCTTCAAGAATATCCTCCTCGCCCTACCGATTGAAATACTCTTCTTTTTTCAGGTAAGGGGTATTATTCTTTCATATTCATGAAGAGAAGTTATTTTCTTTCAATATTATGTTGGAATAAGGGTTGTTATTCCATTCTTTATTATTATTGGAATAACATTTCTTTATATTATTTACCATTCATACATACATGAAAATTCTTACATTATTCCATTCTTTATTATTATTATTGGAATAACACATGAAGTCATTGATTCTTATCGTGGTGAAATTCTTTGTTATTCCATTCTTTATTATTATTATTGGAATAACTTTGTCATGCTTAATCTGCATGCATACGTGGTGAAATTCTTTTGTTATTCCATTCTTTATTATTACATTGGAATAACACATGCATGCATGTTTCCATTATTTATTATTACGCATGCATGTGAATTACATTTGTTATTCCATTCTTTATTATTACATTGGAATATCACATGCATGCGTGATTGCATGACACATTCCATTCTTTATTATTACATTGGAATATCATGCATGCACGGATTACGGTGACATTTCCATTCTTTATTATTACATTGGAATAACACATGCATGCGGATTATCGCATGCATGGTGAATTCTTACATTATTCCATTCTTTATTATTACATTTGGAATAACTTTTGTCTATGTGGATTACCACATGCATGGTGAATGATCCTTTGTATTCATTCCTTATTAAATTGTGGAAATGATGCATCTCGTGGATTCTGGCATGGCGGGTGAAAATCCATTTGCGATTTTCATATATTCTATTATACTCGGTTGGTTAAAGTTTTGGCTTCTATACTCCATGAAATTAGTAGAATATCACGGATATTTGCACTGCTTCATCCGATATCTTTTCATGGAAATATTCTTACGAGCATTCTTGAATTTTACTCCACAAAGCGATATCATGTTGACAATTTGGACGTTATTGATTTGAGGATAAATTAACTTATAAATCTTTAAAATTTATTCTTGAACTTGTTTTATTGAATTATTATGTCATTGTCATCATCCTCATGCTTATATTGTGATGAAAGTCATCTTTGGCTTACGTGCATAGATGGACTTGGTATGATTATGACCGAGGATTATTCGGTATAATCATGACTTTAATGTTATAAATGATGTGGTAAAAAGTCCTCGATTGGCACATAGTGCATTGATGGGCGATTTTTGGTATGATTATGACCGAGGATTATTCGGTATAGTCATGACCATTGATGATTTAATGAATATCCTTGGCACGTAGTGCGAGGATGACTTCGATGATGTGGTTTATTTATTAAGTTGAGTCTCGTGATAAAAATTGATGAAAACATTTTAAATCATAGAAGATAGTAGATATCATTCTCTACTTGACTCTTAATGGATTGCTTATTCATTTGAGTTAAACTTGATGTCTATTGTATTTTATCGGTTTAACATTGTTGAAGGCTAATGATAATTTATTACGCATTATCTTAGTCATAATATTTCTTCTTGGGCTAGTTGAGCTCACCTTTTTGCTTTCATTGTTCTCTTGAGGAATGAGAATATGGCGAGGGACTAGTCGGGGAGCGGAGTGATGGTCGAGATGATAGTGTAGTATTAGTAGTCCTCACTATTACTATAAAATAGTGTGATAATAAATGTAATGAGGACTTATTTTGAGTTTGAATATTGTCTAGAAGACAATATTTGTATTAAAACTCACAACTCATGTTTTTAATATATTTACCACATTTGTATAATTAAGTTTGTATTTGTATTTTGTACCATGTATTTGGCGACTCGAGATGGGTGATGTATACTATTTTTTTTTCAGAGACGCAGAATTCCTTAGCTAGTATGACCTACCTAAGTTTATTTGGTATTTAATTGGTCGGTCGAGTATAGGGATAATATGTGATATGTTAATTAACCATTGTTTTGTGGCGGTGTTTGAAAATGGCATCCGAGAATGTTGAGATAGTGATGAGCACACATGAGGCCGTTGAGTCTCCAGCGATCAATACCGGGATAATATGCATCGGAAGGCGATAATCCTCATGGGTAAATAACAACACCAATCAAATGATGAGCGATGGGATGTTCGGAGGCTTTATGCAATTCATGCAACATCGAGTAAGAGAGACTCTGTTCAAAATATAGGTGGAAATAATGGCAACTCACGGTCGGTCACCACTAAGCGATTCAAGGAACTGGGACCACGGAGTTTTTGGAGAGCCAAAACCACTTAAGGCAAAGAAGTGGATAAAGCGGATCACCAAGATATTTGATGTCTTGGGATGCTCAGAGGAGCAAAAGGTTCCATTTGCCACCTTTATGTTGCGTGAAGAAGCGATTCATTGGTGGGAATCATAAAGCGTACTCAACTGGCCCAGACCAAGATGTCTTGGGAGAAGTTCAAGAATTTTCAATGACAAGTACTTTTACGAAAGTATTAAATCACATGAAGGAGGTGGAATTCATCAAGCTTGAGCAAAACAATATGACCATGGCGCATTCTGAAGCTAAGTTTGCCGAGTTATCCCGGTTTCGTCCCATTTGATTGATAATGAGGAAGAATGGCGCGAATGTTTCTAAGAGGTTTGAAACTTCGATATACGTTAATACCTCATTTCTCATAAACTTTGTTTATATTCAGATGTTGTGAATAGGGCTCGATTATTGGAGCGCGATAATGATTCATCCCACCCAAAGGAAACGACCAACAACAACGATAATAATACTGGTGGCAGCGACCATCCGGAACAATGATAACAATCGTGGAGAAATTATCATGCCGTAAAATGGTAACCACTTGGTGGTAATCATGGCCAAGATAATAAGTGGAATTTTTCAAGAAGAAAAGGTTCAATAATGATGGAAAGAATGTCACCAACACCCGTTTCAAAGGAAGAGAACGACCACCGGTCGTATGTTTCAAATCACAGACGGGAGGACACATCGGTCCAAAGCGCATGATGGTCAAAGCGTGTTTCAATTATGGAAAAGAAGGTCACCTAGCCCGATTTTGTCGTGCACCAAAGTCAAGTCCAGTTGGGATAGAGGCATCAAAGGTGTCTGAGACAAAACAAAATCGGTGGTTTCAAGGAGAGGCGTTTTTGTGACTTCTCAAAAAGCGAGTAACCAGCGAGGTTATCACGTGTTAGTTAATTATAAATTTTGCGAAGTCTATACCTTATTTGATACCGGTTCTACCCATTCTTTTATCTCTCTTACTTGCGCTCGACGTTTAAATTTGACTCCTGAGAAATTAGAGTTTGACTGATTGGTTGAAACTTCGTTAGTAGAAACCTTTGTTACCTCCACTATTTATAAATCTTGTTGATTCAAATCGACACTTTCACGTTACACATCGATCTTATCTCTTTGAAAATACTTGCCTTTGATGTGATTTTTGGAATCGATTGGTTAACTACTCATCATGCTTTTTTTTAAGTAAGGTTGTTAGCTTTCATATTCTAACCAACTTTGTTATGTGAATTCAAGTAACCAAACCACTAAAGTTAATCATTGTCATATCAAGCCATAAGTAAAGAGCCCCGATCCTTTCATTGTTGACTTCCTTGTGTGGAATGAACCGAAGCAGGACTTTACATGGGGGCGTCATGAATAACGGTGGCAAGTTGATAGGTATCAATGTGACGTATTATCCAAGTCTTGGATGAGAGTCACGATTTTTGAATGATATTTCTATTGTTAATAAATTTCTAACGTATTCTTGAAGACTTCTTGCCTACCCTAAAGCGTGAAATCAAATTTTGTATTGACCCAAAGAAAAACCCATTTCTAAAACCCTTAAATATTTCTTCAATTAAAATGAGCGTAATAATGTGCCAAAAGCGTTGGCTCATTTGTTGAAGATTACGACCATACCATTCAATATCATTGTGGGAAAAGTGAGCGTGGTAGTGGACGTTGAGTAGAAGATCGTATGCGTTTATGAGTGCGATGTTGTTAACACAAAAACCCATTTTATATAACTTATAAATGATGAAGATAATGTTAAAGACTCTAAAGCTGATATCAAATATCTGAGTAGAATTGACTTTAATCGATAAAGTTAAAATAAGGTTACATACTCAGGCGATGAATGTGAAGAAGAAGTTCGAAGGCGTTATTCTAAGAAGAAAGAATCGATGAAGAAATCTCAACCCTCGATTTTATTGGCCCATTTGAAATCCTCGATCGAGTAGGAACTGTGGCCTATAGACTCGTTTTATCGCTAAAATATGTCAGCGTGTTCATAAAGTTTTCACATATCGATGTTACGTAAATATGGGATGACCCGAACCACATTATTAAATTAGAACTAGATGAGATAGCGAAAAGATTTAGCGTGTGAGGAGATCGTGTTAAAATCTTGGATAAGAAGGATCGTATTCAACACTCAAGGTTATACCTCAAGAGTTAGAATTTGAAATGAAGTCGAGGTATCCTCACCTCTTGGCATACCAGTACGTCGTAAATTTCGAGGGAGAAATTTTATAAGGAGGGAGATTGTAAAACCCCAAATTTTATGAATAAAGATTTAATTTTCTCAAAATATTTTTTGAATATTATGGTGTGAATTTGAGATAATGTTATAGTTGTGGGTAATATTTATAAATTTTACAAAATTATGCAAGTTGTTATATAATATTCTATTGGTGGGGAATATTTATTTTAACGGGAATATTAAATGCGACGACACAATCATTGGTGGACCCCAGCAATGGAATTATTATCGGATTGAGAAAACGACAAAAATATTTTTATGAAAATAATGGCGGAAGTTTTACTGTTAATCTTGTTGAAACACCGGTGTTAAAAGTACGATGATGTCTGGCGTGTGGTTGCATAGTAGCACACGATATTGATTATTGATGCTTACGTGAGAAGTCACTCGGTTTTATTCAATTATTGCTACGATAATTGTTGCATAGTATCTCACGTTATTTGATTCAATTATTGTCGATATTTTATATATTAAATAAATTGTGACAATAATTGAGATTACAAAGTTATTAATATTATTATTTACAATATTAACGATATGTCTGGGAGAAGTTCTGAAAGCCCTTGCTCTTTCACGGAGCGACACTTGGTGAAGTTTATATATATACCTAATTGCGTTTTATTATTATTATAATAATAAAGCGAGAAATTCTTATTGAAAGCCCCTTTTATTTGATTATAAATAGACATATTATATTTTATTGTCGAAGATTAATAGTGTGAATTATAATAATGATGATGAATTTGTTTTATTATTATTATAAATGTAATAAAAAATAAAAACTTTTATATATAAAATGAATACTTTTATAAAGTTATTTATTTTATTAGATTTTAAATAAAATATATAAATATATATATATATATATATATATATATAAATAGAATATATTATATTATATTTTATTGCATAGTATCCTTTCCATTCTCCTATAAATAGGATGTCTAGTTAGAATTAAAAACACACCAGAAATTTAGAGAATTCTTCTTCTATAATCTTGAGCATATTTCTTTATAGTTTTAAGAAGCTTTGAGCATAAAAAACAGTATAAGTTTTCTTCAAGAATATCCTCTTCTACCAAATTTTAATACTCTTCTTTCTAAGATAAGGGGTATTATTCTTTCGTATTCATGAAGAGAATTATTTTCTTTCAATACTTGTAAGAGCTATTATTCCATTCTTTATTATTATGTTGGAATAACTTATAAAGTATTATTCTTTCACCATGATACATGGTGAAATTCTTACATTATTCCATTCTTTATTATTCTATTGGAATAACTTTTATCTGTCAGAAATCTCGCATGCGTGGTGAATTTCTTTTGTTATTCCATTCTTTATTATTACATTGGAATATCACATCTGTATTGTTTTTACGCATGACACAGTTCTATTCTTTATTATTACATTGGAATATCCTCAGATGCAAGGTTTACGCATGACACGTTCCATTGTTTATTATTACATTAGAATATCACATCTGCATCGCGATTTACACATGACCTAGTTCCATTCTTTATTATTACATTGGAATAACTTTTGCATATGCATTACGCATACTGATGAATTCTTATGTTATTCCATTCTTTATTATTACATTGGAAAAACTTTTACTATGTGGATTACCACATGCATGGTGAATGATCCTTCGTATTCATTCCTTATTAAATTATGGAAATGATATGTCTCGTGGATTACTGTATGGCGGGTGAAAATCCATTTGCGATTTTCATATATTCTATTATACTCGATTGGTTAAAGTTTTGGCTTCTATACTCCATGAAATTAGTAGAATATCCTGGATATTTGAGCTTCATCCAGTATCTTTTCATGGAAATATTCTTCTGAGCATTCTTGAATTTTATTCCACAAAGAAGTGTCATGTTGACAATTTGGACGTTATTGATTTTTGGATAAACTAAAATTTTAAATCTTTAAAATTTATCCTTGAACTTGTTTTATTGAATTATTATGTCATTGTCATCATCCTCATGCTTATATTGTGATGAAAGTCATCTTTGGCTTACGTGCATAGATGGACTTGGAATGATTATGACCATGGATTATTCGGTATAATCATGACCTGTAATGTTATAAATGATGTGGTAAAAGTCCTCAGTGACCTGTAGTGCATTGATGGACAGTTTTTGGTATGATTATGACCAGGGATTATTCAGTTTAGTCATGACCATTGATGATTTAATGAATATCCTTGGCCCGTAGTGCAGGGATGACTCGATGATGTGGTTTATTTATTAAGCTGAGTCTCAGCGATGAAAATTGATGAAAACATTTTAAATCATAGAAGATAGTAGATATCATGCTCTACTTGACTCTTCTAATGGATTTCTTATTCCACTGCAGTTAAACTTGATGTCTATTGTATTTTATCAGTTTAACATTGTTGAAGACTAATGATCATTTATTCTGCATTATCTTAGTCATAATATTTCTTACTAGGCTAGTTGAGCTCACCCTTTTGCTTTCATTGTTCTCTTCAAGAAATGAGAATGTAGCCGGGACTAGTCGGGGAATGGAGTGATGGTCTGAGATGGTGTATTAGTAGTCTTCACTATTCCATAAAATAGTGTGAAAATAAATATAATGAGGACTTATTTGAGAGTGGATATTATGCAGAAAGGCAACATTCATTTTTTTAAACTCTCGACATATGTTTTTTGTTGTATATTACACGACGGTTGTATAATTAAGTTTGTATTTGTATTCTGTACCATGTATTTGGCTACTCAAGATGGGTGATGTATACCTGTTTTGGGGGCGTCACATAAGTTTTATTCAAGAATATCTTCGTTATACTAGTCGGAATTACTCTCCTACTAAGGTAAGGGATATTATTTTGTTCAGTATTCGTAAGAAAAAATATTTTCTTCCATACTCTGTAGTATCTAAGTAATATTATTTTATTTCATATTCCTAATTATACACTTATGTTGATAAGTATTGCTTCTATACTCCTTGAAATTAGTAGAATATCCTTAAAATTTATGCTTCATCTAGTATCGTTTCACAAGAATATTTTTTTGAACATTCTTGTTAAATTTTGATCTTTTCAAGTCGGGGTACTATTCACGGGGTAATATTCATGAAGTACTATTCACGGGATACTATTCACTTGGGTACTATTCACCCGGGGTACTATTCATGACAAACATTAATTTTTTTCTGTCCAAATTATTTTGATACATGAATATGATTCTTGAATTTTACTCCACAAAGTAGTTGTCATGTTGACAATTTGGACATTCTTGAACCCTGGATAAATTAATTTATAAAATTTTAAAATTTATCCTTGCTCTTACTTAATTGAATTTTTATATCATTGTCATCATCCTCATGCTTATATTATGATGAAAGTTATCTTTGGCCCGTAGTGCATAGATGGACGGTTGACTGGTATGATTATGACTATGTATCGGTATAATCATGACCTGTAATATTACAAATGATGTGGTAAAAGTCCTCATTGTCCCGTAGTGCATTGATGGATAGTTGTTGGCATGATCATGACCACTGGTCATATTAACGAATATCCTTGGCTCATAGTGCATGGATAATTCGTGGACGTGATAATAATGAATATCCTTGGCCTATAGTGCATGGATAATTCATGGATGTGATACTAACGAATATCCTTGGCCCATAGTGCATAGATAATTCGATGATGTGGATTATTTATTGAGCTGTGTTACAATGATAAAATATTGATGATGAACTTTTAAATCATAGAAGATAGTAGATATCATGCTCTACTTGACTCTTCTAATGGATTATTTATTTCGTTGCAATTAAACTTGTTGTCTATTATATTCTATCAGTTTAACACTGTTGAAGGCTAACGATAATTTATTCTGCATTATCTTAGTCATAATACTCTTTACTGGGCTAGTTGAGTTCACCCTTTGCTTTCATTGTTCTCTTCAGGAAATGAGAATATAGCTGGGACTAGTCGGGGAATGGAGTGATGGTCCAAGATGGTGGCTATAGTAGTCCTCTGTAACGAACCCAAAATTCATACAATTCAATTATCAACTTCGGTCATTAATAACACGTCTAACTTCTGAATTTATATCATTATTCGATGTTAAGCTTAATAAAATGCAAAATAATTTAAAATTTTCTATCTTCTTACTTTAATTCCCTGAATCAAAACCTTTATCATCTGCATGTCTTTGAATCAATCTTATTGTATGATTCGCTTCATCACTATTATTATATAGAATCTTACATGTCAATCTGATAACCTTTACATATCAGATAACTCAAACTTTACAGTTTATCATTACATAATCATTGTGATTTATCAAGTACATTTCTCAAAACCTTTATCTTTACCTACCTTTGAACCATACTTAGTTTATTACTCACCTTATTAGAGTTAATAAATAAAACTTACATCCAGGTTCAATACCCGGCTCGTTCATACAACAAACAAAACTTAAACTTTATAACTCAACATCTATTAAGTATCATACATTATTCGGAACCCTAAACATGGTTCAAATAATAATAATTCAGCCAAAGTGTATAAATCTTCAAGTATCACATCTGATTCATGTCTTTCAAGTAGCACATAACTTTACCTTGAATCTTTAACCTGCAAAAGTGGTTATTTGCAAGGTTGAGCTCGACAGCCCATCAAAATCTAATAGCTTTCATGCATCACGTAGCACATAATAACATGTTCAACATATATATATCTCATAAACATTGGACTAACACAACACACATACTGCATTTCATATAAAAAGTATAAAGATTGAGTTCCTTACTCAATCAGCATTCATTACTCAATCAACGTAGTCATAAATTGACTTTAATGTTTCATACTTTCAATATATATATAACACATCATGCTATTTGTAATAAATATTTTAAACAGTTCATCATCAAGTTCACATAACAAATAGGAACTAAAAGACTTGCCTTGATCATTGTTTACCAACAACAGTTTAACAGCTTACAGTTATCTGCACTTCACGTGCCCTACACAATTATATAATCATTCACATTAACTATTAGTCACATAGCAACGCATAGTAGTTGTAATGTAAACTTTACTCTATATCTCATAACCCTTTCTATTATCAGTACACAATGTTCAATTTGATTGTGTTAACTTTTAACTTATATTTCACTATATTTCTTCTTAATAATACTCAAAATTCATTTAAGATTTAAGTCTTGCTAGGAATCCTTATTGGTTTTATATTAACCCATTTCATATCTTATAATATTCATTTTATTTGACTTAAAACACTTTTTACGTTCATTAACACTTGTCACGACATTTTGACGTTTATTCGTCACACGTCCAATTTGTCTCCCTTGTGTATGCTTAGTATGCTTATACAACTTATCTAATACATCATTTATTAATATTAAGCATCATTATATTTACTAACATTAATGTTTTATAACTTAGAACAACATCTTTTATCGTCAGAAGCACTACACTTGCATACGTGCATGATTGACGCCCTCCGATTGTCCCCGAAAACACAATAGTCCTAAAGATGACCATTTTGACCCCTATTCCTGACCTCAAATTGAAACAATTAAAGAACAAAAGTTTTAGTTATATTCGTCCTTATTCCGGATCATCTTGAATCGCCTCAATCAGAGTTCGTATGAAAATGTTATGCCTATTTTACTAAAACAGGCCAAAACAGTCACACTTGACACACTTTGGGCGCAGCTGCGCCCCAAATGACTTAGGGCACAATACAGTTGCGCCCATTAGCAGAAATGGGACTTTAAGTTCACTGTTCTTGCGATTTTTGACCATTTTAGTCCGTTTTATACTTTTACAAGCCATATACACATCAAAATTAGTCCGTTTTCGATTCTATGGATTCGTAATTCATAGAACTACAACATACTAGAATTATAACAATTTATATAAACACTAACTAGCCTAAATCTTGACCCAAAACTTATGTTCATACTAAACTTTTATGTTTTAACATGTTTAGCGAATTCATTCACTACGAATTCGTTTCTTAACCAAATTGATTCATTCAACTTGCGTTCTTTTCGTTTTTCAATGTACTAACATATTCTAGACTCAATTTATAGTTTAGTTCACAAACTAACTACCAATTTTTATACTTTTACAAGCCATATACATAACCATATACATCAGAAATGATTTTCTTTCTTTTTTGAACATAATTAGCACACTAATTCTGCTAGAATGCTAATTCTAACATCACAATTTACTAATAAACACCATTAATCAGTTTGTATAACAACAATTCATCAAACATGCAATTTACAGAAAATTTTGAAACTCAAGAACATGAACTCTTCTTATAAACGTAAACTTGAGTTTCAGAGATTATACCTTCACTTGCTTAGATATAATCTTTGCTAAACACAGAGAATTGCTTTAGAATCATAGAAATTCTCTCTTAAGTTTTCTCAAACTCTCTCAAACTTCTCTGTAAACTCTCTTCTTTCTTCTTCTTAGGCTTAGGCCAATTCTTTTCACGTAAAATCAACTAAAACTAACGCACAAAGCTAAACGTCTAAAAACCGACGTTTTATTAAATATAATAATGATATATCAGTTATAAAATTTAATATATTTTATTTATATTTTTATTTTATTTTTATTATTATTTTAATTCAAATTCAAAATTCATAAGGCTTTGTTTGACAAAACACTTTTTAAAATAAAGACTTAATATCCTTAAGCCTTGTTTGGGTAAATCCATTTAAAACTACTTTAATTTATTTTAATAACTCATTTAGTTTATAGTCCCACATTATTTATTTGGATTCCCATATCCAATCTTAGTTAAATAAATAAAACTAATTACCACAAAATTATAATTTTCATTATAATTTTACTTAATAAATTAACATATCACTTTAATTACTAAATTAAATTAAGACAACATTCTAGCAAACTATATAATCCTTAACAACTCTCTAATTTAGTTATTAAGTTAAATTAGAGTATTATCTCATAAATTTAATTCATCACTTTTTCATCTTAATTAAGTTAATTTCTATAACTCATGAATTATTTACTTACTAATAAATAATTCAACAAATATCTACTAAACATCAAACACATCAATTAAAAATATTTATTTAATTCAATAAATATTTAAAATTATAAATAAAATTCTGAATTGTTACATCCTCACTATTCTATGAAATAGTGTAATAATAATTGTAATGAGGACTCCATTTGAGTTTGGATATTGTCTACGAGATAATATTCGTGTTACAACTCTCAGCTATGTTTTATCGTATTGTATAAATAAAGTTTGTATTTAAGTTCTGTACCATGTATTTTGCGACTCAGAATGAGTGATGAATACCTATTTTGGGGGCGTCAGAAACACTTATTTAGAAACGGAGAGAGTATAATATAAGATAATTAACCACAATCTTTTCAAAACTATCCCTCATGAGAAAATATTACAAATGAGGTAACATATATGATAATGAGTATTATAGACAATTAATACTATATTTAATATTATACAATCATTTTCTTAATTTTTGTGCACAACTCTAAAATAACATATATTATGGGACGGATGAAGTATGATTTCTAAAGTCATTTGAACCTTAAAAAATGAAATTATATAATACTCTATCCGTTTCAAAATTAGGTATATATTTTGACTTTTTTGAATCAATTCGCTAAATCTTAAATTTTTAAATTGATATGAAATTATTTAGTTTTAATACAAATAAATATAACAATTGTAAACTAACTATACAGTACTGCTTATTATCATATTTGATATTTCCAAAAATTGAACAAAATTATATCAATTTTGAGTTTTAAAATTTTGGAAATTGATTTTAAAAAATCAAAATGTATCCATAATTTTGGAACTCATGTAGTATATTAACTTTTCACCCAAAATGAACTTAGAAATATAAAAAAATAGACCATAAAAACTATTCCCTCCATCCCTTAATATAATAAGTCATTTTAGAAAAAAAAAAAATTGTCTCTTAATATTTATCGTTTAAAAAATTCAAGTAAGCATTAATTACTTAGTTTCCTATATTACCCTAATATTAAATATAACTTTGGTTCTCTCTACTATTTTTTATCCAATAAATAGCATTATCTTTTTTTTAATATATAGACAATTGATATTATATTTAATAATATATAAATTAATACTCACTCAGTTTCAAAATTAAAATTTAAAAATCTAATTTAATTTTTGAAATCAAAACATATTATAATTTAAAATAAATTAATTTTATAATTAATTTTTTTATTATATATTATTTATAATTATAATAATTGTATTAATTAAAATAAAATAAATTCAAGTCTACGAATATTACAACTTTACAGCTGTGAAAAACTTGTGGGTATTGTTTCTACCGACTTTCACATTCAGCTCTCTTTTTCTCTCCAACTCTGTCTTTCTCTTTCCAACTCTGTCAGACAAAGCGCACATGAACTAAAGCTTCAACACAGCCAACAATCCCACGTGATACAAACCATTTTAAATTAAAAATCTATTACCTTAAATAAATAATTCTGCTAAAATAGCTGTGCAAAACGACAATTTATTCTATGTGTTTTTTTCATTAACTTTCAGTTTTCACTCACTCAATAGCGTGTCAAAATTAATTAATACGTTCTTGTTACTGTACTATTAAGTATTTTTAAATTAATAAATATTTATTTATTTTAAATAATTTATTTTTTATAATAATTTATCTATAATATTTTTAATATTAATTATCATATTTTTATTTTTTATTTATATTTATAAACTCATTAATTATGTAAAAAAAATTATATAATTAAAATATAAATTATTTTATTATTTTATTTCTTTTTAATAAGCATACAAAGTTAATCAGAATGTTTTTTCATCGGAGTACAACAAAGCAAAACAAAAAATTAACATACAGATAGATCAAGGCAATACTAGATAGAAAGAAATTAATAAACAATAATAATAATAATATAATCAAATGAACTGACCAGTCGATCAAACCATGTACTGATCAACAAGCCTCATCACAATCAATCAAAGAAAATGTAAATTGAACCAAAAAAATACTAAGTAAAATCCTAAAGAATAATAATCATAATCAAACTCCGGCACAATAAATTAAAGTAAAAGGTGAAGAACTCCATCTCAGATCTCTACAGCAACCGCGCCAGATCCAGCCACTGTAACTCTGTTCAAGCCGGCGGAGTTACCAGGAGTGGAAGTTGGAGAACCACCGGAGGGAGATGAAGCTGGTGCAGTCGGAGGAGCAGGTGGAGAAGTGGTCGGAGTAGAGGCCGGTGGTGAGACAGTGGGAGAAGAAGTAGGAGCGGCAGACGGTGGTGTTACAACGGCAGGAGGAGGCGCGGAAACCGGAGGTTTAGTCGGAGTAGCAGTCGGCGAAGCTCCCGGAGCCTGAGCAAGAGCACATCCAGCAACCAAAGCGAAGATTACCACCAAAACAAAGTTTGAGTACGCCATTGAAATTTTTTCTCTTCTCTTCAAACACGAAGGACAAATTGTTTTTTTAGAAAGAGAGACTGAAAACCTAAAAAGAAAGCTCGTTTACGTTAATGGCGGAAAGAGAACGAAAACTTATAGGGTCATAATAATTAATAACAGCATATATAGGGGTTTTAGAGAGAATTATAGGTCGGTTCAAACTTCAAATTATACAACTGGTCTTACATAACTAATCAAATTACTCTGCTGTCCTCTAATCATTGGTTGACAACACAGCAACAGAGGTGATTGATCCTGATCGTCCGTTTCCTTAGACATTGCTTTTCCGCGTATAATTATCATCACCGTCCACCTGTGTTACTAGAAAATTCAACCGTTGTGTTGAATCTTGGTCGACCGTTGATTTTGGGGTAATTGAGATCGAATTGATTATTATTAATTTTGTTTTTTTAAAAGGAAAAATGGGAGGGTTACCGTTATGAGTGGCACGTTCTATGTGAATTATTTTATTTGGAATTATTATGTGTTTCTTATATGATGATGACCCCCAATGGGAATTTACAGCTCATACATTTTATATTTTTCTTTTCTAATTTTAATTTTTTTTTAAAGAAATGAATTTTTTTTTTCAATCTTACAATGATACGGTTAATGTTACACCAACATAACTATAAAAACTGTAAATGTTTACAGTGTTTTTATAGTGTTTTTTCAATAAAAATATATTTTTTTTTTTAGTTTTTTGTTCAAACTTGCTTTATTATTTTTTATTTATTATTCTCATAATTGTGGTAAAAAAAAAAAAAAAAAAGGGGCAACTCTGACTGAAGATCGATCATAAACCGCAGCTGCATCCGCCTTCAAACCGATTTTTTACACATTTTTTTTCTATTATACCCGTAACATTAAATATATTATACTCGTAATATTAAATATCTCATACTTTTCTTATTTTAATTCTCTCTCCATAATTAATGACATATTATTATGGGCAATTTTGTCATTTCATTTTTTTTTCTTAATATACGTGAAAAGTTCATCAAAACTTTTATCCTGAGACTGAAAAGAGTATTTTTTAAAGTGTCGAGTATCGGTATAACAATTAGAAAAATAACACTATTATGTAAACCTGATATCTGATTTGCAAATAAATTAAGTACACACTAGATCAACGGTTATAATTGCATAGTTAGGACTATAAACAGATATATTCGAATTCGAATACATCGTATATGAAAAAAAAAATTATTTTATCCGTATTCATTTCGGATATTCAATAGATTTCTTAATGTACCATTCGAATTTGATATTCGAAAAAAATATTTGAATTCAAATATTATTCGTTTTTGAATAACTATCCGAATTCATTTGTATAATTAATTAAAATTAGTAAATAAATAATTAAAAAATTACTAAAACATAACACAATCATCAACCATATGATTAAATTATAAAATTCAGAAGAAAAAAAATTAATCACTCTATTTAATAAAATATATTAGCACATATCTGCTTTAATAAATATGTTGGTGAACGGATGTTAAACGGATACAAATATATAGGACTATAAATGGTAATCGAAAAATTCATATTCGTCTGTATTCGTATTCGAAAAAAAACGAATATTATCCGTATTCGAAAAATGGATATATTCATATTCAGTTTAAAGGTATCCGCAAATAAACGGATACGAATATGGATATAGGCGTATTCGTATTCGTTTAATATCCGACCGTAAATATATCCGTCAAATAGCGGATATTCGGATTCGGATCTGCATCCAGAATTTGTATCCAAATAACTTATATATATATATATATATATATATATATATATATATATATATATATATATTAATTATTATATAATAATCAAAATAATTTTTTTAAAGTAGCATTCCTTATATAATAATTAGTTTTCACTATTATACGAAAATTATTTTAAAATATATCATTTCACTTCTAAAAGTAGAAAATAACACTTTTATTCTAATATTAATAAACTAAAATAAATTGATTTATGTATAGTTAATAGATTTTTACTATTATAAAGTTAAAATATCTAAAATATATTATTTACCAAGAAAATTATATACTAGAAGAACAAAACTATAATTATTAGCTTGTTATAAGTTTTTTACTTACAAAACTTAATTGCAATGTTGGGAGGTGAGAACTATAAGACCCCAACTTTCATGAATAAAGATTTAATTTTCTCTAAATATCATTTGAGTAATAAGGTGTGGATTTGATATAATGTTATAGTGTTGGGTAATATTGATAAATTTTGCAAAGTAAGCAAGTTGTCATAAAATATTCGTTTGGTCGGAAAATATTCGTTTTATCAGGAAATATTCGTACGACGATGCAATCATTGGTGGACCCCACAACGGAATTACTATCGGAGTTAGAAAACGACAGAAATAACTTTTTATAAAAATAACGGTAAATTTTTTACCGTTAACTGTTAAAATACCTTATGATAAAAGTATAGTAATACACATGGTTGCATAGTAGCACAAGGTATTATACTGTATCTTTGATTATTGATGCTTACGTAATAAGTCACTCAGTTTTATTCAATTATTGCAATAATAATTGATGCATAGTATCTCATATTATTGATTCAATTATTGTCACAGTATCATCTGCATAATATTTTATATTATTAAATCAATAATTGAGACGACATAGTTATTCATATTATTATTTACATTATTGATAATATCTAGAAAGTTCTGTCAAGGAAAGGGGTTTGGTCATTTAATTGCGCGCCAATAAAAAGAAGTTCTTATCGGAAAGCTCCCTCTTTCCTGGGTATGATCTGGTTGTTAATATTGCGAGTTATAATATTAATGATGAATAAATATTATTAAAAATATGTTTAGTGAAGCCAAGTAGATTGTGATAAATGGAGGGAATTTTTATGAAGTATTTGTTGTAAGTTTGGCTTATTACATGGACCCCCACTTACTCATTTTTCAAAATCGTCGGTAGAAAGTTATATCAGTTTTTGTTTTATTATTATTATAATAATAATAAAACAGAAAACTTTTTATATAAAACAAAATATTTTTTATAAATAGAATATATTATATTTTATTATATTGCATATTAGATAGTGTTTGATAAGATCAAGATAGTGTTTGCATAATAAAATTAAAAATTCATTAGCTCATTCTGCGATAATGTATTATCTACGCAATTCGTGATTTTTCTTTTTAAATAGTTCCCTGCCATTTTCCTATAAATAGGATGCTTAGTTTAGAAAAGAAAATCACACCAGAATCAGATAATTCTTCTTTTATAATATTGAGCATATTTCTTTTGAGTTTAAAGAAACTTTGAGTGTTGCAAATAGTTCAAGTTTTCTTTAAGAATATCTCCGCTATACCAGTCTATACCAGTCAGAATTACTCTCTTTTTAAGGTAAGAGATATTATTTTTGTTCAATATTCGTAAGAAATAATATTTTCTTCCATACTCTTCCACACCATAATATTCAAAAATGATATTTATAAAAAAAATTATTTTTATTCATAAAAGTTGGGGTCTTACATGATATATACGAATATTGAACAAACATAATATCCCTTATCTTAACAGTAGAGTACTTCCAACTGGTATAGCAAATATATTTTTGAAGAAAACTTGTACTATTTTCTAAACTCAAAGTTTCCTTAAACTCAAAAAAAATACGCTCAATATTATAGAAGAAGAATTCTCTGATTTTGGTGTGATTTTCATTTCTAAAGTAAGCATCCTATTTATAGGAGAATGGCAGGGAACTATTTAAGAAAAATCACAGGTGAAAAGTACAATCACGGGCAAAAATTTAAGAATTCACGGATGAATTTTTTGATTTTACTATGCAGCACTATGCAAAACACTATGCATTACTATGCAACACTATGCAGTACTATATAAAATAAAAACTGAGATAACTTTCTACCAACGATTTTGAAAAAGTAGTAAGTGGGGGTCCATGTAATAAGCCAAACTTACACCAAATACTTCATAAAAAACTCCTTTATTTACCACAAATCACTTGACTTCTCTAAACACATTTTTAATAATATTTATTCATCATTAATATTATAACTTGCAATATTAACAACCAGATCTTTTCCAGGAAAGAGGGGGCTTTCCGATAAGGAATTCTCCTTATTGACGCGCAATTAGATGGCCAAATCCCTTTCCTCGATAGAACTTTCTAGACATTGTCAATAATGCAAATAATAATATGAATAATTGTGTCGTCTCATTTATTAATTAAATAATATAAAATATTGTGCAGATGATACTGTGATAATAATTGAATCAATAATATGAGATACTATGCATCAGCTACTGTTGCAATAATTGAATAAAACTGAGTGATTTCTCACGTAAGCATCAATAATCAAAGATACTGTACAATATCGTGTGCTACTGCGCAACCACTCGTATTACTGTACTTTTATCACCGAGTATTTCAACAGTTAACGGTAAAAGTTTTGCCGTTATTTTTATAAAAAGGTTATTTCTGTCGCTTTCTATATCCGACAATAATTCTGTTGTGGGATCTGTTAGAGTTTGTGCCCTAGAGGCCAATTATTTGATATAATTACTTAATATTTTGATATTATATTTGATTGAATAAATGAATGATTTTATTATGGTTTTATTTACTGCGTTATATAAATGTTAACATAATAAAATTACTTAGAATAATGATACAAATTATATAGTTTCAAGTATGTGACTTGAACATGAGATTATATAATTATAATTAGTATCATTATTCTTAAAAGTCCCTAGTCAAGTATCATTGTTGATGGGACAACAATGATGCATTGAGACTTGTATGTGGATTGATTGATGATCAAATCTCATTGGTCATAAATATATGAGATATTAAGTAAATGCATAGGTACATGTTAGAGAACGATGTATTGGACAGACCCACCATGAGAATTCTATGTGGAGCATTATGCGAAGTGTCATTAGCGATTCTCATAGTGACAATGATATAATGATCCTCCGACCTGAAATCACTATATTACTACACGAGAATTTATGTGCTTTGATATCATCAAAGGTCACCTTTAATAGGGTGGACTATAAAGGTGATTATTGGGTACATCATAAATCGTGTGAGGAATATGAGTGATCTAGATGGAATTTAACCCTCCTATGTATTAGAGGTGATATCCATAGGCCTCTTGATTTAGTAGAACTATGAAATGCATGGCCATGCTCAAATAGTGATTTATTTCATATAGTCTACTCATTGATTAAGAAAAACTCAGATTAAATTGTGAAGAGTATGACACATTCCATGGCTCGAGTTTAATATAGGATATTAAGGTTAAAAGGATTAAATTACATTGAAACATTGGTCACGAAAAGGTTGCATCGAATCACCGATCTTATTATTACTTGGGTAGTAATGATGCATTACTAGATGCCGCGCAATGTTTATAATTTTATAATATGATTTTAAAATTATTGCCAACGTAATAATAACCTATAGGGTCACACACATAGAACGTAATTAAAAGTGAATTAATTTAAATTATAAAGATTTAAATATGTCAATATGATTGATAGTATTTAAATTACGAATTTAAATTAATAGGATAATTTATATATAGGTATATTAATTAAGTAAGACTTAATTAAGATATATATATATATATATATATATATATATAATTTAAAATTTATGAAATTAGATTTTTGATTAATTCCTTTTAACTGCTATATATATGATATATAGCAGCCATTTAGGGAACATATCATAACCTTATAAACCCTAGCCACTCTTAGAGAGAGACTAGAGAGAAAACCTTTGAAGAAAATCCCGATCTTTTGGTGGCTAGTACTGCAACACCCTTTTATAGCAGAATTGTGAAACGATTCGCGAGTGTTCGTGTGGATACCATAGAGATGTAGTTCATTCGGATTGCGTTGGAGATTCGATCGCATCAATTCCAACTTCATAATCGGTATAATCTCTTACACACTGAATTAATTTTTGTTTCGCATGGATCCTATTTGGGTTTTGGATTTTGTTTTGTTAAATTTATTTTTCGCCGTTCATTGCTTTGATGTGCCGAAAACCCTACAGGATCCACCAATGATTGTGCAGGAATACGGATATTTCCCGATAAAAAAGAATTTCCCCGACCAAACGAATATTTTATGACAACTTGATTACTTTAAAAAATTTGTAAATATTACCCACAATTATAACATTATATCAAATCCACACCTTATTATTCAAAATAACATTTAGAGAAAATTAAATCTTTATTCATAAAAGTTGGGGTCTTACAACCTCTTCTTCTTATGAAATTTTTTCCTCGAAATTGGTGTACGTACCTGGTATGTCGAAGAGGTGAGGATACCTTGTTTTCATTTCAGATTCTAACTCTAAGGTTATTTCCTCAATATCGTGGTTTCTCCACAAAACTTTGACTTGAGGTATAAACTTTGAGCGTAGAATATGTTCCTTCTTATCCAAGATTTTAACAGGTACCTCTTCATACGTTAAATATTTTGCTATCTCGTCTGGTTTTAATTCAATAATGTGGTTCGGGTCTTCCACATATTTATGTAACATAGATATGTGAAAAATGTTATGAACACGAGACATACTTGGCGGTAAAACGAGTCTATAGGCTACAATTCCTACTCAATCGAGGATTTCAAATGTGCCAATGAATCGAGGGTTGAGCTTTTCTCTCTTTCCAAATCTCATAACTCCTTTCCATAGAGTAACACGTAACAATACATGATATCCAACATTAAATTCCATGTGTCTTCGATGAAGATCAGCATAACTCTTTTATCGATCTTGAGAGGTTTGTATACGTTGCCACATCATTTGAATCTTTTCCGTTATCATGCGTACCAATTCTGGTCCCAACAACGTTGCTTCATCCACCTCATCCCAACATACTAGGGAACGACACTTGCGTCCATACAATGCCTCGAATGGAGCCATGCCTATACTTGCTTGATAACTATTGTTGTAGGAGAATTCCACTAATGGCAAGAATTTGCCCCAACTTCCTTTGAATTCTAGGACACAGAGTTTTAATAGATCTTTAAGAGTTTGAATAGTCCTCTCCAACTTCCCGTCTGTCTAAGGATGATATGCAGAACTAAATCATAAATCCATGTCCATAGGTTTCTACAAACTAACCCAAAATTATGAAGTGAATCTTGGGTCTCGATCTGAAACTATGGATACTGGCATACCATGCAGTCTTACAATCTCATTTATGTATATATGAGCAAGACGTTTAAGTGAATAAGTTTCTCGTATAGGTAAGAAATGAGCAGACTTGGTTAATCTATCGACAATGACCCAAATTACATCTATGCCTTGAGAAATCTTGGGAAGACCAGTAACGAAATCCATATTAATGTGCTCCCACTTCCATTCTGGAATTTCAAATGGTTGTAATAGACCTTTTGGCACTTGATACTCTGCCTTGACACATTGACAAGTTAAACACCTTAAGATAAACTCCGCTATCTCTCTCTTCATATTGCTCCACCAAAATGTATGTCGAAGATCACAATACATTTTGGTACTTCCAAGATGGATTGAAAATAGTGTGTTGTGTGCCTCCATCATGATTTTATACTTCAGATCAGAGTCATTAGGAACATAAAGTCTGGAGTTAACTCGAAGTATTCCTTCTGCATCGATTTTTGCTTCTGGAATAGCACATTCTTGCACTTTTTTCTTCATACGCATCAGCTCTCTATAGCTTGAACAGCTTTAACTTTATCGATTAAAGTCGATTCTACTCGTATATTTGACATCATCACATGGGTCCCTAGAATCTTTAACTCAAACTCCATCATTTGTAAGTCATACGAAATGGGTCTTTGTGTTAACAACGTCGCACTCGTAACCGCATACGATCTTCTACTCAACGCATCATCTACCACATTCGCTTTTCCAGGATGGTATTGAATGATATGATCGTAATCTTTCAATAGATCGAGCCAACGTCTTTGGCGCATGTTACGTTCATTCTAGGAGAAGAAATATTTGAGGGTTTTGTACTGGGTTCGAGGTCAATATAAAATTCAATTTCATGCTCTGGGGGTAGGCCAGGAAGTTCTTCAGGGAATACGTTAGGAAATTTATTAACAATAGAAATATCATTCAAATCTGACGTATTTTTATTTAAATCCGTGACATGGGATAAGAAATCTTGACATCCCTTTTTCAATAAATGAATGGCTTTATGACTTGATATGATAGTGATTGACTTTAGTGGTTTGGTTGCTTGAATTCGCATAGCAGGTTGGTTTGGAATATGAAAGCTAAGAACCTTACGAAAATAATCAATTTTAGCATGATGAGTAGTTAACTAGTCGATTCCTAAAATTACATCAAATGCAAGTATTTTCAAAGATATGAGATCAACAGGTAATGGGAGGGCGCCGATTTGAATCAAACAAGATTTATAAATAGTGGAAGTAATGACGGTTTCTCCTAACGGAGTTTCAAAAGATAAGTTAAAGTCTAATTTCTTGGGAGTCAAGTTCAAACGTTGAGGACAAGCAGATGAAATAAAAGAATGGGTAGAACCGGTATCGAATAAGGTATAGACTTCGCAAGAATTTATGATTAGCTTACCCGTGAGAATTTTGTTCGAGTTTCTCGCTTTTTGGGAGGTCACGACAAACGCTCTCCCTTGAACTACCGACTTTGACTTGTTCGGGACATGCTTTGGTGTCATCATTACTACTGGAATTGACTTCGCTATAGGGCATATTTCACCCACAACTGCTTCGTCATACTCCTGATCCATGATCTAAATCATTAATCTTCTATCCATATTAAATTGGGGTTGACCGCTCTGTACAGGGTAATTCAAAACTTAATGTTGGCTTCTCCCAATTGCTGTCCAAAAATAGAAATATATGTCATCTATTTTAGCCTTCTTGGATAAAACTTCTCTTTCTACAATATCAACGCGTCGTGCGGCTTTTACCCATGCTCACTCGTTTAGTTGTTTCTTATTTTAAATGATCTTTAACATTTGGATTCTCAGATTTCAGCTCTATTATCATATACTTTGCCAAAGAGAGCTTCTGTTTAAGCATCACATATCGGGCAGAAAAATCTTGAATTGTTGCATCCCTTTGTTCCACGACCGCCTGTCGTTCTTCACCCTGCTCTTCTAACTCACGAATATGATCTTGCAGTTCTATATTTCGATCATAAAATTCTCCTAATAAATCCTCCTCAGGTTCCCCTTCTTCCTCACTCTCAGCTGCTACCTCAGCGACTAGCTCAGGTGCAACTATTAATTCTTCACTCATCACATGTATATCTTTAATTTCTTCTAAGCCTGACATTCTACAATCAAGTTTAATAACTTAATTAGTACTCCCCAATAAAAATCTTTGTTATAACAAAATATTATACTCCAATATTTATTCTTTAAATGAATCTCCTCGATTCATCACTTAAAACTCTATATGAGTTCATCTCTTGATTTTCAAATGTCATTTTTAAATACTGCCACAAAACAAGAGTTAATTGACATGCAACATATTATCCCTATATTCTGATCGACCAATTAAATAACAAATAAGCTTAGGTAGCTCATACTAGCGAAGGATTTACCCGTCTCTCCCCTTCTAGTTCTAGCCTCAAATCTCAGCCAGGGATCATATTGAAAGTAGTATGCAAACAAGCCAATCATGTTTGATGATAAATCATATACTTTGTAACAATCTTATTCATTTATTAATAAAAAGTATTAATTTATTAAATACTTTTAATTATCTACATGATGCTGCTTTATAATATGTGATAAACCCATAGTTTTAAGCAATGCTTTTAGAATAATGATGATGATCATTCTAATGAGATCTAAATTCTTAGAAAGCTTAAAAATAAAATAGTTCCCAATCGTTGGATTACTAAATTGGGGATTAGTGAATCCGGATAGATTAGTACATACGTTGCTTGCTCAATGGATGAGGATGATTAATCTCATGATCATTTGTGTGAAGACACTAAAGAAAGTATGTAGGTGCTTATTAGAGAATAAGTTCACTGACCGTGGCTCGCTAAGGAATACCTAATGAAGTTTTAATTGTCTGTCAATAGGAATTCATGTAGTGATAGTAGTTCAAGTGATCTTTGGACTTGAGATAATCATAGTATTTTGTGTATGATGAGTTATACTTTGACTTATTCCTTACGACCCTTAGGGTATATCAAAGGGTATGCTTGGGTATAATAAGTTATACATGGAGATAATGTATGATCAATAAAGAATCTATCGCTTCTAGTAAAAGAAGAAAAATGTCCTACGTGATTCGATAAATGACAATTCAGTAGTCATTGGCCAAGGCATAATGAAATTAGAAAGGAATTTCTAATTTGCATTATTTGGAGTTGTGCATTTAAAGATCGAAATACATATAATTAAATAAATAAGACTTGACAGTAATTCCATGTCTTATATTTAATTGAGACATTGTATGGTGGAAGGATTGAATTGTATGGTAACTATTTACTCAAAGGTTCTTTTATGATTAATGTTGAAATCTATATTATCTAAAAAATCGTTAATCGTTAGAGAGACTTATTCCTATTATAGAATAAATATTATTTATTTAAATAAATTAATAATTTAATTTATTTATTTAAATAAGATTAGAATTGTTCTAATTGATTTATTCACAACCGGTTTAATATGGAGAACTTAAAGGGTCACACCATAAAAAGAAGAATAATTATTTAAGATATTAATGGCATAATCGTAATAATAAGTTAAGTATATTTAATTTAATCTATGGTGATAGAATAAATTAAATAGCTTAATAATTATTATTTACTATTTTAAAAATATTAAATATAAATTAATAAGAGGAGTCTTATTATTATTATTACTATTATTATTTTTTAATTCCTAAAGGAGTTTGGGAATTAATTAATAAAAGTAATCTCATACATCCTATAATAAGATTAGGAGGCTAATTAATTAAAAGAATTTAATTAATTATTCCTAATAAGATTGGGAGCGTAATTAATTAAAAGATTTTAATTAATTAAAATAAAACCTAATTCCTTAATTGTTAAGGAGGGTTGCCTACATTTATACATAAGAGGAGTCTTATTATGGGTGAAAGGTGGTTGACTTTTTCACAACAGACATAATTCCAATAGTTAGAAGATATGCTCACAACGAACAAACAGTCCAGACGTTAGAAGATATGCTAAGAGCACGCATCATGGATTTCAAAGGGAACTGGGATGAACATTTACCATTGGCATAATTCACCTACAACAACAAGCTTACCACGAAGCATCGACATGTTACCACGAGGCATCAGTCGCGGCGTAAAGTGCGTAACTCCACCGTCTTTGGGATGAAGTCGGTGAAGGTCAACTATTAGGACCGGAATAGCTACAACAAACTACTGAGGTTGTCAAACTCTTCAGGACAAGATTGGTATCTACTCAAGACAGACAGAAGAAATATGTTGATCAACACAGACAAGGTCGTGAGTTTGATGTAGGAAATTTCGTGTTCTTAAAAGTTTCTCCTTGGAAGGGGAAGATCCATTTTGGTAAAAAGGGAAAGCTAAGCCCGAGGTTTTTTGGACCCTTCGAGGTGCTATGAAGAATAGGAGAAGTGGCTTACGAGGTAGCTCTATCTCCAGAGTTGGAACACGTTCACAATATTTTTCATGTTTCGGTGTTACGATCGTATAAACCCGATTACAAGCATGTAATTGAGTACGAACCATTACAGTTTGATAGGGACTTATCTTACGAGGAAATTCCTATCCAGATAGTTGACAGGAAAGAACAAGCGCTCAGGAATAAAGTAATACTTTCCGTGAAGGTGATATGGAGGAACCACAATGCTAAAGAAGCTACATGGGAACTCGAAGATAAAATGATGAAGAACTACCCTGAGTTATTTGTTTAATCTGTGTCTTCGATTTTGGGGACAGAATCCTTGTAAGAAGGGAATAATGTGACGAATGATTTGTTTGAGTTGTTATTCCGGGGACAAAATCCTTGTAAGGAGGGAAGGATGTAAAAATCCAGAATTTTAAATTATAATTCCAAATATTTATTGAATTATATAAATATTTTAATTGATGTGTTTATTGTTGAATAAATATTTGTTTAATGGGATTTGATTTGATTATTTATTTGTTAAATAAATAATCTATGAGATAAGGAAATTAATTATTAAGAGATAATATTCTAATTTAAATTAATAATTAATTAGAGAGTTTATAATGATTAAATGAATTATTATTATGTTATTATAATTTGATTTTGTAATTAAAGTGATATGTTAATTTATTAAATAAAATTATAATTATAAGGAAAATTATAATATTGTTGTATAAAACTATATGATAAATGAGTTATTAGCATAAATTAAAAGAGTTCTAAATTTGGTATGAACTCCGATTGAAAAATAAAATAAAATCTGACCGGACATGTTTTATTAAAATGAGCATAACATTTTCATACGAACTCTAATTGATGTGATTCAAGATGATCTGGAACTAAGAAGAGTAGACCTATAACTTTTATTCTTTAAGTTTTGCAATTTGATGTCGTTATTAAGGGTCAAAATGGCCATCTTTAGGACTATTGTGCATTTGGAGACCATCTGAGGGCGTCAGGATGCACGAATGCAGTAGTCCTTTGTGTGTTGGTGTAACCTAATCTAAAGAGAATGAAAATATGTTGAACATGTAATAGGATGTTGTACCAAGTTGTTATGTGTATATGGTGCAATGGCATGATAATTTAATTAGTTGTAATAGAGCTAAAATGTGATGCTCATGAAAAGATGTGATGTTGTTTAAACTTAAACTTAGTTAGTGAGCTATACTAAAAGTGGAAAAGAAACTCATGAAGCTAATATTAGTGTAACTAATGATCAGTATTGTCAATACATATGGTATGTGTAGGATTTGTGGTGAACGTGAGTAGTGATTGTTTAACCTATACACGAGACAAGTTCTCTAACTCTACTTTTACTATTGTGCAAGTGCTTAAACCTTATTGATGCATTGAACAAGTTCCTAAACCTACTTATATAGCTATTTTAACTTGATTATGTTCATGCAAACTCTTCAACCTAACTCTTACTTTGAGAAGGATTCCTATCTTTAGTTTTGTTTATTATTACGCAAGTTCTTAAATTCTGTTATTCTTATATTGAACAAGTTTTATTCCTCAACTTGTTATTAATCATGCACGTTCATTAACTCACTTCTTTTATTGAGTAAGATTAATAGCCTTAACTTATTATTTTTCAAGCAAGGTTTGTTATAATATTCAATGCCTATGTTTTCTAGTTCATTTCTAAATCATGATTTCGATGTACAATGTTGATTGACTTATAATTCATGACCATTTCATATCATATTGTTATCGAGCACTTGAAGTGATATCAAACTATATTGATTCAACTATTCCTTAGTTGATGTTCGTTGAACTCTAAATTACCTTGAAGCTTATCCAAACCAAACTTCCTTTGGTGCAGACTCGTATGTTAAAATTGAGATGAACAACCCTATTATAGGGGATTATTTATGCACATCGTTTAGATGTTTGTGCACAATACATTGTACGAAGGGCTGATTCTCCTAAGTACGAGATGTCGCTACAGTCTTATGACTGTTTAAGTTTAAGTTGAAAGAATACTTATAACTTTGGACATAGTTCGTGGTCTTGTGACCCTCAGATACATATATTTCAAATTCTATTTCCTGATTATCATTGATAGAGCATATTATTCAGTTCTATTGAGCTTATTAACTTGGCAGTTGTTATGATATTTTTATTTCATTGTCAATTCAAGTGAGCATTTGTTTTCTCACTCTTGCTTATATAACCATTACAGCTAAAGTTGAGAAGGTCGATGAACCTACCACCAGTAAAGGAAAAAGAAAGATGAACAAGTGTTGAAGACTTGTAAATCTGTTGATTTCTATATTGTCAGACTTTGTTTTAATTGTTGAGATGTAATTATTTTATATTCCGCACTTGATGTTTGCTTTTAAAGGTTAGATAACCTGGGAGATTGTATTAAACTTATTGATGTAATCCTTTAATGGGAAGGTTTATTGTTAATCTTTATTATATTTGGGTAGTTAAAAATGAATGTTTAGTCAGTGAACACCAAATCTTGTGGGAATGAAGTACCCAGATTTGGGGGTGTCACACTGATAAAACACCTCAACATTAATTCCTCCATTTATATCCTCATAAAATAAATATTTTCTTATCATATAAATCAATAATTAATTATTCACAAATAACATTACAGAATCATAATAATGACAACTAGGTTGTTCCTAGGAAAGAGGGGGCTTTCCGATAAGGATTTCTCCTTACTGGCGCACAATTAGGTGACCAAACCCCTTTCCTAGACAGAACTTCCTTAGACATTGCCAATAATGCTATCTAATAATATTATTCAAATCATATGAATTATTGATCTGATAATGAGAAATAATGTGCAGTGACAATTATTGAATCAATAATATAAAATATCAACGTAACAATTATTGAATCAATAAAATAAAATATTGAACACTAATTACTGTAACAATTATTTAGTAGTGACTTCTTACGTAAGAATCAATAATTAGAATTATTGTGCAATACCGTGTGTTACTGTATTTTAACCACCGGGTATTCCAACAGTTTTAACAGTAACAATTACATCATTATTTATTAAAAAACTAATACTTGTCATTTTCTTCATTCGACAGTTTTCCGTTATGGGGCCCACAAATGGTGCGCCGTCGTACGAATATTCCCCGATAACAAGAATATTCCACGACCAAACGAATATTCCCCGACAACAATGAATATTTTATAACCACTTGCTTATTTAAAATATTTGCGCATTTTACCCATAACTAACCAAATTAATCGAATCAACCCCTTACTATTTCAAAATAATAAATAGAGGAAATTCCATTCTATTCATAAAAGTTGGGGTCTTACAACCTCTCCTCCTTATGAAATTTCGTCCTCGAAATTAACGTACGTACCTGGTGTTTCAAAAAGGTGAGGATACCTCGCTTTCATTTCTGATTCTAACTCCCAGGTTATTTCCTCAATGGCATGTTCCTCTACAAAACTTTAACTTGTGGTATAACCTTTGTGCGTAGGACATGCTCCTTCCTATCTAAGATCTTGACAGGTACCTTCTCGTACGTTAAATCTTTGGCTATCTCGTCTGGTTCTAACTCAATAATGTGGTTTGGGTCTTTCACATATTTAAGAAGCATAGATATGTGAAAAATATTATGAACACGAGACATGCTTGGAGGTAATGCGAGTCTATAGGCCACATTTTCTACTCGGTCAAGAATCTCAAATGGATCAACTTCTTCTCTTCCTGAATTGAGCTTTCCTCTCTTCCTGAATCTTGTAACTCCCTTCCATGGAGCAATACGTAACAATACATGATCCCCAATATTAAATTCCACGTCCTTTCGATGAAGATCCGTAAACTCTTTTGTCGATCATGTGCCGTTTGTATACGTTGTCGGATCATTTGGATCTTTTCTGTAGTCATATGTACCAACTCTGGTCCCAACAATGTTTCTTCACCCACCTCATCCCAACATACTGAAGAGCGACACTTTCGTCCATACAATGCTTTGAATGGAGCCACACCTATACTTTCTTGATAACTGTTATTATAGGAGAATTCCACCAATGGTAAGTACTTATCCCAACTTCCGTTGAAGTCTAGAATAAAAAGTCTCAATAGATCTTTAAGAGTTTGAATAGTCCTTTCTGATTGCCTATCCGTTTGAGGATGGTATGCCGAATTGAATCATAAATCCGTGCCCATAGATTTCTGCAAACTGACCCAAAATCGTGAAGTGAATCTTGGGTCTCGATCAGAAACTATGGATACCGGCATATCATGTAATCTCACAATCTCATTTATGTATATAGGAGCAAGGCGTTCAAGTGAATAAGTTTCTCGTATAGGTAAGAAATGAGCAGACTTGGTTAATTTATCGACAATAACCCAAATTGCATCTATATCTTGAGAAACCTTGGGAAGACCAGTAACAACATCCATGTTAATGTGGTCCCACTTCCATTTTGGAATCTCAAGTGGTTGCAATGGACCTTTTGGTACTTGATGCTCTGCCTTGACACATTGACAAGTTAAACCTCTTAAGATAAACTCTGCGATATCTCTCTTCATATTGCTTCACCAAAATATATGTTGAAGATCACGATACATTTTGGTACTTCCAGGATGGATTGAAAACGGTGTGTTATGTGCCTCCATCATGATTTTGTACTTCAAATCAGAGTCGTTAGGAACACAAAGTCTGGAGTTGACTTGAAGTAATTCCTTCTTCATCAATTCTTGCTTCTAGAATAACACCTTCTTGTACTTTCTTATTAATACACATCAGCTCTGGGTCTATGGCTTGAACAACTTTAACTTTATCGATTAAAGTCGGTTCTACTTGTATATTTGATATCATCACGTGGGTACTTGGAGCCTTTAACTCTATCTCCATCTTTTGTAAATCACACAATATGGGCCTTTGTGTTGACAACATCGCACTTGTACTCGCATACGATCTTCTACTCAATGTGTCAGCTACCACGTTAGCTTTTCCAGGATGGTATTGAATTGTATGGTTGTAATCTTTCAATAGCTCGAGCAAACGTCGTTGCCGTATGTTAAGTTCCTTTTGGGTGAAGAAATATTTGAGGCTTTTATGATCTGAATATATCTCCAATTTCTCCCCATACAGGTAGTGCCTCTAGAACTTTAACGCGAAAACAACTGCTGCCAACTCTAGATCATGAGTAGGATAATTCCTCTCATATTCTTTGAGTTTCCTTGGGGCATATGCTATGACTTTCCCATGGTTCATAAGAACACATCCTAAACCTTTGCCTGAAGCATCGCTGTAAATGACAAATCCCTCCGAACCTGATGGTATTATCAGAACAGGTGCCGAAATAAGTCTCCTCTTGAGTTCTTGGAAACACTTCTCACATTCCTAGCTCCATATGAATTTTGTATCTTTTCGAGTTAGCTGAGTTAATGGAGTAGCGATTTGAGAAAATCCTTCCACGAATCTCCGATAATAACCAGCTAAGCCCAGAAAGCTACGTACTTCGATTATGGATTTAGGTTACTCCCAACTTTGTATTGCTTAAATCTTTGTCGGGTCAACTCATATTCCATACTTCGATACCACGTGCCCAAGAAATGCTACTTCTTAAAGCCAGAACTCACATTTCATCAAATTGGCATATACCTTATTTTCATGAAGCTTTTGGAGTATCAGCCTCAAGTGGTGCTCATGATCTTCACGACTTTGGGAATAGATAAGGATGTCATCAATAAAGAACACCACAAAATGATCCAAATATTCCTTGAATACTCGGTTCATCATATCCATGAAAGTCGCATGAGCATTAGTTAATCCAAAAGACATGACTAGGAATTCGTAATGCCCGTACCGAGTCCTAAAAGCAGTCTTTGGAATGTCATCAGTTTTAATTTTTAACTGATGATATCTGGAACGAAGATCAATTTTTGAGAAGAATATAGCACCTTACAACTGGTTAAACAGGTCATTAATGCAAGGTAGTGGGTACCTATTTTTGATGGTGACATGGTTCAACTCCCGATAGTCAATGCAAATTCGCATACTCCCATCTTTCTTCTTTACGAATAAAACATGAACACCCCAATGAGATGTACTAGGACGAATGAAACCAATATCCAACAACTCCTGTAGTTGGGTTTTTAACTCCTGAAGTTCAATAGGAGCCATTCGATATAGGGTTTTGGAAATGGGTTTTGTACCGGGTTCAAGGTCGATACAAAATTCGATATCATGCTCTGGGGGTAGGCCAAGAAGTTCTTCAGGAAATACGTCAGGAAATTCACTAACAACAAAAATATTATTCAAATCTGACTTATTTTTGTTTAAATCAATGACATGGGCTAAGAAAGCTTGACATCCGTTTTTCAATAAATGAAAGACTTTATGGTTTGTTATGACATTGATTGACTTTAGGGGTTTGGTTGCTTGAATTCGCATAACAAGTATGTTAGGAATATGAAAACTAAAGACCTTATGAAAATAATCAATTTTGGCATGATGAGTAGTTAACCAATCAATCTCTAAAATCACATCAAATGCAAGTATCTTTAAAGAGATGAGATCAACAGGTAATGTGATGGTCTCAACTTGAATCAAACAAGATTTATAAATAGTGGATTTAATAAAAGTTTCTCCTAACGGAGTTTCAACAGATAAGTCAAAGTCTAATTTCTCAAGGGTCAAGTTCAAACATTGAGCACAAGTAGGAGAGATAAAAGAATGGGTAGAACCAGTATCTAATAAGGTATAAAATTTGCAAGAGTTTATGATTAGCTTACCCGTGATCACCTCGTTCAGGTTCCTCATGTTTTGGGCAGTCACGACAAATGCTCTCCCTTGAACCATTGACTTTGACTTGTCCGGGACAACCTTTGAAGTCACCATCCCCGCTGGACTTGGTTTCACTACAGGACAATCTCGAGCTATATGATATTCCTTTTCATAGTTATAACACATCTTGAATTGTTATGGGCAGTTTGGGCTGATGTGTCCCTCTTTCCCGCATTTATAACATATGATCGGTGGTCGTTTTCCTCCCCTAGAAATAGTTGATGCTAGTGCTGACGTCTTGACATTGTCATTATTGTACCTTCTCTTTTTTGAAATCTCCCCCCGACTCGATTCTTCTACTATCATGGCCACGATTACCACCAGAGTTGTTACCGCTTTTATCCGGATATTTTCATCCCTGTCATTACTCCGATGACTGCTGCCACCGATACAACCCTGGTTGTGGTCCCCCGGTTGAACATACTCATTATCACGCTCTAATAATTAAGCCATGTTCACAACATCTGAATATAGAGAAAATTTGTGAGAAATGAGGTATTGACGAATTTTGAGTTTCAAACCTCTCAGAAACATCCGCGTCATACGTTCCTCATTCTCTACCAAATGAGGTGCAAACCTGGATAACTCTGCGAACTTGGTCTCGTACTGGGACACAGTCATGTTGTTATGTTCTAGTTTGATAAACTCTACCTCCTTCATATGATGAATACTTTCAGGAAAATACTTTTCATTGAATAGTTTCTAGAACGCTTCCCAAGACATATTGAGTGCGGTAGGCTGGGTACGCTTCACAAATTTCCACTAGTAATCTGCGTCACCACGGAATATAAAGGTGGCGAATGGAACCTTCTGTTCCTCCATGCATCCCAAGACATCAAATATCTTGGTAATTTTCTTAGCCCACGTTTCCGCCTTGATTAGATCCGGCTTTCCCAAAAATTCTGGCAGTCCCAACTCCTTGAATTACTTAGCAGTGACCAGCTGTGAGTTAAAAGCAGTCTTTGGAATGTTATCAGTTTTAATCTTTAACTGATGATATCCAGAACGAAGATTGATATTTGAAAAGAATTTAGCACCTTGCAATTGGTCAAACAGATCATCAATGCGAGGTAACGGGTACCTATTTTTGATGGTGACATGATTCAACTCCTGATAATCAATACAAAGTCGCATACTCCCATCTTTTTTCTTTATTAATAGAACATGATCAACCAAAGGAGATGTACTAGGACAAATGAAACTGATGTCTAACAGTTCTTGTAGTTGGGTTTTTAACGCTTGAAGCTCAATAGGAGCCATTCAATATGGGGTTTTGGAAATGGGTTTTGTACCGGGTTTAAGGTGAATAAAAAATTCAATTTCACGCTCTGGGGATAGGCCAAGAAGTTCTCTGGTAATACGTTAGGAAATTTATTAACAATAGAAATATCATTCAAATCTGACGTATTTTTATTTAAATCCGTGACATGGGCTAAGAGAGCTTGACATTCGTTTTTCAATAAACAAATGGCTTTATGGCTTGATATAACAGTGATTGACTTTAGTGGTTTGGTTGCTTGAATTCGCATAATAGGTTGGTTAGGAATATGAAAGCTAATAACCTTACGAAAATAATCAATTTTATCATGATGAGTAGTTAACCAATCAATCCCTAAAAACACATCAAATGCAAGTATTTTCAAAGTGATGAGATCAACAGGTAATGTGAGGGTGCCAATTTGAATTAAACAAGATTTATAAACATTGGATGTAATGAAGGTTTCTCCCTACGGAGTTTCAACAGATAAGTCAATGTCTAATTTCTCTTGAGTCAAATTTAAACATTGAACGCAAGTCGGTGAAATAAAAGAATGGGTAGAACCGGTATCAAATAAGGTATAAACTTCTCAAGAGTTTATGATTAGCTTACTCGTGATAACTTCGTTTGGGTTCCTCACTTTTTGGGAGGTCACGACAAATGCTCTCCCTTGAACTACCGGCTTTGACTTGTCTGGGACAACCTTTGGTGTCACCATCCCAGCTGGACTTGAGTTCACTACACGACAAAATCGTGCTAGGTGACCTTCCCTTCTGCAATTAAAACACACTTTGGGTTGCTGCGTACAGTTTGGACTGATGTGTCCCTCCCCTCCGAATCTATAGTATACGACCAGTGGTCACTCTCCTTTATTAAAAACAGGTGCTGCTTTCTTTCCATCATTATTGAACCTTCTCTTTTTGAAATTTCTACTTGACTCATTTCTTCTATTATCTTGGCCAGGGTTACAATCGAAGTGGTTACCATTTCTGGCATGATCTTTAGTGCGGAAAGTTGAGTATGTTTTACAGATTTCCACCAATAATGTGACAACTAGAGAATTTAGACAATTTAGTAAAATCTTAAATGATGGAATTAAGGTCAAATAATAGACCTAAAAAGAAAATAAGTGTATGTGTTTGATATTTTTGAGATGAAATTTTGAGGATTTCAAAATTTTGTGAAGGATTTAGGTGAATTATTCAGGATTAAGGATATATGTGAATATGTTCTGTGAATATGGTTATTTACGTGTACAGTATGTGGTTAAGGGTTGACCAGATAAATTTTATCAGTGTCAAACCCTAGTATTATATTAAGAACGACAACGTTTTGTTTGAAAACCCTAACATCTGATAAGAAACCCTAGAAACCGGTTCTAGAAACCCTAAATTCAGTTTCGGAAATTCGAAACCCTAATTCGGAAATTGGAAACCCTAATCTGGGAACTTAACGGAGAATTATAATACTTAAGTGCTATTAATTATAATATTAATTAGGGTAAAACTTAATTAATTAGCAAACCCTAATTTCAAACTTTTGAACCCTAATTATATGTCGAGAAACCCTAATTTAAAATCTGGGATTTCTAAACCCTAATTAGGAAACCCTAATCCTAATTAGTAAGCCTTAATGTGCTTGATAACAATTAATGTAATTAGTAATCACTAATTATATTTTTATTCTCTATTTTGAAAATCCTAATTAGAAAATTATGGGAACTAAAGTTTAAAACCTAAGGGTTAGAACCTTAGGGTTAAACCCTAAGGGTTTGTAAATTGTCTAGTATGCCATCAAAATCACATGAACAATGACTAAAATGCCCTGTCTCATTTCTTTATTTAGTAACTTGTAGAATTGGGCAAGACTTTAGTTGTTCACCAACTAATTGGACTTGGTGACTCAAAACCCTAACAACTCAGCCTAGATCAGCAGCTAGGTAAGCAACATACATTGCATTTATATAATATAAGCGATTAAAGAGAGAAAAAGTCTACAAAAGTTGATCATTTGCATTCAAACACTTAACTCATTCTCTCTCTCACCAAACCTTCGAAATACACAAGTATTTCAGTCTCTAAACCAACCTTTTGATCATCAAGATCATGATCAGAGATCAGAGTCAAAGGATTTGAGCTTAGAAGGTATAAACCCTAAATCATGTGATTCATGTTATTTGTTGTAATTGGTTGTTTAAAGTTATGTATTAAGGTGTCTTTAAGTGATCTGGGTTGATAGATCATAGATCTATAACACTTAGATGCACGAATCTAGCATTTTTAGAAATCTGGAAAAATTGAAAAATAAGGTCTGACAAGCAAATGTCAGAGCCTCTAGATTCTTCTGTGTTAGATGTTTATGGTGTTTTATGTTATGAATCTATAGTATGCCATGTGGTATTTGTTCTGCAATTTGAATCACGGTCATAGCATGTCTAGATCGTAAGTTGCAAGCGGTCAAAAGGCGTTGACCGACCACGAAAATTTGAATCTGGGTAACCCAGATTTCCCAGCAGTCGTCTGACAACATTTAGTAGGCCTTAGATCTTGTAGTGTTTTATGTTTTTGGTCGTGTTGTTGTTTTGATGTTGGAGGCGGGTATATGAACTACCAATCTATGCTTTTAGATCACTCAAATCCGTAACCGAATCGTAGAAATTTGTGGTCAAACCACCATTGACCAACTGACCTTATGAAGATCTGGGTAACCCAGAATCTTCGAGAAATATTTCCTGACCAGTAGTTTGACCAGCCTTGATCTTGCACATGTGTTGTTGGTAGACTGATATAAGATCGTATACATGTACTTTGACATCCCTACTTCATGACTGAACTAATAAAACGTCCTTAGCAAGCCTGGAAATTAGGGATTTAAAGGCTCAAATGTGGTACCTCGATTGTTCTTCAATTTCTGGAAAACCCAGAAATTGAAGAACAGTTTCTGACATGACTTGTGAGGCATATATGTCACTGATTTGTTGTTGGATGGCCATAATATTGATTTATAATCATAGTATTACACTTAGACTACATGCTAAGTATCATTAGCTGCCCATAAAATATATGGATCATAGATTAATTTTTGGTCAAACCAAGGCCCTCGAACTCTGACATGGTTTTCTGGGTTTGCTGTTGAAGCTCAAGAACATGCTCAAGAACACCTATAGTGATTTGCCTGCCAGCTATAGGGCCCTTTATGCATAATTAATCAATGAAAAATTATTAATTAATTAAATAAAAAAATGGTTTTTAATTATGAAAAATACAAAATGAATTCCTAAAAAATATTTAAAGTCCTAAAATTAGTTTTTAATTATTTTAAGTATATTTGAAAAATATTTAATATTTTTAGAATATAAAAGGTATTTAATTTATTTAATTATAATATTAAATAAATTTTTAAAAATGGTTTTAATTCATGAAAAATCATGAAAAAATTATATTATGATATTAGAAAATATTTTAAGTTATTTTTGATGACTTTTAATATTTTAGATGAATTTCATTAATAATATATTATTAATGGTAATTAATTTATTTAATAAATATATTAAATAAATTATGGAAAAATAGAATTAATGTTTTAAAATTATATAAAAATGATTTAAGCGTAAAATATTTTAATTTATAAAATATAACTTTTGATATTTTTTGACATGAAAATATTAATATTTTAATATTAAAAGTAATTATCTGATAATGTATGTAAGTGTTTAAAATCATATAAATATGATTTTAAGGTATTAAAATATTTTTAATATTATGTAATGATTTTCATTAATATTCAATAATAAATAAATATTAATGATAAAGGAATATTGTGGTATTTAATTCATATAAATACGATATAAATGATTAAAAAATTATGATAAATGGTAATAATTACTTGAAAATTATTACGACCTTATGAAAAATAATTTGACTTATAAGAAAATTATCTAAGATATTGTTAAGTGTTTAGGCAGAGTTTAATTGAACTTAAACTCGATATTTGTTCGACTAGACCGTCGGGATGATAGAATTGTGTCGGTTTTAACTCGGACTGAAATAATTTGACTTGATGCTATGTCTTATGTGTGTTATAGACTGATAGGGTTGTGTGTTATGTGTTTAGGTTATTCTATGTATATATATATATAATAGTATTATATTATGATGATATTATTCTAATATTGGAGATCTATATTACTAATATTAGGTCTTCGGATAAAAGCGTTATAAATTACGTAGCGGTAATCAACGGTTCAGACAAGTTTTTCTTAACTCTACTAAGAGTTGTTTCATTCAGATATGCTTATGGTTAATCATTGCTGATTGCCATGTAGAATTGTACTTTCGTATATATTGCATGTATAAGTCGGTATGAAAGGTCGATCACCTTCATTACCGCTCTCGGTCCGTATATATTTGTTCATGTTTAATACTTGTTCACTTAAAAGTTTGTTTGCATGCTTAATTCACAACTATATTGATGAATTATAGCCACTTTATTATTCGTACTCTTTCAATCATGATATATCCTTATATAAATTTAAAACTTATTGGGCAACTTTCATGCTCACCCTTGCTATATCATGATAAACATTGTAGATAAGGCGAATACATTCGGATACAGGGAAAGGATAAAGACAGTTCCAGCTTAAAGTAAATGTGTTCGATTAGATTTGTAATAGTATTGTATGATATTAATGTTAGGTGTTAGACAAGTTATGAATTGTGTATAAGTTAAGGTTACTCGACCTTGGGGAATAGTGTGTAATGTATTGTATAAACAATTTATGTTTATATCTTCTGCAAATAGTTATAGAATGATTGTACCAGATCCGTGGTGATTTAGGACCCGAATTTGGGGCTATCACAAATAATCTGCCTCTCTTCGCAACATGAAGGTGTCAAAGGGAACCTTTTGCTCCTCAGAATATCCCAAGACATCAAATATCTTATTGATCTGCTTAATCCACGTCTTTGCCTTAAGTGGTTCTAGCTTTCCCAAAAACTCCGGTGGTCCCAGCTCTTTGAATTGCTTAGCAGTGACCAACCGTGAGTTGCCATTATTTCCACCTTCATTTTGAACATGAGTCTCTCTCACTTGGCGTTGCATGAATTACAGAAAGCTCCTAAACATCCCGTAGTTCATCATTTAGTCGGTGTTATTATTTACATGAGAATTATTGCCTTCCTCATGCACATTATCCTGGTTTTTGATCGGTGGTGACTCAACGGTCTCATGTGCTCCATTGCTTATCTCAATATTTTCGTATGCCATTTTCAAACACTGCCACAAAATAAGAGTTAATTGACATGCCACATATTATCCCTATACTCTGATCGACTAATTAAATAACAAATAAACTTAGGTAGGTCATACTAGCGAAGGATTTACCTGTCTCTCCCCTCCTAGTTCTAGCCTCAAATCTCCACCAGGGATCATATCCCTAAGCTATGATACCAACTGTGACGTCCCCAAAATAGGTATACATAACCCATTCTAAGTCGCCAAATACTTGGTACATAATTTAAATACAAACTTAATTTATACCATCACTCCATTCCTCGACTAGTCTCAGCTATATTCTCATTTCCTGAATAGAACAGTGAAAGAAAAGGGTGAGCTCAACTAGCCCAGTAAAGAATATTATGACTAAGATAATGTAGAATAAATTATCCTTAGCCTTCAACAAGATAAAAACTGATAGAATACAATAGAAAACAAGTTTAACTACAGTGGAACAAGCAATCCATTAGAAGATTCAAATAGAACATGATATGTGATGCCCCCAAAATAAGTATATACCACCCATTCTGAGTCGCCAAATACATGGTACAAAATTTAAATACAAACTTAATTATACAACTGTCGTGTAACATAAGCTGAGAGTTTTAACACGAATATTGCCTCGTAGACAATATCCAAACTCAAATAGAGTCCTCATTATAATTATTATCACACTATTTTATAAAATATTGAGCACTATTACAGCCACCATCTCGGACCGTCACTCCATTCCCCGACTAGTCCCAACTATATTCTCATTTTCTGAAGAGAATAATGAAAGAAAATGGTGAGCTCAACTAGCCCAGTAAAGAATATTATGACTAAGATAATGCAGAATAAATTATCGTTAGCCTTAAACAATGTTAAACTGATAGAATACAATAGACAACAAGTTTAACTATAGCGAAACAAATAATCCATTAGAAGAGTCAAATAAAGCATGATATCTACTATCTTCTGTAAGACCCCGAATTTTATGAAATGAAAGTATTCAATTTTCTTATAATTATTATTTTATTTTGTAAATGGTTAAATTGATAAAAGGTTAAAGTTAAGGGTGATATGTGAATTTTTTTGCAAATTATGCAAGTTGTTATATAATATTTGTTTGGTCAGGGAATATTCTTTTTGTCGGGGAATATCCGTGCGATGGGACAATCATTGGTGGACCCCACAACGGAAGTATTATTGTAGTTAGAAAATGACAGAATTATCTTTTTATAAAAATAACGACAAAAGTGTTACCGTTAAAACTGTTGAACTACCCGGTAGTAAAAGTGCAGTAATACGCGTGGTTGCATAGTAGCACACGGTATTGATTATTGATGCTTACGTGAGAAATCACTTAGTTATACTCAATTATTGCTACAGTAAGTGCTGCATCATATCTCTCATATTATTGATTCAATTATTGTCACAGTATCATCTGCATAATATGTTATATTATTAAATCAATAATTGAGAAGACAAAGTTATTCATATTATTATTTGCAATATTGACAATGTCTAGAAGTTCTGTCAAGGAGAGGTTAGGTTATCTAATTGCATGCCAATAAGGAGAAATCCTTATCGGAAAGCCTCCTCTTTCCTGGGAACGACCTGGTTGTTAAATATTGTGAATTATAATATTAATGATGAATAAGTTCGTGTTGATTAAAGATAAAATTGATAGTTCCATTGTGTTGGAATTATTAGTGTTATTGAAAATTGACATTTATTTCGATAATAATTGATGTCTGGAGGTTATATTGACCAATCGGGTAATTAACCGGATAAATGAGCAATTAATTTCTATTGATTCACATGATTATAACTATTTGTTCATATATGTGTACTATTGATTCACATTCATTTACTATTAGGGGAGTTGGTGCAAGTTTGATAATACTTGCATGACTAAGTTAAAAATGGAGGTATAGATGGAGGAACTATACTGTAATTCGTATTTTCACATGTCTAGAACTATTGAGTCACATGATTTACTATTGATTCACATGATTTACTATTAGGGGAGGTGGTGCAAGTTTGATAATACTTGCAGGACTAAATTAAAAATGAAGGAAAAGAGGAAGGAATTATACTGTAATATTTTGAGCCCCAAAATGTGCAATTATTGAAACTATATTTTCCTATAAATAGAAGCTCATTCTTCCTTCCTTTCTTACCAATTCACTATAGCTATAGAGCAATTATTATAGAGAAATTATAGAGAGAAAGAAGAAGAGAAGTCTCACCTCACTATTCCAAAGATCCAGCTTTTCTTCTAAGGTAAGAGGTATTATTCTTCGTATTCATGAAGAGAATTATTTTCTTTCAATACTCAGAAGAGTCGTTATTCCATTCTTTATTATTATGTTGAATAACCTATCTGCATAAGTACCGTGATACATGGTGAAATTCTTCCGTTATTCCATTCTTTATTATTCATTGGAATAACTCCGTCTGTAAGGCCTATCGCATGCCTCGTGAATTCTTTTGTTATTCCATTCTTTATTATTATGTTGGAATAACTCATCATTCATGGCTTATCGTGATGCCTCGATGAATTCTCGTTGTTATTCCATTTATTATTATTCGTTGAATATCCTGCCTATAATGAATTACGCACTTACCGTTCCGCTTCTTTATTATTCTCGTTGGAATATCCTATCTCAATGGATTACGCATGACCAGTTTCGCTTTTTATTATTCTCGTTGGAATATCCCGTCTGCATGCATTATGCATGACCTGGTTCCATTCTTTATTATTCTGTTGGAATAACCTGTCTATGTGGATTACCGTATGCATGGTGAATGATCTTTCGTATTCAATTTTTTATTAAATTATGGAAATGATCTGTCTACGTGGATTACCATATGGCGGGTGAAAATCCATTTACAGTTTCGTATCTTCCATTATACTCGTATGAGATATCATTTCTTTTGTACTCGTCATGGAATATCATTTTCTTTGGTATTTTTTTTACGAGTTACTATTCATGAGTTACTATTCACTTTGCTACATTATTCACTCTAGAATTATTCACTTTGTATTCGGTACTTTTCGCGTGTTTTAGTACTATTCACAAGTTATTATTCACCCATTACTATTCCCTCTAGTATCATTCACTCAAGTATTCGGGACACTTTTTTGTGTCGTGTACTATTCACTTGGGTACTATTCCTCAAGTACTATTCATTGTAGTACTATTCACCCAAAAAATATATTTCTTTTCCTCATTCAAATTATTTTTGGTACATGAATATTGTTCTAGAATTTTACTCCACAAAGCAAAGATTATGTTGACAATTTGAATATTTTTAAACTCGGATAAATTTAAAGTCTTTAATATTTATCCTTGATTTCATTGATTAATGCTTATATCATTGTCATCATCCTCATGCTTATATTGTGATGAAAGTCATCTTTGGCTTACGTGTATAGATGGACTATTGATTATTAGTTTTATAGTTGTATATCTTTGGCTTACGTGCAAAGATGGACATGTGTATTACATGATCATAACCACTGGTGATAATAACGAATATCCTCGGCTCGTAGTGTATGGATAATTCGATGATGTGATTAAGCGTGATCATGACCATTAGTTAACAAATTGAATGTCTTTGGTACCGTAGAAAGTAAATCGACAAACAATTGATTGGTATGATCATGACCATTGGTTTTATAGTTGAATATCTTTGGCCCGTAGTGCAAAGGTAGACAACTGATTGGTATGATCATTATTATTACATTTGAATATCTTTAGCCTTTGGGGTAAGGATATTAAGTAAACGTTCTATTAATCCTTTGTGGCAAGGAGGAACTGTCGATTTACATGATTATAAATATGAATTGTGGATTTAACTATAATCTTTGGTGGCTCAGGTGAAGACAGGTGATGAGAGTTCTTTTTTTGTATATAATAGAGAACTGTTGATGAGTATTACAAGAATGAAATATTAACGATGGACTTTTAATCTAGAAGAGATAGTAGACATTATGTTCTACTTGACTCTTTTAATGGATTGCTTATTCCGCTGTAGTTAAACTTGATGTTTATTATATTCTATTAGTTGTTATATTGTTGAAGGCTAAGGATAATTTATTCTGCATTATCTTAGTCATAATATTTCTTACTGGGCTAGTTGAGCTCACCCTTTTCTTTCACTGTTCTCTTCAGAAAATGAGAACATAGCTGGGACGAGTCGGGGAACGGAGTGACGGTCCGAGATGGTTGTTTTAGCAGTCCTCACTACTTAGTGTGATAATAAGTGTAATGAGGATTGAATTTGAGTTTGTATATTGTCTATGAGGCAATATTCATGTAAACTCTCAGCTATGTTTTGTCGTATTTTTACACGACAGTTGTATAATTAAGTTTGTAGTAGAGTTCTGTAGTGTGATATTTGGCGACCCAAGATGGGTGATGTATGACCGTTTTGGGGGCGTCACAGTTGGTATCAAAGCTTAGGGATATGATCCCTGGCTGAGATGTTAGACAAGAACTAGGAGGGGAGAGACAGGGAATTCCTTTGCTAGTATGACCTACCTAAGTTTATTTGGTATTTAATTAGTCGGTCAGAATATAGGGATAATATGTGATATGTCAATTAACCCTTGTTTTGTGGACAAAGTTGTTTGAAAATGGCATCCGAAAGTGTTGAGATCAAAGAAGGAAGCACATGAGACCGTTGAGTCACCAACGATCAATACCCAGGATAATGTGCAACATGAAGACAATAATCCTCAGGTAAATAACAACACCGTCCCACTTTGCCACCTTTGTGTTGCGTGAAGAGGCAGATTACTGGTGGGAATCTGTAAAACGTACCCAACCTAACGCACGCAAGATGTCTTGGGAGAAGTTCCAAGAACTGTTCAACGACAAGTACTTTCCTGAAAGTATTCGTCACATGAAGGAGGTAGAGTTCATCAAGCTTGAGCAAAACAATACGACCGTGGTGGCGCAAAGACGGTTAAGCTAAGTTTGCACGAGTTGTCTCGGTTTATCGCCCACTTGGTTGATAATGAAGAGAGAGAATGACGCAGATGTTTCTAAGAGGTTTGAAACCCGATATACGCCCATACCTCATTTCTAACAAACTTTGTTTATATTCAGATTTTGTTAATAGGGCTCAGTTATTGGAGCGCGATAATGAGTCAGCACAACCAAAAGGTAACGAGCAACAACAAGATAATAATCGTATTGTATGGCAACGACCCATCTAACAATGATAACCATCTTGGGGAAATTATCATGCCAAGAATGGTAACCACTTCGGTGGTAATCATGGCCAAGATAATAGAAGTGTAAGTTTCTAGAAGAGGAGATTCAATAATAATGGAAAGACGCCAAAGACCAAAGACCATGTTGTTAAGGAAGGAGAGCGATCACGGTCGTATGTTACAAATGCGAGGGAGGGACATATCCATCCAAACTGTGGTGATGCAAAATTAAAACATGTTACAATTATAGAAAAGAAGGTCACCTAGCCCAGCTTTTGTCGCGCACCAAAGTCAAGTCCAAATTGGGCGGTGGCACCAAAGGCGATACTGGACAAAACAAAGTCGGGTGGTTTTTCAGAAGAGCGTTTTTCGTGACTTCTCAAAAAAGCGAGTAACCCAAACGGTTAAAGACATGTTAGTTAATTATAAATTCTTGCGAAATCTATGCCTTATTAGATACCGGTTCTACCCATTCTTTTATCTCTCTTGCTTGCGCTCAACGTTTAAATTTAACCCCAGAGAAGTTAAACTTTGACTTATTGGTTGAAACTTTGTTAGTAGAAACCTTTGTTACCTCTACTGTTTATAAATCTTGTTGATTCAAATTGACACTTTCACGTTACCTGTCGATCTTATCTCTTTGAAAATACTTGTCTTTGATGCAATTTTAGGAATCGATTGGTTGACTACTCATCATACTTTTCGTAAGGTTGTTAGCTTTCATATTCCTAACCAACCTGTTATGTGAATTCAAGCAACCAAACCCTAAAGTCAATCACTGTCATACCAAGCCATAAGTAAAGAGCCCCGAGCCTTTCACTGGTGACTTCCAAGTCTTGGAGTACACCAAAGCCAGAATATCCGTAGGGGACGTCATGAATAACGGTGACAAGTTGATAGGTATCAATGTGATGTGCTATCCAAGTCTTGGATGAGGGTCACAGTTTTGAATGATATTTCTATCGTTAATAAATTTCCTGACGTATTTTCGAAGAACTTCTTGGCCTACCCCTAGAGCGTGAAATCGAATTTTGTATTTACCCCAGTACAAAACCCATTTCTAAAACCCTTAAATATTTCTTCAACCAAAATGAACGTATAATGCGTCAAAGACGTTGGCTCGAGCTATTGAAGATTATGACTATACCATTCAATATCATCGTGGAAGAGCGAATGTGGTAGCTAACGCATTGAGTAGAAGATCGATGCTGCGTTTTGAAAAGTGCGATGTTGTTAACACAAAAACCCATTTCGTATAACTTACAAATGATGAAGATATAGTTAAAGATTCTAGGGACCCACGTGGTGATATTAAATATACGAGTAGAATCGACTTTAATTGATAAAGTTAAAGCTGTTCAAGCTACACACCCGAATTTGATGAATGTGAAGAAGAAGGTTCAAGAAGGTGTTATCTCAACCCTTGATTTAATTGGCCCATTTGAAATCCTCGATCGAGTAGGAACTGTGGCCAATAGACTCATTTTACCTCCAAGTATGTCTCGTGTTCATAACTTTTTTCACGTATTATTGTTACATAAATATGTGGATGACCCAAACCACATTATTAAATTAGAACTAGACGAGATAACAGAAGATTTAACGTATGAGGAGATACGTGTTAAAATCTTGGATAAGAAGGATCATATTCTACACTTAAAGGTTATACCTGTGACGCCCCCAAAATAGGTATACATCACCCATCTTGAGTTGCCAAATACATGGTACAAAATTTAAATACAACTTAATAATACAAATTGTCCGTGTAAAATACGACAAAACATAAACTGAGAGTTTAATAAGAATATTGTCATCTAGACAATATCCACACTCAAAAGAGTCCTCTTTACATTTATTTTCACACTATTTAATAGAATAGTGAGGACTACTAAAACTATCATCTGGACCGTCACTCCATTCCCCGACTAGTCCCTACCACGCTTCTCATTTCCTCAAGAGAATAAAGAAAGAAAGGGTGAGCTCAACTAGCCCAAAGAAGAAATATTATGACTAAGATAATGCAGAATAAATTATCATTAGCCTTCAACAATGTTAAACTGATAAAATATAACAAACATCAAGTTTAACTGCAGCAGAACAAGCAATCCATTAAAAGAGTCAAGTAGAGAATAAAATCTACTATCTTTTTTGATTTAAAAGGTTTTTCATCACTTTTATCGTTGAGACTCAGCTTAATAAATAATCCATATCATCCCTGCACTACGACCAAGGATATTCATTATTATCACAACCACAAATTATCCATGCACTACGGCCAAGGATATTCGTGTATTCATTAATGGTCATGATCATGCCAACAACTATCCATCAATGCATTACGGGCCAATGAGGACTTTTTTCACATCATTTGTAACATTACGGTGATGATTACACCGAATAATCCCTGGTCATAATCATACCAAGTCCATCTATGCACTACAGGCCACAGATGACTTTCAACATAATATAAAATAAGGATGATGACAATGATATAAGAATTTAATAAAACAAGTTCAATAATTAATTTATCCAGGAATTAATAACGTCTAAATTGTCAACATGATACTTCTTTATAGAGTAAAACTCAAGAATGCTCAGAAGAATATTTCCATGAAAAGATACTGGATGAAGCGCAAATATCAAGGATATTCCACTAATTTCATAGAGTATAGAAGTCAAAACTTTAACCAACTGAGTATAATAAAGAATGGGATAACAAAAGAAATCACCAGGCATGAGATAGACCGCACAGACAGGTTATTCCAACAGAATAATAAATAACGGAACCAGGTTATCCGCAAACACACAGATAGGATATTCCAATAGAATAATAAATAATGGAACCAGGTCATGCGTAAATGCACAGACATGATGTTTTAACAGAATAATAAATAACGGAACCAGGTCATGCGTAACGCACCGACAGGATGTTCCAACAGAATAATAAAAATAGAATAATAGAAGAATTTCACCATATATGCGGTACTTCGCATAGATAGGTTATTCCAACATAATGATAAAGAATGGAATAACAGAAGAATTTCACCAAGTATAGGGTAGCCCACGTATACAGGTTATTCCAACAGAATAATAAATAATGGAGTAACAGAAGTTCTCTTCATGAATAAGAAAGAAATAATACCCTTACCTTAGTAGGAAATTGGATACCGCAATATTGTAGTAATAGAAGATTCTTCTTCTTTCTCTCTTATTATCTCTATTCTTTCTCGCTCTAAAGCTTTAGTGAATTTGTGAAAAATAATGAAGGAATGAGCTTCTATTTATAAGCTTGATAGAGTAAGGGTAAAATAGTCTTTCTCCATAATTTATGACATCATCACTTACATCATCGATCATATGACATCATTGCTTACATCATCAATCAAATGACATCATTGCTTACATCATCCTTCCGATGACATCATTGCTTACCTCATCGTTCCGATGACATCATCGCTTTCATCTTCCACCTCATTTTACTTTTATACCATGAATTTACTATAATAATGTTACCATTCAAATTATATAAAAAAACATACTATAATATAATCACATCATACTACTATAATATAATATTATAATAATATATTTAAATGAATTATTGATTTGATAATTTGAAATACTGTGTAATGACAATTATTGAATCAAAAATATCAACTTAGCAATTATTGAATCAATAAAATATTAAACAGTAATTACTGTAACAATTATTGAGTAGTGCCTTCTTACGTAAGAATCAATAATTCAAAAAAAATTGTGCAATACCATGTGTTACTGTGCAACAATGCGTGTTACTGTATTTTAACCACCAGGTATTCTAATAGTGTTAACGGTAACTCTTCCGCCATTATTTTCATAAAAATATTTTTGTCGTTTTTTAACTCCGATAATAATTTCGTTGTGGGGTCCGCCAATGATTGTGTCGTCGTACGAATATTCCCCAACAAAAAGAATATTCCCCGACCAAACGAATATTTTATAACAACTTGCGTACTTTGCAAAATTTATAAATATTACCCACAATTATAACATTATATCAAATTTATTCCATAATATTTAAAAATAATATTTATAGAAAAATCATCTTTATTTAAAAAGTTGGGGTCTTACAACCTCGCCTTCTTATGAAATTTTGCCCTCGAAAGTAGGGTACGTACCTGGTATGTCAAAAAGGTAAGGATATCTTAATTTCATTTCAGATTCTAACTCCCAGGTTATTTCCTCAACATCGTGGTTTCTCCATAAAACTTTGACTTGAGGTATAACCTTGGAGCGTAGAATATGTTCCTTCTTATCCAAGATTTGAACATGAACCTCTTCATACGTCAAATCTTCCGTTATTTCGTCCGTTCTAACTCAATAATGTGATATGGGTCTTCCACATATTTACGTAACATGGATATGTGAAAAATGTTATGAACACGAGACATACTTGGCGGTAAAGCCAGTCTATACACCATAGTTCCTACTCGATCGAGGATTAAAAATGGGTCAATGAATCGAGGATTGAGCTTTCCTCTCTTTCCGAATCTCGTAACTCCTTTTCATGGAGCAACACGTAACAACACATGATCTCCAATATCAAATTCCACGTTCTTTCGATGAAGATCAGCATAACTCTTTTGTCGATCTTGTGAGGTTTTTATACGTTGTCGGATCGTTTGAATCTTTTTCATAGTCATACGTACCAACTCTGGTCCCAACAACGTTGCTTCACCCACCTCATCCCAGCATACTGGAGAACGATACTTTCTTCCATACAACGTTTTGAATGGAGCCATGCCAATACTTCCTTGATAACTGTTGTTGTATGAAAACTCCACCAACGGTAAGAACTTGTCCCAACTTCCCTTGAAGTCAAGGACACAGATTCTTAATAAATCTTCAAGAGTTTGAATAGTCCTCTCTAATTGTCCGTCTGTCTGAGGATGATATGCCGAACTAAATCGTAAGTCCGTGCCCATAACTTTTTGCAAACTAACCCAAAATCGTGAAGTGAATCTTGGGTCTCGATCAGAAACTATGGATACTAACATACCATATAGTCTTACAATCTCATTTATGTACACACGAGCAAGACGTTCAAGTGTATAAGTTTCTCGTATTGGTAAGAAATGAGCAGACTTAGTCAATCTATCAACAATGACCCAAATTGCATCTACGCCTTGAGAAACCTTGGGAAGACCAAGAATAAAATCCATGGTAATGTGCTCCCACTTCCATTCGGAATTTCAAGTGGTTGCAATGGACCTTTTGGTACTTGATGCTCTGCCTTGACTCGCTGACAAGTTAGACACCTTGAGATAAACAAATACTATCTCTCTCTTCATATTGCTCCACCAAAATGTATGACGAAGATCATAATACATTTTGTACTCCCGTGATGGATTGCAAATGGTGTGTTAAGGCGCCCCATCATGATTTTATACTTTAAATCAAGGTCGTTAGGAACACAAAGTCTGGAGTTGACTCGAATTATCCTTTTTGATCGATTCTTGCTTCACCTTTCTTCACTTTCTTCCTCATACGCATCGACTCCGGATCTCAGAATTTGAGCAAATTTTAACTTTATTAATTAAAGCCTGCCTACTCAGTATATTCGCCATCATCACATGGGTCCTGGATTTTTTAACTCTATCTCCATCCTTTACAAGTCACACAAAATGGGCCTTTGCGTTGTCAATATCGCACTCATACTCGCATATGATCTTCTACTCAATGTGTCAGCTACCACGTTCGCTTTTCCAGGATGGTATTGATGGTATGATCATAATCTTTCAACAGGTTCAAACCAACGTCGTTGTCGCATGTTGAGTTCCTTTTGAGTGAAGAAATATTTGAGGCTTTTATGATCCGTAAAGATCTCCACTTTGTCCCCATATAAGTAATGCCTCCAAATTTTAAGTGCGAAAATAATAGCTGCCAACTCTAGATCATGAGTAAAATAATTCCTCTCATATTCTTTGAGTTGTCGAGAGGCATAAGCTATGACTTTCCCATGTTACATGAGAACACATCCTAACCTTTGCCTGAAGCATCATTGTAGATGACAAATCCCTCTGAGCCAGATGGTATTGTTAGAACAGGTGCTGAAATGAGTCTCCTCTTGAGTTCTTGAAAACTCTTCTCACATTGCTCGTTCCAACCGAATTTTTTATCTTTCTGAGTCAGCTGAGTTAATGGAGTAGCGATTCGAGAAAACCCTTCTACGAATCTCCGATAATAACCAAATAAGACGAAAAGCTACGATTTCTATCATCGATTTAGGTTGCTCCCAGCTTTGAATAGCTTCAATCTTTGCTGGGTCAACAGATATTTCATGGCTTGATACTACGTGCCCATGGAATGCTACTTCCTCAAGCCAGAACTCACATTTCTTTAACTTGGCATAAAGCTTATATTCACGAAGCTTTTGGAGTATCAGCCTCAAGTGTTGCTCATGATCTTCACGGATTTTGGAATAAATAAGGATGTCATCAATAAAGACGACCACAAAGTGATCCAAATATTTCTTGAATACTCGGTTCATCATATCCATGAAAGCAGCAAGAACATTAGTCAATCCAAAAGACATGACTAGAAATTTATAATGCCCATACCGTGTTCTGAAAGCCGACTTTGGAATGTCATCGGTTCTAATCTTCAATTGGTGATATCCAGAACGAAGATCAATCTTTGAAAAGAATTTTGCTCCTTGTAACTGGTCAAATAGGTCATCAATACGTGGCAATGGGTACCTATTTTTGATGGTGACATGATTCAACTCCCGATAATCAATACAAAGTCGCATACTTCCATCTTTCTTTTTCACGAATAGAACAGGAGCACCCCAAGGAGAAGTACTAGGAGGAATAAAGCCAATGTCTAACAATTCCTCATTGTTGGGTCTTTAACTCCTCGAAGTTCAATAGAGCCATTCGATATGGGGCTTTGGAAATGGGTTTTGTCTGGGTTCAAGGTCGATACAAAATTCAATTTCACGCCTGGGGTAGGCCAGAAGTTCTTCAGAAATACGCCATGAAATTTATTAACAATAGAAATATCATTCAAATCGATGATTTTTGTTTAGATCCGTGACATGAGCTAAGAAAGCTTGACATCCATTTTTTAATAAACGAATAGCTTTATGGCTTGAGATGACAGTGATTGATTTTAATGGTTTGGTTGCTTGAATTCGCATAATAGGTTGGTTAGGAATATGAAAGCTAACAACCTTACGAAAACAATCAATTTTTTCATGATGAGTAGTTAACCAATCAATCCCTAGAATTACGTCAAATGCAAGTATTTTCAATGAAATAAGATTGACAGGTAATGTGAGGGTAGCGATTTAAACCAAATAAGACTTATAAACAGTGGATGTAATGAAGGTTTCTCCCAATGGAGTTTCAACAGATAAGTTAAAGTCCAATTTCTCCGGAGTCAAATTTAAACGTTGAGCGCAAGTAGTGATGACCTCGTTCAGGTTCCTTGCATTCTGGGAGGTCACGACAAACGTTCTCCCTTGAACTACCAATTTTGTCTTGTTTGGGACGGCCTTTGATGCCTCCATCCCAGTTGGACTTGTCTTTGGTGCATGACAAAATCGGGCCAGGTGACCTTCTCTTCCACAATTTTAACATGCTTTGAATGGCATCGCGCAGTTTGGACTGATGTGTCCCTTTCCTCCACATTTGAAACATATGATAGGTGGTCGTTCTCCTTCCTTAACGACAGGTACTGATGCTGACGTCTTTCCATCATTGTTGAATCTCCTCTTCTTGAAATGTCCATTCTTATTGTTTTGGCCATGATTACCAATCAAGTGGTTACCATTTCGCATGTTGATTTCTCCACGCTTATTGTCACCGCTTCGATGACTGTTATCACTAGTATTATCATTTTGCCGACTGCTCTCTTTTAGTTGGGTTGACTCATTATCGCGCTCCAATAATTGAGCCCTATTAACAACATCTGAATACAAACACAATTTATGAGAGATAAGATATTGACGTATCTCGGGTTTCAATCCTCTTAGAAACATTCACGTCATTCTCTCCTTATTATCAACCAAATGAGATGCAAACCGAGATAACTCGGCAAACTTGGCTTCGTACTGCGACACGGTCATGTTTTTTTGCTCCAGCTTGATGAACTGTACCTCTTTCATGTGACGAATACTTTAGGGAAAGTACTTGTCGTTGAACAGTTCTTGGAACTTTTCCCAAGACATCTTCAAAGGCAGTTGAGTACGCTTTACGTGATTCCCACCAAGAATCCGCCTCGCCCCGCAACATGAAGGTGGCAAAGGAACCTTTTGCTCTCGTGAGCATCCCAAGACATCAAATATCTTGTTAATGCTGCTTTATCCACATCTCCGCCTTTTAAGTGGTTTTGGCTCTCCAAAAACTCCGGTGGTCCCAGCTTCTTTGAACTCGCTTAATGTGACTGTCCGAGAGTTGCTAGTGTTTCCACCTGCATTTTGGACAGAGAGCCGCTCTTTTCGATGTTGCATGAATTGCATAAAGCCTCCGAACATTCCATCGCTCATCATCCGGTCTGTGTTGTTGTTTGTTTGCACGAGGATTGTCGCCTTCTGATGTACATTATCCCGATTATTGATCCGTGGAGACTCAACGGTCTCCGTGCTCCATTGATGTTCTCAACATTCTCTGATGTCATTTTCAAATATTGCCACAAAACAAAGGATAATTAACATATCACATATTATCCCTATACTCTGACCGACCAATTAAATACCAAATAAACTTAGGTAGGTCATACTAGCGAAGGAATTCCCCGTCTCTCCCCTCCTAGTTCTTGTCTCACATCTTAGCCAGGGATCATATCTCTAAGCTCTGATACCAACTGTGACGCCCCCAAAATAGGTATACATCACCCATCTTGAGTTGCCAAATACATGGTACAAAATTCAAATACAACTTAATAATACAACTGTCATGTAAAATACGACAAAGCATAAAATGAGAGTTTAATAAGAATATTGTCATCTAGATAATATCCACACTAAAAAAGAGTCCTCTTTACATTTATTTTCACACTATTTAACAGAATAGTGAGGACTACTAAAACTATCATCTGGACCGTCACTCCGTTCCCCAACTAGTCCCGGCTACGTTCTCATTTCCTGAAGAGAATAGTGAAAGAAAGGGTGAGCTCAACTAGCCCAGTAAGAAATATTATGACTAAGATAATGCAGAATAAATTATTATTAGCCTTCAACAATGTTAAACTGATAAAATATAACAAACATCAAGTTTAACTGCAGCGAAACAAACAATCCATTAAAAGAGTCAAGTAGAATAAAATCTACTATCTTTTATGATTTAAAAGGTTTTTCATTACTTTATCTCTAAGACTCAACTTAATAAATAATCCACATCATCCCTGCACTACGGCCAATGATATTCATTAGTATCACAACCACAAATTATCTATGCACTACGGCCAAGGATATTCGTGTATTCATCAATGGTCATGATCATGCCAACAACTCGTCCATCAATGCATTACGGGCCAATGAGGACTTTTTTCCACATCATTTGTAACATTACGGCCATGATTACAATCCGGTAATCCTTGGTCATAATCATACCAACTCCATCTATGCACTACAGGCCACAAATGATTTTCAACATAATATAAACATGAGGATGATGAAAATGATATAAGAATTTAATAAAACAAGTTCAATAATTAATTTATCCAGGAACTAATAACTTCCAAATTATCAACATGATACTTCTTTGTAGAGTAAATCTCAAGAATGCTCAGAAGAATATTTCCATGAAAAGATATTGGATGAAGCGCAAATATCAAGGATATTCCACTAATTTCATGGAGTATAGAAGTCAAAACTTTAACCAACTGAGTATAATAAAGAATGAGATAACAAAAGAAATCACCAGGCATGCGATAGACCGCACAGACAGGTTATTCCAACAGAATAATAAATAATGGAACCAGGTCATGCGCAAATGCACATACATGATATTCCAATAGAATAATAAATAATGGAACCAGGTCATGCGTAAACGCACAGACAGGATGTTCCAACAAAATAATAAATAACGGAACCAGGTCATGCGTATCGCACCGACAGGATGTTCCAACAGAATAATAAAAATCGAATAAAAAAAGAATTTCACCATGTATGCGGTACTTCACATAGACAGGTTATTCCAACATAATGATAAAGAATGGAATAATAGAAGAATTTCACCAAGCATAGGGTAGCTCACAGATACATCTGAGTTATTCCAATGTAATAATAAATAATGGAATAATGTAAGTTCTCTTCATGAATAAGAAAGAAATAATACCCCTTACCTTAGTAGGAAATTGGATACCGCAATATTGTAGTAATAGAAGATTCTTCTTCTTTCTCTCTTATTCTCTCTATTCTTTCTCGCTCTAAAGCTTTAGTGAATTTGTGAAAAATAATGAAGGAACGAGCTTCTATTTATAAGCTTGATATAGTAAGGGTAAAATAGTCTATCTCCATAATTTATGACATCATCACTTACATCATCGATCATATGACATCATTGCTTACATCATCAATCAAATGACATCATTGCTTACATCATCCTTCCGATGACATCATTGCTTACCTCATCGTTCCGATGACATCATCGCTTACATCATCAGAATTCAAATTCAAATTGTTCTCTTCCACCTCATTTTACTTTTATACCATGAATTTACTATAATAATGTTAGCATTCAAATTATATAAAAAAAACATACTATAATATAATCACATCATACTACTATACTATAATATTATAATAATATATTTAAATGAATTATTGATTTGATAATTTGAAATACTATGTAATGACAATTATTGAATCAAAAATATCAATGTAGCAATTATTGAATCAATAAAATATTAAACAGTAATTACTGTAACAATTATTGAGTAGTGCCTTCTTACATAAGAATCAATAATTCAAAAAATCAGCGATAATTACCATGTTCTTTCTCAGCAACAACGCTGTTACTATATTTTAACCACAGATTCTAGCAGTTTTAACGGTAACTCTTCCGCCGCTATTTTCATAAAAAAATATTTTTGTCGTTTTCTAACTCAAAGCAAATAATTAGTTTATTAGGTCCACTATGATGATTGTGTCGTCGTCATACGAATATTCCCAACAAAAGAATATTCTCGATTAAACGAATATTTTATAACAACTTGCGTGCTTTTGCAAAATTTATAAATATTACCTACAACTATAACATTATATCAAATTCATTCCATAATATTTAAAAATAATATTTATAGAAAAATCATCTTTATTTAAAAAGTTGGGGTCTTACAATACCTCAAGAGTTAGAATATGAAATGAAGTCAAGGTATCCTCACCTCTTCGGCATACCAGGTACGTACGTAAATTTCGAGGGCGAAATTTTATAAGGTGGGTAGATTGTAAGACCCCGAATTTTATAAAATGAAAGTATTCAATTTTCTTATAATAATTATTTTATTTCGTAAATGGATACATTGATAAAAGGTTAAAGTTAAGGGTGATATGTGTAAATTTTTTCAAAGTATGCAAGCTGTTATAAAATATTTGTTTGGTCAGGGAAAATTCTTTTTGTCAGGGAATATCTGTGCGACGGCACACTCATTGGTGGACCCCACAACTGAAGCATTGTTGGAGTTAGAAAACGATAGAATTATCTTTTATAAAATAACGGAAAAAGTGTTACCGTTAAAACTGCTTGAACTACCTGTTAGTAAAAGTACAAAGAATACGCTGGGTCGTTGCAAGAGTAATACTCAGTGATTGATTATTGATGCTTATGAGAAATCACCATTTATACTCAATTATTGCACAAAGAATTCCTCGCATCATATCTCTCATATTATTGATTCAATTATTATCACAAAGATCATCTGCATAATATGTTATATTATTAAATCAATAATTGAGACGACAAAGTTATTCATATTATTATTTGCAATATTGACAATGTCTAGAAGTTCTGTCAAGGAGAGGTTAGGTCATCTAATTGCGCGCCAATAAGGATAAATCCTTATTGGAAAGCCCCCTCTTTCCTGGGAACAACCTGGTTGTTAAATATTGTGAATTATAATATTAATGATGAATAAGTTCGTGTTTATTAAATATGAAATTGATAGTTCCATTATGTTGGAATTATTAGTGTTAGTGAAAATCTACATTTATTTTGATAATAATTGATGTCTGGAGGTTATATTGACCAATCGGGTAATTAACCGGATAAATGAGCAATTAATTGCTATTGATTCACATGATTATAACTATTTGTTCACATGTGTGTACTATTGATTCACATTCATTTACTATTAGGGGAGTTGGTGCAAGTTTGATAATACTTGCATGACTAAGTTAAAAATAGAGGTATAGATGGAGGTATTATACTGTAATTTGTATTTTCACATGTCTAGAACTATTGAGTCACATGATTTACTATTGATTTACATGATTTACTATTAGGGGAGGTGGTGCAAGTTTGATAATACTTGCAGGACTAAATTAAAAATGAAGGAAAAGAGGATGGTATTATACTGTAATATTTCGAGCCCCAAAATGTGCAATTATTGAAACTATATTTTCCTATAAATAGAATCTCATTCTTCCTTCATTTCTAACCAATTCACTAAAACTATAGAGCAATTATTATAGAGAGAAATTATAGAGAGAAAGAAGAAGAGAAGTCTATTACCTCACTATTCCAGTATCCAGTTTTCTTCTAAGGTAATGGGTATTATTCTTTCGTATCCATGAAGAGAATTATTTTCTTTCAATACTCGTAAGAGCTATTATTCCATTCTTTATTATTATATTAGAATAACCTGTATGTGCGAAGTACCGCATACATGGTGAAATTCTTCTGTTATTCCATTCTTTAATATTCTCGCTGGATAACTCCGTCTGCTGCTGCATGGCCTATCACATGCCCGTAAATTCTTCCTCAGTTATTCCATTCTTTATTATTCTGCTGAATAACTCCGCCTCGCAAGTGGCTTATCGCATGCCCGTGAATTCTGTTGTTATTCCATTCTTTATTATTATGTTGGAATATCCTGTTTGTGCGGATTACGAATGACCGGTTTCGCTTCTTTATTATTCTCATTGGAATATCCCGTCTGCAAGCGGATTACGCATGACACGGTTCCATTCTTTATTATTCGCTGGAATAATGCATTACATGTGGATTACAGATGCATGATGAATGATCCTTCGATTCATTCTTTATTAAATTGTGGAAATGATATGTCTTCGTGGATTACCGCATGACAGGTGAAAATCCATTTACAGTTTCGTATCTTCTATTATACTCGTCTGAGAAATTATTTCTTTTGTACTCATCATGGAATATCATTTTCTTTGGTATTTTTTTATGAGTTACTATTCATGGGTTACTATTCACCTGGTTACTATTCACTCTGGTATTATTCACTCGGGTATTCGGGGTACTTTTCGTGGCAGAGTACTATTTACAAGTTACTATTCACCCGATTACTATTCACTCTAGTATCATTCACTCGGGTATTCGGGACACTTTTCGTGTCGGGATACTATTCATGGGGTACTATTCCCAAAGTACTATTCACAGGGTACTATTCACCCAAAAAATATATTTCTTTTCTGTCCAAATTATTTTTGGTACATGAATATTATTCTTGAATTTTACTCCACAAAGCAAAGATCATGTTGACAATTTGATATATTTTTAAACTCTAGATAAATTTAAAGTCTTTAATATTTATCCTTGATTTCGCTTGATTAATGCTTATATCATTGTCATCATCCTCATGCTTATATTGATGAAAGTCATCTTTGCTTATATGCATAGATGGACTATTGATTATTGGTTTTATAGTTGTATATCTTTAGCTTACGTGCATAGATGGACTGTTGATTATTGGTTTTATAGTTGTATATCTTTGGCTTACGTGCAAAGATGGATAGGTGTATGACATGATCATAACCATCGGTGATAATAACGAATATCCTTGGCCCGTAGTACATGGATAATTCGATGATGTGATCGGCGGTGATCATGACCATTAGTTAACAAATTGAATGTCTTTAACCGTAGTAGTAATCGACTGATAATTTGATTGGTATGATCATGTCCATTGGTTTTATAGTTGAATATCTTTGGCCCGTAGTGCAAAGGTAGACAACTGATTGGTATGATCATTGTTATTACATTTGAATATCTTTAGCCTTTGGGGTAAGGATATTGAGTAAACGTTCTATTAAGCCTTTGTGGCAAGGAGGAACTGTCAATTTACATGATTATAAATATGAATTGTGGATTTAACTATAATCTTTGGTGGCTCAGGTGAAGACAGGTGATGAGAGTTCTTTTTTTGTATAACAAAGAACTGTTGATTAGTATTACAAGAATGAAATATTAACGATGGACTTTTAATCTAGAAGAGATAGTAGACATTATGTTCTACTTGACTCTTCTTATGGATTGCTTATTCCGCTGCAGTTAAACTTGATGTTTATTATATTCTATTAGTTGTTATATTGTTGAAGGCTAAGGATAATTTATTCTGCATTATCTTAGTCATAATATTTCTTACTGGGCTAGTTGAGCTCACCCTTTTCTTTCTTTCATTTTTCTTCAGAAATGAGAATATAGTCGGGATGAGTCTCTGGGAAATCCGAGTGATCGGCCCCGAGATGGTTGTTTTAGCAGTCCTTACTACTTAGTGTGATAATAAGTGTAATGAGGATTGAATTTGAGTTTGTATACTGTCTATGAGGCAATATTCATTTAAACTCTCAGCTATGTTTTGTTGTATTTTTACACGACAGTTGTATAATTAAGTTTGTAGTAGAGTTCTGTAGTGTGATATCTAGCGACCCAAGATGGGTGATGTATGCCCGTTTTAGGTGCGTCACAGTTGGTATCAAAGCTTAGGGATATGATCCCTGGCTGAGATGTGAGACAAGAATTAGGAGGGGTGAGACGTGTAATTCCTTCGCTAGTATGACCTACCTAAGTTTATTTGGTATTTAATTGGTCGGTCAGAATATAGGGATAATATGTGATATGTCAATTAACCCTTGTTTTGTGACAGTGTTTGAAAATGGCATCTGAAAATGTTGAGATCAGCAATGAAGCACATGAGACCATTGAGTGACCAACGATCAATACCTAGGATAATGTGCAACAGAAAGACAATAATCCTCAAGTAAATAACAACACCGTCAGATGATGAACGATGGGATGTTCAGAGGCTTTATGCAATTCATGCAACATCAGGTAAGAGAGACTCCTGTTCAAAATATTGGTGGAAATAATGGCAACCCAAGGTCGGTCACCGCTAAGCAGTTCAAGGAGCTGGGACCACCGGAGTTATTGGGAAAGCCAGAACCACTTAAGGCGGAGACGTGGTTAAAGCAGATCACCAAGATATTTGATGTCTTGGGATGCTCCGAGGAGCAAAAGGTTCCCTTTGCCACCTTTGTGTTGCGTGAAGAGGCGACACAGTGGGAATCAGAAAACGCATACCCGACTAATGCACGCAAGATGTCTTGGGAGAAGTTCCAAGAATCGCTCAACGACAAGTACTTTCCTCGAAAGTATTCGCTCACATGAAGGAGGTAGAGTTTATCAAGCTTGAGCAAAACAATATGACCGTGGTGCGCGACGAAGCTAAGTTTGCTGAAAGTTGTCTTGCCATATTCCCCACTTGGTTGATAATGAAGAGAGAATGACGCGGATGTTTCTAAGAGGTTTGAAACCCGATATACGTCCATACCTCATTTCTAACAAACTTTGTTTATATTCAGATGTTGTTAATAGGGCTCAGTTATTGGAGCGCGATAATGAGTCAGCACAACCAAAAGGTAACGAGCAACAACACGATAATAATCGTAGCGGTGGCAACGACCTTCGGAACAATGATAACCATCTTGGGGGAAATTATCATGCCAAGAATGGTAACCACTTCGGTGGTAATCATGGCCAAGATAATAGAAGTGAAAGTTTCTAGAAGAGGAGATTCAATAATAATGGAAAGACGCCGGCAGACCAAAGACTTTGTTGTTAAGGAAGGAGAGCGGCCATGCACGATCGTATGTTACAAATGCGGAGGGGAGGGACATATCAGTCCAAACTGCGTGATGCAGTCCAAAACATGTTACAATTGTGGAAAAGAAGGTCACCTAACCCGATTTTGTCGTGCACCAAAGTCAAGTCCAGCTGGGACGGTGGAACCAAAGGCGAATACGTACAAAACAAAGTCGGTTGTTTCAGGAAGAGCATTTTTTGTGACTTCTTAAAAAGCGAGTAACACGAACGAAGTTAGCACGGGTTAGTTAATTATAAATTCTTGCAAAGTCTATGCCTTATTAGATACCGGTTCTACCCATACTTTTATCTCTCTTGCTTGCACTCAACGTTTAAATTTAACCCAAGAGAAGTTAGACTTTGACTTATTGGTTGAAACTTCGTTAGTAGAAACCTTCGTTACCTCCACTGTTTATAATTCTGGTTGATTCAAATCGAAACTTTCACGTAACCTGTCGATCTTATCTCTTTGAAAATACTTGACTTTGATGCGATTTTAGGAATCGATTGGTTGACTACTCATCATGCTTTCCGTAAGGTTGTTAGCTTTCATATTCCTAACCAACCTGTTATGCGAATTCAAGCAACCAAACCCTAAAGTCAATCACTATCATACCAAGCCATAAGTAAACAGCCCCGAGCCTTTTGCTGGTGACTTCCAAGTCTTGGAATACATCGAAGCCAGAATATCCGTAGGGGACGTCATGAATAACGGTGACAAGTTGATAGGTATCAATGTGACGTGCTATCCAAGTCTTGAATGTGGGTCACAGTTTTGAATGATATTTTTATCATTAATAAATTTCCTGACGTATTTTCGAAGAACTTCTTGGCCTACCCCTAGAGCGTGAAATCAAATTTTGTATTGACCCCAGTACAAAACCCATTTCTAAAACCCTTAAATATTTCTTCAACCAAAATGAACGTATAATGCGCCAAAGACGTTGGCTCGAGCTATTGAAGATTACGACTATACCATTTAATATCATTGTGGAAGAGCGAACGTGGTAGCTGACGCGTTGAGTAAAAGATCATATGCGTTTACGAGTGCGATGTTGTTAACACAAAAAACCCATTTTGTATAACTTACAAATGATGAAGATAGAGTTAAAGACTCTAGGGACCCACGTGGTGATATTAAATATACGAGTAGAATCGACTTTAATCGATAAAGCTAAAGTTGTTCAAGCTACACACCTGATGAGTGAGTTTTATACTCATAATTGAGTGCGTTTGAGCATAATCTTTTGGTTATTTTAAGTGTTTGTGTCTATTCATGCATGTTTTACGTTGTTTTGTAGGAATTGGGACAAAAGTTACTTGGATCGACGTTCGGGGTGGCTAGATTCGCGTTTTCAGCTTGCCATTTACACAACAGCCACTTCAGAGCCAATTTGAGTATTGGTCCACACCTTATTTCGAAAACCGTAAAGAATTAAAGTTGTAGATCTATGTCTCCTATTTCTAGAACATCTTGAATCATCAAAATCGGAGTTTGGACGAAGAAGTTATGGACATTTTTCCAAAGGACGTCGGAGCAAAAAATTTCCAGAAAGGGGCCAGCGCCGGGGCGCCCATTTTAGGCCTATGCATGCCACGGACACACTGGGGAGCAAGTGTTTGAGGTCGCTCCCAAAGTTGGGGCACCGGGAAGAGGTTGAAAGCGGCTTGACGCTGCTTTTAGGGCGGTAATTTTGACACCTTTTGACTCCAAATTGGATTGGGTTTGTACCTAAGCTAAAAATTGGACTTGTAACCTAAAAATACATGATGTAAGGCATAAAATAAAGGGGGGATTACATAGATTAGCTTAGATAAAATAGTCCATTAGATTAGAATATAAACCCTAGTTCTTAATTAGCCATTGGAGATTGAAGCAAATTGAAGAACACTGGAGATCAAGATCAAGAGCAGGAGCAAGAGGAGAGCATCAGATTTGCTGACAACAGATTCTATTCTCTTCTCTTATCATACTTTTATCTTTTAATGTCTATTCAGTTGTGGATTCTTGGTTTTAATTCAATAATTATGAACTAACTCTTTTATTAAGATTTCAATTAAACTTTTTATGTCTATAAATTAGTTATTCAATTTATTCCAATTATTTGTGTCAGAGTGAGTTGTTTATCTTGCCTTGTGTTAATTGATTAATTATCTGATCAATAATTACCTTGTTACTCTAGAAGGAATTGAAAGAGGAATTCTAGAGTTAGAACTGGGCATGATATCATGTGACTTAGTTATTTGCAAAGTGAATAATTAGGTTTGTGAATTGAATGGAAATATCTGTTTGCCGTATGTAACGTATAAGGAATTGGGATTGAAAGGAGTTTAATTCAATTATTTTGCATAGAAATATAACAGGATTAATCTGGATTAAATAGAAGGCAATTGATCACTTGGAAAAGGACTTTTGACATTGGAGAATTCCTGTTAACAATTCAGTAGGCATCATAATTGGGATAATTGGATAATTAGTTTATAGTTCATAATTGGGGATATTGTAGTCTTAATCTTTATTTATTTGAATTCATTTATAAAGCGATTCAGTTTAATTAGTTAATTTAGTTTTCTTAATTAGAAAAATCACAATTTGCAGTTGTTTAAATAAAATTGATTTGGTTAAGAGTTATTATTTGGTAATTTTTATTAAATAATTCCTCATGGAAACGATACTCTACTTTCACTTTATTACTTGTTGACCGTGTATACTTTCACGTATTCATTGATTATGAAAATCGATCAACAAGTTTTTATGGCGTCATTCTTAGGAAATTAATTTAATAATTTTACCAATATTAATTTCAATCAAATTAGTCTTAAATTAAACATTTTTATTTTATTTTAATTCTCTTCCTATATTTCTCTTCGTTTTCGTGTACAATGGATGACTTTCAATGATCAATGGCCATACACGAACATGACTCAACCAAGGGAAGCGGAGATTGATGATTCGAGAAACTTTCTTGCATTGTCGTATGCATTGAGACACTTTCGAGGAGGTTAGAAGTTTTTGAAGCTCAATGTCGTTAAAGTGTGGCGGTTACTTGTGATTATTGTGCTGGAAATCATATGAGTCATCAATGCGCCATTAGTTTCGAGCCGGTACAATATAGTGGTGATTACCCCAACAATTATGTATATCCCAACAACTATCATCAGGATTGGGGGTATCACCCAGATTTTTCATGGAGTAACAATCAAGCTTAAACACCTAGACAACAAAACGCATCCGGATTTCAAAATCAGACTCAACAACAACCAGAGAGGAAATCAAGTTTGGAAGAAGCCTTGAAAAAATTTATTAGAGCTTCTGAAAAAAAGAATGAGGAACAAGACAAAATATTGAATCAAGTAGAGATGAATATGAAAAGCCAAGGTGCGTCGATAAAGAATCTGGAAAATCAATTGGGGCAGATAGCACATGCGTTGAACAACCGTCCTCAATACACATGGCCATATGACATGGATTCTGAGACTGATGGTGAGCCCGAACCAAATCTACAATCGGATGTGCCAAATGATATAGATGGTGAAAGAGAGGAAAGACTTGGGGACCAAGAAAAGGAGATATGTGAAGATCTAACTTTTAGTACCAACAATGATGAGCTAATTTTGATAGTGTCCCATGTGCCTCCTCCACCAAAGTTCAATAATTCGGACAGTTTTACAAAACCATGCCCAATTGGCAGTCATGTCGTAGGCAAAGCTCTTTGTGACATAAGAGCTAGTACAATTGTGGAGTCATGGTGGGATGAAAAGGAGAAGATAGAGGAAGATTCCATTATGTTTATTAAGCTTCAATGCCCTAATCTGATCATCGACATAATGGAGGAAACACCTAGTTTTTGGACGTTCTTAATGGGGAACATATATACAAAGAGCATGCTAGGTGACTTTCATTCAAGTGTCATTACTAATGGGAACCTCCCAAAAGAGACATTGCTTCTGATGGATAGAGGGTTCCTCAATTTTCGTAGGAAAATTGGATAGAGAATTGAAGAAGTCAGGCTGAGACTATAAAACAAGCGCTTATTGGGAGGTAACCCAAGTTTAATTTTTATTTTTAGTTTTTATTAGGTTTTATATTAGTAGTTTTGAATTTACATTTATTTAGAATTTAATAAAATTGTTTCTATCATGGTTTACAGGTTATTTAAGTCAAATTCAAGTGTGGTGCCCAATTTGTTCCATGTGCCTAGCATATTCTCCAAACTTAGCGGACAAGGAGGACGATTGCTATATTTTCAAGGAAGTCCTCTGCTTTAATTTTTTCTATTTTAGTCATTGAGGACAATGTCTAGTTTAAGTTTGGGGCCATTTTAGTGTCGTATTGCATATAGTTAGTTATCTGCATAGTAGTTCATTTTTTTATGTGTTAGCATTGTGTTTTTTTTAAGTTGCATATAATACATGGTAGTTATTTGCATATTCATATATGTGTTGCATTAGTATGTGTTCATGTAGTATAATTTCAATTTTTTTTTGGGCATAAATCTAGGCAATAGATTGGTTTGAATTTAGCTCGGCCTATGATAAGATTGGTTTTGCATGTTAACTTGAAACAGTGTTGATAATTGATGATGCGTTCTAATTTTAATCATGATGATAATCTGAGCATGTCTTAAACTTATGTAACCGGTTAGCACTTAAAGTTTAACTGCTTTAATCCACTTGGTTCAAGGGTTGCACAATTTGTTTCTAAGGGAAAATCTTGGTTAAAATTTAAGGAAATTAGTGAATTGGCGGTAAAGGTTGGAATAACGTAAAAGCTTGAGTTTGGGGGAATCTGTGGGATATATATATATACAAAATAAAAATATAAAAACAAAAGAAAAAAAATGAAGGAAAAAAAAGAAAGAAAGATGAATAGAAAAAAAAAGAATAAAAAATCCAGAAAAAGAAAAAAAAGAGAATAAACACCGTGGCATGCTTGTCTAGTTTTGTGGCCTTTGTTACTTGAGTAAGTAAGCCCGAGGGGATTGTCTTTACACCTAGCGCCCTAAGGTCTTAATGGCTTGGGAGTCGTTGGTCAAAAGCTCGTTAAGGTAGCACTGAAAAGCCTAAGGGAATAAGACATTGCACAGCCATGAGAAAAATAAAAAAAAATGAATAAAACACGAGAAAGAGCAAAAATGTCCTCGTGGTTGAATAAAAGTATAAATAAATCCTATATTTACCCTAAGACTTGGTAATTGCTTAGTTTTAACCGGAGTTGTCATGTTCACAAAAGTAATTGAATTGGAACTGAAATTTTCCTTCTAAGAAGTTTGTTATGTGATTATCTTGAATCTGTGGTTGGTTAGAATGGTTAATGCTTTTACGCACAACATGGATGATGACTGGTTTGGATTGACTAATTGGTTAGAGTTATGGATTTTGACTTGATTGGATATATTGTTTGAGTATCAATGGTATCTTTGAGGCATGTTGCTATATATCATACTGATTTATTACTGGGTTCGTAGGTATATTAGGAAGTAGATCATGCATATGCATTCATGTAGTTGAGTTAGTTTGTTTATTTTTAATTCTTTTGTGTTTTTGGTTGAGGACAAGCAAAGGTTTAAGTTTGGGGGTATTGAATCTGATGAATGTGAAGAAGAAGGTTCAAGAAGGCGTTATCTCAACCCTCAATTTAATTGGCCCATTTGAAATCCTCGATCGAGTAGGAACTGTGGCCAATAGACTCATTTTATCTCCAAGTATGTCTCGTGTTCATAACGTTTTTCACGTATCGATGTTACGTAAATATGTTGATGACCCGAACCACATTATTAAATTAGATCTAGATGAGATAGCAGAAGATTTAACGTATGAGGAGATATGTGTTAAAATCTTGAATAAGAAGGATTATATTCTACACTCAAAGGTTATACCTCAAGAGTTAGAATATGAAATGAAGTCAAGGTATCCTCACCTCTTTGGCATACCAGGTACGTACATAAATTTCGAGGGCAAAATTTCATAAGGAGGGGAGATTGTAAGACCCCAAATTTTATGAAATGAAAGTATTCAATTTTCTTATAATTATTATTTTATTTCGTAAATGGTTAAATTGATAAAAGGTTAAAGTTAAGAGTGATATGTGAATATTTTTGCAAAAGTATGCAAGTCATTATAAAATATTCGTTTGGTCTGGGAATATTCTTTTTGTTTGGGGAATATCCGATGCGGCGACCAAACAATCATTGGTGGTCCCCATAATGGAAGTATTGTCGATAGTTAGAAAATGACGTAATTATCTTTTATATAAATAACAAATGAAAGTTTTACTGTTAAAACCGCTTGAACTACCCGTAGTAAAAAGTACAATGTCTATGCATGGTTGCATAGTAGCACACAAGATTGATTATTGATGCTTACGTGAGAAATCACTCGATTATACTCAATTATTACTACAAATTCTTTGCCGTGATCATATCTCTCATATTATTGATTCAATTATTGTCATAGTATCATCTTCATAATATGTTATATTATTAAATCAATAATTGAGATGACAAAGTTATTCATATTATTATTTGTAATATTGACAATGTCTAGAAGATCTATCAAGGAGAGGTTAGGTCATCTAATTGCGCGCCAATAAGGAGAAATCCTTATCGGAAAGCCCCCTCTTTCCTGGGAACGACCTGGTTCCATTCTTTATTATTCTGTTGGAATATCCAGTCTGTGCGGATTACGCATGACCTAGTTCCATTCTTTATTATTCTGTTGGAATAACCTGTCTATGTGGATTACCGCATGCATGGTGAATGATCCTTCGTATTCATTCTTTATTAAATTGTGGAAATGATATGTCTTCGTGGATTACCGCATGGCGGGTGAAAATCCATTTGCAGTTTCGTATCTTCTATTATACTCGTCTGAGATATCATTTCTTTTGTACTCGTCATGGAATATCATTTTCTTTGGGATTTTTTTTATGAGTTACTATTCACGGGTTACTATTCACCCTATTACTATTCACTCTGGTATTATTCACTTGGGTATTCGGGGTACTTTTCATGCCGGAGTACTATTCACAAGTTACTATTCACCCGATTACTATTCACTCTAGTATCATTCACTCGGGTATTCATGACACTTTTTGTGTCGGGATACTATTCATGGGGTACTATTCCCAAAGTACTATTCACAGGGTACTATTCACTCAAAAAATATATTTCTTTTCTGTCCAAATTATTTTTGGTACATGAATATTATTCTTGAATTTTACTCCACAAAGCAGTATCATGTTGACAATTTGAATATTTTTAAACTCTGGATAAATTTAAAGTCTTTAATATTTATCCTTGATTTCGTTTGATTAATGCTTATATCATTGTCATCATTGTCATCATCCTGGTGCTTATATTGTGATGAAAGTCATCTTTGGCTTACGTGCATAGATGAACTGTTGATTATTGGTTTTATAGTTGTATATCTTTGGCTTACGTGCATAGATGGACTGTTGATTATTGGTTTTATAGTTGTATATATTTGTCTTACATGCAAAGATGGACAGGTGTATGACATGATCATAACCACTAGTGATAATAACGAATATCCTTGGCCCGTAGTGCATGGATAATTCGATGATGTGATTAAGCGTGATCATGACCATTAGTTAACAGATTGAATGTCTTTGGTAGTAGTGCACTGACATACAATTGATTGGTATGATCATGACCATTGGTTTTATAGTTGAATAACTTTGGCCCGTAGTGCAAAGGTAGACAACTGATTGGTATGATCATTGTTATTACATTTGAATATCTTTAGCCTTTGGGGGTAAGGATATTGAGTAAACGTTCTATTAAGCCTTTGTGGCAAGGAGGAACTGTCGATTTACATGATTATATATATGAATTGTGGATTTAACTATAATCTTTGGTGGCTCAGGTGAAGACAGGTGATGGGAGTTCTTTTTTTGTATAACAAAGAACTGTTGATGAGTATTACAGGAATGAAATATTAACGATGGACTTTTAATCTAGAAGAGATAGTAGACATTATGTTCTACTTGACTCTTCTAATGGATTTCTTATTCTGCTGCAGTTAAACTTGATGTTTATTGTATTCTATTAGTTGTTATACTGTTGAAGGCTAAGGATAATTTATTCTGCATTATCTTAGTCATAATATTTCTTACTGGACTAGTTGCGCTCACCTTTTCTTTCACTGTTCTCTTCAGGAAATGAGAACATAGCTGGGATGAGTCGGGGAACGGAGTGACGGTCCGAGATGGTTGTTTTAGCAGTCTTCACTACTTAGTGTGATAATAAGTGTAAGGAGGATTGAATTTGAGTTTGTATACTGTCTATGAGGCAATATTCATGTAAACTCTCAGCTATGTTTTGTTGTATTTTTACACGATAGTTGTATAATTAAGTTTGTAGTAGAGTTCTGTAGTGTGATATCTGGAGACCCAAGATGGGTGATGTATGCCCGTTTTGGGGGCGTCACATCTTCTATGATTTAAAAGTTCATCTTCAATATTTTATCGCTGTAACACAGCTCAATAAATAATCCACATCATCGAATTATCCATGCAGTACGGGCCAAGGATATCCGTTAGTATCACATCCACGAATTATCCATGCACTACTGGCCGAGGATATTTGTTATTATCACCAATGGTCATGATCATGCCAACAATTGTCCATAAATGCATTACGGCCCAATGAGGACTTTTACCACATCATCTGTAACATTACAGGTCATGATTATACCGATACATAATTCCTGGTCATAATCATACCAATGAACAGTCCATCTATGCACTACGGGCCAAAGATGACTTTCATTACAATATAAGAATGAAGATGATAACAATGATATAAGCATCAATCAAACGAAATCAAGGATAAACTAACCCAAATCTTGACCTAAAACTCATGTTTATACTAAAATTTTATGTTTTAACATGTTTAGCGAATTCATTCACTACGAATTTGTTTCTTAACTAAATTGATTTATTCAACTTGCATTATTTTCATTTTTGAATGTATTAACACAAATGATCATCAATTTATAATTTACTACATGAATTGAACATTAATTTTGGACTCAAAATAGGCTATATTGTACATAGTCATCCAAAACCAATTCCTTCTTCTCAAACATGACTACTCATGAATTTGATACTCAAAAATCATTTGTAAACTACATATAACAGATTATAAACTATCTATTACATACATAACAATCAATCTAACAAATCATCAACCAAATTTTCCTCTTTTTCCAAAAACTCAAGAACACAAAACATGACTTTCATGAATTCAATTACTAAGAATTGATAACTATTAAATTATACACACACACACACACACATACACACACACACACACACACACACACACACACATATATATATATATATATATATATATATATATATATATATATAATCAATATTTTAAACCCTAATCCAACAAGAATCCCACCATAGAGAATAAATATCACAAAACCAAAACTTGGAATTAGGAATAAATTATACCTTTAATCCCTTGTTTACACCATCAAAGATGATTAGCAAGCTTTTCCAAAGACTCTTCTTCTCTAACTTCTCAGTTTTCTCCCTAACTCTCTCTCTCAATTCCTTCCTCTGTATTTTCTCTATTCTTCTTAAACTCTTGGAAAAATAATACACGAAACAAAAACTGATGTATATAATCCATCCCACGTTCATCAGTTAAAAAAAAACCAATAGGCTTATCAGTTAAATCATGCGAAAAGCCACAAGGCTTTGTTTGACTGCACACTAAAGCTCCCCACTTTAATTTATTTCTATAACACTTATATTATATAGTTCCATCGTCACATTTTATTTAATTAATTTTAATCAAGTCAAATTTATACTTATCTAATAATTATAATTATATTTATAATTTCACTATAATTATAATTATACTTAACAAATGATTTCACATCTAATTTAATTATAATTTCCATAATAATTTATAATTTTATTTAATAAATCTCTAATTTAATTATTAAATTAAATTATAACAACATCATAATTATTTAATAATTCATTTAATTTAATTACCTCATTAAATTAAATCTTCAAATCATAAAATTATCATTCATTCATTTAATTATCATAAGACACTATAACTAAATTATTGCACCATAATTTCATCAAATATCTATTTAACTCAATAAATAAATCAATTAGAATATTTATTTAACCCAATAAATATTTTTAAATTACATATAAAATTCTCGTTCAGTACATTATCTATGCACTACGGGCCAAGGATATTCGTTAGTATCACATCCACGAATTATCCATGCACTACGAGCCAAGGATATTCGTTATTATCACCAGTGGTCATGATCATGCCAAACAACTGTCCATCAATACACTACGTGTAAGACCCCAACTTTTATGATTAAAGATTTAATTTTCTCTAAATGTCATTTTGAATAATAAGGTGTGGATTTGATATAATGTTATAGTTGTGGGTAATATTAACAAATTTTGCAAAGTAAGCAATTTGTTATAAAATATTCGTTTGGTCGGGGAATATTCGTTTTATCAGGGAATATTCGTACGACTGCAAAATCATTGATGGACCCCATAATAGAATTACTATCGGAGTTAGAAAACGATAGAAATAACATTTTATAAAAATAATGGCAAAAATTTTATCGTTAACTATGAAAATAACCGGTGGTAAAAGTACAGTAATATGCGTGGTTGCACAGTAGCACACGGTATTGTACAATATCTTTGATTATTGATTCTTACGTGAGAAGTCACTCAATTTTATTCAATTATTGCTATAGTAATTGCTGCATAGTATCTCATAATATTGATTCAATTATTATCATAATATTTTATATTATTAAATCAATAATTAAGACGACAAAGTCATTCATATTATTATTTATATTCTTGACAATGTCTAAAAAGTTCTGTCGAGGAAAGGGGTTTGGTCACCTAATTGCACGCCAATAAGGAGAAGTTCTTATCGAAGAGCCCCCTCTTTCTTGGGAATAATCTGGTTGTTAATATTGTAATTTATAATATTAACGATGAATAAATGTTATTAAAAATGTGTTTAGTGATGTGAGACCCCGAATTTTATGAAATGAAAGTATTCAATTTTCTTATTATTATTCTATTTAGTAAATGGTTAAATTGATAAAAGGGTTAAAGTTAAGGGTGATATGTGAATTTTTTTTCAAAGTATGCTAGTTGTCATAAAATAATCAGTGATAAAAGTATAGTAATACGCATGGTTGCATAGTAGCAAACGGTATTGTAGAGTATCTTTGATTATCGATGCTTACGTGAGAAGTCACTCAGTTTTATTCAATTATTGTCACAATATTTTATATTATTAAATCAATAATTGAGATGACAAAGTTATTTATATTATTATTTGCAATATTGATAATGTCTAGAAGTTCTGTCAAGGAGATGTTTGGTCACCTAATTACGCGCCAATAAGGAGAAATCCTTATTGGAAAGCCCCCTCTTTCCTGGGAACGACCTAGTTGTTAAATATTGTGAGTTATAATATTAATGATGAATAAGTTCGTGTTGATTAAAGATGAAATTGATATTTTCATTGTGTTGGGATTATTAGTGTTAGTGGAAATCGACATCTATTCCGATAATAATTGATGTCTGGAGGTTATATTGACCAATCAAGTAATTAATCGGATAAATGAGCAATTAATTGCTATTCATTTATATGCTTGTAACTATGTGTTCACATGTGTGTACTATTGATTCACATGATTTACTATTAGGGGAGTTGGTGCAAGATTGATAATACTTGCATGACTAAATTAAAAATAGAGGTATAGACGAAGGTACTATACTGTAATTAATTTTTTCACATGTTTAGAACTATTGAGTCACATGATTTACTATTGATTAACATGATTTACTATTACGGGAGGTGGTGCAAGTTTGATAATATTTGCATGACTAAATTAGAAATGAAGGAAAAGATGAAGGTATTATACTGTAATATTTTGAGCCCAAAATGTGCAATTATGGAAACTATATTTTCCTATAAATAGAAGCTCATTCCTTCATTATTTTTCACCAATTCACTAAAGTTATAAAGTAATTATTATAGAGAGAAATTATGGAGAGAAATTATAGAGAGAAAGAAGAAGAGAAGTCTGCTACCTCACTATTCTAGTATCCAGTTTTCTTCTAAGGTAAGAGATATTATTATTATTATTATTATTATAGTAAGGGGTATTATTCTTTCGTATTCATAAAGAGAGTTATTTTCTTTCAATACTCATAAGGGTTGTTATTCCATTCCTTATTATTATGTTGGAATAATCTGTCTATGCGAAGTACCGCATACATGGTGAAATTCTTTTGTTATTCCATTCCTTATTATTCTGTTGGAATAACCTGTCTGTGCGGTCTATCGCATGCTTGGTGAATTCTGTTGTTATTCCATTCCTTATTATTCTGTTGGAATATCCTGTCTGTGCGGATTACGCATGACCTGGTTCCATTCTTTATTATTCTATTGGAATATCCTGTCTGTGCGGATTACGCATAACCTGGTTCCCTTATTTATTATTCTGTTGGAATATCCCGTCTGTGTAGATTACGCATGACCTGATTCCATTCTTTATTATTTTGTTAGCATAACCTTTCTGTGCGGTTTATCGCATGCCTGGTGAATTCTTTTGTTATTCCATTCTTTATTATTCTCGTTGAATAACTTTGTCTATGTGGATTACAGCATGCATGGTGAATGATCCTTCAGATTCATTCCTTATTAAATTGTGGAAATGACTTTGCTCACGTGGATTACCGCATGGTGGGTGAAAATCCATTTGCATAGCCAGATATTCTATTATACTCGTATGAGATATCATTTCTTTTGTACTCGTCATGGAATATCATTTTCTTTGGTATTTTTCTTTTATGAGTTACTATTCATGGGTTACTATTCACCCTATTACTATTCACTCTAGTATTATTCACTCGGGTATTCGGGGCACTTTTCGTACCGAAGTACTATTCACGAATTACTATTCATGGGTTACTATTCACCCGATTACTATTCACTGTAGTATCATTCACTTGGGTATTCGGGACACTTTTCGTGTCGGGGTAGTAGTCACGGGGTACTATTCCCGAAGTACTATTCACCCGAAAAAATATATTTCTTTTCTGTCCAAATTATTTTTGGTACATGAATATTATTCTTGAATTTTACTCCACAAAGCAGTATCATGTTGACAATTTGGATATTTTTAAACTCTGGATAAATTTAAAGTCTTTAATATTTATCCTTGATTTCGTTGATTAATGCTTATATCATTGTCATCATCCTCATGCTTATATTGTGATGAAAGTCATCTTTGGCTTACGTGCAAAGATGGACTGTTGATTATTGGTTTTACAGTTGTATACCTTTGGCTTACGTGCAAAGATGGAGTGTTGATTATTGGTTTTACAGTTGTATATCTTTGGCTTACATGCAAAGATGGACTGTTGATTATTGGTTTTACAAATGTATATCCTTGGCTTACGTGCAAAGATGGACTGTTGATTATTGGTTTTACAGTTGTATATCTTTGGCTTACGTGCAAAGATGAACTATTGATTGATGAGTATCTTTGGCTTATGTGCATAGATGAACTGTTTATTGGTATGATTATGACCATGGATTATTTGGTATAATCATGACCCGTAATGTTATAGATGATGTGGTAAAAGTCCTCATTGGCCCGTAGTGCATGGATGGACAATTATTGGTATAATTATAACTAAGGATTATTCGGTATAATCATGACCATTGATGATTACATGAATATCCTTGGCCGTAGTGCAGGGATGATTCGATGATGTGAATTATTTATTAAGCTGAGTCTCAACGATAAAATATTGATTATACATTTTTAATTCGTAAAAGATAGTAGATATCATGCTCTACTTGACTCTTCTAAAATACAGTTGTATGTCTTTGGCCTGTAGTGCAAAGATGAATTGTTAATGAATATCTTTGGCAGTAGTGCAAAGATGAATTTATTAGTATAATTATGAGCATGAATTGTGATTTGGTATAATAATGATTTTTGATGTTTTAGGTGAAGATAGGTGATGAAAATTATCTTCGTCCTAGGTGCGAAGAGGAATTTAGAATCACAATTATGATTATAAGTTGTTCACATGATTGTGGAAAGGAATTGTTGATTGATGTTACAGAGATAAAACATTGTTGGTGGACTTTTAATGTGGAGAAGATAATAGACTTTATAGTCTATTTGACTCTTCTAATGGATTGCTCGTTCTGCTGCAACTATGGTTGAAAAGTTTTATCATCTACCATATGTTCTAAATCTCTGATTTATTACTGACGAAGACTATTGATAATTTAATTATCTTAGTCATAATATTTCTTACTGGGCTAGTTGAGCTCACCCTTTTCTTTCACTGTTCTCTTTAGGAAATGAGAATATAGCTGGGACGAGTCGGGAAACGGATTGACGGTCCAGATGGTTGTTTTAGTAGTCCTCACTATTCTATAAAATAGTGTGACAATAAATGTAATGAGGACTCCATTGAGTGTGGATATTGTCTAGATGACAATATTATTGTTTAAACTCTCAGCTATGTTTTGTCGTATTTTTACACGACAGTTGCATAAAAGAAGTTTGTAGTTGAGTTCTGTATCATGTATCTGGCGACTCAAGATGGGTGATGTATACCTGTTTTGGGGGCGTCACAAGTGAAGTCAAGTGAATTGAGATAAATAGAGGGTTTTTTTTTATAAAGTATTTGTTATAAATTTGGCTTATTACATGGACCCCACTTACTCTTTTTTCAAAATCATCAGTAGAAAGTTATCTTTGTTTTGTTTTATTATATATATATTATATTATAGACACTCGAAATTTTTTGCACACCTGTTACTAACATTGTATGGGGTTAAATTCGTCTTTCGGAGATAACCCTGGAAGACAGCTCACATCCATTCTGAATACTACCGGAAGTTCAATCTCAAACCCGAAACACACACCGGGAGTACCAATTCCAACCACGAAGATAACCCCGAGTTTCGTCCTTGGAGATAACCCCAAGAAATGTTGTTGCAACTCCGAAAATGCTTATTTCAAATGCATGTAATCAGCTTCAATCTCAAACCTCCTGCCGAGACACTCATTCCAAAGACCCAGAGATAACACCGGGAAGACAGGCACACTTTGAGATGACCCTACATAATTAAAACACTTGTAGCAGTCCAATCTCAGATGTAACCTTGAGCAACGCCTGCTATCAGCCCAAACCGGAGATAAACCCGATGAGGGGAAAAATCATCATCTTGCCACCTCAACCCCAGCGCGACGTCTCAACATTTCATATATACATTTCTACACAACAATGTCCCACAAGAGCCTAGGAGTTCCAATCCCTAGTGACTATTACGCGTGGCAGCACAACGAATAGAATTTGAAGCTTGAAGACCATTGGCATGGTCCCCTCTTCCTGACTTTGTACAACCTTTAATCCCATGTCATTGCGTAACTCTCGACAAAAGTGGTCCAAAGAAGGTCTTGTACACCTCGTTTGGATGCTCGAATTGAAGTTCTGCAAGTTCGAGTGGACATCACAGTGCACGAGTGCACGTACTTTGAGATAGTGGGACCCACAGAGCCCGGGACTCCCCGGCCAGCCGCAGGTACACATGCGGCTCCCAGCTCGATAAATATAGAGCTTGGGGTGGCCATTTGTAAGAGAGAAAGAGGAGAGGAAGCCCTGTCCAATTTGCTCCATACACATCCCATATTGAGTGCTTTCACATTTTAAACACATGTTAGGTCACATATAGCTATATTTTAATGGTGGGAGCTGAGTGTTTATCCATCTAGAGTCATAGAAGCCTGCCTTTGCAGCCCACTGTAAGCCTTCTCACACTCTATAAAGCCTTTCTCTTTATCTTCGCACACACTATTCTTCACATTAAGAGTCGTGTTGGGTGTGTATGCCCGGACTTCGGTCTGTGGTTTTCATTTGTCTGTATATATATACTTATATATGTATATATTTTATATATGGACTAACATTATCAAGTTATGCCTTGATTGAGCCTAGACTTATGTCCGGGCGTTAACTTGCTTATATATATATATATATATATATATATATATATATATATATATATATATATATATATATATGAACTGTTGTCGAACTCTGTTACGATGAGCCCGGATTTTACATCCGATAGCGTTTAATTATTATATATATATATATGAATATTGTTAAAATACATTGATGAGCTCGATTTTATATCCTATATGCGTTCTTCTCGCTTATATATATATATATATATATATATATATATAGACAAATCATTTGAAATGATAAACCGAGTTTGGGATTGTGAAACATCACATGCGTTTATATAAACTATATATATATATTTACATTTACATCATGGGCACAGAGTTTACTTACGTGGCCTTTTCTTTTTTACTTTACATTTAGTCTACTTTGGAGTTTACTTAACATGGCGGTTGATCGATTACTACTTTTTATTTACATTTTGATCCCCCGTGGAGGTGCTTCATGGTGGTTGATCATATCTATATATATATTTATCGCTTTTATATATTTACATTTCTGATCCCCCACGGAGGTGCTTCGTGGTGGTTGATCATGTCTGTATATATATTTACAGCTTATATATATATATAACTGCTTACTACTTTTCATATAAACCGCGGCATTATATGAACCTAGGAATCATGTGATCACAGATTCAGTCTACAGAATCTAGATTCGGTTCCCCTGATGGACATTTTCAGCTATAAGCAGCTTGTACATTATTCATAGTGTTTGAATTTCCTTAGATGGCTGTCATGCCCATGAGGAGTTCGGCACTGCTATATATTATTTTCTCGAAGATGCTTCGCATCTCGAACATAAAAGCAAACAAGCCGAACATTTAATAATAAAATGGAAGTATGAAAAGGTCTCAATTACTATTGAGCATAGGGTTTGAAAACCTCTTTTACAAAACGTCACTGCTATATAATGTTTAAAACTGAATTTTTATATAAATTCAAACCCTTTGTATATAGGTGCGAACGAGGCCTCGCACTACTTCCAAATAAATTGCACATTGATCTACACACACATACACATTCATATAACAGTTTCTTGAAAAGTGGCGGTCACAGTAGTAACACGGATGTCGAGGGGCTAACTCCTTCCCTCTACATAATTAAGCCCCCGAATCCAAATCGTTTCACAGACCCGTTTAGCAGTGTCACATCACTGGGTCAATGTGCAAACCTTTTCTCGGTTGCGTTGGTGCAACTAGTTAAAAACACCAATTGGCGACTCTTACAGTCAAATCGTCGACATGATACTTGTCGGACCTTTTTCACTTGTGTTTTCAAGAAAATCTCACATAACATGAGAACACCAAAGAGCAAGAAAAGAAAAGGGACAAATAAAAATCCCGACGTCGACAGGTGGCGACTCTGCTGGGGACTCTAGTAAGAGGGCTTAAGCCGCTACTACAAGCTTTTCAAAACTGTTATATGCTTGTGTGTGAACGTGTACGAATGCATTTTACTTACTGCACTGCAAAATATCTATCTGTGATATTAGTGCTTCGCACATGTCATCATTTTCATAAACGGTGAGACACGTTGTATGTTAATGTATGTTGTGTGGTTCCTCCACCAGGAGGCTATCCTGTCGGTGTTTGATTACTGAACTCATAGAAAGACTAACTCCAACGAGGCTCAGGAAAGGCACTACCCAGATTCGATCCAGTTTTAAGACCGAATTAACTTTTCGTCAAGTAAATTGCGATGATCTAGGAACCTTCATGCCAAAAAGCCGTGAGAGTAACCTAAGATAGGTCAACCTCTGATAAACTAAACGTGGAGGAAAGTCTCGTCAAGCTTTCCATTTTCAATTACTTGTAAAAGCATTTACTTGTAATTTTATTCCATGCTCATCTTTATGTAATGGAAAATATGAAGAATATTTGTGCATACATGACATGCTATCAAATAACACCCATTTTTGCAGGATAATATTCCTAAAATGGACACATTATGATAATATTTAAACATTTATATTATCCCTAAGACTAAACTACATAAGTCTTTTGTAGGGAAACAATTGGGCCTGTTACCCGCTCAAAATCCAAAAAGGCCACGAGCCTACAACCAATCATGTCTTCTTCTGACCAGTCTAATCCCGTTTCTTGAGAAGAATTTGATGGATTAAGTAAACAAATTACAGATTTGACTGTTCTGCTGAAAGAATTACATCAGTCTACTCAGGGCTCAAGGATGCCTACACATACAGAATCCTCTACACAGGGAGGAACACAAGGTTTGGATAAAACAAATCCAGAAGCTCAGTTAGATACGACCAACAAAGACCCTAAAAACACCCTTCTCAAAGGAGATCTAGACACCGGTGACATCAGGAAGAAGGTCCTTCAAATGGAAGAAACTATCCATTCTCTTAAAGGGATCGGAACACACGAAAGTGTTTCATATGCTGACCTTTGCATATTCCCTGGTGTTCATTATCCAGAAAAATTCAAAACCCCTAACTTTGAAAAGTATGACGGATTAGGGGATCCTTACACACATTTGAAGGTATTCATTGGAGAACTTAGATCTTATGTGGAAAACGAGAAGCTCAGAATGCAGCTGTTCCAGAAGAGTCTGACTGGAGAAGCTCGTTCATATTATACCAGATTAGACAACTCAAAGATCTATAGCTAGGAAGAGCTAGCTCACGCCTTCCTCACTTAGTACAATTTTCAATCTCAGATGGCTCCTGACCGGTACCTGATTACCAAGGTCAAGAAACAATCTAATGAGTCTTTCAGAGAGTATGCTGAAAGGTGGAGGCGCCTTGCTGCTCAAGTTATTCCTTCCATGACAGAATCAGAAATGGTCATAACTTTCATAGACATACAAGAAGCTCCTTTCTATGAAAGTGTCTTAGTTGGTATTGGCAAACCATTTTCTGAAATGATCAAGCAGGAAGAGATGGCTAAAATGGGGTTGAAGTCAGGAAAGATTCAAGACCTAGCCGCTCTTAAAGCAGTTGCTGAACACATCCAGTCCGAATCTTATGGAAACCATCCCCGGAGGGTCCATAAAAAGAAAGAGGAGAATGTTTCCTTGATACTACAAGGTCAAAAAGGCAGTCAGAACATGCCTATACAGAGGAGAAACTACTCCCCTTTCCAAGCACAGTCTTCAAACCCTCCCTTGCCTAAAGGTGGAGAAGAAAAATGCCCTCGAACGTTCACACCCTTAGGGGACTCGCTCGAGAATATTCTTGTTGTTTTGACTACTCAAAAGAAAATCACGCATCTTCTTCCACCAGCCAACCCTAATGGGAGGGGTTTCAATGCTACTCGGAAGTGTGCTTATCATGTCGGGACACCTGTACATGATACTCAAGATTGTTGGGCCTTGAAACATAAGATCCAAGATTTGATAGACAACGGTGAGATCATGGTTACCAAAGTAGATCAACCTCATGTGCAAGATAACTCTCTTCCTCAACACAAAGAAGAAGAGGTCAATATGATTAGTTGTAGCAGTGGACAAAGTTCCAATTTTAATGATGAATCATCCCAGACTATCAAAGACGGTTTTGACAGATGGGATTATGAAAAGTTTTAATTTGCTATGGAATGAAAGATAAAAGCTCTTTGTAAGCAAATTGAATAATTGGCAGAACTGGTGACCCATTAGCATCAAGTCACACGCCAGTTAGTCAGCCAGGAGCATGCATATCTCCTTCCTTTTTTTATGAATGCTCCATCATCACCTTCAGAAAGAGAAGCTATGGAGGATAAGGTTGTGAAGAGAGCAAGTGCTAAAGCCCGTCAGGATTTTGCCAATAAAAGGGAATTAATATACCCGGGCCAACCTATGGAGGAGATATTTCAAATGCTAATCAACCAAGGAAGAATCACCTCCCTTCTACCTCCAATTAATCTCCGTTCAAGACGGTTCAACTCTGATGGAGTATGTCAATATCATTCACATTCTTGCGGTCACATCACAGAAGAATGTTGGGCACTCCGACACCTTATTCAGAATCTAATTGACAGCGGTGTCTTGTAGTTGGCAGACGATGACACTGTGCTACTCGAGAGTGGGAATACCTGTCCCACCAAATAGAAGGGATTAGTAGCAGTTATATCTACTGAGGCTAATGACACTGTCAAACCATTTCCCATACAAGTAATTCAACTCAAAGGAGCTGACAATCCTTTGAAAGTGGTTGCACCAGAGCCAATTTCTTTACCTTTCAGACCACAATATCCTGTTATCAGCTTACGCAAAGTCCCATGGAATTATGGAGAAGCAGAAGGATCAACATCTCATACTACTACAGTGTCGAAGGAAAATCCACTGTATCGTCCTTAGAGGGTTATAAAGACCACCATCAAAGCAAAGGGGAAGATTCCCATGGAGAAGATTGAGAAATTCCTCCGCACTATGGGCTATAATGAAGCCAAGGTGGTTCTAAGCTTAAGAGAAGATCCACATCAGATCTCAATACTGGATTTAGTTTTCTCTTCTGAGGATCATAGGAAGATCTTATTGAAGGTTTTGGAAGAAGCCTACTTGCCAAATCAGTGGATGTGGAAAAATTTCAACATTTGGTTGATCACATTTTTAACAACAATGTGATATCCTTCACTGATGACAACATACCACCCGAAGGGACCAGTCATTACAAGCCATTGCACATCGCAGTTTTGTCCTCCGAGTATATATTAGCTGGAGTTTTGATAGATGGAGTTTAATCTCTGAATATCTGTCCTTATGCCACTTTGGTGAAGATGAACGTCAATCTCAAACGGATCTGAAGCAGCCATACGATTATCAAAGCTTTTGATGGATCCCGAAGAAATTCTGTCGGAGAGATTGAGCTGCCAATTGAGATTGGTTCAAACACATTCAATGTATCCTTCCATGTCCTCAAGATAGATCCAGGATACAACCTGCTATTAGGGAGACCATGGATCCATATGGCTAGAGCCGTCCCTTCTACACTACATCAACAACTCAAATACATTGTCAATAATAGCCTAGTCAATGTCAACGCTGAGCCTGAATGTCCTGAATAAGGAAACCTACCACTTATCAGCTTCAATTCAGAAGTTGAGCTGTCTAGTTTTCATACTTTGGAAGTGAGCAACACACAATACCATCCTATTGGAGCGCCACTTCCCGTACCCAAGATTTCTGCCTAAGTAAGGGCAGCTACCCAAGAAATGATGTCATTGGGTCATTAACCTAGACAAGGGCTTGGTAAAGATCAACAGGGTATTAAGCACCCAATTCAAATGTCTAGTCAAACTAGGACATCCAGACTAGGCTATTCTGCCAATTCCAGTCACAGGAATCCTTATAAGCACAAGCAGGTTCCTCAAGCTTCTGCCACATGGCGATTTTCTCCATCTGCACCTCATGAGCTGATACAGTCTCCAGTAAAGGTGCCAGCCCATGTTATGGCTATCCTGTTTCCCAAACCAGTACCCTTTAAAGCAAAAGAGGTCCTGATTCCTGATCCCGAAATGGTAGAGAGGGAACGAAAACGTAAACATGACATCGCCCTGATGATGTTAGGCATACGCATCATTATCCATGACGAACATACAAATAGATATACCCTAGACGATGATTGCCCAGATGTTATGGTCATCATTTGGGAAAAGGAGAATGATGATAGCCCCTCCATCAATGCAGTCCATCAGGACTTTTCCCTCGACAATTGGAGCAGCACTCCATGCATTGGTCGAATAGGGTAAAATATGCAGAAATCCCTCTGCCCTGAAGATAACTTTAATTGCTTACTTTTCTGTACAGTATTAGCAGTTATTTTATCAGTACATGCTAACACTTTTGTATGATTAAATGGTTTCATATATTAAGTGAAAACATATTTTGTTTCAGGACTTTGAATTTAGATGTGCCTGTACTTGCTGATGAGGTGCCTTTTCTCCACAAGGACTGTAACTTTGATGAAAAGTTGGACTCAGACTTGATGGAAATCCAAGAGGACATTGAGACACCTCAGGAGATTAAGGAATGGGTCGAAGACAAACCTAAACATAATCTTGATCAAACCACTTCTTTCAATCTAGGAACCTTAGAAAGCCCTAAGCTAATCCAGATTGGTTCAAACCTAACCCCAAACCAACGGAATGACATGGTTATGCTATTAACCCAATTCCAGGATGTGTTTGCATGGTCTCATGAAGACATGGTGGGTTTGTCCACTGACATTGTCCTTCATCGCCTTCCCATTAAAGAGGGATTTAAGCCAATCGAGTGAGCTTCGAGCGATTGAAACCTGAGTGGAGTTTAAAGGTAAAAGAAGAAATTGTGAAACAATTTCAAGCTGGCATTATCATGGTGTCTACATATCCGGAGTGGATATCCAACATTGTTCCCGTGCCTAAACCAAGAGGAAAGGTATGAGTTTGCATGGATTATCGGGATCTGAACAAAGCTTGCCTTAAAGATAGCTTTCCCGTGCCCTTTATCCATATTCTTATTGACAATACTACTCAATACGATATGTACTCCTTTGCTGATTGCTTCGCGGGGTACCATCAAATCATGGTCGCTAAGGAGGATCATGAGAAAACTGCTTTCATCATGCCTTGGGGAAACTTCTGCTATAGACGGTTATCATTCGGCCTCATCAATGCCGGGGTAACCTATCAGCGAGATATGATGGCTCTTTTCCATGATTTAAGGCATAAAGAGATAGAGATCTATGTGGATGACATCATTTTCAAGTCCCGAAGGGAAGAAGACCACTTAGACCATCTCAAAAAGCTCTTCAATAGGTTGCATAAGTACAACTTGAAGTTGAATCCAGCCAAGTGTGCCTTTGGTGTTAAATCAGACAAGTTGCTAAGTTTCCTAGTCAGCCACAAAGGGATTGAGCTGGATCCCACCAAAATCTAGGCCATCAATGAAATGCCAATTCCTCAGACAGAGAAGGAAATAAGGGGATTTTTGGGAAGAATCAACTTCATTAGCAGGTTTATCTCTCAACTCACAGCAACCTGTGAGCCTATCTTCAAATTGTTAAGGAAGAACTCCTCCATGAAATGGAATTATGAGTGTCATAAAGCCTTCCTTAAAAGCAAAGAGCAGTTGCTTAACGCTCTTGTTTTGGTACCTCCCAGGGATGATGTTCCCCTGTTCATGTACCTGTCCATTAATAAAACTTCTATGGGCTGCATGCTGGGACAAAAAGACGATAGAGGCCAAGAACAAGCTATTTATTACCTCAGCAAAAGATTCAGCAGCAGTGAACACAAGTACACTCTAATTGAGAAGACTTGTTGTGCTTTAGCACAGGCTTCCATGAGGTTACAGTATTACTTCCATGGTCACACAACCCATCTCATATCTCGCGTGGATCCTCTCAAGTATGTGTTCAGTAATCCCATACTAAATTATCGACTGTCCAGATGGTAGTTGATCCTACAACAATTTGACATCGCCTATGTGACGCAAAAGTCTGTCAAAGGTCAGGGAATTATAGATCAACTGGCCGTCGCACGTGCAGGGGACTACAAACCCTTGAAAACATACTTCCCCGATGAAGGGGTAATGGAAGTTCAGCAACACCATCAGTACGATGCATTCCATACGTAGAAAAATATTTTGATGGAGTTGTTAACATAGAAGGTTCTGGAGCTGGAGCAGTTCTAGTATCTGGTACAGGGAGCAGTATCCGTCACCGTCAAATTGTAGTTTGTCAGCACCAACAACACAACTGAGTATGAAGGCTGTATCATGGGGCTAAAACTTGCCCGTTCAATGGGCATCAGGCGGTTAACTATCTTTGGGGATTCAAATTTGGTAATCAAACAATCCACATGAATCTATCAAACCAAAGAACTACATTTGCTGGCTTACCATCGGCAAGTTCTACAGATGGCTTTGGAGTTCGAAGAAATCTCCTTTCTACACATTCCTCGTAATAGGAATGATTTTGTGGATGCACTAGCACTGTTGGCCTCCTTGATTCATATACCTGACAAAGAAAATATTCCAAGCATCACATTTGCCCTGCAAAAGGCCCCAACTTATGGGAACTATGTTGGAGAAGTATCGGATGAGCTACCTCCCATCCACAACCCTTGGTATCAACATATCAAGGAGTATCTGCGAGATGGATCTACACCCGCTGAGGCGAGCCTAGCTGAAAAGAGGCGGATCCATCGACTTGCTATAAAATTCTACCTGAGCGGAAATGCACTCTACAAAAGAGATGCATGATTAGGTCTCCTCAGATGTCTGGACAAAGACATAGCTCAGAGGCTCATGGATGAGATCCATGGTGGAGTATGTGGCCCACACATGAGCGGACCCCTACTTGTTAAGAAGATCCTCAGAACAGGGCATTATTGGCTTACACTCAAAGCTAACTGTGATGATCACGTCAAGAGGTGCTATCAATGCCAAATTCTTGGGAATGCTATCCACGCCCCTCCAAGGGAACTCCACAATATGAGTTCGCCATGGCCCTTCTCAATGTGGGGAATGGACGTGATCGGGCCCCTCGAGCCCAAGGCCAATAATGGACATCGATTCATATTCACCATGATTGACTACTTCAACAAATGGGTAGAAGCAGCCTCCTTCCTCAAGGTTACCAAAGAAGTCATCATTGCTTTCATCAGAAACAATATCATCTGTCGATATAGACAACCAGAGGACATTGTGTCAGACAATGCTAAGAACCTCAACAGCAAAATGATGGAGGAGTTATGCAGTAAATTCCACATCAAACACCTTAACTCCGTCATCTACTGGTCCAAAGATGAATGGTCTTTGTTGAGGCGGCTAATAAAAACATCAAGAAGATCATGCAGAAAATGTCCGCCAATCACAGAGGATGGACTGACCTCTTGCCTCTGACTTTATTAGCCTACAAAACTTCAATGCGTACTTCCACTAGGGCAACACCCTACTCATTAGCCTATGGGATGGAAGCAGTGCTCCCCATAGAGGTGGAAATGGAATCCCTTAGAGTGTTGATGGATGCTCAGTTGGATGAAGGCCAATGGGTACAAGACATGTATCACCAATTGTCTTTAATAGACGAAAGGCAAACCGCGGCTATCTTCTATGGTCAGTTATATTAGCAAAGGATCGCAAGATCCTACAATAGGAAAGTTCGGCTACGACAGTTTAAATAACACGACTTGGTTTTGAAGAAGATAATTGACAACCAAGATCAATCTAAGGGAAAATTCGCTCCTAACCTGGAAGGCCCGTTTGTTGTCAAGGAAGTATTGACATGAGGCGCTCTCAGACTACAGGAAATGGATGGCGATGAATTTCCACAATTTATCAACTCAGAAACCGTGAAAAAGTACTATATCTGAGGTTTTCATCAAGCAAACATCCTGGTTTTGGATCATCAGATCACCAGTCATTCAAGTTTTCTAACCCTTTTTATATACTCTTCTGCCCCTCAGGGAAACATACACTTCAAACCAGCAGCCTGGTTTCACCTTAATTCAAACCTTTCACACAACCTCGGTTATCCCCTAGGGATTGAACCTTTCATACCTGCAGTTTATCCTGAAGACGGGATTAAACCTTTCTATGCTTGCAGTTTGTCCTGAAGACGGGATCAAACTTTTTCACACCTGCAGTTTGTCCCAATCATGGGATCAAACTTTCTTCTCCCCGCAGTATAGCCTTCACATGGGATTCAGATTTCACTTTGGCTGCAGGCAACCATATTCTATATGGTCCGATCATAATAAAAAAAACAAAAACATTTCTACCCTTTTTCTACAAAAACAAAAACCACATAAACACTTCTACACCCTTTTTCATCAATAAAACTTCTACACCCATCTGCCTTTCATATTTAGCGTTGAACCTCTTACACCGGGTTTGAACTATGCAGACCTGATCTCCTCTTCAATAGGAGTACGTAGGCAGCCATTTATGGTTCGGTCTAGCCCCCTACCAGAACAAAAATACTTGTCACATGGTACTTGGAGCAAACTTCAATCGACCACATTTCATCGGCTTCAGACCAAAGGGATGGAACTACCTAACCTCTCCTCACAAATAGGAGATTCAGCGACCATCTAAGCTGCGGTTGTGCCTCGAAGAGAAATACCAATCCATAAGAGATGGAATTAACTAGGCTTCTCATAAATAGGAGTACTGGCGACCATCTGTGGTGCGGTCAATCTCAGAGAGGAAAAGCCACACTCCTCTCCACATTTCCATACAAAAACAAGTCCCAAGACACCAAAGATGGTAGGCATACACACAAATCAATGATCAGTTCTAAAAGATCCTGCAACATCTCAATGGCCACACATCAAGGATGAGTTCAGAATGCATCAAGATCACAAGCCCTGAAGAAGCAGGCAAATATCAAGCAAGTATCAAGGCATAACTGAAAGGGAAGTGAATCAAAAAATATTTCCCTACCATATATAATACTGTTTGATATATACAATATGTGTTGTACATGACAAAATGGCTAAGTTAGTCTATGCAGGAAAATACAAGTCTATCTATGGATATGTATGTATGCGCACTATCAGATCTAACATAGCATTCCTCTCCGAAGAAAGAGGTAACACTACAAGTTTCTGCCCAATGGTATCTACACAAGCTAGCAGATCCGAGGTTAACTGCATGGTGGCATGATGCTCATTAATATATGCACTCATATAGGCAAGGATGCTAGTCGTAAGGGATCTCACTGAAGTACTATATGTGACAGCTACATCCCGAGAAGATAGGGAAGCATCCCGCTCTACAATCAATGCATCTCTGACTAATCTGGCCTCATCTCTCTCTAATAGAGCGGCATCTCTCCCATTAAGAGCTGTCAACATCAAGGCCCTAGCCTGATCTCTCTCAAAGGTCATCAGATGAAGACTCTGCTCCAAATACTATGCTGAATGCTGAATCAGAATAGCACTCGTAGTGGGAGAATCCATCATAAATGCTGGCAACCCAGTAGTCAACTCCTCGATGGGAATATCAGTCTCCTCCATAGGCTCCTCATTATCGGAATTAGTCCCCTGCACTATGGATACTACCACAGCCGATGTAGTCTCTGTCTCCATCCATGCGGAATACTCTATAGAACAACCCGGATGGCTGACGAAAAACTCAACTAGCTCTCGCTGATCCCAACATGCATACAACCTGGATCTATCCTCTGCTCATAAGTGACGAGATGCGAAGCGTTGACTCGATGCCCCCTCAAAAAGATGAAAATACTGGAACTGGTCGAACTGACACATCACGGCCAGCAGGTGGTAAGTGATCATACCTCTCAAGCCAGCTAGAGGGAGATAATCCATGCCCGGAGCATAAATAATGAAGCTATAGGGTGAGCTGAGCCCTGTACACGGCAATATATCAAATGGATCTCCGATCCCTGCCAAGAAAGCTGACCAAGATGCAACATCTATACACTCCGCAGGCTGAAAGGAGTATGACATGGTTATATCATGGGTGAAATAATACCCATGCCGTCTAAAAATGCCAATCGGTCTCAAGTGTGACATAAAACACATGTACATCATGACCGAGCTGCCTGTAAACACTCTCATCGGATAAGTGCACCAGTATGTGGCTGACCTCAAAGTCTCTGCTATGATCATCGGTATGATGGTGTGACCCTCCCTGAGAGCTCTCACTGCCATGATGACTCCTATGTCCAACTCATCCATATACCGTGGCATGTAGACATACGACAGTATGCACAATAGCAGTACATCCACTCTAGCCAAATGCCACTGTTCCTCCGGTGTGGTGAAATCCCCGGAATGCCGTGTATAACTATCCTCAGAGCCAAATCTGTCAAACAGAGAATGTTGGGATATAACGTGGCTAGATGTGTGCTCATCCTGCACCACCCTACGCCTTAATCCAGTGAGGGTCATGAACTGCCTACTCATGTCTCCAATCTCCATGTGCACACAAGGTCTGTCTAGAGGCAGCATCATCAAACGTGCATACTCCTCCAGAGTAGGAGTCAACTCCTGGGTCCCAAATCGGAAAACCTGTCTCTCCGATACCCAGTGCTCCAGCATACCCTCCACGAATCCTGTGGGAACCCAAAACATCAACAGGGTCATAGTATGCTGCAACAGATGATCTATAGTCACCCTGTCTGATGGTGACATGCTATCATACCGCGATCGCATACCAGATGCCACCAAAAATGGCGGGGTATGATCAATACGGCTAACTATCGAAGAAGACATCTGTATGGGTCATGTCATAAGACCATCCAGGGGTCAATGCTGAATATCTCTGGACATACATACATATGCATAATATAATAACATGCATGATACAATAGATGGAAATATGATATAGGGAATGGAAAACTATACATACATTCCTAAGTATATCATCATCTAATACATCTCTATACAACTAAAATACAAGGAAATGGGGCAAAACTACCCTACAACTAACAGAGGCCTATCAAAAGATATAGCGAGAATGAGGCGAAGCTACGCAATGTCTAACAGAGGCCTATAAAAAGAGATAACGAGAATATACATCAGAAGAAGTCAATGGTGTTAATGTCCACATCATTAATCCTATCTACCTGATGTAACTCCTCTTGAGTCACTGGATCTCTATCCACAGGGATGTCAGGCCTATACAAGGAAGGATCTGCACCGAAAAAATCATATGGGTCACCTGAGGGGCCAGCGCTAGAGCTGGAAGGATCAAAAGTATCTGCCTCTGAAGGATCTCTACCCAAATGCCGGATAAAGAAATGTGTCCGGTCCAACTGCCGGGTCAAACTGTCAATCTGTGTCAAATGAGTCAGATCTTGGACACATGCTATCCAATCCGTCATCATCACGGATCCTGGAACCATATCCCCCATGAACTGAGTGGCGCGGGTTTGGGCTCCAATGGTACGAGAGAACCACCAATGCTGGAATATCTCCTCAGTGCGGGGACCCTCTTACAGTGCAAAACCGTCAACACCCAACAGTGGGATATCAATGACGGGTGACTGCAAAACAGGCCAATAACGCCTGACAAGAGGCAAGATCAGCATACGAATCTCTCCTGTGGTGCTCCTGATAGCACACTCTCATAAATAGAGCTCCCATCCTCCATCTGTGAAGAGAGGAATCCTACGGGTGGAAATCACGTGCTAAACTCCAGTCGGGTACCCATCCTCAAATTCAATACTCAACTGCTCCCTAGAATAGGGAACCCACGTGATGACATCTGCTATCAACAACTCCAGTTGTAGGCGGCAATAAGTGAAGCCCTTTACAATAGGGACCTCCGCAAGTATGGAATGATGCCATCTCCGTCCTCGTGGATAGGTGTCTAAACCTAACACACTCATAGGACGCAAACATGGGAGCCTCTCATAGGCCCAAAACTGCCAACACAAAGGCAAACATCTCATCTACCAACACTCTTAACCTGTACATGGGAAAAGATAAGAGAAATACTCACCAGCAGAAACAGGTAGAATCCTAACCAAGCCTCGGTCAAGCCCTGTGATCGCATACGCATTCCCCTGAGGAAATAGGCAAATGTATAGGAACCCCAATCATAATCTCCTATACGGTCCACGTGTCGAGTGGCACTGATCAAAGCGAAGGACACCATAGAAGAGTTATTTGCTATGAAGCATCCCCTAATGATCATCGAGAATAATCGCCGAAGAATAAGATCCCTAACTCTCACATCATCGGGTATGGGCTCACTTAACAGCCCACTCATAGCATCTACGCTCAAAGGACCTGTACGAACAGTCCTACCTTTGAGCTCTTCCGCTGGAACTCCTAACAAGGATCTGACGGCAATAGGTGTGATATCCGCCGTACAAGGCACTGGCTCCCCTCCAAACTCCATACCGGTGATATCATCACTTCACAGTCCAGCAAATGGAGTGACTGAGTCTGGTGAAACCAGCGCTCAGACAATGCCCTGAGGTAACCCCAGGGACAACGACGGGGAAGAATGGAAAAGAACGTCCCGAATCCCTAGCCATGTACAATCGCTCTATAGTCATCATGCAAAGCCTGATACATAGAGTGGATGTTGAACCGATTCCTCGAGGTCAGTATAAAGTCGGGAACCTACATCAAATGCAGATCAACATCAGAACCCTTTACTCCTCATCAATAGGAAATAAGGAAGATTAAGATCTAAATTTATACTTCGTTTGCGTGTCGGTAAACTAAAGGGTGTTGACTTAAATCACCCAGGAGCTCTGGGTTGCCACTTGAATGCCTGGAAAATACTTATAGGGAACACGTGCAGCAGGAGAAGGAACCTCAACCGGTACATCCTCTTCCTCGTCCTCGATGTTCGACACTTTAACTTGAATAGGACGTATCACTGCCTCCGCCAAACGACGAGGCTATCTAATAGAACGGGGTCGAGGCACTTCTGAAGCCCTTCTTTGTACACCAGAAGTGGTACTACGGGAACTACTCGGCTGATTTGGATCCATAATTTCTGGACAACAAGTCTCCAAATCACCTTAGAAAGGGTGTGGTAATGTTTAACTTGAAGCTTTTCAAAATGCAGTTTTATGACTACATGCATGCATGCTTTATTTTAACATACGTCTATAGTAGAGTTAAAAATGCATGACTACCCAATGCCTACGGTTTGGAAAATTTTTCCATAATCCCCTTTGTAAATAGTACTATCCACATGCATATAGGAATGACTAGATGGCCATTCAGTAGCACACCTACCCACAATCATATACATCCTACATGCATTAATACATTAAAGTAAAAAAAAAAAATCCATATATGTACTCTAATTACCAGGATTATTTTTGCTTTTCTACCTTTACTCATTTGTCCTCAAATAGGATAAGAAATGACAGTAAAAGGCACCAATTTGACTGTTTCAAAAGTCAAATTTTTTAACATCATTATGTTCAACATGGTTTAATATTAACATTTACTATGTTGAATATTTTATATAAAGTTATATCAACATGTATATGTACTACTATGTGTTTAGATACATTTTGTGTGATAAGTCATTTTCCAACGGATAGAAACTGGAAATGAATACATGCATACATTTCCAGGATAGTGTAGAACACTTGTACAGTAGCAAAATTTGCAGAAAGTCGCCCAAACTCAGCAGATCTGAAGAAGAGCTCTCAGATTTCCTTCGTGGTGCAACTTGAAAGTGACTTATGAAAGCAACCCGCAGGCATTACATACCCACGGTTGGCCACAGGTGTACCTGCGGCACCCCTACATGGGTCCCACTCCTCCGGCTCAGTTCAGTTTGAGTTGCAAAGGAGGTCTCACAAGCTAAAAAGGCCAAATCAGGAATAAAAATGCTACGCGATTGAGCAGAATAGCCTGAAATCCTGGTTTGCACGGGCCAAACGGTGGCTTCACATATCATTCATTGGTATTCTCCTGAATACAAGGTATACTATACTGGTGATTTTATCTTTTTCAAAGCATGCTCGACAATGCCTCACACAGGTTTGATGCTGCCAAATACAGGGTCGTAACCCTAAAAGACAACCTTCCCCGGCAGGGGTCACAACACAGATTTCATTCATTGATAAAGTATCCTCAAAGGGGGTCACAACGCAGATTTTCACTCATACACGTATCCCCAGCGGGGGTTACAACACATTCTTCATTCATGAACGAATCCCCAGCGGGGGTTACAACGCAATTCAACTATTGGTGTACGAGTCAATGAAGGTCAAGCAGCCTTGACGTTATTTCAACCGATGGCAAGTAAACCCATCGAAGCATCGGAGACTATTCGATGATTTCATCCATCAGTGCACTTATCCACAACCCTCCCCGACGGGGGTCACAACTCAATGCAACCATTGATATACACATCAATGAAGGTCAAACAGCCTTGACAATTTGCCCAACAGGGATCTATTCAGTGATACACACATTAGCGAAGGTCAGACAGCCCTGATAATACATACTATTGTCAATAACTCTAACAGGATCATGGTATATGTTACACACATCCTCAAACAGATAAAGATTTACCCCCACAGATCTCTTACACACAAGAGGCACATCTTCGGAATAAAGTCTGTATCAAGGATCCAGGACTTTGGTGATAACCCCAATGTTAACATCCTGGAAGACTTGGATCACATGTCTAAGAAATCACTATTTTTCATTCCCGGCAGGATTAACAGGGAACCAGCGATCATCCCATCATGTTGGAAAATAATCTAACAACATACATGCATCATACATTTGCATCATGTTGCTGCACATAGCATCATGTTTATCTTGTTGCATTTCAAGTGTTTAGGATTCTTTATCCTATCCATGCCTTGCATTGCATGAATATGATAAAGAGGGGCATCTGTAGACACTTGAAATTTTTTATATATTATATTAACATCATTGGGGTGATTCATCTTTCAGAGATAACCTTGGCAGACAGCTCACATCCATTTCGGATACTACCGGAAGATCAATCTCAAACCCAGAAAACACACCAGGAGTATCAATTCCAACCTCGAAGATAACCCCGAGTTTCATCCTTGGAGATAACCCCAAGGAATGCTGTTGTAGTTTCGGCAATAACTCTGGAAATGCTTATTTCAAATGCATGCAATCAGCTTCAATCTCAAACCTCCTGTCGAGGCACTCATTCTAAAGACCTAGAGATAACACTGGGAAGATAGGCACACTTATAGATGACCCTGTAGAATTCAAACACTTGCACCAGTCCAATCTCAGATGTAACCCTGAGCAACGTCTACTATCAGCCCAAACCGGAGATAACCCCGGTGAGGGAAAAATCGTCATCTTGCCACCTCAACCCCAACGCGCCGTCTCAATATTTCATACATACATTTCTACACAGCAATGTCCCACAAGAGCGAAGGAGTTCCAATCCCGAGTGACTATTACGCGTGGCAGCGCACCGTATAGAATTTGAAGCTTGAAAATCATAGGCATGGTACCCTCTTCCTGACTTCGTACAACCTCTAATCCCATTTACGTAACTCTCGACAAAAGTGGTCCAAATAAGGTCTTGTACACCTCGTTCGGATGCTCGAATTGAAGTTCTGCAAGTTCAAGCGGACATCACAGTGCACGAGTGCATGTACTTCGAGACGGCGGGACACAAGGCTTGGGACACCCAGTGACCACAGGTGCATTTACAGGTGCCGCATGAGTAGTACACTTGACACCTCCCACTCGGCTCTATAAATATAGAGCTTAGGGTGGCCATTTGTAAGAGAGAAAGAGGCGAGGAATCCCTGTCCAATTTGCTCCGTACACACCCTATATTGAGTGCTTTCTCATTTTAAACACCTGTTAGCTCACATATAGCTATATTTTATAGTTGGGAGCTGAGTATTTATCCATCTAGAGTCATAGAAGCCTGCCTTGGCAGCCCACTGTAAGCCTTTTCACACTCTATAAAGCCTTTCTCTTCATCTTTGCACACTTTATTCTTCACATTGAGACTCGTGTTGGGTGTGTATGCAGGACTTGATGCCTGTGGTTTTCATTTTTGTTCAGATATATATATATATATATATATATATATATATATATATATATATATATATATATATATGTATATATTTTATATATGGACTAACTCTGACACCCCCAAATCCGGGCACTCCATTCCCACAGAATTTGGTGCTCATTATCCAAAACCATTACATCTAACTACCAATCATAAAGGATAAAGACATAATTTAAATAACTTAAATAATAATCTTTCCCATTAAAGGGTTACATCATCTCAAAACAATCCCAGGTAATCTAACCTTAAATTTATTATATCGGTTTGCGAAATACATCATAAAATAAAACAAGTCTCATCACATAAAACATTTAAATAAATTTCACGTAATTCTTCAACACTTGGACAACTTGCCCTTTCATTTGCTAGTAGATGGCTCATCGACTTTCTCTACTTTAGCTGCAGTGTTAAATGCAAGAGTGAGCAAACAATTGCTCACTGATATAGAAAGTAGCAATGACAACAACGTGAGAATGAACAACGAATGCTGAACAATAATGAACTTGTTCTACGAATCAAAAATAGAAAATAAGTTCGAAATTTTATATCTGAGGGTCTTAAGACCACGAACCATGTCCCCGGTACTTAGGTATTATTACCCAACCTTAACAGTCATTTAGACTATACAGACCCTTCTTAACGTACTTAGGGGGATCAGCCCTTTATACCATATATTGTGCATAAACATCTAAACGTTACACGTACAAAATCCCCTATGTTAGGGTTGTTCGTCTCAGTTTGAATTTAGAATTTCCGCACTAAAGAAAGTTTAGTTTGGAACTAGCTTATCAGTGTTTCTAGAATTTTAGAACACTATTCAATTATAGATTAATTTAATCAATAAGAATTTGCTTACTACTTGAAGATTTAATACAAAAATGTATAACTAAACAAGGCTATCAATGTCAAAGATCGGATATCAACAATATATAATTGAATAAACATGATATACATGCAAATTGTTATATCCAAAAGAGTTAGAACAATCTCATTTGAATCGATGTATTAAAACAATATATGCTTTGAATAACAATATCAAGGTTTAGAAAAGTAAAACTCGCTCGAAGTAACGAATTAGGTTACATGAGCTTATTCAATCGTCCATAAGGATAAAATCAATAGTATTGCTCAATAAAATTTAGGAATTTGCATTCATTAACAAAAGAATGAAGTTAGAAAGCTTGCTCAATGTAAAGAGTTAAGGTTTAGAAACTTGCCTTGTTTGTAAGCTACACAAGTATAAAATATTCTCTAATTACCCTACATATATCATTGAAATCACAACAACAATTAGTTGTATGAATATTAGGTTTAGGGGTTTAAACCATCATTTAGGTCATAACCCTAACTTAGCACCTAACCATGTTGGTTAACATCCTTAACGCCTCTGAAATCACACATTAACCAACATAAACCTTATCGTTTATCTACAACTTTTGAAAACATCACATTTGGTTTCATTTCCTAACTTAATTAAATAATTACTTAAAATCTTTACACTTTGCATTACAACACATTACAATCTATTATTATAGTTTATATAATGTCTTAACATCATTAACATGCATGCTTAGCCAATATAAGTCCATTACTCATAACCTACAAATAAATAGAACTCTCTCGCTTAGGCTCGAGGCACTGGTAGCATTCATGCCTTCCCTTGAGCAAGCTTTGATTCTTGGCTGTGACTTCTTTATGAAAACCAATGGCGCAATTTGCAGATTTCTGCTTCAAGTAACAACGCACAAGCAATTCTTGTACCAAGCACCTGTATTAAAAATCTACTACAAATGCCATGATACATAGCAGTTGCCCAATTCAAACCAAAACACTACAAAATTCACAAACCTAAATATCTAAAACTCTATAATAACGTCTATAAACATGCAATACCACATAATATCAATATAAACACTATATATATATATACAATTTTGAAGGATCAAAATCCCAATTTTTCCAAATTTCATCATTTTTACATATTTAGCGAATTCGATCGTCACTAACTCGTTTCTTAACCAATTGACATGATTTAAACTATGCCGCTTTCGTTTCTTAACATATCAACATAATCCAATAACAAATTATAGATTATAACACATATAGAGCATCAAATTTTGTACTTTCTAAAGCCATATCATATGAACATATTGCTGTTATTCGTTCTTCTTCCTACAATCCCGATTCTCACGAATTTGATACTTTATAAAACCACTTGAAGACAACACATAACAGATTATAAACCCTTTACAACACAATTACCAATTATTCTAGGAAATCATCCACCCAATTTCTTCCCTTTTCCCAAAAACTCAAGAATACCAATCATAATTTTCATGGATTCTCTTACTACAATCATGTATAATTATCAACCATATATGATGATTATACGTTTATAATCCATATATACAAGTATATATATATATATATATATATATATATATATATATATATATATATATATCAATCCAACATGAATTAGCAATAAAATTTCAAAAACAAGGGTTTACACTAGAGTAAATTATACCTTGTTCCTTTAATTATTTGCTAGCAAAAAGATGATGATGATTAGGTTTAGAAATTTCCCTCCTTCCTCTTGAAAATCACAGAGAACTCTCTCTTGCTTCCAAGCTCTCTTCTCTAAATTGTGACACCCCCAAAATAGGTATACATCACCAATTTTGAGTCGTCAATAACATGGTACAGAAACAACTACAACTTTATTAATACACCATAAAAACTGTGAGTTTAAATACAAATATTGCCATCTAGACAATATTCACACCCAAATAAGTCCTCATTACAATTATTGTTACATTATTTTACAAAAATGGTGAGGACTACTAAACAACTTTCTAGAACCTTCATTCCATACCCCAACTAGTACTGCTACATTCTCGCCTCCACGAGAACAAAAATGGAACAAAAAGCGAAAAGGGTGAGCTCAATTAGCCCAATAATAATATATTATGACTAAGATAATATATAACAAATTATCGTTAGTCTTCAACGAGGAAAAATCTGATAAAATACAATAGACAACAAGTTTTGAGATCAATATTCGCAATGAAAAAATAATAATTTATAGAAGAGTTAATGAGAATGAAATCTACTATTATCTATAAATTTAAAAGTCCATCATCAATATTTTATCCTGTAACATCAATCAATATACATCTTGAATCAAATATTCATCTCTACACTACAGAGCCAAAGATATTCATCACTTGGTCATGTTCATCTCAACACTGTTCATCTTTGCACTACGGGCCAAAGATATTCATAAGAAAATCAACCATCTTTGCACTACAGGCCAAAGATATTCAGTAACACCATTATTTAGGACTGAGGATGATGAAAAATATTTTAAAGAAAACGAATCCAGTGAAACAAAAGAACAAATATTAAGGATTCATACTTTAAAAAATCCGAGTTCAAAAATACTTCATAAATAATCATAGTGAAGTAAAATTCAAGAATGATCAAAACATGGATACAATCAAAGCTAGTATCCATAATAGATATTTTGGACAAAAATGAAAATTTAATTTTTTTTGTGAATAGTCATGATATTCGTGAATAATGTCATATCGTGAATAGTCTTTGTATCGTGAATAGTAACCCCGACACTAAAAGACAAGAATTTCACAAGAAAAATCTTACCAATATTCTGGCATAATGATATTAGAAGAAATAATAGCATTTAAAAAAAAATAATATCCCTTACCTCGAAAAGACAGTACTTCTGACTGGAATACTGGATATAGTGTTGAAGAGAACTTGCACCATATAGCAACACTCAAAGTATCAAAATACTCACAAGAATACGCTCGATAATATAGAGAGAGAAAGTGAGAGAAAACTTCAGTTTCTAGTGTGATTTTCAATTCTAACCTAAGCACCTTATTTATAGGAAAATGCTTAGAACACCAAAGCAGAAAATTTAATAAAATAATAATATAATTAACAAAATTCAAGCCCACCTTAGACAACTGATCTCAGATCATTTTGCACATGTTAGTGTAGCCCAAAAAATGTTTTTCTTAATAAACGTCATTAAAACTTTCAAAAATCAATTATTCTGGAACTTCGGAACTTCAATAATTCATAATAAATAGCCCTTTTATCAGAAAAATTTGAATCTAATGTCTTTTCCATAGGAAATTCCATTCTCTACAACTTTGTAAGTTTAAGTTTTTCCAAATTCCAAATAAAAATTGACCGAAATCCATAAACGGACGATTTTATGGGCTATAATCCAATTTCAGTCACAAAGTGGGGCCCACAAACATGTTTAACATATTTTAAACATCTTTTGTAACAAAAATACTCTTCCTCCTCATATATTCATATATCCCACAAAATATTATCATTATTATATTATTAAAATATAATAATATATTTAAATGAATTATTTTATCAGAAAAGATAAAATATCAATTTTCAACAATTATCACATTAAAAATTTTCTCCATCTATATCCACATAAAATGAATATTTTCCTTATCATATAAATCAATAATTAATTATTCATAAATAATATTACAGAATCACAATACTTGCAACCAGTGTCATTCCCATGAAATAGGGGGCTTTCCAATAAGAATTTCTCCTTCTTGACGCATGATTAGGTGACCAAACCTCTCCTTAGACAGAACTTTTTAGACATTGCCAATAATGTTATCTAATAATATTATTCAAATAATATGAATTATTGATTTGATAATGAAAATACAGTGTAGTGACAATTATTGAAACAACAATAATATAAAATATCAACGTAGCAATTATTGAATCAATAAAATAAAATATTGAATAAAGAACTCTTTGTAACAATTATTGAGTAATGCCTTCCTACGTAAGAATCAATAATTGGTGCGATACCGTGTGCTACTGTGTTTTAACCACCAGGTATTCCAACAGTATTAACGGTAACAACTACGCCATTATTTATAAACAACTTATACTTGTCGTTTTCTTCATCCAATCACTTTCACATGGGGCTCACATAAGGTTGCAACCATCGCATTTAATATTCTCCGATAGTAAGAATATTCCATGACCAAACGAATATTTTCCGATAAAATGAATATTTTATAACCACTTGCATATTTGAAATATTTGCACATTTTACCCATAACTAACCACATTAATCAAATCAACCCTAACTATTTTAAAATAATAAATAGAGGAAATTTAATTTTATTTATAATAAGTTGGGGTCTTACATAAACTCTGTACTATTTTGGACTTAGAAAATAAGACGCGATGAAATACTGACTCTCACCTCCCCACTAAAGTCAGGTAAAAACCCAATAGGTAGCGTCAGTTAGAATAAGCCAAATGCCATAAGGCCTTGTTTGGCTTTCACTTAAACCCCCAACTAGATTATTTTAATAATATTTATATTATATAGTTACATGTGTCACACCTTAATTTAGTTAATTTAAATAACTTTAGTTTAGTTAATTTAAATAACTTATAATAATAATAAAAATCTTATTGTCATTATACTTATCATTAATAAATAATTATATATCTAATTTAATTAATAAATTAGAAACATCATTTTATTTAATTTATTTATTTCTTTTAAATTAAATGTTCATTTAATTTAATTATTTTCTCAAATACTTAGCAATTGATTTAATTTAATTAGTTCCTTAAATTAAATCCTTCAGATAAAATTATCATTTCTCAATTTAATTAACATTAACCAATTTAGTTACTAAATTAATTCAGCACAATTCATCAATTATTTATTTCCTCAATAAATAAATTATTTAAAATATTTATTTAATTCAATAAATATTTAAATTAGATTACAAATTTCTCGATCGTTACATTCTTCCCTCCATAAAAGGATTTTGTCCCGAGAATCACAACTCGAAAAATTTATTCCTTACATTCTTCCCTCCTTAACAAGATTTTGTCCCCAAAATTGCTATACAAAATCAAGCCAACAACTGAGGATAATTCTTCATCATAACGCTTTCAAGTTCCCACGTAGCTTGTTCAGCATTGTGGTTCCTCCAGATTACCTTAACAGAAGGTATTACCTTGTTCCTCAGTACTTGCTCTTTTCTGTCAACAATTTGAACAGGGACTTCCTTATATGACAAATCTTTCTTAAACTATAAGGGCTCATATTCTATAACATGTTTATAGTCAGGCTTATATGGTCTCAATACTGATACATGAAAATTTTTATGAATATGCTTCAACTCCGGAGGTAAAGCTACCTCGTACGCCACTTCACCAACTCGTCGAAGCACTTCAAAAGGTCCTATAAATCTAGGGCTCAATTTCCCCTTCTTGCCAAACCGAATTTTCCCCTTCTAGGGAGACACTTTCAAGAAAACATAACTACCGACATCGAATTCCTGATTTTGTCGATGTTGATCGGCATATTTATTATATCTATCCTGTGCAGCTATCAATCTCGCTCAAATAACCTTGATGATCTCGACAGTCTGTTGTACCAATTCTGGACCCAATAACTGACGTTCACCTATCTCATCCAATCATATCGAAGTTCTGTATTTCCTGCCGTATAACGCTTCGTAAGGCGGCATGCCAATACTCGCATGATAACTATTATTATAAACAAATTCCACCAATGGTAAATGATTATCCCAATTTCCTTTAAAATTCATGATACATGCTCTGAGAAAATCTTCTAGTGTTTGGATGGTTCTCTCACTCTGTCCGTCGGTCTGAGGATGGTACGCTGTGCTCATTCTCAGCTGTGTTCCCAAGCATTCTTATAATCGTTTCCAGAAATTAGATGTGAAACGTGGATCTCTGTTTGATACAATGGATACAGGAACACCGTATCTTCAAACAATTTCCTTCACGTACAGTTTTGCTAACCGATCTAGGGTAAATCTAATCTTGATTGGAAAAAGTGTGCCGACTTCGTCAAGCGATCGACAATCACCCAAATGGCATCGTAACCTTGTTGGGTCGTTGGAAGACCTACCAAAAAATCCATTGTGATATGCTCCCATTTCCATTCTGGTATCTCCAACGGTTGTAATAATCCTCTTGGCCTTTGGTGTTCGACTTTAACTTTCTGACACATTAAGCATTTCTCCACACACTCAGCCACATCCTTTTTCATATTCGACCACCAAAAATGATGTCTAAGATCCTGGTACATCTTTGTACTCCCAGGGTGAATCGAATATCTTAAGTTATGAGTTTCATTCAGAATTTCCTCTTTAACTTCTGGTACTGGCGAAACCCAAATTCTTCCTTCGAATCGAAGTAACCCTTCCGAATCGATTTTGAATTTATTTTCCTCACCTACAAATATTTTCTATTTTATCTTTTCGCAATCTTCATCCTGAAGTTATGTATTCTTCACCTTATCTACCAACGTTGAACCGTTTCTTATCTAGAACAATTTTTCATCGGCTTCTGTTGGATATTTAATTTCCAACTCCTACTTAGCCATTTCCGACACTAGCTTCTCCTGATCAGTCAACAACATTAACTTCTCCCGTCCCTTCCTACTTAGAGCATCAGCAACAACATTCACTTTTCTGGAATGATAGAAAATCTCGCAGTCATAGTCTTTAATTAGCTCCAACCATCTTCTTTGTCTCATATTCAAATCTTTTTGTGTAAAGATATACTTCAGACTTTTATGGTCCGTATATATCTCACACCTCTCTCCATAAAGATAATGTCTCCAAATTTTTAGGGCAAACACCACCGCCGCCAACTCTAAGTCACGAATCGGATACCCTTTCTCGTAATCTTTCAACTGTCATGATGCATATGCAATAACTCTGCCATTCTGCATAAGCACACAACCTAGTCCTTTATGCAATGTGTCACTATACACCACAAAATTTCTCGTATCATCAGGCAATGACAACACAGGTGCTGAACTCAACCCCTTCTTCAATTCTTGAAAACTCTCCTCGCACTTCTCTGTCCAAACGAACTTAACCGCTTTCCTATTTAAGTTCGTCAATGGAGTCGCGATCTTGGAAAAGTCTTGAATAAAACGCCTGTAATAAACCGCCAATCCTAAAAAACTCCTTATTTATGATGGTGTCTTCGGCTGAACCCAGTTTATAACAGCTTTAACCTTTGATAGATCTACCGAAATTCCGTCCTTATCAATAACGTGCCCGAGAAAATGTACACGTTCTAACCAAAATTCACATTTTGAGAACTTAGCATACAACTTCTCTTTTCTCAATGTCTCCAACGTCACTTTTAAGTGTTCCATATGTTCCTCTTTGGTTTTGGAATATACAAATTGTAACGCCCCCAAATTCAGATACTTGAAACCCGAACTCAGTGCATTACGATACCATTTCTATGAGTGGAAATAATAATATTATCATAAATATCAAACTTAATTTACATATCAGAGTCTAATCCCAGGTACACGACCTTCAAAACATTTCATTATATGATAAATATAATCAACTTATTTAAGTCTAGCTACTACACAAGATAACACAAACTTATTCGGGTAGCTTTCCTTTCCCTTTGTTCTTGGCAGAGCCCTCTGGCTGATCATACTTAACTGAAAACATTTCAATTAAGCAAGGATGAGCATTTGAGTGCCCAACAAGTAATAACAATTATAAATATTAGCTGAAAGGATTAAATGTTTTCTTTGTACTACCCTTCTACAACAAATCAAAAGTTGTGAAGTAATCTGAACCGATAATAATAACATAACTGCTCTCTATCAAAATTTTGAAACTTTGTACTGACTATAAATAGGGTTAAGGTGACATACTATGAACAATATTTTTCATTTTCGCTAAGGTTTAGTAGAACTTCATTCGCAAACCGTCATAACTTACGGACACGAGGGTGATCTGCCCAATGTGCTCTGTATTGATCAATACTACATGTAAGAACGATATTATCGTTCACTCTGTCCGCCTTGGGCGCATAAAAGTTTTCACATGTTCGGGATGTTCATACATAGTCGGGAATCCAAATCAAAATAATTTAATTGGATACAAAAAGGTTTTATCATATTCAACAATATTTCTAAATCTGTGTCTAGCTGATCAAATAGCTTAGAGGTATATATATATATATATTAACATGTGATTAAATACAATAATTATCCAAGTGAGGACACTTGAATAACCATATTTAGAAATTAATGAACAGAATATATATATTTGAATTACCATATAGTACCATGTTGATAATATATGATCGGATATAACATATATAACAATAGGGTTAATAATCTGGTACAATAATAATATAATTCTGAAACTCTCTAACTTCTGTCCATTGCATAAAGGAAATGCAAAGGTAGGATACTTGCCTGGTCTGCTGCTTACTGTTACGAAAACTTAGTTTTATCTTTTATACCGAAACCTATCATTAATAAGATCATTCGTTTGATTAGAATAACATACTATAATACATAGCATTGCTTATTGCAGTCAACACATGACCTAATCACCTTGTCACACATATTTAACAGTATTGAATCACAAACAAACATTAATACAGTTAAAATATCTAAGTCCAAAATAATTTCTGAAACATGTCGGTGTTCCGTCAGCTTTATCGGGTAATTATTGAGTCTAAGACTCTATTCTAAAGTTCAATATCTGTAAGTATCTGTCATATCATTTTTAAATGACTTATAATAATTATAATTTGTCATAAATTTTCAGACACCAGAATCATTATTAAATGATTTAAATATTAAATAATTCTATTATCATTAATATTTAATTAATATTAAACTATTAATGAAACCATTGCCAAAATATTAAAGTTAGTTATAACAACTTAGAATATTTTTAAAGTATTAATATTACCCTTAAATGATTTTTAAAATATTTAAAATCATTTTAAATAATTACCATTAATATTAAAATATTAATATATTATTTATCCAAACATTAAAAGTCATTAATTATAACTTAAAAATATTTTTAATTCATTTATATCCTTTTTAAATATATAAAACCATTTTTAAACTATTTATTTAATATAATTATTAAATAAATTTAATATCATTAATGTTAAATTAATATCATTAATATTAAATAATTAATATTTTTATAACAAAATATCATAAGTTATATTTTATAACTTCAAATATTTTTATAACATTTAAATGATTATTATATAATTTTTAAATCATTAATTATATTTTTCATAATTTATTTAATACATTTATTATATAAATTAAATATCATTAATATTATTTAATTAATGAAATTCATCACAAAATATTAAAAATAACTTAAAATATTTTCTTATAACATAATATAATTTTAAATGATTTTTCAAGTATTAAATCATTTTTAAGTAATTTATTTAATATCATAATTAAATAAATTAAATACCATTAATATTTCAAAATAATAAATATTAATGAAATATATTCAAAATAATTAAAAACCTATTTTTAGACTTTAAAATAATTTTTAATAATTTATTATGTATTTTTAATAATAAAAAACTAATTTTCTATTATTATTTAATAAAAAATAATAATTTCCATAAATAAACTGTCGCTAAAGGGCCCTATAGCGACGAAACTGTTGCTGTAGGTGTTCTTGAGCCGTTCTTCAACAAACCCAGAAATGCATGTCAGTGTGTTGGGTGTCTGGTTTGACCATAATCTTCTCCATGCTCCTAAAGTATTCTGGCCAGCCTAAAGTGTTTTGATTATAGTACTTATGTAGTACTACAACTACAAACAACTTTCATGGCCATTCAGGATCTTAACAGCAAGTTATAGGCCATCAAAGTCCTTGTCAAACATGTTCTTCATTTTCTAGGTTACCAGAAAATGAAGAGCAGTCAAGGTACCTACTTTGGATCCTTATAGATTTCAGTCTAGGTCTCGTTTGTGTGACATAAGTGTTCCCACTTGTAGTAGTGATGTCAGGGTACCATTAGCAAACAATTTCACATCATTTTATCAACACATAAGATGGTTCAAAGCCGATCAAAGTAGTGGTCAGGAATTGCCTTTGAAGATTTCTGGGTTACCCATAATCTTCATCCGACAGTTTCGTCTGGCTTAATTTGACCACAAATTTCTTGGATTCTGTGTAGTATTTAAGGATTATAAAGACATGGGTCGATAGTACTCATGTCAGTCTACACAACCATAACAATAACATAGCACATATAACTAACAACAACAAGATCAAAGCCCTGCAAAAACATTGTCAGACTTTTCTGGGTAATCTGGGTTACCCAGATTCGTTTGGTCATGGTCAGTCAACGACCTTTGACCACTCATATCTTGAGTTCTAGACATGATCTGACCCTGTTTCCAGTTCTAGAGCATAGTCCACATGACAAAGAACATGTCCATAACATAAAACACACATAACACTTAACACAGAAAGATCTAGAGGCTCTGACATTCATTGTCAGACCACATTTTCTAATTTTTCTAGAATTCTAAAAACATCAATTTTGAGCATCTAAGTGTTATGGATCTGAGTTATAACAACCCAGATCACTAAATGACACCTTCTAACATAACTTTAAACAATAAACAACAACAAATAACATGAATCATATAAATTTCTAAGTTTAGGGATTTTATACCTTTCTATGAACGAAATCTTGATCTAATGCTTCTGATCTACTACAAGTGTTAGTGGGGCTTGATTAGTGACTGGTCTAGCAAGAAAATTTTGGATGTTTGACATTGAGTAGGTTTTGGTTGAGTGTTGTGATCAAATGAGGCTTGAATATGACATTTTCTCTCTCCCATAATCTATATATAATTTGATGCAAGGACTATGGCTGATCATGAGGGCAGGTTTTGGCTGATTAAAGGCTAGTACTAGACGACATGGCTAGTTAGTGTTGGTCACCAACTCCCTACTAGGGTTAGATCTACACTCCACCTCATTAAAATAATAAAAATGGTAGTTTGGTCATTTGACTTATAAAGTGAATGGTAACTTGGTAACTTCTCACAACCATTAGTTTTAACCCTTAGAGTCTGACCCTTAGGGTTTAACCCTAGGGTTTCATAAACTTATTTTCTAGGATTGTGTATTAACCAAAAAAAATGGAAATCTTAGTCTCTACAAATGTTGATTAGGGTTCCCTAATTACACTAGGTTTTTTAACCACGTAGGATTTGTAAATTAGCCTTTATAATATATTAATTACCATTAACCTTGCTAAATTAATACTTAGGGTTTATAACTTAGCAATTAGGGTTCAAATTTAGTAATTAAGGTTTACCTAATTAACATTAAACATAATAAAGGTCATTAACTACATAACACACAACTTAACAAATCTTACAGTCATAACTGAGTTCTGTACTATAGTTTATCAGTAATGCTAGGGTTTGTACTATTTTTACTATAACCGATCTACAAATTAACATTACACACATATCGTGCATATTTATATCAATTTTGAAATATAAATAATATTATATTATTATTCTCATTCCTTATTCAAAATCTAGACTTAGGGTTTTGAATTCATATCCCATATAACCTTCATACATACTATCATTAATTAAGTTAAAATAATTAACCTAACCAACATAATAAAATACATATCATAAGAATTCTAATAATCATATCATATATACCATAATCATATTTTCATTGAAAATAAATAATAAATATTTTATTACAAAATTAATTTATTATAAGAATATATTCTATAATGATCAATAAGTCTAAAAAGAAATTATTTACATTTAATAGTTAATTTTATTTATCATATAGATACATATACTTTGCTTTGCAAATATTTTCACCTTTATATATATATATATATATATAAATTAAATCCCAAAATTTCTTATTGAAAATATTGGGTTATTACATTCACCCTCCCTTATAAGAAATTATTTACATTTAATAAATAATTTTATTTATCATATAGATACATATACTTTGCTTTGCAAATATTTTCACCTTTATATATATATATATATATATATATATATAAATTAAATCCCAAAATTTCTTATTGAAAATATTGGGTTATTACATCCACCCTCCCTTATAAGGATTTCGTCCCCAGAATCACCGCTTTAAAACCTATAGACATTAGGGAAAATAGCATACACAATCATTACAAGTAGATCTCGATCATAATTGATCGAACCGATCTTTAACTATTCAGCACAAAGTTTGTCTATCTGTTTCAACAGAAATTTGATTTCTAATAGAACTCAAATTTCTCCTTCCAAATTTCTTTATAAAATAATTTACTATATATATATATATATACGAAAATCATATATAAGAAAATATAATTGACTCGAATAATACTTGGAGTCTCATCCCCGTCTGCCACGGTATCATGAACGGTCATACTGAAGACTCTTGCGGTTGATTCTATTAAGTTGTTTGTTGAAGTTGGTCCCGTTGTCTCCAGCGTCCCGCTACTTTTCTCCGTAATCACACTTCCTGCATCCCTTCTCCTTTTCGGACAGTCCTTCACCTTATGCTCCGTTGATCCACACCTGAAACACCCTTTATTCATCCTAGGATTGGGGCAATTAGGAGAGATATGTCCCTTCTGCCCACACTTATAACACACTAACTTACCTTTAAGACACTTTCCCGAGTGATTACTTTCGCAACTTTCACACTGCACAACCTTATTCTTTCCCCCTCCTGGCCTAATTTCGGTATTCCCAGAATTATCTTCTTTCCTTTTTCCACCCTACTACCACTACTCCTTTCTCCTATTTAGCTTGATTTGACTCCCACCAAAATTTGCCTCCCTTTCATCGTGATAGGTGGAAAAAGTCATCTTTTGCCCTCCGCTTACCTAGCTATCACAACTACTTCTACAGGTTGATTGACCCTCTAAATCCTGATGGTCCTATGACCTTAAAATCTTTAAAGTTCGCAAATCGATTGTCTGGCTGATTTCCCGTGGCTGGCATTCCATTCTGCATATCTCGAGCGACCACATTCGCAAAATTCTGCATCGGGTCTGGTTGTCCTCCAACTTTGTTAACAGGTTCTTCTACCCTTTGGTTTTCTTAGAGTTTATGCCCTTGAGGCCAATTATTTGATATAACTGCTTAACATTTTGATATTATATTTGATTGAATAAATGAATGATTTTATTATGGTGTTATTTACTGCGTTATATAAATGTTAACATAATAAAATTCCTTAGAATAGTGATACAAATTATATAGTTTCAAGTATGTGACTTGAACATGAGATTATATAATTATAATTAGTATCATTATTCTTAAAAGTCCTAATCGAGTATCATTGTTGATGGGACAACAATGATGCATTGAGACTAATATGTGGATTGACTGATGACCAAATCTCATTGGTCATAAATATATGAGATATTAAGTCAATGCATAGGTACATGTTAGAGAACGATGTACTGGACAGACCCACCATGAGAATTCTACGTGGAACATTATGCAAAGTGTCATTAACGATTCTCATAGTGACAATGATGTAATGGTCCTCCGACCTGAAATCACTATATTACTACACGAGAATTTATGTACTTTGATATCATCAAATGTCACCTTTAATAAGGTGGACTATAAAGATGATTATTGGGTACATCATGAATCGTGTGAGGAATATGAGTGATCTAGATGGAATTTAACCCTCCTATATATTAGGGGTGATATCCATAGGCCTCTTGATTGAGTAGGACAATGAAATTCATGGCCATGCTCAAATAGTGATTTGTTTCATATAGTCTACTTATTGATCAAGAAAACTCAGATTAAATTATGAAGAGTATGACACATTCCATGACTCGAGTTTAATCTAGGATATTAAGGTTAAAATGATTAAATTACATTGAAACATTGGTCACGAAAAGGTTGCATCGAATCATCGATCTTATTATTACTTGGGTATCAGTGATGCATTATGTGACGCCCCCAAAATAGGTATACATCACCCATTTTGAGTCGTCAATAACATGGTACAGAAACAACTACAACTTTATTAATACAACATAAAAACTGTGAATTTAAATACAAATATTATCATCTAGACAATATTCACACCCAAATAAGTCCTCATTACAATTATTGGTACATTATTTTACAAAAATGCTGAGGACTACTAAACAACTTTCTAGAACCTTCATTCCATACCCCGACTAGTACTCGCTACATTCTCGCCTCGTAAGAACAAAAATGGAACAAAAAGGAAAAGGGTGAGCTCAACTAGCCCAGTAAAGAATATTATGACTAAGATAATATAGAACAAATTATCGTTAGTCTTCAACATGGAAAAATCTGATAAAATACAATAGACAACAAGTTTCAGATCAATATTCGCAGCGGAAATAATAATTCATAGAAGAGTTACGTAGAGAATGAAATCTACTATTATCTATGAATTTAAAAGTCCATCATAAATATTTTTTCCCTATAACATCAATCAATATACATATTGAATCAAATATTCATTTTTGCACTACAGGCCAAAGATATTCATCAGTTAGTCATGTTCATCTCAACACATGTTCATCTTTGCACTACGGGTTAAAGATATTCATAAGAAAATCAACCATCTTTGCACTATAGGCCAAAGATATTCAGTAACACCATCATTTAGGACTGAGGATGATGAAAAATATTTTAAAGAAAACGAATCTTGTGAAACAAAAGAACAAATATTAAGGATTCGTACTTTAAACAATCCGAGTTCAAAAATACTTCATAAATAATCATGGTGAAGTAAAATTCAAGAATGATCAAAACATGGATACAATCAAAGCTAGTATCCATAATAGATATTTTGGACAAAAATGAAAATTTAATTTTTCTGTGAATAATGCCGTATTCGTGAATAGTGTCGTATGCGTGAATAGTAACCCCGACACTAAAAGGCAAGAATTTCCCAAGAAAAATCTTACCAATATTCTGGCATAATGATATTAGAAGAAATAATATCATTTAAAAAAAAAATATCCCTTACCTCGAAAAGACAGTACTTCTGATTGGAATACTGGATATAGTGCTGAAGGGAACTTGCACCATATAGCAACACTCAAAGTATCAAAATACTCACAAGAATACGCTCGATAATATAGAGAGAGAGTGAGAGAAAACTTCAGTTTCTGGTGTGATTTAAAATTCTAACCTAAGCACCCTATTTATGGGAAAATGCTTAGAACACCAAAGCAGAAAATTTAATAAAATAATAATATAATTAACAAAATTCAAGCCTACCTTAGACAACTGATCTCAGCTCATTTTGCACATGTTAGTGTAGCCCAATTTTTTTTTTTCTTAATAAACATCATTAAAACTTCCAAAAATCAATTATTCTGGAACTTCGGAACTTCAATAATTCATAATAAATAGCCCTTTTATCAGAAAAATTTGAATCTGATGTCTTTTTCATAGGAAATTTCATTCTCTACAACTTTGTGAGTTTAAGTTTTTCCAAATTCCAAATAAAAATTTACCAAAATCCACAAACGGACGATTTTACGGGCTATAATCCAATTTCAGTCACAAAGTGGGGCCCACAAACATGTTTAACATATTTTAAACATCTTTTGTAACAAAAATACTCTTCCTCCTCATATATTTATATATCCCACAAAATATTACCATTATTATAATATTAAAATATAATAATATATTTAAATGAATTATTTTATCAGAAAAGATAAAATATCAATTTTCAACAATTATCACATTAAAAATTTTCTCCATCTATATCCACTAAAATGAATATTTTCTTTATCATATAAATCAATAATTATTTATTCACAAATAATATTACAGAATCACAATACTGGCAACCAGGCTGTTCCCATGAAATAGGGGGCTTTCCAATAAGGATTTCTCCTTACTGGCGCGCAATTAGGTGCCCAAACCTCTCCTTAGACAGAACTTTTTAGACATTGCCAATAATGTTATCTAATAATATTATTCAAATAATATGAATTATTGATCTGATAATGAAAATACAGTGTAGTAACAATTATTGAAACAAAAATAATATAAAATATCAACGTAGCAATTATTGAATCAATAAAATAAAATATTGAATAGTAACTACTGTAACAATTATTGAGTAATGCCTTCCTATGTAAAAATGAATAATTGGTGCAATACTGCAATGCTATCGTGTTTTTTAACCACCGGGTATTCCAACAAGATAATTGGTAAATAACTACGCCAATTATTTATAAACAACTTATATTTGTCATTTTCTTCATCCAATCGCTTTCCGTTATGGGGTCCACACAAGGCTGCGCCGTCGTACGAATATTTCCCAACAGTAAGAATATTCCACAACCAAACGAATATTCTCCGATAAAATGAATATTTTATAACCACTTGCATATTTGAAATATTTGCGCATTTTACCCATAACTAACCACATTAATCAAATCAAACCTTACTATTTCAAAATAATAAATAGAGGAAATTTAATTTTATTTATAATAAGTTGGGGTCTTACACATTACTAGATGTCACACTCGCTTATAATTTTATAATATGATTATAAAATTATTGCCAACGTAATAATAACCTATAGGGTCACACACATGTAATCTAATTTAAAGGGAATAAATTTAAATTTTAAGGATTTAAATATATTAATATGATTAATTGTATTTAAATCACTTAATTTAAATTAAAAGGATAATTTGTATATATGTATATTAATTAAGTAAGACTTAATTAATATATATATATATATATATATATATATATATATATTTGGATTTTATGAAATTAGGCTTTGATTTGATTAATTCCTTTTAACTACTATATATATGATATATAGCAGCTACTTAGGGATATATCATAATTGAAAAATCCTAGCCGCTCTTAGAGAGAGACTAAAGAGAAAATAGTTTCATAATCGTTACTTTGGTGGCTAGTACCGCAAGTCCCTCTTATTGCAGAATCGTTCGACGGTTCGTGCGGCGTTCGTGTGGATACCGTAGAGGCGCGGTTCTAATTGGATTGCATAAAGGATTCGAAGATATTTCAGAACTTTTTCATAATCGGTATAATATCTAAACCACTGAATTAATTTCATTTTCGCTTGGATCCTGTTTTGGGTTTCGGAATTACTTTGATTTATTTTCTATTTCCGCTGCATTTTGTGCCGAAATCCCTACAGGTTTCGTTTACGTCTTGGTGGAATTATCTGATCATAATTGATCTTTTATCGACTTACCTTCTATAACGCAAAATTTTCTACTCAAATAATCATAAATTCAAAATATTATATTTTGAAAACTTGGTTACTGTATTAATCAGTGTTCAGATAAATAATTACTATCTTTATACCAACTTATTTCATTAATCCAACATAGATTCATATTTATAGCGTTTAACATACCATATCACATACTACTTTAAACATCAGCTATCCCCTTGTGACTCAAAAGTCGGGATTCGCTGCCATAACTTATACAAAAGTTAAGAATATTACATTATACCCACATACCTATCATATACGCATCATATAATCATACATATTCAAGTAAAACTAATACTACTTATTTCTTACGCCTTCACTAAGGATTAATTGCTTAGTATTCTATATATTCCCATTATCCTCAATAATCTATTCACACCTAACTATACGTAGTTCGTCAAACTTTACCACACATTATGAGTTTAATAACTCACCACAGATATATGAGTTTAAGAACTTGAGCTTGTCCTTATATTCTTTAACTATACTCTACCTATCAGTTATACTATCGTTTCTGGGTCCGATACTACATTTTTCCAGTATAATCACCTCATTAGGGTTGCTTTCAATATAAGCCTCTATTTCAGCTAGCAGCTTTGATATTGGCTTGGTTATGGAGGTTGACTCCTTCTTTACGATCTGAGGGTATCCTAATCCTTTTCTATCTGACATCTACACATAAATTATTCTGATTAGCATATAATATATACACACAGCAATTAATAGTTTTATTTAAGTTATCTTTTATTTTTATTTGACGATGAATTTATTCGATTCATCTCCTTTTAAACTCTATGTGAGTTATTTGTACTTTCGACGTTTTCCTCTGCTCTAAGGTTATAGCCTAAGGTCTACCCCGACCTAAGGTTTTAAACCCTAAAGCTCTAATACCAAATTGAAAATGCCCCCAGATTTAGATACTTGAAACCCGAACTCAGTGCATTACGATACCGTTTCTATGAGCAAAAATAATAATATTATCATAAATATCAAAATTAATTTACATATCAGAGTCTAATTCCAGGTACGCGACCTTCAAAACATTTTATTACATGATAAATATAATCATCTTATTTAAGTCTAGCTACTACACAAGATAACACAAACTTATTCGGGTAGCTTTCATTTCCCTTTGTTCTTGGCAGAGCCCTCTGGCCGATCATACTTAACTGAAAACATTTAAACTAAGCAAGGATGAGCATTTGAGTGCCCAACAAGTAATAACAATTATAAATATTAGCTGAAAGGATTAAATATTTTCTTTATACTACCCTTCTACAACAAATCAAAAGTTGTGAAGTAATCTGAACCGATAATAATAATATAACTACTCTCTATCAAATTTTTGAAACTACGTACTGACTATAAATAGGGTTAAGGTGACATACTTTGAATATTATTTTTCATTTTCGCTAACGTTTAGCAGAACTTCATCCGCAAACCGTTATAACTTACGGACACGAGGGTGATCTGCCCAATGTGCCCTGTATTGATCAATACTACATGCAAGAACGATATTATCGTTCACTCTGTCCGCCTTGGGCGCATAAAAGTTTATCCATGTTCGGGAAGTTCATATATAGTCGAGAATCCAAATCAAAACAATTTGATTGGATACAAAAAGGTTTTATCATATTCAACGATATTTCTAAATCTGTGTCTAGCTGATCAAATAGCTTAGAGGTAAATATATATATATATATATATATATATATATATTAAAATGTGATTAAATACAATGATTATCCAAGTGGGGACACTTGAATAACCATACTTAGAAATTAACGAACATAATATATATATATGAATTACCATATAGTACCATGTTGATAATTAAAGATTGGATATAACATATATAATAATAGGGTTAATAATCTGGTACAATAATAATATAATTCTGAAACTCTCTTACTTCTGTCCATTGCATAAAGGAAATGCAAAGGTAGGAAACTTGTCTGGTCTGCGGCTTACTGTTATGAATACTTAGTTTTATCTTTTATACCGAAACTTATCATTAATAAGATCATTCGTTTGATTAGAATAACATACTATAACACATAGCATTGCTTATTGCAATCAACACATAACCTAATCACCTTGTCACACATATTTAACAGTCATTGAATCACAAACAAACATTAATACAGTCAAAATATCTAAGTCCAAAATAATTTTTGAAACATGTCGGTGTTCCGACAACTTTATCGGGTAATTATCGAGTCTAAGACTCTATTCTAAAGTTCAATATCTGTAAGTATCTGTCATATCATTTTTAAATGACTTATAATAATTATAATTTGTCATAAATTTTCGATTACACGTAATCATTTTTAAATTATTTAAATATTAAAGAATTATATTCTCATTAATATTTAATTAATATTAAACTATTAATGAAACCATTGCCAAAATATTAAAGTTAGTTATAACAACTTAGAATATTTTAAAAGTATTAATATTACCCTTAAATGATTTTTAAAACATTTAAAATCATTTTTAAATAATTACCATTAATATTAAAATATTAATGTATTGTTTATCCAAATATTAAAAGTCATTAATTATAACTTAAAAATATTTTTAATTTATTTATATCCTTTTTAAATGATTTTTAAACTATTTATTTAATATAATTATTAAATAAATTTAATATCATTAATGTTAAATTAATATCATTAATATTAAATAATTAATATTTTTCATAACAAAATATCATAAGTTATATTTTATAACTTCAAATATTTTATAACCTTTAAATCATTATTATATAATTTTTAAATCCTTAATTCTATTTTTTATAATTTTTTAATACATTTATTAAATAACTTAAATATCATTAATATTATTTAATTAGTGAAATTCATCACAAGATATTAAAATTAACTTAAAATATTTTCTTATAACATAATATAATTTTAAATGATTTTCAAGTATTAAAATCATTTTTAAGTAATTTATTTAATATCATAATTAAATAAATTAAATACCATTAATATTCCAAAAATAATAAATATTAATGAAATATATTCAAAATAATTAAAAACCTATTTTTAGACTTTAAAATAATTTAAAATAATTTATTATGTATTTTTAATAATAAAAAACTAATTTTCTATAATTATTTAATAAAAATAATAATTTTCATAAATAAACTGTCGCTAAAGGGTCCTATAGCGACGAAATTGTCGCTATAGGTGTTCTCTAGCTGTTCTTCAACAAACCCAGAAATGCATGTCAGTGTGTTGGATGTCTGGTTTGACCATAATCTTCTCCATGCTCCTAAAATATTCTGGCTAGCCTAAAGTGTTTAGATTATAGTACTTATGTAGTACTACAACTACAAACAACTTTCATGGCTATTCAGCATCTTAACAGCAAGTTATTGGCCATCAAAGTCCTTGTCAGACAAGTTTTCATTTTCTGGAGAGCAGTCAAGGTACCTACTTTGGATCCTTATAGATTTCAGTCTAGGTCTCGTTTGTGTGATATAAGTGTTCCCACTTGTAGTAGTGATGTCAGGGTACCATTAGCAAACAATTTCATATCATTTTATCAACACATAAGATGGATCAAAGTCGGTCAAAGTAGTGGTCAGGAATTGCCTTTGAAGATTTCTGGGTTACCCAGAATCTTCATCCGGCAGTTTCGTCTGGCTTACTTTGACCACAAATTTCTTGGATTCTGTGTAGTATTTAAGGATTATAAAGACATGGGTCGATAGTACTCATGTCAGTCTACACAACCTTAACAATAACATAGCACATATAACTAACAACAACAAGATCAAAGCCCTGGAAAAACATTGTCAGACTTTTCTGGGTAATCTGGGTTACCCAGATTCGTTCGGTTATGGTCGGTCAACGACCTTTGACCACTCATATCTTGAGTTCTAGACATGATCTGACCCTGTTTCCAGTTCTAGAGCATAGTCCACATGACAAAGAACATATCCATAACATAAAACACACATAACACTTAACACAGAAAGATCTAGAGGCTCTGACATTCATTGTCAGACCACAGTTTTTAATTTTTCCAGAATTCTAAAAACATCAATTTCGAGCATGTAAGTGTTATAGATCTGAGTTATAAAAACCCAGATCACTAAATCACACCTTCTAAGATAACTTTAAACAATAAACAACAACAAATAACATGAATCACATAAATTTCTAAGTTTAGGGTTTTTATACCTTTCTATGAACCAAATCTTGATTTAATGCTTCTGATCTGCTACAAGTGTTAGTGGGGCTTGATTAGTGACTGGTCTAGCAAGAAAATTTTGATGTTTGACATTGAGAGGGTTTTGGTTGAGTGTTGTGATCAAATGAGGCTTGAATATGACATTCTCTCTCTCTCATAGTCTATATATAATTTGATGCAAGGACTATGGCTGATCATGAGGGCAGGTTTTGGCTGATTAAATGCTAGTACTAGACCACATGGCTAGTTAGAGTTGGTCACCAACTCCCTACTAGGTTTAGATCTACAGTCTACCTCATTAAATAATAAAAAGGGTAGTTTGGTCATTTGACTTATAAAGTGAATGGCAACTTGGTAACTTCTCACAACTATTAGGTTTTAACCCTTAGGGTGTGACCCTTAGGGTTTAACCCTAGGGTTTCGTAAGATTATTTTCTAGGATTGTGTATTAAGGGCAAAAATAAAAATCTTAGTCTCTACAAATGTTGATTAGGGTTCCCTAATTACACTAGGTTTCCTAATCACCTAGGATTTATAAATTAGCCTTTATAATATATTAATTACCATTAACCTTGCTAAATTAATACTTAGGGTTTATAACTTAGCAATTAGGGTTCAAATTTAGTAATTAGGATTTACCTAATTAACATTAAAAATAATAAAGGTCATTAACTACATAACACACAACTTAACAAATCTTATAGTCATAACTGAGTTCTGTACTATAGTTTATCAGTAATGCTTGAGTTTGTACTGTTTTACTATAACTGATCTACAAATTAACATTACACACATATCAGGCATATTTATATCACTGAAATATAAATAATATTATATTATTATTCTCATTCCTTATTCAATATCCAGACTTAGGGTTTTGAATTCATATCTGACATAACCTTCATACATAGTATCATTAATTAAGTTAAAATAATTAACCTAACCAACATAATAAAATACATATCATAAGAATCCTAATAATCATATCATATATACCATAATCATATTTTCATGGAAAATAAATAATATTTTATTACAAAATTAATTTGTTATAAGAATATATTCTATAATGATCAATAAGTCTGAAAAGAAATTATTTACATTTAATAAATAATTTTATTTATCGTATAGATACATATACTTTACTTTGCAAATATTTTCACCTTTATATATATATATATATATAATTAAATCCCAAAATTTCTTATTGAAAATATTGGGTTATTACACTAATATATCATCAATAAACACCACCATAAATTTGTCTAAGAATGGTTTAAATACCCTGTTCATCAAATCTATGAATGTTGCAGGTGCGTTGGTTAAACCAAAAGACATAACCAGAAACTCGTAATGACCATATCGAGTTCTAAACGCTATTTTTGGTACATCCTCCGGCCTCTCCTTTAACTGATGATAACCACTTCTCAAGTCTATCTTAGAGAAATATCTTACTCCCTTCAACTGATCGAACAGGTCATCGATTCTAGGTAACGAATACTTATTTTTAATCGCAACCTTATTCAATTCTCGGTAATCAATGCAGAGCCGCATCGATCCGTCTTTCTTTTTAACAAACAACACCAGTGCTCCCCATGGCGACACACTCGGCTGAATATACTTCTTGTCAAGCAATTCTTGCAATTGCGCCATCAACTCTTTCATCTCTACCAGGGCCATTCAGTATGGTGCTTTAGATATCGGATCCGTTCCTGGGAGTAAGTCAATCACGAACTCGATTTGTTGATCCGACAGAAGACCCGACAAATCATCTGGAAATATGTCTTCAAAATCTCTTATGATAGGTATCTCTTCTAGCTTCACACTCTTCTTCTGTGTATCGACTATGTAGGCTAAGTATCCTACATATCCTTGTCTCAACAACTTCTTAGCTTGCATCATCGTCAGACAACTTGCTTGTCGAGGTGATTTGCTGCCAAAGAACACAACCTTTGACGGAGTCATAAGGTTAACACAATTCCTTTGGAAATCAATTACTGCTCCGTAATTGAATAACCAATCCATTCCAGTATAACATCGAATTCACCAAGTCTAATTGGTATCAAATCTACCATCATCTCGTGACCTTTTATAACCACTATATAATTCCTATATATGAATTTAACATGAATCACTTCCCTATTCGCAATCTCTATACTTAAGGGAAATTCTAATTCTTCTTGAGGCAATTCTAAGTTTTGAGCAAATTCATCGGATATAAATGAACAAGTAGCACCCGAATCAAATAGCACATAAGCATTAATACCATTAATCGGAATGATACCTGACACCACATCCTTAGATCATCTTGCATCCTCGCACTGGTCATATTGAAAGTCCTCGCAGATGGGGCGGCTTGGTATCTTTATTCTAGTAATAGTCAATGTACCACTACCGTTGTTGTTTCCTTTTCCACCACTTGCACTTCCTGTTGGCTTCTTAGGGCAATCACGAGCCATGTGATCCTTTGAACCGCAGGTAAAACATGCTCCTTTCTTGAGACTAAAGCAGTTTGGTGCAATGTGTCCCTCCTGACCACAGTTGAAACACACTCGCTTTCCCTTCAAACATACCCCAGTATGGTTCTTTCCACACGTCGCACAAGCTTCAAACTTTTTCTTCTGCTGATTTCCCTGCTGTCCTCCCACAGTCGAATTATCGCTCCACTTCCTCTTCTGACTATTACTTCCAACATTACTACCACCAGCCTTATTCTCACTCTCATTCTTCCTCTTCTTCTATTCTTGGTTGTACTTGGTCAAGGCATCGCTTCCACCTTCCGCGATAATTGCCTTTTCCAGTAGAGCCGCAAATGTATTCAGTTAAAACATTGAAAACTTGCTATAAAGCAAGGGTTTCAAACCTTATTCGAACCTTCTCGTTTTATGCTCGTCGGTATTGACTTGATATGTGGAAAACCTTACCAACTTGTTAAACTTCGCAGCATATTCTGGCACCATCATCATTCCTTGCTTCAACTCAAGAAATTGCACTTCCAACTGATTCCGAGAACTCCCTAGAAAGTACATTTCAAAGAACATCTCCTTAAATCTATCCCACGCTATCACTCCTTGTCCCCCACAAGCCTTATTTGCCTGTCACCAATAGCTAGCTTCACACTTCAGCATGAATGTTGCGAACGCGGTCTTCTGATCCTCGTTAATTCTAGCAACGTCGAACACCTTCTCCATTTCCATGATCTAGGTTTGGGCTTCCACTGGATTCATAGACCCTTGAAACTCTGGCGGTCCAACCGCTTTGAATTCTTTAAAGGTCGTGACTTGAGTTTGCGGTTGATTTGCAAGTGCACCTGTTAACAGAGCTACCAACTGCTGAACTAGATTAGCGTTGGCCTCGTTGTTATTATTATTAGTAGACCCCTCAGGAGGTGCTTGCTGACGTGGTTGTCTTCTTCTAGGAGGTATTTTCTGTTAAAATATACGCTTATTAGTTCATTACTCAACTTCTTGGGTATTTGGAGTTTAACTTAAACATTCCAAGATAAGCTATAACTAATAACACTTCAAATAAACTCTAATATTTTATTCAATTATAACGTTTTAAAACATGTTAAAGATAGCATAACCGTTATTAACATCCACTTTCCTGAACTAACCAAGTTTCAGGATTACATACTCATACTATCTCTTTATTTATCTCAAAATAAGGGATTCAAAGTTTATTTATTTATATAATTAACCACATATTATTATCACTCTTATTCTATCTAGGCATATTAAGACGTCATAAGGCTTCTTGACGCTCTTCTTCCATTATACGATATGCCGTTCTACGATCCATCATGAACCACAATGAATTCTCAAACTGAGGTGGATAATAAAAGACTCGATCCTAGGCCCTATCAATCGCAGAATTAAAAACATAATCCATCTCGTTTATCTTGGCTTTCTTCACTTGGACCTTAGCCTTAGCATGGTCTGCACGTTGAGTCACCTTCATCCAATCATCCTCTGCTCTTGCACGCTTAGCTGATTCCTCTTTGAAGTCATCTTTTAATTTCTACATGTCAGTCTTCATCTTCTCGTTTACTGCTAACAGGTCTTCATGCTGACCCTTGGTATGAACTAGGTCCCACTCTATGTTTCCAAGTTGTGAGTCGAGTTCCTGAATCTCCACATCCTTCTGCTCCATCGTAGCGTGATGCATCTTAATCAACTCTTTCAGCTCCTCAACCTTGTCTTGTAGTTCTATGTTACGATCGTATAGAGCGTCATACATCTCAGCTGATATGGAGTTTGGTGGAAACTCCTCAGGATCCCCTTCTTCCTCATCCTCCTCCATCTCCTCAAAACTATCCTCCTCGGGATCGGTCACAAGAACATCTTCCTGGATCATCTGCTCCCGCACTATGTGAATATCCCGGGGTTCGTCATCCTGAGGTATCACCTCCCTAGCTGGACTGGATCCTCATTCGTTAGACATCCTGACAACAAAATATTTTAAGTTTTACTTAACATTTTTGATACTCGCGAGCACATAAGTTATTAACACATAGCACATAATGTCTTTTATTATTTAGCTTCAATGGATACCTTAATCCATTCCTTAAACTCGATAAGAGTTAGACACCTCTATATTTCTGTTTTCGTAAAGGTTACTTCCTAAGGTTTCCCCACCTAAGGTTCATAACCTAAGGCTTTGATACCAACTTGTGACACCCCCTAATCCGGGTACTCCATCCCCACAAAATTTGGTGCTCACTATCCAAAACCATTACATCTAATTACCCATCATAAAGGATAACGACATAATTTAAATAACTTAAATAATAATCTTTCCCCTTAAAGGGTTACATCATCTCAAAACAATCCCAGGTAATCTAACCTTAAATTTATTACATCGGTTTGCGGAATACATCATAAAATAAAACAAGTCTCATCACATAAAACATTTAAATAAATTTCTCGTAAGTCTTCAACACTTTGACAACTTGCCTTTTCCTTTGCTAGTAGATGGCTCATCGACTTTCTCTACTTTAGCTGCAGTGTTAAATGCAAGAGTGAGCAAATAATTGCTCACTGATATAGAAAGTAGCAATGATAACAACATGAGAATGAACAACGAATGCTGAACAATAATGAACTTGTTCTACGAATCAAAAATAGAAAATAAGTTCGAACTTTAATATCTGAGGGTCTTAAGACCACGAACCATGTCCCCGGTACTTAGGTATTATTACCCAACCTTAACCGTCATTTAGACTATACAGACCCTTCTTAATGTACTTAGGGGGATCATCCCTTTGTACCATGTATTGTGCAAAAACATCTAAACGTTACACGTACAAAATCCCCTATGTTAGGGTTGTTTGTCTCAGTTTGAATTTAGAATTTTTGCACTAAAAAAAGTTTAGTTTGGAACTAGCTTATCAGTGTTTCTCGAATTTTAGAACACTATTCAATTATAGATTAATTTAATCAATAAGAGTTTGCTTACTACTCGAAGGTTTAATACAAAAATGTATAACTGAACAAGGCTATCATAGTCAAAGATCGGATATCAACAATATATAATTGAATAAACATGATATACATGAAAAGTGCTATATCCAAAAGGGTTAGAACAATCTCATTTGAATCGATGTATTAAAATAATATATGATTTGAATAACAATATCAAGGTTTAGAAAAGTAAAACTCGTTCGAAGTAACGAATTAGGTTACATGAGCTTATTCAATCGTCCATAAGGACAGAATCAATAGTCTTGCTCAATAAAATTTAGGAATTTGCATTCATTAACAAAAGAATGAAGTTAGAAAGCTTGCTCAATGTAAAGAGTTAAGGTTTAGAAACTTGCCTTGTATGTAAGCTACACAAGTGTAAAATATTCTCCAATTACCATACATATATCATTGAAATCACAACAACAATTAGTTGTATGAATATTAGCTTTAGGGGTTTAAACCATCATTTATGTCATAACCCTAACTTAACACCTAACCATGTTGGTTAACATCCTTAACACCTCTGAAATCACACATTAACCAACATAAACCTTATCGTTTATCTACAACTTTTGAAAATATCACATTTGGTTTCATTTCCTAACTTAATTAAATAATTACTTAAAATCTTTACACTTTGCATTACAACATATTATAATTTGTTATTATAGTTTATAGTATGTCTTAACATCATTAACATGCATGCTTAGCCAATATAAGTCTATTACTCATAACCTACAAATAAACAAAACTCTATCCTCAGGGTTCGTGGCACTAAGCAATGGCCACGCTTCCTCAAGCTTAAGATCATTGAACATACAAGCTACTTGCCTCTGAAAACCAATGGCTCACCAAGGCTATAGCTCACTTCTCAGAAAAACCAATGGCGCATTTGTCTAAGTCAGTTGCACTGTACAATAAGAACAATTTGCTACCATGCAGTAGCCGTAAAATTGCAAAGACAGATTCTTATACATATATTGCTGCCCAATTCAAACCAAAACACTACAAAATTCACAAACCTAAACATCTAAAACTCTGTAATAACATCTATAAACATGCAATACCACATAATAACAACATAAACACTCTATATATACAATTTTGAAGGATCAAAATCCCAAATTTTCCAAATTTAATTATTTTTAGATATTTAGCGAATTCGATCGTCACGAACTCGTTTCTTAACCAATTGACATAATTTAAACTACGTCACTTTTGTTTCTTAACATATTAACATAATATAATAACAAATTATAGATTATAACACATATAGAGCATCAAATTTCGTACTTTCTAAAGCCATATCATAAGAACATATTGTTGTTAGTCGTTCTTCTTCCTACAATCCCAATTCTCACGAATTTGATACTTTAAAACCACTTGAAGATAACACATAACAAATTATAAACCCTTTACAACACAATTACAAATTATTCTAGGAAATCATCCTCCCAATTTCCTCCCTTTTCCCAAAAAGTCAAGAATTCCAATCATAATTTTCATGGATTCTCTTACTACAATCATGTATAAATATCAACCATATATGATTTATTATCGCTTTATAATCCATATATACAAGTATATATATATATATATATATATATATATATATATATATATATATATATATATATATATATATCAATCTAACATGAATTAGCAATAAAATTTCAAAAACAAGGGTTTACACTAGAGTAAATTATACCTTGTTCCTTTGATTATTTACTAACTAAAAGATGATGATGATTAGGTTTAGAAATTTCCCTCTTTCCTCTTGAAAATCACAGAGAACTCTCTCTTGCTTCCAAGCTCTCTTCTCTAAATTCTGTGCTATTTTGGCCTTAGAAAATAAGACGCGATGAAATACTGACTCCTACCTCCCCACTAACGTCTGGTAAAAACCCAACAGGTAGCGTCAGTTAGAATAAGCCAAAGGCCACAAGGCCTTGTTTGGCTACCACTTAAACCCCCAACTAGATTATTTTAATAATATTTATATTATATAGTTACATGTGTCACACCTTAATTTAGTTAATTTAAATAACTTTAGTTTAGTTAATTTAAATAACTTATAATAATAATAAAAATCTTATTATCATTATACTTATCATTAATAAATAATTATATATCTAATTTAATTAATAAATTAGAAACATCACTTTATTTAATTTATTTATTTCTTTTAAATTAAACAATTAATTTAATTTAATTATTTTATTAAATATTAAGCAATTGATTTAATTTAATTAGTTCCTTAAATTAAATCCTTCGTATAAAATTATCATTTCTCAATTTAATTAACATTAACTAATATAGTTACTAAATTAATTCACCACAATTCATCAATTATTTATTTTCTCAATAAATAAATTATTTAAAATATTTATTTAATTCAATAAATATTTAAATTAGATTACAAATTTTTCGATCGTTACACTAACATTATCGAGTTATGCCTCGATTGAGCCTGCACTTATGTCCGGAGCGTTTACTTGCTTATATATATATATATATATATATATATATATATATATATATATATATATATATATATATATATATATATATATTCTGTCAGTCCGGAGTTTACTTCATGGCCTTTTATTGCTTTTTTACATTTACTCCCTACCGAGTTTACTTAAGTGGCGGTTGATCGCATTTAGTGCTTTATTTACATTTCTGATCCGCCATGGAGGTGCTTCATGGTGGTTGATCATGTCATATATATATTTACCGCTTTTATATATTTACATTTCCAATCCCCCATGGAGGTGCTTCGTGGTGGTTGATCATATATATATATATATTTACAGCTTTTATATATATGACTTCTTACTGCTTTTCATATAAACTGCGTCATCATGTGAGCCTAGAAATCATGTGATCACAGATTTAGCCTACTGAATCTAGATTTTTTTCCCATGATGGACATTTTCAGCTGTAAGCAGCTTGTTCATTATTCATAGTGTTTGAATTACCTTAGATGGCTGTCATGCCCATGAGGAGTTCGGCACTGCTATATATTATTTTCTCGAAGATGTTTCGGATCTCGAAAATAAAAGCAAACAAGCCGAATATTTAATAATAAAATAGAAGTATGAAAATGTCTCAATTACTATTGAGCACAGGGTTTGAAAAACCTCTTTTACAAAACTTCACTGCTATATCATGTTTAAAACTTAATTTTTATATAAATTCAAACTCTTTGTGAATAGGTGCGAATGAGGCCTCACACTACTTCCAAATCAATTGTACATTTATCTACACACACACACACATTCATATAACAGTTTCTTGAAAAGTGGCGGTCACCGTGATAACACAGATGTCGGGGGGTGCCTAACAACTTCCCTCCGCATAATCAAGCCCCCTAAATCCAACGAATCTCTTGGTTTCACGAGACCTGCTTTAGCGTTGTCACATCAACTCGGGTCAATGTGCAAACCTTTTCTCGCCAGTGTTGGTGCAACCATTAAAAACACTAACAAAGCGACTCTTATAGTCAAATCGTCGACATAATACATGTCAGACCTTTGTCGCTTGTTTTTTCAAACAAATCTCACATAACATGAGAACACCGAAGAATAAGAAAACAAAAGGGACAAATAAAAATCCCGAAGTCGACATATATTATAAGTATTGTTTTATTAGATTATAAATAGAATATTTTATATTTTATTTAAAGTTTTCGCTTTTTTGAAATATTTTATTGCATTGTGCTGCATAGTAAATCAAATTTTTTTCGCCGGTTGCAGCCCGTGAAAAAACTTACTGTTCGTCTGTGATTATTTTTCCTAAATAGTACCATGCCATTCTCCTATAAATAGGATGCTTAGTTTAGAATTGAAAATCACACCAGAATCAGAGAATTCTTCTTCTATAATATTGAGCGTATTTCTTTTGAGTTTAATGAAGCTTTGAGTGTAGAAATTAATATAAGTTTTCTTCAAGAATATCCCAGCTATACCAGTCAGAAATACTCTCCTTTTAAGGTAAGGGATATTATTTTTGTTCAATATTCGTAAAAAATAATATTTTCTTCCATGCTTTGTAGTATGTAAGTAATTTTATTTCATTTCATATTCTTAATTCTACACTCATTTTGATAAGTATTGCTTCTATACTCTTTGAAATTAGTAGAATATCCTTAAAATGTGCGCTTCATCTAGTATCTTTTCACGAAACTATTATCTGAACATTTATGTTAAGTTTTAATCTTTTCATGCCGGGATACTATTCATGGTGTACTATTCCTTAAGTACTATTCATAGGGTACTATTCACCCAGGGTACTGATAATGACAAAAAAATTAAATTCGTTTCTGTTCAAATTATTTTTGATACAATATTATTCTTGAATTTTACTCCACGAAGCAGTTATCATGTTGACAATTTGGACATTCTTGAACTTTGGATAAATTGAATTATAAATCCTTAAAATTTATCCTTACTTTCACTAAATTAAATTTTTATATCATTGTCATCATCCTCATGCTTATATTGTGATGAAAGTCATCTTTGGCCCGTAGTGCATAGATGGACTGTTGATTGGTATGATTATGACTAGGAATTATGTATCGGTATAATCATGACCGGTAATGTTACAAATGATATGGTAAAAGTCCTGATTGGCTCGTAGTACATTGATGGACAGTTGTTGGCATGATCATGATGATTGGTGATAACAACGAATATCCTTGGCCCATAGTGCATGGATAATTTGTGGATGTGATACTAACGAATATCTTTGGCCCATAGTGCATGGATAATTCAATGATGTGGATTATTTATTGAGCTATGTTACAACGATAAAATATTGATGATAAACTTTTAAATCATAGAAGAAAATAGATATCATGCTCTACTTGACTCTTCTAATGGATTGTTTGTTCCGCTGCTGTTAAACTTGTTGTCTATTGTATTCTATCAGTTTAACAATGTTGAAGGCTAATGATAATTTATTTTGCATTATCTTAGTCATAATATTCTTATTGGGCTAGTTAAGCTCACCCTTTGCTTTCATTGTTCTCTTCAGGAAATGAGAACATAACCGGGACTAGTCGGGGAATGGAGTGATGGTCCAAGATGGTGGCTATAGTAGTCCTCACTATTCTACGAAATAGTGTGATAATAAATGTAATAAGGACTCCATTTAACTTTGGATATTGTCTACGAGATAATATTCGTGTTAAAACTCTCACCAATGTTTTGTCATATTGTATAAATGAAGTTTGTATTTAAATTATGTACCATGTATTTGGCGACTCAGAATGGGTTATGTATTCCTATTTTGGGGGCGTCACAGTTGGTATCAAAGCTTAGGGATATGATCCCTGACTGAGATGTAAGGCTAGAACTAGGAGGGGAGAGACGGGTAAATCCTTCGCTAGTATGACCTACCTAAGCTTATTTGTTATTTAATTGGTCAGTCAGAATATAGGGATAATATGTGGCATGTTAATTAACCATTTTTTTATGGCAGTGTTTGAAAATGGCATCTGAAAATGTTGAGATAAGTAATGGAGCACATTAGACCGTTGAGTCACCGATGATTAATAATCAGGATAATGCGCATCAAAAAGGCAATAATCATCATGTAAACAACAACACCGACCAAATGATGAACAATGGGATGTTCAGAAGCTTTCTGTATTTCATGCAACATCAGGCAAGAGAGACTCCTGTTCAAAATACAGGTGGAAACACTGGCAACTCACAGATGGTTACCGCTAAGAAATTCAAGGAGTTGGGAAAACCAGAGTTTTTGGGAAAGCCAGACCACTTAAGGCAGAGACGTTGATAAAGAAGATCACCAAGATTCCCTTTGCCACCTTCATGTTGCGAGGAGAGGAAGATCATTGATGGGAATCTATAAAGCGTACTCAGCCTTCCGCACTAAAGATGTCTTGGGAGAAGTTCCAAGAATTATTCAACGACAAGTATTTTCCCGAAAGTATTCGTCACATGAAGGAGGTGGAATTCATCAAGCTAGAGCAAAACAATATGACCGTATTGTAGTAAGAGGCTAAGGACAACCGAGATTTTGTAATTTAATTTTAATATTTATTGATTGAATAAATATTTTTTCGGATGAATTAATTATTAGATTAAATAATTAATTGATGAAGTTGTGGTAGATTAATTTAATTATATGTGTTATATTTATTAAATTAATGTGAGAATTTTTATTATTCAAAGTATGTATTTATGTGAGCTTATCAATTAAAAAATATTTAATAGCCTAATGTTATTTTAATTAATTTAATAATTAATTAGAGATTTAATAATTTGACATAATTAATAAATGAGAAATTTAATTATGTGACTATGTGAATTAATGAGAAATTATTATATGTTATTTAAAATTAAATTAAATAAGATATTTGATTTATTTTCTAAAGGGATGTGTGACATTATTAAACTATATTATAAAAGTTTAATTAAATTAAATGGGTATAAGCCTTTTAAGGCTAGCCAAACATGGCATTAGTGGAGGTTGAGAGCAAGCTAACCCATGATGGGTAACTCAACCTCCACAACGCCGCCGCTTTTTTTATTATACGCTTTCTTTTTTTTTTTTTTTATTCTTTTATTTTCTAAGTCTAAGAAAAAGAGAAAGAGACAGAGAAGAGAGAGAAATTTAGAATTGTTGAGGAGATTGTGAGGAGAGTGATTGAGAAGAAATTGAGAAGGAATTCAATCTCCTACTAATCTACACTTAGTACGCTTTGGGTAATTTCTTCAACCCAAATTTATTTACGCTATTAAAGTTTTTATAAATAATGGCTTTCAAGTTTTCTCAAAAGTCTCTATAAATTTGGAAAGAGTAAGGATTATGTGCATATATGTGTTAAGATGTTGTTTTAATGTGTTTTCCTATGTATTAGATGGTTCCATATCATCAATTTCATAATATTATAACGTATATTATTGTTTCAAAATTATATAGTATATGTATGGCCATATGGCCCTTATACGTGAAATTTAATATGTCAAACATAAATTGTTTTGTAAAATTCACACTTATATATATAATTATGCATGTTAAAACGAAGAAAACAAAACTTGAATGGATGGATTTGGTGTTATAACTAATCCAGTAGTGTTAATTTTATGTTTTATGTTCAAAACCTTCAAGAACATCAAGAATGTGAAATTTGCATGTTTTAATTTTGTAATTATGTGTTTTAACTTGTTAAAATCATGCTGTAAAGGGTTGAGTATTAGTTATTTGTGTATTACAATGTTTGGGTATGTCTAAATTGCAAAAAATAAGTTAATTGAGTTTTTTGCCATGTTCGCAATTTTCGCTAATCACAGAATCGAATCGAGTTTCATGCACGCGCACCAACTCCATGCTTTAAGACTCGCAGTAAGAATACAAGCATAAGCCATAGCAAGTCACACCAAGTAATAAAGAATAAGACTAAGAAATATAATAAAGCCAATAACGCCACTTTAGCGTAATGGTCCAAAAATGAGTTTTTAAATGCTCAAGTCTAGCAATGTGTTAGTAACTTAATCTAATGAACATAAAACATGTTAGACATATATAATGAGGTGTTAAAATAAATTTTTAACATGTCAATAACACATTTATGTGTGAATTGAATGATTGAATGCATAGTTAGCTTATTGTTCATGAAAGTGTTAATTATGTGACAATGAGTGTAGTAATTTGACTAAGTATAGTCATAATTCGAAGTTAGACAAAAAGAATGAACTTGTGATGACTAGTTACGTTATAATTGACCGGTATTGTGAACGTAAATGATATGTAGGATTTAAATCAAGGAACGAGTATAATTAACGTAAATCTACGCACGAGGCAAGTTTCCTAACCCTACTCAAGTATCTTTATATGAGCTTATAAGTTGTCTCTTTACATCGAGCAAATTCTCGTTATTATCGATCAAGTCCATTTTATTATATTAAAATGTATTAATCTTTCAAAGTATGATTCTGTTATACAATAATTATTCTATCAGATACCTTTTGAGATTGCTATTCAATTTTAAATTATCGCCATCGTTGAACTTTGTTAGACTAGTGAACCCTTAATGATTCGACTAGTCCATAGTTGATGAGCGCTCTAAATTTCGTAACCTTTGATGAATTATCCAAACCAAACTTCCTTTGGTGCGACTCTAATGTCAAACCGAGATGAACAACCCTCAGATAGGGGATTACTTATGCGTTAAATAAGTAAGATATTGTGCATGTGATGGTACTAAGGGTCGATCCCCTAAGTACGGTAGAGAAGAAGAGTCCATAGTCTTATGATCATAAAGGTTTCAAGTATAAACACTTGACAACCTAGGACATAGTTCAAGGTCTTATGACCCTCGTAAGTTCTTTTTTTTTTCTTGTTATTCATTCTTGATTCAAAAGTCGAAGTTTCCTATTTCGTAAGTCTTTGATTTATTCGCATGTTATTATTCATTTGTTATATTGTTATACTTGTGGGCAATCGTGTCACTCTTCAAGGTAATAATAACATTGCAGCTTAAGAACGAAAGATCGATTTAGCCTTCCACTAGTAAAGGCAAGGGCAAGATTAACAAGTAATGAAGAAGACTTTTTGTGGTTATGTAATGATATTTAGACTTGATGTTATTTAAGACTTGTTATTGTTTATGATTCCGCATGTATGTTTAAGGTTAGAGTGACTCGGGATTGTATTTTATGCAGATGATGTAACCCCATAAGGGGAGATTTATTTATTTAATTCTATCTATTGCATGGTTTGCTTTTATTTATGGGGGTAGATAGATAGATGATATTTGTATAGTAAGGAACACCAAATCCTCGTAAAATGGAAGTACCCTGGATTTGGGGGTGTCACAGTTGGTATCAAAGTCAGAGGTTATGAACCTTAGGTGGGGAACAACCTTAGGTAGTAGCCTTGTAGAGATCGAGAACATAGTGGTGGTAAACTCTTATCGAAGTTATAAGAAATGAATTTCTTAATTCATTGAAGATAATAAAAGACTTTATGTGCTTATGTGTTAAATTATGTGCGCTAGCTAGACGGATTAGTAACTAAAACTTAAAATTTTGTTGTCGTGGATGTCGGATGTTGGAGGAGCTAGTCGAGCCGGGAGGAGGAACCCCGAGTACCTACAGAGGAGGAGCCCCCGAGACATTCATGTCGCCAGGAAACAGCTTGGTACAGAGAGAGCCATCTCCTTTGATCACCTGTTGGTCGTCGAGAGCATGAGCCCGAGACCGATCCAGAGGGAGGATTCTCGATGAAGAAGAGGAGGAAGAGGAGTTCCCACCAAACTCCATCGATGCCGAGATGTATGATGCACTTTATGATCGTAAATATAGAGTTACAAGACACTGCTCAGAGTCAAGGAGAGGGGTCATATTATTCAAAGAGATTACCATCGAAAGCGTAAGGATGGGGAAATTGTGACTTTCACACACGCTTAGGAAACGTGGAGTGGGATTTGGTTCACGAGAAGGGTCAAACCGAGGAGAAGTCCAAGAAATAGAAAAGTTGAAGAAGGATCTCAAAGAGAGCTCGTAAAGGTCGGCCATAGCAGAGGAGGGTCAAAAAGAGAGTCACGCCGTAATGATCTTGCGTAAGAGGATTGTCGCAAGAAGGCTAAGCTTGGGGAGACGACTTACACTTCAAAATGCAATGGATGAGGCCCAGATCGAAAGTTATGAGGTATCCAATCCAGCTTTGAAGGTCTACCATCATATATGCTAGATCGCAGGACGATGTCCCGCATCATGGAAGAGGAACGTGGCAAGGCAAGGCTATTCAAATACTTTTAATAGCAAAGGATAGATTAGTTTAATTATGTGAAACCTATCCGGTAGTTAAAGATGTAAATTCATGTGTTTATAAACAAAGGAATATTTTAATGTTTTAAATCTCGTAGATTCTTTATCTCGGATAGTTGATGTAAATAGCAAAGTGATGCTATTGTATGATGTTAAAACTTTTGAATTGAATAAAATGTCGAGTTTATTTGAATTAATGTGTTAAGTGAATTATGATTAAATGTTTTAGTTAAGCCTTAATGTTTAAGAGATTGAATAAAGACCTAATAAGCGTATATTCTTAATGTAAATATGCCGCTTAAAGAAGACAAAACCATCAACAAGCTCAAGAAGAACCAATGAATAACAACAACGACGCCAATGCTAACCCTGTTCAGCAATTGGTGAACCTATTAGCCGGAGCAATTAACAATCAACCACAAGCTCCACCAAACACATCGCTTTAAGGATTTCAAGGCGCTGGGACCGCCAGAGTTTAAGGGTTCCATAAACCCAATCGAAGCTCAAACTCAAGTTATGGAGATGGAGAAGGTGTTTGATGTCGCTAGAGTAAGAGAAGACCGTAAAACCGCATACGATACGCAACATTCATGTCAAGTCTGCCGCTATTGGTGGCAAGTGCAAAAAAAAAGTACGGGGAGGAGAAGGTGTAATAACCGAGAGATTCAAGGAGATGTTTTTCGAGATGTATTTTCCACCAAATTCGAAAACCAAATGGAAGTTCGCTTTCGAGTTGAAACAGGGAGTATGTCCAGAGCAGATTATGCGGCAAGGTTCAACGAGTTGGCTAGGTTCGCCACATACCAAGTGCATACCGATGAGAGAAAGGCAAGACGTTTTGAGTAGGGGATCAAGCCCGGTCAGATAAAGAAGGTGTCAATGTTCCAATTGAACACTTTTGCCGGAGTGTTAGAGAAGGCCATACTCAAAGGTGGAAGCGATGCGGTAAATAAATATAATCAGATCAAGAAAAAAAAAAAGAGAAAATGAAGGAATTAACAAGACCGGTGGAGTAAGTACGGAGGTAGTAATAATCGTAGAGAAAGTGGTCTCGATAACTCGTCACCGGAAGTCAACAAGGAGGGCGTAAGAAGAAGATCAAAGCGCGCCAAACCTCGCTAAAAAGCTCATCTCGGGAGTTTGCATGAAGGGAAAACGAGTGTGCTACAATTGTGGTCGAAGGCCACATAAACCTAACCGCCCTAACCCAAAGAAGGGTGCCTCGCTTCACTTGTGGCTCAAAGGATCATCTTGCAAGGGATTGTCCTAAGAAGGGATCTCGAGGGACGGGATCAGAGGAATAGAGGAAACAATGGGAAGCACTCGACTATCGCAGACCAATCGCAACCAACCGACCGATCGCCGCCGTAACATTCAACATGACAAAGACAGATGCAAAGCAGCCTCGCGATGTGGTGTCGTATCATTTCGATCAATAAAGTTAATGCTTATGTATTATTTGATTCGGTGCTACTTGTTCATTTATATCCGGCGACTTTGCTAAGAACTTAGAATTGCTTAAGGACGAAGTTAGAATACCCCATGAACATAGAAATTGCGAATAGAGAAATAATCCTCATTAAGTACGCATATAAGAACTCAGAGAGTGGATATTAAGGGTAATATCATGAACGAGATCTTATCCCTATTCGACTTGAGAATTCGACGTTATTTTGGGTATGGACCGTTATCCAATTATGGGCGCGTAATTTGATCGCCGTAAGAAGCGATAACCTTATGACTCATCCAAAGGTTGTGTTTTATGGTAAAGAAGTCGCCTAGATAAGCGAAGTTGTCTCGACGATGATGCAGCCGTGAGGTTGTTAAGGCAAGGCCGTCAGGTAGGATATCTAGCTTATATAGTCGATAGTCGATAGTCGAAAGAGAATCCAAAATAGATGAGATACCAAGAGTGAGAGATTTCGCAGACGATTTTCTCGATGATTTGCCGACTTCCTCCAGATAGAGAGCAATTGAATTCAGATCGATTTGGCTCCGTGAACGGCTCCAATATCGAAGGCACCGTACCGAATGGCACCGGTAGAGATGAAAGAACTGATGGTCCAACTACAAGAATTACTGGACAAGAAGTATATCCAACCAAGCGTATCACCGTGGGGAGCGCCGATTTTATTCGTGAAGAAGAAGGATGGGACAATGCGGCTCTGCATCGACTATAGAGAACTGAATAAGGTCACGATTAAGAATAGATATCCATTACCGCGAATCGATGACCTGTTCGATCAGTTAAAGGGAGCAAGATACTTTTCAAAGATAGATTTGAGGAGTGGTTATCATCAATTGAAGGTGAGACCAGAGGATGTACCAAGACAAAATTCTCGTAATACGATATACGGTCACTACGAATTTTTGGTAATGTCATTTGGTCTAACAAATGCTCCTCGCAAATTTATTTATGGGCTTAATGAATGGAGTGTTCAAGCCGCTTTTTGGACAAATTCAGAGTGGTATTTATAGATGATATTTTGGTATATTCAAAACCAAGGAAGAACATGAAGAGCATTTGAGGGTGACATTAGAGACATTGAGAAGGGAGAAGTTGTATGCCAAGTTTTCAAATGTGAATTTTGGATTGAAAGAGTACAATTTCTTGACATGTGATCGATAGGGATGGAATTTCGTGGATCCTCCAAAAGTCGGGCCGTGATTAATCGATCACCAAGACGCCATCCGAAAGTAAGAAGTTTTCTTGATCGGGTGTTATTACGTAAGATTCATTCAGGATTTTTCCAAGATCGCAACTCCGCTGACGAATTTGACTAGAAAATCGGTGAAATTTGTTTGGACGGAGAAGTGTGAGGAAAGCTTTCAAGAATTAAAGAAGAGGTTGAGTTCAGCACCTGTGTTATCTCTTCCTGATGATACAGAAATTTTGTGGTTTATAGTGATGCATCGCATAAAGGACTCTGTCAGTGCTTATGCAAAATACAGAGTCATCATCAAGTATGCATCACGACAATTGAAAGATTATGAGAAGGGGTATCCCACCCATGACTTGGAGTTAGTCAGTGGTTTTTGCTTTGAAAACTGGAGGCACTATCTCTATGGGGAGAAGTGTGAAATATATATGCACCACAAGAGTCCTCAAATATATTTTTACACGTAAAGACTTGAACATGCGCCAAAAGAAGGTGGTTGGAGTTAATTAAGGACTACGATTGTGAGATTCTATACCATCCGTAAGGCAAATGTGGTTGCCGACGCCTTAAGTAGAAAGGGCCTGAGAAACCGATGATGTCGACCGATCAGAGAGAGTTAATTTCAAAGAATGGAAAAGTCGAAATTGAAGTAAAGTGTCCTATGGAGATTGATGAGAAGTCGCTTTTGTATGCAACTGCACAACTCTACTAGATAAAGTTAAGGAGGCTCAACTTCAGATGACGAAATGTAAAATGGTGAAAAAGAAGATATCCAAAGGAACCAATCAAGATTCAAGATGGTAAGGAAGGAATACCGAGATTTGAGAGTAGAATTTGGGTACCGCCAAGATTGTAGAGATTAAGGAAGAAATTTTGAGCGAGGCTCATAACTCACGATATTCGATTCACCCCGGTAGTACCAAGATGTACCAAGATCTTCGACAACATTTCGTGGCCAAATTTGAAACGAGAGGTTGCGTAATGTGTTGCCAAGTGTCCTCATATGTCGAAAGTGAAAGCGTAACATCGAGGGCCGAGTGGGTTACTACAACCTTTAGAGATTCCGTAATGGAAATGGGAACATATTACGATGGATTTCGTGGTCGCCTACCGACAACTCGTAAAGGCTACGACGCAAAGATGGGTTATTGTCGACCGATCGACAAAATCGCACACTTCCTTCCGATCAAAATCGATTCAACTTAGATCACTGGCAAGGTTATATGTGAAAGAGATTGTTTCAAGGCACGGAGTTCCGTGTCAATTGTTTCGATAGAGATCCGCGCTTTACGCGCCAAATTCCGAAACGCTTCACAAGAATGCATGGGTACACAGCCATTATGAATGAGCACGACATATATCACCCTCGCATGTGATGGACAGAGTGAAAGAACAATTCGTATATTGTAAGACATGTTAAGAGCTTGTATAATGGACTTTAAAGGAAATTGGGATGACCATCTACCGCCAGAGAGTTCAAATACAAACAACAAGCTACCACGCTTAGTATTGGCATGCCGCCTTTATGAAGCATTATACTACAGAAAGTGCGTAACTCCGCTATACCGGGATGAAGTTGGCGAAAGACAATTACTAGGCCCTAAATTGGTACAACAAACAAAGTAAAATAGTCAAAGTGATCCAACAAGATTGATAGCAAATCAAGATAGATAGAAAAGAAATACGCCGATCCACACCGTAAAAATGTTGAGTTTGAATCGTAGTTATGTGTTCTTAAAGGTCTCTCCCTCGAAGGGAAAGATCAGTGTTCGGAAAGAAAGGGAAATTAAGCCCAAGATTCATTGGACCTTTTGAAGTTCTCGCTGGCGGTCTGAGAGGTTGCTTATGAGGTAGCCTTTACTCCAAATTTCTAGAGAATGTCCACAACGCTTTCCATGTCTCAAATTCCCACGACCCTACAAACCCGATTACAAGCACGTGATTGAATATGAACCCTACATTTTTTGAAAAGACTTATCTTACGAAAGAAATTCTCTCGATTGATTGTCGAATCGAAAAGAGCAAGTTCTAAGAAATAAAGTAATACCTTCTCATTAAGGTAATTTGAGGAACCACAACGTCAAGAAGCAACGTGGGAACTCAAGAGAATATGATGAAGAATTATCCTCATTTATTTACTTAGATTATTATAAGTTTATTCTGGGGACAAAATCTTTGTAAGGGGGGGAGAATGTAACGGACGAATTAATTTTTGAGTTGTGATTCTCGGACGTAATCCTTTTAAGGGGGGAAGATGTGACAACCGAGATTTTGTAATTTAATTTTAATATTTATTGATTAAATAAATATTTTTTTCATGAATTAATTATTAGATTAAATAATTAATTGATGAAATTGTGGTAGATTAATTTAATTATATGTGTTATATTTATTAAATTAATGTGAGAATTTTTTATTATTCAAGTATGTATTTATGTGAGCTTATCAATTAAAAAAAATATTTAATAAGCCTAATGTTATTTTAATTAATTTAATAATTAATTAGAGATTTAATAATTTGACATAATTAATAAATGAGAAATTTAATTATGTGACTATGTGAATTAATGAGAAATTATTATATTTTATTTAAAATAAATTAAATAAGATATTTGATTTATTATCTAATCGGGTGTGACATTATTAAAACTATATTATAAAAGTTTAATTAAATTAAATGGGTATAAGCCTTTTAAGGCTAGCCAAACATGGCATTAGTGGAGGTTGAGAGCGCTAAACCATGATGGGTAATCACCTCCACAACGCGCCACGCTTTTTTTTATATATACGCCTTCTTTTTTTTTTTTTTTTTTTAAGTCCGTCCGAAAAGAAAAGCAAAAATCAGAGAGAGAGAATTTTGAAATTGTTGAGATTGATTGTGAGTGTGTGATTGAAGAAGAATTGAGAAGGAATTCATCTCCTACTAATCTACACTCTACGCTTTGGGTAATTTCTTCAACCCAAATTTATTTACGCTTATTAAAGTTTTTATAAATATGGCTTTCAAGTTTTCTCAGAAAGTCTCTCAAATTGGAAAGAGTAAGGATTATGTGTATATATGTGTTAAGATGTTGTTTTAATGTGTTTTCCTATGTATTAGATGGTTCCATATCATCAATTTCATAATATTATAACAATATATTGTTAAAAAGTATATATATATGGCCATATGGCCCTTTATATATGTGAATTTAATATGTCAAACATAAATTGTTTTGTAAAATTCACACTTGATATAATTATGCATGTTAAAACGAAGAAAACAAAACTTGAATGGATGGATTTGGTGTTATAAATGAATCCAGAGTGTTAATTTTCATGTTTTATGTTCAAAACCTTCAAGAACATCAAGAATAAAGAAATTTGCATGTTTTAATTTTGTAAATTATGTGTTTTAACTTGTTAAAATCATGCTTGAAGGGTTGAGTATTAGTTATTTGTGTATTACAATGTTTGGGTATGTCTAAATTGTAAAAAAATAAGTTAATTGAGTTTTTTGGCCATGTTCGCAATTTTCGCTAATCACAGAATCGAATCGAGTCTCGCGCCATGCACACCCAACTCCATGCCTTAAGATCAACCACAACACCAATACCATCATATCCAAGCCAAAGCCACCAAGTCCATAAACGCCAAGAAAAGAATAAGCAAAGTAAAGGCCAAATAATAAGCCACCACTTAGCGTAATGGTCCAAAATGAGTTTTTAAATGCTCAAGTCTAGCAATGTGTTAGTAACTTAATCTAATGAACATAAAAACATGTTAGACATATAATGAGGTGTTAAAATAAATTTTTAACATGTCAATAACACATTTATGTGTGAATTGAATGATTGAATGCATAGTTAGCTTATTGTTCATGAAGTGTTAATTATGTGACAATGAGTGTAGTAATTTGACTAAGTATAGTCATAATTCGAAAGTTAGACAAAAAGAAATGAAACTTGATGATGATTAGTTACGTTATAATTGACCGGTATTGTGAACGTAAATGATATGTAGGATTAAATCAAGGAACGAGTATAATTAACGTGTAATCTACGCATTTAGCAAGTTTCCTAACCCTACTCATTATCTTTATATGAGCTTATAAGTTGTCTCTTTACATCGAGCAAATTCTCATTATTATCGATCAAGTCCATTTTATTATATTAAAATGTATTAATCTTTCAAAGTATGATTCTCGCTATACAATAATTATTCTATCATATACCTTTTGAGATTGCTATTCAATTTAAATTATCGCCATCGTTGAACTTTGTTAGACTAGTGAACCCTTAATGATTCGACTAGTCCATAGTTGATGAGCGCTTCTAAATTTCGTAACCCTTGATGAATTATCCAAACCAAACTTCCTTTGGTGCGACTCTAATGTCAAACCGAGATGAACAACCTCAGATAGGGGATTACTTATGCGTTAGCAAGTTAAGATATTGTGCACAAGATGGTACTAAGGGTCGATCCCCTAAGTACGAGAAGAAGAGTCCATAGTCTTATGATCAAAGGTTTCAAGTATAAACACTTGACAACCTAGGACATAGTTCAAGGTCTTATGACCCTCGTAAGTTCTTTTTTTTTCTTGTTATTCATTCTTGATTCAAAAGTCGAGTTTTCCTATTTCGTAAGTCTTTGATTTATTCGCATGTTATTATTCATTTGTTATATTGTTATACTTGTGGGCAATCGTGCTCACTCATGTAATAATAACATTGCGCTTAAGAACGAAAGATCGATTTAGCCTTCCACTAGTAAAGGCAAGGGCAAGATTAACAAGTAATGAAGACCGTTATTTATGTGGTTATGTAATGATATTTAGACTTGATGTTATTTAAGACTTGTTATTGTTTATGATTCCGCATGTATGTTTAAGGTTAGAGTGACTCGGGATTGTATTTTATGCAGATGATGTAACCCCATAAGGGGAGATTTATTTATTTAATTCTATCTATCGCATGGTTTGCTTTTATTTATGGGTAGATAGATAGATGATATTTGTAAAATGAACACCAAATCTCGCTAAATGGAAGTACCAAAAGGAAGGAGGTGATTTCACGAAGATTACAAAATTGAAGGGCGAGAACGGTGGTGTATTACTATTCTTCTTTAATTTCAGTTTTTGAAATTGGGATGATGATTTCTTTCATTTATCAGTATTTAATTTATTAATTATAAACTAAATTACTTTTTAGGTTTGCAATGGATCTTTAGTGTTGAATGATAATTACCATGCCTTAATTCGAGTTTAATAAACTACCAATCCAGTTTATCTTTTGTGATTTATACTTAATTTATGAATTGCTTGATAACCAATTTTATGTGGATTTCTATGAATTCGAGAGATGATGTATTAGTCTAGACCTAATCACATTAGCATGTGTTCTTGAATTATGTGATTTAATGGAATCTTGATTTATGTTAGGATAGAGTTATACCTAGCATAGCATGTAATCGGGTAAAGAACTTGGAATTTAAATTCTTTTTAATTTTAATTCACATAGAGATATAGTGAATTAGTTAATTAGGGTGTTTAGCTTAATTCTATCTAATTTGTGGATTTAAGTTAATATGTTGTTAGTGCATTGAGAGATGGCTAATTCTACATAAGTATTCTTGAGTAATAAACTGAGATAGTGAATTAAACTGGAATAAGGTATGATAATTAGACTGAGACCTAAAGTGAAGTTGTGAGCCTAATTCTCCATTATTTGCTTCAAATTATGGTTTTTACATTTTGTTAATTAATTGGTATTTTTAGTTTCTTAGTTTTCTTTATTTATAATTATTGATTTGGATAGTTTAATAAATTGAGTTAATATAAAACTGGTAGTTGTTAGAATTAATTTCTTACTATTCTCTGTGGGAACGATTCTCTACTTACACTATATTACTTGTTGACCATGTATACTTGCGTATGGTGCATAATTTGAATTCGACCAACAAGTTTTTGGCGCCATTGCCTGAGAATAGTTTTGATTTTAATTTTTTTCAATATCAGTTTAATTAGTTCAGTTTTACTTAAACAAATTTTCTTTTATTTTGTTCTTTCCTGTTTCAGGTTCTTTGAGTTAGTTTATGAAGACTCGGTCTAAGAAGCCAGACTTGCTTCCTTTCGAGGACGATATCGAGAAACGATTTCAAAGGCTAAGTAAGTGGATTAAGGACACTAAGGAAAACTTTGAGAACACTGAGAAGGAAGAAATAATGGCTACAGAAGATAAAAAAGCGCTGAGGGATTATGCTACTCCCAAGGTGACTGAGCTTCAGTTGAGTATCACCAGGCTAGCGATTGCTGTAAATACTTTTGATATCAAGTCTAGGACCATTAAGATGATTCAGAACTCTGTTCAGTTTGGGGGATTAGCCAACGAAGATCCGAATGAACACGTGGTTAGCTTTTTGGAAATCTGTAACACCTTTAGATACAATGGGGTGTTAGATGACGCAGTCAGACTTCGCTTGTTCTCGTTCACACTGTGGGAAAGGCGAAGAGTTGGTTACATTCTCTACCAACAGGTTCAATAACTGCTTAGGATGACCTCGCTCAATAGTTCTTGGAAAAATTTTTCCCACCAGCAAAAACTGTAAAGATGAGAAACGAGATCACCATGTTTGAGTAGCAGCATGGGAGTCTTTATATGAGGCATGTGAATAGTTCAAGGAACTACTCAGTAAGTGCCCTCATCATGGACTACCTAAATGGCTGCAGATGAATACATTTTACAACGGATTGAATGAGAATCTCAAGACAAGCATAGATGCAGCTTCGGTTGGAGCATTTATGACTAAGAGCTATGAGGAGGCATATGAGCTAATAGAAACAATGGCGGCGAACAACTACCAGTGGCCGACGGCGAGAATGATACAGCCTAAGGTAGCTGGGGTGTTAGAGGTAGATGGGGTGACTAGAAGTGAGCATTCGGTTATTATCCAAATCGAACAAGAATTTCGGTTATAACTGAAAATAAAAATTACACTATTTTGGGTATCCAAACAATTAACCGAAATATATGGTAATCGAATAACCGAATAGGTTATTCGGTTATTTGGTTAATAACTAAATTTGACACCTGCCACTGATGTACGTCTATGTGTGTGATGTAGTGAGGATTTCCCATGCTAACAGATGTGATGTTCCAGCTAACTCCATCAACATCTAGTCTTGATCGAGTTCACAACAGATTAACCGTTGTTTGTGGGAACATCATATCTGAGGCCTTAATTGATCACCCATATCAACTCTAATTAACCTAAAATTATATTTCCCACTTTGTTCGGTTATTCAGTTAAACCGAATAACCCAAAATTGAAACCTGTACAAATTAACCAAAAACTGTAAAAAAATTTGGTTATAATCGAAATATTAAAAATAACCGAATTGTTAGAAAATTTCGGTTTGGTTCCGTAATTTGGTTATATCCATTTTTTGCTCAGTCCTAGGGGTGACAATAGTTATTTATGAATTGTGCGCAGGGGAGCACCCTATGGAACAATGTGCTATTAACCCAGCTTCAGTACAATTTGTGGGTAGCTACAACATGATTCCACAAAACATGCATCAGAATGCCTACAATCCGGAGAATAGGAATCACCCAAATTTTTTGTGGAGTAATAACCAGAATCAGCAGGCTCCACGACCATCTTATCCCCTGAGATTTCAGAATCTGCATCAACAAGCAGCTCCGCACTAAGAGAAAAAGACAGATTTAAAAGAGTTATTATTGAAATACATATCGAGCAATGAGGCGGCCATGAAATCGCAAGAAGCATCAATGGAATTACAAGCAGTAGCCATTAAGAACTTAGAAAATCATATGGGACACTTGGCTTTTGCATTGAATAATAGGCCTCAAGGAACTCTACCTAGTGACACTGAGAAAAATCCAAAGGGGAATCATGAGCAGTGTCAAGAAATTACCTTTAGGAGTGGAAAGCATCTTGAAGGGTAGAACATAGAAAATTCAGCTAAATAAGATGACAAAGAAGGTGGAGACAACGTGGTTGAGGGGAAATAGGGTGAGGAAAAACAAGTGGACAAGAGCAAGACAGAGGTTGAGTCAGTTGTATATCCTCCACCACCGTTTCAGCAAAGAGTTCAGAAACAAAAACTAGACAAGCAATTTTCAAAGTTTTTAGAAGTTTTTAAGAAACTTCAGATCAACATTCCTTTCGCAGAAGCCCTAGAGCAAATGCCAAGTTATGCTAAATTCATGAAGAGGATTCTGTCAAGGAAAAAGAGGTTAGAGGATTACCAAACTATAGCATTAATGGAGGAGTGCAGTGTAGTTTTACAGAGAAAGTTACCTCCGAAGTTGAAGGATATTGGGAGTTTCACAATTCCTTGCACAATTGGGAACATGGCCTTCAAAAAGTGTTTGTGTGACTTGGGGGCAAGTGTGAACCTCATGCCGTTATCTACATATACTGAATTGGGTTTACCAGCTTCGAATCCTACAAACATATCTCTACAGTTAACGGATAGATCGGTAATGTACCCAAGAGGAATTTTGGAAGATATCTTGGTCAAGGTGGACAAATTTATATTTCCAGCAGATTTCATAATTTTAGATTATGAAGAAGATAAAAACATCCCATTCAACGTGTTTAAAGCCATGAAGTTTCCTACAAATGAAGAGGAATGTTTTCGGGTGGATGTCATCGACAAGTTATAAATGAAGACATGATCAAAAGTTTGGTTAATGATCCATTGGAAACCACACTGCCAGGGGATGAGGATGTGGATAATCTAGAGTTCGTAGATTATTTGCATATGCTAGATTCCTTGCCTCGAGTCAGTAGATTCAAGGTACCATTTAAGCCATTACACGCGGAAGAAAAAGCTTTGGCAAGAATGAAACCTTCATTGGAGGAGCCACCTATTCTTGAGCTTAAGCCGTTTCCTAAATACTTCAGGTATGTGTATTTGGGAAATTCTAATACTTTACCTTATATTATTGCATCTGTGCTTAACGAACTGCAGGAAAGTAAGTTGTAGAGAGTGCTTAGAGAATACAAGTCGGCTATAGGATGGACAATTGCAAATATAAAAGGGATAAGTCAATCCTTTTGCATGCACAAGATTCTTATAGAAGAGGATGCAAAGTCAACAGTGGAACAATAGAGACGACTAAATCTGATCATAAAAGAAGTGGTAAAGAAAGAAATACTGAAGTGGTTGGATGCGGGAATTATTTACCCAATTTCAGACAATGCATTGGTCAGTCCAGTTCAATGCGTGCCAAAAAAGGGTGGAATGACCGTAGTAAAGAATGATGATAATGAATTAATTCCGACGAGGACGGTGACCGATTGGAGGGTTTGCATGGACTACAGGAAGCTGAATAAGGCAACTGGCAAGGACCACTTTCCTCTAACCTTTATGATCAGATGTTGGACCGGTTGGCGGGACATGAATTTTACTGTTTACTGGATGGATATTCAGGGTACAACCAAATAGTCATAGCTCCTGAAGATCAAGAGAAGACCACTTTCACATGACCATACGACACCTTTGCATTCAGGAGGATGTCTTTTGGGTTATGTAATGCACTTGTGGCATTCCAAAGATGTATGATGGCTATCTTCTCAGATATGGTGGAGAGGAATATGGAAGTTTTCATGGATGACTTCTCCGTCTATGGAGATAATTTTGATGTTTGTCTAGAGAACTTGGTCATGTCCTTGAAGCGATGCGTGGAAACAAATTTGGTGCTTAACTGGGAGAAATGCCATTTTATGGTTGAAGAATGAATAATCTTGGGGCACAAGGTCTCTGCGAAGGGCTTAGAGGTCGATAGAGCAAAGCTGGACACAAGTGAGAATCTTCCACCACCAACTACAGTTAAGGGAATCCACAGTTTTCTTGGACATGCTGGATTTTACCGAAGGTTTATTAAAGATTTCTCTAAGATTGCAAAACAACTGTGCAGTCTCTTAGAGAAAGATGTAGTGTTCAAGTTTGATGAGGAATGTAATTCAACATTTGAGAAATTGAAGAAGAAGTTAACTACAACTCCCGTGATCGTAGCATCGGATTGGACAATGCCTTTCGAACTAATGTGAGAAGTTAGCGACTATGAGATAGGGGCAGTTTTAGGTCAACGCCGAGAGAAGATATTCCATGCCATATACTATGCAAGTAAAACCCTTACAGATGCCCATTTGAAGTACACAACCACTGAGAAGGAGTTATTTGTTGTAGTATACACCTTTAACAAATTCAAAGCATACTTGATTGGAACAAAGGTGGTGGTATATACGGATCACTCAACGATTTGTTATCTAATCTCCAAGAAGGATGCTAAGCCTAGACTAATCAGATGGATCCTTCTCCTTTAGGAATTTGATTTGGAAATAAAGGATAGGAAGGGGACAGAAAATCAAGTGGCAAATCATCTTTCAAGATTAGAAAATCCGGACAAGGATGGAGCAGATAAGTGTTTAATCAACGAGTCATTTCTAGATGAGAAGCTATTTGGAGTCAACGCAGAATTTCCATGGTATGTAGATTTTGCCAATTACATGATCAGCAAAAGAAGAAGTTCCTACATGATATCAAGTGGTACATGTGGGATGAGCCTTATTTGTCCAAACAGTGTGCAAACAAAATGATTTGCAGATGCTTGCATATAGCGAAGTTAAGAATATCTTGCACGAGTGTTATTCATCTGCGTATGGGGGATATTATGGGAGTGAGCGGACAGCGACCAAGGTACTTCAAGCAGGATTCTATTAGCCTACAATGATCAAAGATGCCCACCAGGTCGTGAAGAGCTATGACAAATGCCAAAGGGTGGGAAACATCTCAAAAAGGAATGAAATGCTGCTCAACACAATCATGGAAGTAGAGGTTTTTGATGTGTGGGGAATAGAATTCATGGGACCTTTTCCTCCCTTATTCAATAACTTATACATTTTGCTTGCTGTGGACTATGTATCTAAATTGGTGGAAGCTGTATCACTCCCTATAAACGATGTCAAGGTTGTTTTTAAGTTCTTACAAAAGAACATCTTCACGAGGTTTGGCACACCAAGAGCAATCATAATTGACAAGGGAAGTCACTTCTGCAATAAGTCATTTACAGCTCTCTTGGCAAAGTACGGGGTCAATCATAGGGTTACAACAGCATATCACCCCCAGAAGAGTGGTCAAGCTGAGGAGAGAGGTGAAGAAAATTTTAGAGAAGGTAGTAAACCCGAGCAGAAAAGATTGGTCTCTAAACTTAGATGACGCACTATGGGCTTACAGGACAGCATACAAGACGCCAATTTGGATTTCTCCATATCAGTTGGTCTACAAGAAAGCGTGCCACCTCCTAGTGGAATTACAACATAAGGCATACTGGGAAATTCAAAAACTCAACTTTGATCAAACAGCTGCAGGAGAAAAGAGGTTTCTTCAATTGAACGAACTTGATGAATTTAGACTGCAAGCGTATGAGAACTCGAAGCTGTATAAAAAAAGTCAAGAAGTGGCACGACCAGAAGATTTTGCAGAGAAAGTTCGAACCGAGACAATCGATATTATTGTTTAATTCAAGACTTATATTATTTCTCGAAAAGCTCAAATCATGATGGTCGGGGCCATTCACGATCAAGAAGGTGTTCCCACGTGGCGCTGTTGTTCTATACTGCAAAAATCTGCTCGAAACCTTCAAATTCAACGAGTAAAGGTTAAAGCACTACTATGGTGGTGACATCGACAACGAAACCATTGCAATTACACTTGCTGACACACCATGAAACAAGAGTCACCGTCGGGCTGACGACGTTAAAACTAGCGCAACTTGGGAGGCAACCCAAGCTCTAAACCTATCTTATTTAATCTATTCAGTATATTATAATTCATAGTATAGTTTAGATATTTATTTTTCAAAGAGGAATGACTTAGTTGTGGTATGATTGCAAGAATCAAGAAAAAAAGAACATCACCCAAACACTGCACCAATGGCTCGGGCCGCACCATCTTAGGCTTCCACGAAAGGAGGGGCGCGCTACCTCAACAGAAACTTTCTGCTATACCAGTGCTGGGCGCGCTACATTACTCTACCACATGGCGTGGGGCGCGCTATCCTGAGCCAATTTATTGCCTACCTAGCGTGGGGCGCACCATGTGTAAGACCCCAACTTTTATGAATATAATGGAATTTCCTCTATTTATTATTTTGAAATAATAAGGGGTTGATTCGATTAATGTGGTTAGTTATAGGTAAAATGCGCAAATATTTTAAATAAGCAAGTGGTTATAAAATATTCATTGTTATCGGGGAATATTCGTTTGGTCGTGGAATATTCTTGTTATCGGGAAATATTCGTACGACGGTGTAGCCATTTGTGGGCCTCATAACGAAAAACTATTGGATGAAAAAATGACAAGTATGAGTTTTTTTAATAAATAATGGCATAGTTGTTACTGTTAAAACTGTTGGAATAAACGGTGGTTAAAATACAATAACACACGGTATTGCACAATAATTCTAATTATTGATTCTTACGTAAAAAGTCACTACTCAATATGTGACGCCCCCAAAATAGATATACATCACCCATCTTGGGTCGCCAGAAAATACATGGTACATAAATTCAAATACAACTTAATTATACAACAGTCGTGTAAAATACGACAAAACATAGCTGAGAGTTTAAACAAGAATATTGTCATCTAGACAATATCCACACTCAATGGTGTCTTTATTACAATTATTATCACATTATTAGTAGAATAGTGAGGACTACTAAAAGCCATTTATCTTGGACCATCACTCCATTCCCCAGACTCGTCCCGGCTATATTCTCATTTCACGAATGTAACAATGAAAGAAAGGGTGAGCTCAACTAGCCCAAAGAAGAAATATTATGACTAAGATAATGCGTAATAAATTATCCTTAGCCTTCAACAATATAACAACTGATATAATACAATAGACAACAAGTTTTAGATCAACAACTGCAGCGGAATAAGCAATCCATTAGAAGAGTCAAGTAGAGCATAAAATCTATTATCTTCTATGATTTAAAAAGTTTTTCATCAACTTTATCAATGAGACTCAAACAATAAATAAAATCGAATCATCCACACACTACTGACCAAGGATATTCATGTAATAATCAATGGTCATGATTATACCGAATAATCCCTGGTCATAATCATACCAACCACTGTCCATAAATGAACTACAGGCCAATGAGGACTTTTACCACATCATTCGTTACATTACGGTCATAATTATACCGAATAATCCTTGGTCATAATCATACCAAGTCCATCTATGCACGTAAGCTAAATATGACTTTAATTACAATATAAACATAAGGATGATGACAATGACATAATAATTTAATAAAACAAGTTCAAGGATAAATTTTAAAGATTTATAATTTAATTTATCCAAAAATCAATAACGTCCAAATTGTCAACATGATACTGATTTGTAGAGTAAAATTCAAGAATAATATTCATGTACCAAAAATAATTTGGACAAAAAAGAAATATATTTTTCGGGTGAATAGTACCCCGTGAATAGTACTTCGGGAATAGTACCCCGACACGAAAAGTGTCACGAATACCCGAGTGAATGATACTAGAGTAAATAGTAATCGAGTGAATATTAACTCGTGAATAGTACTCCGCCACGAAAAGTGCCCCGAATACCCGAGTGATTAATACTAGAGTGAATAGTAACCCATGGATAGTAACTCGTAAAAAAAAATACCAAAGAAAATGATATTCCATGACGAGTACAAAAGAAATGATATCTAATACGGTAATCTATGTAGATAGATCATTTCAACAGATTTAATAAGGATACAAAGGATCATTCACCATGCATGCGGTAATCCACATAGACAAGTTATTCCAAGAGAATAATAAAGAATGGAATAACAAAAGAATTCACCAGGCATGCGATAGACCGCACATACAGGTTATTCCAACAGAATAATAAAGAACGGAATAACAGAAGAATTTCACCATGTATGCGGTATTGACATAGACAAAGTTATTCCAACATAATAATAAAGAATGGAATAACAACCCTTACGAGTATTGAAAGAAAATAACTCTCTTCATGAATACGAAAGAATAATACCCCGTACCTCAAAAGAAGACTGAATACTGGAATAGTGAGGTAGCAGACTTCTCTTCTTCTTTCTCTCTATAATAATTGCTTTATAGCTTTAGTGAATTAGTGAGAAATGAAAGAAGAATGAGCTTTTATTTATAAGAAAATATAGTTTCCATAATTGCACATTTTAGGGCTCAAAATATTACAGTATAATACCTTCCTCTTTTTCTTCATTTTTAATTTAGTCCTGCAAGTATTATCAAACTTGCACCACCTCCCCTAATAGTAAATCATGTGAATCAATAGTAAATCATGTGACTCAATAGTTTTAAACATGTGAAAAAATTAATTATAGTATAGTACCTTCAACTATACCTCCATTTTTAACTTAGTTCATGCAAGTATTATCAATCTTGCACCAACTCCCCTAATAGTAAATGAATGTGAATCAATAGTACACACATGTGAATAAATAGTTATAATCATATGAATCAATAGCAATTAATTGTTCATTTATCCGGTTAATTACCCGATTGGTCAATATAACCTCCAAAAATCAATTATTATAGAAATAAATATCGATTTTCACTAACACTAATAATTCCAACACAGCGGAACTATAAATTTCATCCTTAATCAACATGAACTTATTCATCATTAATATTATAATTCATAATATTTAACAACCAGGTCGTTCCCAGGAAAGAGGGGGCTTTCCGATAAGGATTTTTTCTTATTGGCGCGCAATTAGGTGACCAAACCTATTCTTGACAGAACTTTCAGACATTTTCAATATTGCAAATAATAATATGAATAACTTTGTCATCTCAATTATTGATTTAATACTATAACATATTATGCAGATGATAATGTGACAACAATTGAATCAATAATATGAGAGATATGATGCAACAATTACTGTAGCAATAATTGAGTATAACTGAGTGACTTCTCATGTAAGCATCAATAATCAAAGATACTATACAATACCGTGTGCTACTATGCAATCACACGTATTACTATACTTTTATCACCGATTATTTTATGACAACTTGCTTACTTTGAAAAATATTCACATATCACCCTTAACTTTAACCTTTTATCAATTTAACCATTTACTAAATAGAATAATTATAAAAAAATTGGATACTTTTATTTCATAAAATTCGGGGTCTCACACAAAATTGTTACAGTAATTACTGTTCAATATTTTATTTTATTGATTCAATAATTGCCACGTTGATATTTTATATTATTAATTCAATAATTGTCACTGCATAATATTTCTTATTATCAAATCAATAATTCATATTATTTGAATAATATTATTAGATATCATTATTGGCAATGTCTAAGGAAGTTCTGTCTAGGAAATGGTTTGGTCACCTCATTGCGCGCCAGTAAGGAGAAATCATTATTAGAAAGCCTGCTCTTTCCTAATAACGACCTGGTTGTCATTATTGTGATTTTGTAATGTTATTTGTGAATAATTAATTATTAATTTATACGATAAGGAAATATTTATTTTATGTGGATATAAAAGAAAATCATCATGCTTCGTGAATCGTATTCGTGAATAGTAACTCATGAATAGTAACTCATGAATAGTAACCCCGACATAAAAAGATAAGAATTTCACAAGAAAAATCTTACCAATATTCCGGTATAATGATATTGAAAGAAATAATATCATTTATAAAAAAAATAACATCCCTTACCTCAAAAGAATAGTACTTCTAGCTGGAATATTAGATATAACGCTGAAAGAAACTTGCACCATATAGCAACACTCAAAGTATCAAAATACTCACAAGAATACGCTCGATAATATAGAGAGAGAAGATTTCAGTTTCTGGTGTGATTTTCAATTCTAACCTAAGCACCCTATTTATAAGAAAATGCTTAGAACACCAAAGCAGAAAATTTAATATAGTATTATTTTTAAATCAAATTTTCCTTAGCCCACCACATCAAAAACACATTTTCCCACAAAAAAAATGTTTTTCATGAAAAAAATATTTTAGAACCTAAAATCAATTCAGACCCAATTTTGTACACGAGTCTCCCTCGTCTGATTTTGCATTATCTGCAAAAAGCTTCTAAACATTCCATCGTTTATCTTCTAATCAGTGGTGTTGTTTATAGGAAGAACATTGTCGTCCTGTTGCACGTTCTCCTTATTGGTGAGTAAAGGTGTCTCAACGGTCTCATTTAATCCACTGTTAACATTCTCAGTTGTCATTCTCAAATACTGCCACAAAACCAAGGTTAATTAAAGAAATTGACATGCAACATAATAAATCTATACTCCGACCAACCAACAATAAGCTTAGGTAAGACATACTAGCGAAGGATTTACTCGCCTCTCCCCTCCTAGTTCTATTCTCCGATCTCCGCCAGAGACCATATCCCTAAGCTCTGATACCAACTGTGACGCCCCCAAAATAGGTCCAATCCACCCAACCTATTCTGAGTCGCCAAATACTAACAACTTCATTATTACAATTGTCGTGTAAAATACGACAACACTTATGCTTTGAGTTTAAATACAAATATTGTCTTCTAGATAATATCCACACCCAAATAAAGTCCTCATTACAATTATTGATACACTATTTTGTAGAATAGTGAGGACTACTAAAATAACTATCTTGAACCATCACTCCACACCCCGACTAGTTCCCGCTATATTCTCGCCTCCTGAGAAGAAAAATAGAACAAAAAGGAAAAGGGTAAGCTCAACTAGCCTAGTCAAGTATATTATGACTAAGATAATATAGAACAAATTATCGTTAGTCCACAGGGAAAAAATCTAATAGAATACAATAAACAACAAGTTTTAAATCAATATTCGCAGCGGAAATAACAATTCATTAGAAGAGTTACGTAGAGAAAGAAATCTATTTTCTTCTATGAATTTAAAAGTTTATCATCAATATTTTATCCCTGTAACATCAATCAATATACATAAAGATATTCATCAGTTAGTCATGTTCATCTCAACACCTGTTCATCTTTGCACTACGAGCCAAAGATATTCATCACAAAATTATTCATATTTGCACTACAGGCCAAAGATATTCAATTATATCATCATTTAGGACTGAGCATGATGAAAAATATTTTAATGAAAATGAATCTAGTGAAACAAAAGAACAAATATTATGGATTGGTACTTCGGTTTATCCTTGTTCAAAAATACTCCATAATAAACTATTGTGGAGCAGAATTCAAAAATAAAGATCAAAACATAGATCCAATCAAAGATAGGAACCATAACAGACAATCTTTGACATAGAAAAGAAAATTTAATTTTTCTGTGAATAGTGTCATATTCGTGAATAGTGTCGTATACGTGAATAGTACCGTACGTGAATAGTAACTTCGACACTAAAAGGTAGAAATTCAACAAGAAAAATCATCATGTTTCTTGAATCGTACTCATGAATAGTAACTCGTGAATAGTAACTCATGAATAGTAACCCCGACATAAAAAGATAAGAATTTCACAAGAAAAATCTTACCAATATTCCGGCATAATGATATTGAAAGAAATAATATCATTTATAAAAAAAAATAACATCCCTTACCTCAAAAGAATAGTACTTCTAGCTGAAATATTAGATATAATGCTGAAAGGAACTTGTACTGTATAGCAACACTTAAAGTATCAAAATACTCACAAGAATACGCTCGATAATATAGAGAGAGAAGATTTCAGTTTTTGGTGTGATTTTCAATTCTAACCTAAGCACCCTATTTATAGGAAAATGCTTAGAACACCAAAGTAGAAAATTTAATATAGTATTATTTTTTAATCAAATTTTCCTTAGCCCACCACATCAAAAACACATTTTCCCACAAATATAATGTTTTTCATGAAAAAAATATTTTATAACCCAAAATTAATTCAGACCCAATATTCCGAAACTTCAATAATTCATAATAAATAGCCCTTTTATCAGAAAAATTCGAATCTTATGTCCATTCCATAGGAAATTCAATTCTCTAAAACTTTGTAGAAGAAAGTTTTTCCAAATTCCAAATAGAAATTAACCGAAATCCACATACAAACGATTTTACAAGCTATAATCAAATTTCAGTCAAACATAGGGTCCACCAACACACAAAACATGTGTTAAACATTTTTTGTAACAAAAATACTTTTCCTCCTCATTTATTCATATATCACACATTCATTGTAAAAATATCACCATTATTATATTATTAAAATCTAATAATATATTTAAATGAATTGTTTAATCAGAAAAGATAAAATATCAATTTTCAACAATTGTCATATTAAAATTTTTCTCCATCTATATCCACATAAAATGAATATTTTCCTTATCATATAAATCAATAATTAAAAATTATTCACAAATAATATTACAGAATCACAATACTGACAACCAGGTCGTTCCCATGAAAGAGGGGGCTTTCCAAAAAGGATTTCTCCTTACTGGTGCGCAATTAGGTGACCAAACATCTCCTTAGACAGAACTTTCTAGACATTGCCAATAATGCTATCTAATAATATTATTAAATAATATGAATTATTGATCTGATAATGAAAAATACTGTGTAGTGACAATTATTAAAACAACAATAAAATATCAACGTAGCAATTATTGAATCGATAAAATAAAATATTGAACAGTAATTACTGTAACAATTATTGAGTAGTGTCTTCTTACGTAAGAATCAATAATTGGTGCAATCTGGTGTACTATCTTGTGTCAACAACGCGTGTATTCTTGTGTTTTAACCACTAGGTATTCCAACAGTATTAACGGTAACCATAACGCTGTTATTTATAAATAACTTATACTTATCGTTTTCTTCATCCACTGGCTTTCCATTATGGGGCCCACACAAGGTTGCGCCGTCGTACGAATATTCCCCGACAGTAAGAATATTCCACGACCAAACGAATATTCCCCGACAATAATGAATAGTTTATAACCACTTGCTTATTTAAAATATTTGCACATTTTACCCATAATTAACCACATTAATCAAATCAACCCTTATTATTTCAAAATAATAAATAGAGGAAATTCTATTTTATTAAAAAAAATAAAAATTTAGGGTCTTACAACCTCCCCTCCTTATGAAATTTCGTCATCGAATTGACGTACGTACCTGGTGTTTCGAAAAGGTGAGGATACCTTGCTTTCATTTCTGATTCCAACTCCCAGGTCATTTCTTCAATAGCATGGTTCATCCATAAAACCTTGACTTGTGGTATAACCTTTGTGTGTAGGACATGCTCTTTTCTATCCAAGATCTTGACAGGTACCTCCTCGTACGTTAAATCTTTGGCTATTTTATCTGATTCTAACTCAATAATGTGGTTCAGATGGTTCAGATATTTTCATAACATCGATACGTGAAAAACGTTATGAGCATGCGACATACTTGGCGGTAAAATGAGTCTATAGGCCATAGTTCCTATTCGATCGAGGATTTCAAATGGACTAATAAATCGAAGGTTTGAGCTTTCCTTACATCGCTGATTCTCGCTTTTCGAATAACAACTTCTTGGACCTCCTTCTTCATATTCATCAGCTCTGGTGTGTAGCTTGAGCGATTTTAACTTTATCGATTAATGTCGATTCTACTCGTATATCATCACGTGGGTCCCTAGAGTCTTTAACTCTATCTCTATCATTTGTAAGTTATACGAAATGGGTTTTTGACAATATTGCACTCGTACTCGTATACGATCTTCTACTCAACACGTCAGCTACCACGTTCGTTTTTCCAGGATGGTATGGTCAGAACATGTGCCGAAATGAGTCTCCTCTTGAGTTCTTCGAAGCTCTTCCCACATTCCTTGCTCCATTCGAATTTTTTATCTCTACGAGTCAGCTGAGTTAATGGAGTAGTAATTTGAGAAAATCTTTCCACGAATCTCCGATAATAACCAACTAAGCCTAGAAAGCTACGTATTTTGATTACTGACTTAGGTTTCTCTCAACTATGACTCATATCCCAATCTTGGATAGCACGTCACAATGGCACCTATCAGTTTACTACCGTACGAATATGGCGTACCCTACGAAGAGTCTGGCTTCGATGCATTCCACAAAGGAAGTCACCAGATAGAGGCTCGGTTATCAACTTCTATAGTTGGGTTTTTAACTCCTGAAGTTCAATAGGAGCCATTTGATATGAGATTTTAGAAATGGGTTTTGTACCGGGTTCAAAGTCGATACAAAATTCAATATCACGCTTTGGGAGTAGGCCAGGAAATTCTTCAGGAAATACGTCAGGAAATTTACTAACAACAGAGATATCATTCAAATCTGGCGTATTTTTGTTCAAATCCATGACATGGGCTAAGAAAACTTGACATCCATTTTTTAATAAATGAATGACTTTATAGCTTGATATGAAAGTGTTTGGCTTTAATGGTTTGGTTGCTTGAATTCGAATAACAGGTTGCTTAGGAATATAAAAACTAACAACCTTGCGAAAGCAATCAATTTTGGCATGATGAGTAGTTAACCAATCAATCCCTAAAATCACATCAAAAACAAGTATCTTTAAAGAGATAAGATCAACATGTAATGTGATGGTGCCAACTTGGATCAAACAAGATTTATAAACAGTGGATGTAACAAAAGTTTCTCCTAACGGAGTCTCCATAGATAGGTCAAAGTCTAATTTCTCCGGAGTCAAGTTTAAACGTTGAGCACAAGCAGGAGAGATAAATGAATGGGTAGAACCAGTATCTAGTAAGGTATAAAATTCGCAAGAATTTATGATTAGCTTACCCATGATCACCTCGTTTGGGTTCCTCGCATTTTGGCCAGTCATGACAATCGCTCTTCCAGGAACCGTTGACTTTGTTTTGTCCGTATCCGCCTTTGGTGCCACCGTCCCAGCTGGACTTGATTTCTTTACAGGACAAAATCAAGCTATGTGACCATCCTTTCCACAACTAAAACATACCTTGGAAGGCTGTGAACAGTTTGGACTTATATGTCCCTCCTCTCCGCATTTGTAGCATCTAACTGGCGGTCGTTCTCCTCCCCTAGAATTTGTTGTTGGTGTTGGTGCTGCTGTCGACGTCTTCCCGTCATCGTTAAATCTTCTCTTCTTAAAATTTCCACTTGAATTATTTCTTCAATTATTTTGGCCATGATTACCACCAAAGTGGTTACCATTTCTGGCATGATAATTTCCTCCACGATGGTTATCATTGTTCCGATGACCGTTGCCACCGGTACGATTATTATCGTGTTGTTGGTCGTCCGATTGAACAGACTCATTATCTCACTCTAATAATTGAGCCATGTTCACAACATCTGAATATAGAGAAAATTTATGAGATATTGACGTATGTCGGGTTTCAAACTTCTCAGAAACATCCGCGTCATACATTCCTCATTCTCCACCAAATGAGGTACAAACCTGGATAACTCCGCGAACTTCGCCTCGTACTGGGACACAGTCATGTTGTTCTGTTCTAGTCTGATAAACTCTACCTCCTTCATATGACGAATACTTTCAGGAAAGTACTTGTTATTAAACAGTTTCTAAAATGCTTCCCAAGATATATTGAGTGCGACAGGCTGGGTACATTTTATAGATTTCCACCAGTAATTTGCCTCATTAAACAACATAAAAGTGGCGAATGGAACCTTCTGTTCCTCCGTGCATCCCAAGACATCGAATATCTTGGTAATTTGCTTGACCCACGTCTCCACCTTAATCGGATCCGCTTTCCCTGCACTCGGTGGTCCCAACTCTTTGAACTCGCTTTGTCAGGATAAACCGTAAGTTCTATCATTTTCACCTATATTTTGTACACGAGTCTCCCTCGTCTGATTTTCCATTAACTGCAAAAAGCTTTTAAACATTCCATCGTTTATCGTCTAATCAGTGGTGTTGTTTATAGGAAGAACATTGTCTTCCTGTTGCACGTTCTCCTGATTGGTGAGTAATGGTGTCTCAACGGTCTCATTTAATCCACTGTTAACATTCTCAGTTGTCATTCTCAAATACTGCCACAAAACCAGGGTTAATTAAAGAAATTGACATGCAACATAATAACTCTATACTCCGACCAACCAACAATAAGCTTAGGTAAGACATACTAGCGAAGGATTTACTCGCCTCTCTCCTCCTAGTTCTATTCCCCGATCTCCGCCAGAGACCATATCCCTAAGCTCTGATACCAACTGTGACGCCCCCAAAATAAGTCCAATCCACCCAACCTATTCTGAGTCGCCAAATACATGGTATAGAAACAACAACAACTTCATTATTATAATTATCGTGTAAAATACGACAACACTTATGCTATGAGTTTAAATACAAATATTGTCTTCTAGACAATATCCACACCCAAATAAAGTCCTCATTACAATTATTGATACACTATTTTGTAGAACAGTGAGGACTACTAAAACAACTATCTTGAACCATCACTCCACACCCCGACTAGTTCCCTCTATATTCTCGCCTCCTGAGAAGAAAAATGGAACAAAAAGGAAAAGGTAAGCTCAACTAGCCCAGTAAAATATATTATGACTAAGGTAATATAGAAAAAATTATCGTTAGTCCGCCACAGGGAAAAAATCTAATAGAATACAATAAACAACAAGTTTTAAATCAATATTCGCAGCGGAAATAACAATTCATTAGAAGAGTTACGTAGAGAAAGAAATCTACTTTCTTCTATGAATTTAAAAGTTTATCATCAATATTTTATCCATGTAACATCAATCAATATACATAAAGATATTCATCAGTTGGTCATGTTCATCTCAACACCTGTTCATCTTTGCACTATGAGCCAAAGATATTCATCACAAAATTATTCATATTTGCACTACAGGCCAAAGATATTCAATTATATCATCATTTAGGACTGAGGATGATGAAAAATATTTTAATGAAAATGAATCTAGTGAAACAAAAGAACAAATATTACGGATTGGTACTTCGGTTTATCCTTGTTCAAAAATAGTCCATAATAAACTATTGTGGAGCAGAATTCAAAAATAAAGATCAAAACATAGATCCAATCAAAGATATGAACCATAACAGACAATCTTTGACATAGAAAAGAAAATTTAATTTTTCTGTGAATTGTGTCATATTCGTGAATAATTTCGTATACGTGAATAGTACCGTATACGTGAATAGTAACTCTGACACTAAAAGGTAGAAATTCCACAAGAAAAATCATGTTTCTTGAATCGTACTCATGAATAGTAACTCATGAATAGTAACCCCGACATAAAAAGATAAGAATTTCACAAGAAAAATCTTACCAATATTCCGGCATAATGATATTGAAAGAAATAATATCATTTATAAAAAATAATAATATCCCTTATCTCAAAAGAATAGTACTTCTAGCTGGAATATTAGATATAACGTTGAAAGGAACTTGCACTGTATAGCAACACTCAAAGTATCAAAATACTCACAAGAATACGCTCGATAATATAGAGAGAGAAGATTTCAGTTTCTGGTGCGATTTTCAATTCTAACCTAAGCACTCTATTTATAGGAAAATGCTTAGAACACCAAAGTAGAAAATTTAATATAGTATTATTTTTTAATCAAATTTTCCTTAGCCCACCACATCAAAAACACATTTTCCCACAAAAAAATGTTTTTCATGAAAAAAATATTTTATAACCCAAAATCAATTCAGACCCAATATTCCGAAACTTAAATAATTCATAATAAATAGCCATTTTATTAGAAAAATTTGAATCTTATGTCCATTCCATAGGAAATTCAATTCTCTACAACTTTGTAGAAGAAAGGTTTTCCAAATTCCAAATAGAAATTAACCGAAATCCACATACAAACGATTTTACAGGCTATAATCAAATTTCAGTCAAACATAGGGCCCACTAACACACAAAGCATGTGTTAAACATTTTTTGTAACAAAAATACTTTTCCTTCTCATTTATTCATATATCACACATTCATTGTAAAAATATCACCATTATTATATTATTAAAATCTAATAATATATTTAAATGAATTATTTTATAAGAAAAGATAAAATATCAATTTTCAAAAATTGTCATATTAAAAATTTTCTCCATCTATATCCACATAAAATGAATATTTTCCTTAACATATAAATCAATAATTAATTATTCACAAATATTATTACGTAATCACTATATCTTGATGACTAGGCCGCTCCCGGAAAGAGGGGGGCTTTCGAAGGGTTTTCTCTTACTAGCCAAAGCAATTAGGTGACCAAACCTCTCCTTAGATGTAACTTTCTAGACATTGCCAATAATGCTATCTAATAATATTATTCAAATAATATGAATTATTGATCTGATAAAGAAAAATAATGTGTGGTGATAATTATTGAAACAATAATAAAATATCAACGTAGCAATTATTGAATCAATAAAATAAAATATTGAACAGTAATTACTGTAACAATTATTGAGTAGTGCCTTCTTACGTAAGAATCAATAATTGGTGCAATATCGCGTGCTACCGTGCAACAACGCGTATTACTGTGTTTTAACCACTGGGTATTCTAACAGTATTAACGGTAACCATTACGTCGTTATTTATAAACAACTTATACTTGTCATTTTCTTCATCCACTCGCTTTCCGTTATGGGGCCCACACAAGGCTGCGCCGTTATACGAATATTCCCCGACAGTAAGAATATTCCACGACCAAACGAATATTCCCCGACAATAATGAATATTTTATAACCACTTGCTTATTTGAAATATTTGCGCATTTTACCAATAACTAACCACATTAATCAAATCAACCCTTACTATTTCAAAATAATAAATAGAGAAAATTCTATTTTATTAAAAAAAAATAAAAATTTGGGGTCTTACATATTTTATCAGTGTTTTTGTCAAAATGGAGGTGTTGAAAATCATCCGTATGTGGATTTCGGTCATTTTTCGTTTGGATTTTGAAAAAACTTTCTTCTTCAAAGTTGTAGAGAATTAAAATTCCTATGGTATGGACATAAGATTCAAATTTTTTTGATAAAAGGGCTATTTATTATGAATTATTGAAGTTCTGGAATAATTGATTTTTGGGGTTATAAATGCTTTTTAAAGAAAAATGTTTTTTATGTTGGTGGGCCCTATTGATGTGCTGATGAATTTGGACAAGTGATGTGCGTGAATTTTTTTAAATAAAATATTATTTTATTAAATTTTCTACTTTGGCGTTCTAAGTATTTTCCTATAAATAGGGTGCTTAGGTTAGAATTGAAAATCTCACCAGAATCAGAAGTTTCTCTCTATAATATCTAGCCTGTTTTTGTGAGTATTTAGATATCTTGAGTGTTGATATATAGTGCAAGTTTCCTTCAACATTATATCCGATATTCCAGTCAGAAGTATTATTCTTTTGAGGTAAGGATGCTATTTTTTTTGTAAATGATATTATTTCTTTCAATATCATTATACCAAAATATTGGTATGAATTTTATTATGAATTTTTTACCTTTTCATGTCGAGGTTACTATTCACGTATACAACACTATTCACGTATACGACACTATTCACGAATTATGATTTTTCTTGTGAAATTTTTGCCTTTTCGTGTCGGGGTTACTATTCACGTATACGACACTATTCATAGAAAAATTAAATTTTCTTTTCTTTGTCCAAGTTGTCTGTTATGGTTACTATCTTTGATTGTATCCATGTTTTGATCTTCATTCTTGAATTTTTCTCCACAATTGATTATTATGAAGTATTTTTGAACTTGAATAAATTAAAGTAAGAATCCCTAATCTTTGTCCTTTTATCTCTCTAGATTCGTTTTCTTGAAAGTATTTTTATCATCCTCAGTCTTAAATGGTGATATAACTGAATATCTTTGGCATGTAGTGTAAAGGTGAATGATTACTTGATGAATATCTTTGGCCCGTAGTGCAAAGATGGACAGATGAACATGACCAACTGGTGATACGAATGAATATCTTTAGCCCGTAATGCAAAGATGAATATTGAAAGTAGCATGCACACAAGCCAATCATGTTTGATGATAAAACATATACTTTGTAAACAATCTTATTCATTTATTAATAAAAAGTATTAATTTATTAAAGGCTTTTAATTATCTACATGATGCTGTTTTATAATATGTGATAAACTCATAGTTTTAAGCAATGCTTTTAGAATAATGATGATGATCATTCTAATGAGATCTAAATTCTTAGAAAGTTTAAAACTAAAAGAGTTCTCAATCGTTGGATTACTAAATTGGGGATTAGTAAATCCGGATAGATTGGTACATACGTTGCTTGCTCATTGGATGAGGATGATTGATCTCATGATCATTTGTGTGGAGACACTAAAGCAAGTATGTAGGTGCTTATTAGAGAATAAGTTCACTGAACGTTGCTCGCTAAGAAATACCTAATGGAGTTTTACTTGCCTGTCAATAAGAATTCCTGTAGTGATAGTAGTACAAGTGATCCTTGGACTTAAGATCATCATAGTATCTTGTGTATGATGAGTTATACTTTGACTTATTCCTTAAGACCCTTAGAATATATCAAAGGGTATGCTTGGGTATAATAAGTTGTACATGGAGATAATGTATGATCAATAAAGAATCTACCGCTTCTAGTAAAAGAAGAGAAATGTCCTATATGATTCGATAAATGACAACTCTGTAGTCCTTGGCCAAGGCAGAATGAAATTAGAAAGGAGTTTCTAATTTGCATTATTTGGAGTTGTGAATTTAAGAGTCGAAATACATATAATTAAATAAAATAAGATTTGACAGTAATTCCATGTCTTATATTTAATTGGGACATTGTATTGTGGAAGGATTGAATTGTACAGTAACTATTAACTCAAAGGTTCTTTTATGATTAATGTTGAAATCTATATTATCTGGAAAGTCGTTGATCGCTAGGGAGGCTTATCCCTATTGTAGAATAAATATTATTTATTTAAATTAATTAATTATTTAATTTATTTATTTAAATAAGATTAGAATTGTTCTAATTGATTTATTCACAACCGGTTTAATATGGAGAACCTAAAGAGTCACACCATAAAAGGAAGAATAATTATTTAAGAAGTTAATGGCATAATCATAATAATATGTTAAGTATATTTAATTTAATCTATGGTGATAGAATAAATTAAATAGCTTAATATTTATTATTTAATATTTTAGAAATATTAAATATAAATTAATAAGAGGAGTCTTATTAATATTATTACAATTATTATTATTTTAATTTCTAAAAGAGTTTAAGAACTAATTTAATTAAAGTACTCTCATATATTCCTAATAAGATTAGGAGGTGAATTAATTAAAAGATTTTAATTAATTATTCCTAATAAGATTAGGAGCTTAATTAATTAAAGGAGTTTAATTAATTAAAATAAAACCCAATTCCTTAATTGTTAAGGAGGGTTGCCTACATCTATAAATAAGAGGAGTCTTATTATGGGTGAGGTGGTTGTTGACTTTTTCACAACACACGTAATTCCGTGTGTTGTGAAAAAGAAATTAAATAATATTCTATAAAGAATAAATATTTGATTCAAGATGTATATTGATTAATGTTACGGGGATAAATTATTGATGATTGACTTTTAAATCATAGAAGATAGCAGACTTCATTCTCTAGTTAACTCTTCTAATGAATTGTTATTTTCACTACGAATATTGATCTAAAACTTGTTGTCCATTATATTTTATCTGATTTATTGAAGGCCAACGATAATTTGTTTTTCATTATCATAGTCATAATATTCTTTACTAGGCTAGTTGAGCTCACCCTTTTCCTTTTTGTTCCATTTTTCTTCTCAGGAGGCAGGAATATAGCAGGAACTAGTCGGGGTGTGGAGTGATGGGTCAAGAAAGTTATTTTAGCAGTCCTCACTATTTTGTAAAATAGTGTGTCAATAATTGTAATGAGAACTTATTTGTGTTTGGATATTGTGTAGAAAATAATATTTGTATTTAAACTCACAGCATATGTGTTATCGTATTTTGCATGACAATTGTAATAATGAAGTTGTAGTTATTTTTTGTACCATATAATTGGTGACTCAGAATGGGTTGTGTGGACCTATTTTGGGGGCGTAACAACATGCTATGCTATGATCCGGCGCGGGGCGCGCCATCCTATAATGAACACACTGCCTACCTAGTGCGGGCCGCACCATCTAAGGCTTATACATGGCGCGAGGCGCGCTTCTCGTAAAGTCCAGATTTTAACAACATGTTTCTCAACTAAACCTCTTCCACTACCCCATAACTCCATACAACACCCACTCTTCTCAACTTCTTCCTCAACTAAACCTCTTCCACTCCCTCATAACTTCCATAACATCCAATTTATACTACACCACTTCTTCTACTTCTTCCCAACTCTTCATCCCACTAACCCATAACCACCATAACTCCTCATACACATATATTTCTCTTCTATATCAACCCAACTTCCCTCAATTAACCACAATCAGTCTAAGACATAATCACCACACTCACATTGTAAGTCCAATTCTTCCTCCTCACAAATTCTTACAAATTAGGGCATCACTCGAAGTTGTAGAAAAAATATCTTCTTGAAGGTAATCCCGAATTGTTGCACTCTAGTTTTTCTACTTTCTTATTCGTCAAAATTGGTTGGAAAACCTTGGGATTCTGTTGCCCAAGGATTGTTTTAGATTATTTAATATTTTGGTCTACTGTTTTTCTAAAGAAGTCAAGTTTGGGGGTGTTAGCCTTCACGCCCACCAACTGTTTGATGATTTGTATGAACCATGTTTTCACCCTCTTTTCCACTAAAAACACCATGTCTTCACATAAGAGACCACATCCATCCACTTCTACTGCTCGGGATCAGTTTGATCACACAAAATTTGTTAGTGAGGGGGCCGAGGCGAGGTTCAAATTAACCATTGACAAGAAGACTTTGGTATTAGAAAGAGGATTAAAGCCGGATGCCAACCTTGATGGATATATGGCGCTAATGATTATGGAACGCAATTGGTTTCAACTATTGGATGCTATGAAGATGGCTTTCCTGACCTGGATGAATTAATTGCAAGATTGTGCAAACTAGGAACACAATGGGTTACCCGAGCGGGAACGGATGAAAAGATAAGTTTTTTACATTCAGCGTTAAGTCGTTATAGCAAAGCATGGTATGCATTCATTTGTGCCCGATTGATGCCCACACGCCATCAGAATGATGTGACCAAGGAAAGAAAATGACTACTTTATGGGATTGTACACCACCATTATCGGGTGAATAATTATTTGTGTTCCACAATGTGGATATGGGTGAATGTATTCAAGAATCGATCGATAGACTGCTACGAAGAAGTACCACGGGGGGCCTTCTTCATGGATTTCTCATAACTGATTTGTGCCAAAAAGTTGGTGTGCAATGGCATTCCTCCGAACCGATACAACAACAAATGGCAATAATCAATCATGCTAACATTGAGAAATACAAGGCATTGGAGGGGGCGAGATCACATCCAAGAGGAGAATGTTATATCATGATTTGACAACCCTCACCCCCAATTGCAGCTAATCCAATAGAAGAGCAACATTCTTGAGGTTCACAGAAATAATTCTTGTGGCTAGCCCAATGTTAGGATTTGATGCTTCATTACAATGCCAACGCTTTCAAAACCCTTGCTGAAGTATTTTCACGCTGTAATCCAAGTGCCGGTCCGGTGTCCATTCCTGTTCCTCCTGTTCTCCCAGCATACCCTCCTTTAGATGACGACGAGCAGTGACTCATCTTTTAGGGAAGTCCTCACGCTTTTATTTACTTTATATTGTCATAATGAGGACATTACTTGAATTAAGTTTGGGGGGTTTTGCTTTTGCTTGATTAGCTTGATTAATTTTCTGTGACGATTTCATAATCATGATTTTAGTTAGTTTTTGATAAATTATTATAATTATTTCTTTTTAATGGCATTTAGATTAATACATTCATATATATATATATATATATATATATATATAGACATGGATGTATTTAGATTAATACATTCATGTATTTAGATTAATGGCATTTTGCATGTTGTGCATTTGCATTTAGTTCATCTTGCATGAATCCAACTATTAGATATTAAAAGTCTATTTTGGCCAATGATGAGATTGGAATTGTGTAGATGAATTAGTATTGACTATTTCAGCTTTGATGTGACCTCCTGTTATGAATTGAATCTTTTTCTGTTTGAAACTGATATAATCAGGTTAACACATTATAAACAACTTTGTTGGCTGATTAAGTTTAAATTGACAAATAATGGAATTCTTAAGGATAATACTAGTTTGAATGAATGAAAGACATGAATAGGCGGAGATGGCTAGATTTAGATAAAAACCTAAGTTTGGGGGGGGGGGGAATTTGGGGTATATAAGCTTTTATTAAATATATATATATATATATGAATAAATATCGTGGCATACTTGTCTAGTTTTGTGGCCTTTGTTACTTGAGTAAGTAAGCTTGAGGGGATTGTCTTTACACATATCACCCTAACGCATTAATGGTTTGGGAGTCGTTGGTCGAAAGCTCGTTAAGGTAGCATTGAAAAGCTAAGGGAATAAGATATTGCACAACCATGAGTATAAAAAAAGAATAAAACGGAAAATAAGAGCAAAAAGTCCCCATAAAAAGCATAAGTATCCCGTTTGGACTCTTGAACTGGGTGAATGTTTGACTTTAGTTGGATCTAGCTTGTTATTGGATTTTTTGAGTTTACACTGTATGATGCCTTCAAAGAGATCTATTATGTGCTGTATTTGACATTATAGCAGTTAGTATGGTTGTTGAGCACACATGCACTATATTAGTAAGAACAGTTTAAGATTTGATGATTGATTGAGATGTTATTTATTGGTTTAGATATGATATACTATCGTGTTTGCTTGATTTCTCTTAGGCTATATGATTAGACTATGTTCTGTCTTAATACTGGATTCGTAGATATAAAGTTGTTATATTTGCATTGCATATCATTTTACTTGAGGACAAGCAATGTTTCAAGTTTGGGAACATTTGATGAATAGGTTTTTAACCTACGATTTAATCGTATTTAGCTTGATATGTTGCTAGTTTTTGAGTATTTCATGTTGCTTTTAATGGGTTTTTGTTCTTGTTATAGGATAATAAGGTGAATACGTCAAAATGCTGGCATTAGAAGAAATCTCAATCGATTTTGGACATACTACATCACCAGCTCGGGGCGCGCCGTGATAACATAGAAAATGGCACGGGGCACGCTGCATGGGAAGAACTTTCTGCTGACATAGCGACAGTCACTACCAGATAAACAAAGGACCCGGTCTTGCAGGCACGTACTGGTCAGTGTGAGCTTTCTTTGAGCTATTTTATTTTGCTTTAAATTGAGTTGTGTTGGGAGTTATGACTTCTTTATGTAGTAGGGTCAAGTTAGGAGTGTGACAAGGAAGTTATTTCATAGAAATTGGGGTGTTTTGAGTTAAAAACTTGTTGGTTACAATTAGGAGTTTGATTTTTATTAGAAATCCTATGGGATGACTTTGAGATGGATTGGGACTAGATTTGGTTTAGTTGGGGTGAATTAACTTATGTCAATTAGTAGAGTGCTGAAATTATCCAATAATTGAATTACACTGAGAGAGCCATAACTTAGAAGAGGATCTTGGAGGAACAAAATGAAGGAGGTGATTTCACGAAGATTGCAGAATTGAAGGGCGAGAAGGGTGGTGTATTACTAATCTTCTTTAATTTTAGTTTTTTGTAATTGGGATGATGATTTCTTTCATTTATTCAGTATTTAATTCATTAATTACGAACTAAATTACTTTTTAGGTTTACAGTGGATCTTTAGTGTTGAATTATAATTATCATGCCTTGATTTGAGTTTAATAAACTATCAATTCAGTTTATCTTTTGTGATTTATACTTAATTTATGAATTACTTGATCACCAATTTTATGTGGATTTGTATGGATTTGAGAGATGATGTATGAGTCTAGACCTAATCACGTTAGCATGTGTTCTTGAATTCTGTGATTTAATGGAATATTGATTTATGTTAGGATAAAGATATACCTAGCATCGCATGTAATCAGGTAAAGAACTTTGAATTTAAATTTTTTTAAATTTTAATTCACATAGAGATATAGTGAATTAGTTAATTAGGGTGTTTGGCTTAATTCTATCTAATTTGTGAATTTAAGTTAATATGGTGTTAGTGCATTGAGAGATGGCTAATTCTACATAAGTGTTCTTGATTAATAAACTGAGATGGTGAATTAAACTGGAAAAGGTGTGATAATTGGAGTGAGACCTAACGTGAAGCTGTGAGCCTAATTCTCCATTATTTGCTTGAAATTACAATTTTTACATTGTGTTGATTAATTGGTATTTTTAGTTTCTTAGTTTTCTTTATTTATAATTATTGATTTGGATAGTTTAATAAAATTGGGTTAATATAAAACTGGTAGTTGTTAGAATTAATTTCTTACTATTCTCTGTGGGAACGATACTCTACTTACACTATATTACTTGTTGACCACGTATACTTACATGTTGTGCGTAATTGGAATTCGACCAATAATGACATTCCAAAGACTGCTTTCAGAACTCAGTACAGGCATTACAAATTCCTAGTCATGTCTTTTGGATTGACTAATGCTCCTACTGCCTTCATGGATATGATGAACCGAGTATTTAAGGAATATTTGGATCATTTTGTGGTTGTCTTTATTGATGACATCCTCATATACTCCAAAAGCCGTGAAGATCATGAGCAAAAGTTGAGGCTGATACTCTAAAAGCTTCATGAAAACAAGTTATATGCTAAGTTGAAGAAATACGAGTTCTGGCTTGAGGAAGTAGCATTCCTTGGGCACATGATATCAAATCATGGAATATCTGCTGACCCAGCGAAGATTGAAGCAATACAAAGCTAGGAGCAACCTAAGTTAGTGATCGAAGTACATAACTTTCTGGGCTTAACTAGTTATTATCGGAGATTCGTGGATGGATTTTCTCGAATCGCTACTCCATTAACTCAGCTAACTCGAAAAGATACAAAATTCAGATGGAGCAAGGAATGTGAGAAGAGTATTCAAGAACTCAAGAGGAGATTCATTTCTGCACCTGTTCTGACAATATCATCTAGTTCGGAGGGATTTGTCATCTACAGCGATGCTTCAGGCAAAGGGTTAGGATGTGTTCTCATGCAACATGGGAAAGTCATATCCTATGTCTCAAGACAACTCAAAGAAAATGAGAGGAATTATCCTACTCATGATCTAGAGTTGGCAACAGTCGTTTTGCGCTTAAAATCTTGAGGCATTACTTGTATTGGGAGAAAGTGGAGTTTATACAGATCATAAAAGCCCCAAATATTTCTTCACCCAAAAAGAACTCAACATGCGGCAACAACATTGGCTCGAGCTATTGAAAGATTATGATCATACCATTCAATACCATGCTGGAAAAGCAAACGTAGTAGCTAACGCATTGAGTAGAAGATCATATGCGGGTACGAGTGCAATATTGTCAACGTAAAGGCCCATTTTGTGTGACTTACAAAGGATGGAGATAGAGTTAATGACTCCAAGGACCTATGTGATGATGTCAAATATACGAGTAGAACCGACTTTAATCGATAAAGTTAAACCTGTTCAAACTACATACACTATAAAAAATTGGGCTTCAGCAACAACCGATTTTCATTGCTAAAGGTGCCAAATTTTTTTGCAAAAGGATTTTGGTAACGACTTTACTGTCGTCGCATCTTTCGTTACGCAATGAGTGTTGCTAATTTTTCCGCAACGAACGAATTTTTTTCGTTGCCAAAAGTAATACATTTTGCAACAAAATTTGGCTTTCGTACAGAGACATAGATCCTTTAGCAACAAAATGTATTATTGCAGAATAATTAAAATTTTATTGCTAAAAAACTCTATTTCGTTGCAAAAGCCTGCTAATTGGCAACGAAATGAACTAAAGAAACAATACGATCTGTATGGATTGGCATACGAGATAAATAGAAGACATCAATGAAGTGAAGAAACAAGGGGTAAAAGTACCTTCTGATATGGAGAACATGGGCGAGCTGGTTGTGTCCTCTTTTGAATTGGAGTTAACCACATCCTATGAGCTTGATTCTAAATTTGCAGGTCTTGTTGTAGGTTCAAGTCCATGTTGATGGTGAGAAGTACTTTCACCTATTGTCAAATTGTCTGAATCACTTGAGGTCTCGCGATGTTTTACCAAATTTTCTAGAGCACGACTTTCTACCTGAGCATCTAATAGTTTAGTCACATCCATCTTAGCTATGACAAGTGAGTTAATGCCTCTCAAATACTTGCTAAGCTTGTTATATATTGGCTCCAGTGCTTGGAAATGGCCACACCAAGGATCGTATATCTGATTTAAAATCAAATTGAAGTCAAAACTAGCATCATTATCAACTTCATTACAATGGTAAGCTTGGCTATGATTTTTTTCACTGATGAGCAAGATTGTACCTCAAGAAGAACATCCTTTGACTCGTCCAAAACAATCTCGTCAAAGTTATTTCTGATAACTATTTTTACATCCTCGTCATTCTGCACCAATTGGCAAGTAAAAAGAGGTTAGAAAAAGAAGCTTGATTTTTTCACAATCCAGTCTAATGAAGAGCAAATACTTACCGTATCTAGAAGAGGATCTGACTTATAGAAAGGCTTAAGATTGTCTTCAAGTAAATTCTCCCCAAATGACTACCAAAAAAAAGAAGCTAGTATATTAACTAGAGAAACTTTTGAGCATACTCGACTGTCAAAGGCTCAAAGCTCAAAAAAGTGAAGAAAATTGGTGACATTGTACCACTCCCTATGTGCTTGCAAAGATAAAGAATACACAAAAAAAAACACTGATAAATAGATTACAAACCTGAATACTGCTCAAGGTCAATTCTCCTTCTAGTACAAATTTTTTGTCATCTTCATTTCTTGTGAATGAAATTACCTGCACGTTGAAGAAAACCAACCCAGTCATTACCTTTATTTTTGTTTCAGCTTTCTCAATATGCTTCTAAATGCGTGAGTCCAAGATCAAAACCAAAGAAGGAAACATCTGCTTTGCGAATTACTCACTCTTGCTGGATCTCCAGTAACCCCAAAAAAATCTAAAACTGATTTCCCAACATCTTCATTGTCCAAATCCACATAAGCAAAGATAATCTAGAAGGATCCAAAAAGAAAGAGAAGCATTTTAGGAGTAGATAATACTTAAATGAACTTGCAAACATCTAGAGGTGGTAATGTCATGATATAAAGGAGTCCAAACCAGTGACAACCTTATTTACGTATGTAATTTAATTATTTAAACTTGCATATGGCAAACTCTAGTTCTGGTTGTGTCAATTTTAAGTCGGTCTTTTTATCTCTTTGCTAAATCTCAATCGAAGGACAAAGAAGAAATTTATCTGAATATCTAGTTTAGAAACTATTAGACAAGATAGCAAATATTTTCACAGGTAAGTGAGTAATAAAAGTTAACATTATTGTTCAATTTATAAAAGCTCATAATACAGTGTAAATCATAAGAATTAAGCTTTAATGAATCACCTTTCCCCCGAAAGCTTTTGCTGCCTCTTGGAATTCAGGTATTTACTTCTGATAATCATTGGAAGTAGCGAAAAGTATCAACTTCAGAGGAACATTTATAAAAACATAAAGCAAATATCAACATGCAGAAATCAAGAAAATAGTTAATTCGTTCATATGCCTAGAGTGACATTAGCATAATGTATCACCTATTTTTTAATGGGATTCTCGAATATTAGTGTGACGCTTTCTAGAGTAAAATTAGTCACCAAAAGAAGCTTGTTCTTAAATATAAATTCAGCTATTCCTTCATATGCCTAGAATGACATTAGCATCTAATAGTTTTTGGTAAATATTTGAGAGGCATTATGTAAGTAATGTACTAGACTACTGTGCAGGTTTTTCTAACCACAAATGGTTGCCTTTCTCACAAAAAACGGAGAAAAAGTATCCCGAAATCACAAAAGTAGCATGATCTCCACAACATTTTGAAATTATATATGTAATGATTGAAATAATTAACAAATTAACAATACAATCATTCCAATTGCAATGTAAATTGACTCTAAATAACAAAATTAGCGAGAAAAAAATAAAACCTAATTTTAGGAGAAATTAACAAGGAGGAAATTAAAACCTTCAATTGGACAATAATGAAAAATTAAAGGAGAAGGAGAAGGAGAAGAGAGAGCGGTCGCTTATAACAATATCGCTAATATTTATTCCATGCCACCTACGCCACCACTATGCCGCCATTCTCGCTAGGGTTAGAGGGAGTTGAGAGAGGGGAAAGGCGCGTGAGAGGCTGATCTGCGTGAGGGGAAAGAGGGCGCAATTTAAACCTTGAGATGCATATCGCCGACTTAGGGGTACCGCGATCGATCTAGTGAGGGAAAGAACAATCACGCAGTTATTTTTTCTTTCTTTTTTTTTTCTCTGCGGCTGGTGAAATAAGAGTGAGAGAGCTAGGCCGCAGCGTTCCTGATTGAACCATCTGTTTATGCAGACCCTACCCACGTTCATGTAGCTCTCTGATTAAAACATTTGTACATGAATTTTGGCTCCTAAATTAAGGACTTGTTTCAAAAATGAGAGTTTCATTTTAACTTACAAAAAAATTAATAATGTAAACTCTTTAAAAGTAATATTATAAATAAAATTATTATTTCAAAAACTTAAATTGATTTTAATTTTAATTTTAATTTTAGGATGTCATAAATTAGTTAATAACAAAATGAAATATAACTTTTTTTTGTAAAATGAATAGTAATAATTTAACATATTTGTGGTTTGTTCTACAAAAAGAGTCTTAATTATTATAATTTTTTTTTATTGTCAATTTAAATTATTGTAACTTAATATTTTAATAAATAAAACATTTAATATTATAAATTATTTAAAAATATTATTAAGAATAAAATCATATTTTAAAATTTTAATTACATTACAATTTGAGTTGCTTGATACCATAAATTAACAAAAAATAAACTCAAAGTTAACTCTTTACTCAGAAATAGATGAGTTTAGCATTTGTGGTCTACTCCACAAAAGAGCCTAATCTTTTATGGTCAATGTATGAAATTTTAAAGTTTAATTATTGTAAATTTATTTACTTTGATTAAAAAAATAGTCGATATTGTAAGTTACTTAAAAATTAGAATTTTTTTGTAAAATTAGTATGGTGTTGAATCAAAGTTTGCATTATAGAGTTATCAAGAATGAGTTCTTTAGATAAAGTCAATATATAGATAGAACCCCAATATAATAATTCGATGGATCAATCCTTGGTGTGTTAAAAAGATTTTATTTTTAAACGAAGATTTTTAAAAAAATAAAAACTCCAACGACTGTCGTTGGGATTAAATGCTCTCACATCTAATTTGGGAAAAACTACTGAACGCCATTTGAAATGGTGTTGAATTTTTGGATATTTTTTTGGCTAAAAATCAGAAAGGCAACCAACGTCACTTTAAAAAATATTATTTAAAAAAATGAATTTTAAAAAAAATATTATCTTAATTTTTTTAAAAATTATTTTATTTTTTAAAAGAAATTTGAAAAAAAAATGTGATCCAATGCTAAACTAATCGGCATTGTAGCTTTTTAAAAAAAATTTATAAAGAAAATTTGTAAAAAAAAAAATTATAAGATGTAACATCACTTTAACTGACGTTGGACTCTTTTTTTTTTTTTAATTTCTTTGATATCTTGTACTTGTTTACAAACATCAATATTTTTTATGTTTATTCTTTGTCATCGGAGTTGGAAATGAAGGAGTATATAAGAATTCAACTATAAAAAAATAATAATAAAAATTCTCGGTCCGGATCAAGTGCAAGATACATCTTATTACTCACACGCTCACCCCCTTAAATGACGGACGGACGACGCCTTCGGTTATAAATCGTAAATCAGTACTTTTAGCGACGTTATATGTCGTCTGTCGCTAAAAGTATAGACGACTTGTTGTATGACCAAACCGTCCGTCCGTCCGCTAAAGGGGGTGAGCACAGGTGAGTAAAATAAGAGGTATGCACTTGATCCTTGCTCTAAAAATTCTAATGCCAATTAAAGTGACGTTGCATCTTACTCTTCTTTCTTATAAATTAATTTTTTTAAAAAAATAAAAATAAAATAGGGATATAATTGATATTACATTAATTATTATTTTTTTTAAATGATAAATTTTAGTATTTTTTTAATTTGATTTTTTTAGTATTTTAGTATTTTTTTAATTAGTATTTTAGTATTTTTTTTAATTAGTATTTTTAGTATTTGTGGTTACCAAAACTTTTTTCGTTACAATCATATAACTGTACTCTCAAAAATTACAAAATAGTCATTATTTTTAATTTTCAACAGAAAAAATGGACGGAATGCTGACTGTGCATATTTTTGTTGACGTAGAGTTGGGCTTGCCATGCTTAAAAATTATTTAAAGAAAAAGTTGCTCATGAGTGTTGAACTTCAGACCTATCCACACTAGAAACATTATCTTCCAACAAAAGCAATTGGACCAACTACCTATCATGCTAAAATTTATGTAACACTAATATTTAAACCACCTAGCATCGTTTCTATGCATGTGAAGATGAGATAATACACTTTTTGGCCATTGTTCTAGGAATTGTAATAATAATAATAATAATTATAATAATTATTAGTGTATTAATAATAATAAATTTTAAATACTTAAAATAATAATAATAATAATAATTAAAATAGCCTAAAATAATATAAAGCAGTTACAAATTAAATACCCTAAATATAAAATTACATTCAAAGTTTTTTTAACCACTGAATCAAAATTTATTTATTTATTTTTTGTACTAGTCACGTGGGTATCAATGTTTTTCAAATAAAATTTAATATTTTAACAGATTTTTTCTTTTTATTATTATAGGACTCGATCAAATTAAATTTAAATTTAAAAAAAACCCATGGGTAAGTATAAGAATCGATCTAATACATTACAAAGATGAGTACATTAGCGAATAACAAATATTTATAATAGAAAGATTTGCCAAAGTTAAATGATTAAAAATAGTTACTACAATTACAAATTTTTTTTTTGGAAAAACAATATATTTATCGTTAAAGTTCATAATAAAGTCATATTACAACTAAACTCTAATGGATAAGATAGAATAATGATGTGTGAGTCCTTTTAATTTTTTTTAATTCATATATTCATATACATTGACATTTAATATAGACAAGATCACTCTTATTTTAATTATTATTATTATTATTATTTTAATAATAATAATAATAATAATAATTATTATTATTATTATTAATTATTACAATAATAATTATTAATTACAGTTTTTATTATTATTACAATTCCTAGTACATTGACCAAAAAGTGTATTATCTCATCTTCACATGCATAGAAACGATGTTAGGTGGTTTAAATATTAGTATTACATAAATTGTAGCACAATAGGTAGTTGGTCTAGTGGCTTTTATTGTAATATAAGATTTCTAGTTTGGAGAGGTCTGGAGTTTGATACTTTTGAGCAACATTTTCTTTAAGGAAATTTTTAAGCCAGGCATTTTTGTCCTCCACGCCGCTGATAACGGGTCACATCAAGAAAATAATCGCCATATACGCGACATTTAAGATTTCGTCTATTTATTATTTTGTTGGTCGGATGCTCTGCAGTGTTCTTGAAGTCCAATGCAGTGCTCATTTGATCTATTTTGGCCTTATGCTCTTGTATTATCTTAGAATCTGAGTTTCACTGTTTGTCATATTGAGTTCCCTTTCTTGACATTTTGTACCGATCTGGAGAATGCCGCTAAGTATATGTATCTCTTTTCTTTTATATACATTTAAATTTAGCAAAAAATAAATTAAATAATATGGAAAAACTTATAAGTACAATTCATACAGCTTATATGTACAATTTATATTAGTATATTTTAATTGATTTTTATGATCAATTATGAATGATGATGTATTTGATATGTCTCCCATTTATGATATGTATTTTTACAACTTTAAATGGTTATAATTTGTTAGTAATTGGTCAATATTTTTTTATTTTTACTTTTTATAAATAAATTGAATAAATTATTTATCAGGTGATTGACATTCGAATTCGGATATTTGAATAATTTGTTTATTCGAATAAAAAATGGAAACGAATATGTTCCACATTTGGACATAATTTTTAAATACTAAATACAAATATTTTTTGACAATTCTTCGAATACCGAATATGGTCTTACAAAAACATGTTTATTGGTATTATCTTAATTTAAGACAACATTTTAATAGTCGTTGCAAAAAATCGTATAAAATATGCAACGAAAATAAAAATTGTTGCCAATGAAAGTGGTCCATATTAGGCAACGAAATATAGCAACAAAAAAACTTTCGTTGCCCACAATGAGGAGAATCAAGTGGTTAGAAATTTTCCAATGAATTTCTAATGAATTTTGTTTCCAAATTTTGCAACGACTTATGAATTTCGTTGCAAAAAGTGAAAGCCTGACACAAGCTGCAACGAAGGACAAGTTTCGTTGCTAAACATACACTTTTAGCAACGACTTATAAATTCATTGCCTGAAAAATCATTGCTAAAGCCGCATTTTAAGCAACAAAAAAAACTTTTGTTGCCCACGATGACGGGAAATCAAGTGGTCAAAAATTTTGCAACGAATTTCTAACGAAATCCAATGAATAAACAACGAAATTTTGCAATGACTTATGAATTTCGTTGAAAAAAGTGAAAGCCTGACACAATTTGCAAAGAAGGACAAATTTCGTTGCTAAACATACACTTTTAGCAACGACTTATAAAGTCGTTGCCCAAAAAATCGTTGCTAAAGGCCAATTTTTTTGTAGTGAGACCTAAAGTTGATGCATATGAAGAAGAAAGTGTAAGAAGGTGCTATTCCAGAAGCAAAAATTGATGAAGATGGAATACTTTGAGTCAACTCTAGACTTTGTGTTCCTAACCACTCTGATTTGAAGTATAAAATCATGATAGAGACGCACAACACAGCGTTTGCAATCCATCCTAGGAGTACCAAAATGTATCGTGATCTTCAACATACATTTTTGTGAAGCAATATGAAAAGAGAGATCGCAGAGTTTATCTCAAAGTGTCTAACTTGTCAACGTGTCAAGGCGGAGCATCAAGTGCCAAAAGGTCCATAGCAACCACCTAAAATTTCATAATAGAAGTGGGAGTACATTACCATGGATTTCGTTACTGGTCTTCCTAAGGTTTCTCAAGGCATAGATGCAATTTGGGTCATTATTGATAGATTAACCAAGTCTGCTCATTTCTTACCTATACTAGAAACTTATTCACTTGAACGTCTTTCTCGTATATACATAAATGAGATTGTAAGACTGCATGGTATGCCAGTATCCATAGTTTCTTATCGAGACCCAAGATTCACTTGACGATTTTGGGTTAGTTTGTAGAAAGTTTTGGGCACGGATTTACGATTTAGTTCGGCATATCATCCTCAGATGGACGGGTAGTCAGAGAGGACTATTAAAACTTTTGAAGATTTATTAAGACTCTGTGTCCTAGACTTCAAAGGAAGTTAGGACAATTTATTGCCATTGGTGGAATTCTCGTAAAATAATAGTTATCAAGCAAGTATAGGCATGGCTCCATTCGAGGCGTTATATGGACTCAAGTGTCGTTCTGTAGTATGCTGGGATGAGGTGGGTGAAGCAACGTTGTTGGGACCAGAATTGGTATGCATGACAACGGAAAATATTCAAATGATTCGAAAACGTATAAAAACCTCACAAGATCGACAAAAGAGTTATGTTGATCTTCATCGAAGGGACGAGGAATTCAATGCTGGAGATCATGTGTTGTTACGTGTTGTTCCATGGAAGGGAGTTATGAGATTTGGAAAGAGAGGAAAGCTCAATCTTCGATTTATTGGCCCATTTGAAATCCTTGATCGAGTAGGAACTGTGGCCTATAGACTCGTTTTACCGTCAAATATGTCTCGTGTTCATAACATTTTTCATATATCTATGTTATGTAAATATGTAGAAGACCCGAACCATATTATTGAATAAGAACCAGACGAGATAGCGGATATTGAACGCATGAAGAGGTACCTATTAAAATCTTGGATAAAAAGGAACATATTCTACGCTTAAAGGTTATACCTCAAGTCAAAGTTTTATGGAGAAACCACGATATTGAGGAAATGACCTGGGAGTTGGAATCTGAAATGAAAATAAGGTATCCTCACATCTTCGACATACTAGGTACGTACACCAATTTCGAGGATAAATTTCATAAGAAGGGGAGGTTTTAAGACTCCAACTTTTATGAATAAAGATTTAATTTTCTCTAAATGTTATTTTGAATAATAAGGTGTGGATTTGATATAATGTTATAGTTGTAGATAATATTTATAAATTTTGGAAAGTAAGCAAGTTGTCATAAAATATTCGTTTGGTCGGGGAATATTTGTTTTATCAGGGAATATTCGTATGAAGGCACAATCATTGGTGGACCCCACAATGGAATTACTGTCGGAGTTAGAAAACGACAGAAAAAACTTTTTATAAGAATAACGACAAAAGTTTTACCGTTAACTATTGAAATATCCGGTGGTAGAAGTACAGTAATACACATGGTTGCACAGTAGCACACCGCATTTTACATTATCTTTGATTATTGATGCTTACATGAGAAGTCACTCAGTTTTATTCAATTATTGCCACAATAATTGCTGCATAGTATCTCACATTATTGATTCAATTATTGTCAAAATATTTTATTTTATTAAATCAATAATTGAGACAACAAAGTTATTCATATTATTATTTACATTATTGACAATATCTAGGAAGTTCTGTCGAGGAAAGGGGTTTGGTCACCTAATTGCGCGCCAATAAAAAGAAGTCCTTATCGAAAAGCTCCCTCTTTCCTGGGAATAATCTAGTTGTTAATATTGTAAGTTATAATATTAATGATGAATAAATGTTATTAAAAATGTGTTTAGTAAAGCCAAGTGATTTGAGATAAATAGAGGGGTTTTTTTATGAAGTATTTGTTGTAAATTTGGCTTATTACATGGACCCCCACTTACTCATTTTTCAAAATCATCGGTAGAAAGTTATCTCAATTTTGTTTTATTACTTATATATATATATATATATATATATATTAAGTTTTATTTTATTTATAGTTTTCGTTTTATTAGAATATTTTATTACGTAGTGCTGCATAGTAAATCAAATTTTTTTTTCTCCAGTTGTAGCCCGTGAAAAAACTTACTGTGCGTCCGTGATTATTTTTCCTAAATAGTACCCTGCCATTCTCCTATAAATAGGATGCTTAGTTTAGAATTAAAAATCACACCAGAATCAGAGAATTCTTCTTCTATAATATTGAGCGTATTTTTTTTGAGTTTAAGAAAGCTTTGAGTGTAGAAAACAGTATAAGTTTTCTTCTAGAATATCCCAGCCATACCAGTTAGAAGTACTCTCCTTTTAAGGTAAGGGATATTATTTTTGTTCAATATTCGTAAGAAATAATATTTTCTTCCATACTCTGTAGTATGTAAGTACTATTATTTCGTTTCATATTCCTAATTTTACACTCATTTTGATAAGTATTGCTTCTATACTACTTGAAATTAGTAGAATATTCTTGAAATTTGCGCTTCATCTAGTATCTTTTCACAGAAATATTATTCTGAACATTCTTGTTAATTTTTAATCTTTTCATGTCGGGGTACTACTCACGGTGTACTATTCCTAAAGTACTATTCATGGGGTACTATTCACCCGAGTACTATTCACCCAGGGTGTGACGCCCCCAAAATAGGTATACATCCCCATCTTGGGTCGCCAAATACTTGGTACTGAATACAAATACAAACTTAATTATACAACATGAGCTGAGAGTTTTTACACGAATATTGTCTCATAGACAATATCCAAACTCAAATTCAATCCTCATTACATTTATTATCACATTAAATAGTGAGGACTACTAAAACAACCATCTCAGACCATCACTCCGTTCCCCGACTAGTCTCGGCTACGTTCACATTTCCTGAAGAGAACAATGAAAACAAAAAGGGTGAGCTCAACTAGCCCAGCAAAAAATATTATGACTAAGATAATGCAAAATAAATTATGTAAATAGTACCCCGGGTGAATAGTACCCAGGTGAATAGTAACCCGTTTATAATTTTTCATGAATAGTACTTTGGGAATAGTACTATGTAAATAGTATCCTATGAATAGTACTTTCTGAATAGTATCTCGTGAATAGTACTTTGTGAATAGTACCCTTGTGAATAGTACTTTGTGAATAGTACCCCGTGAACAATACTCCAATATTAAAAGCTTAAAATTTAACAAGAATGTTCAGAAAAATATCCTTGTGAAATGATACTAGATGAAGCGCAAATTTCAAGGATATTCAACTAATTTTACGAAATATAGAAGCAATACTTTAACAAAATGAGTGTAGAATTAGGAATCCGAAACGAAATAATATTACTTACATACTACAAAGTATGGAAGAAAATATTATTTCATACGAATATTGAATAAAAATAATATCCCTTACCTTAGAAGAAGACTGGATACAGGAATAGTGAAGTAGCAGAATACTCTTCTTCTTTCTCTCTATAGTTTCTCTCTCTATAATTGTTCTTGTGAGTCTTAGTGAATTGGTGAGAATGAAAGAAGAATGAGCTTCTATTTATAGGAAAATATAGTTTCGATAATTGCACGTTTTGGGGCTCAAATTATTACAATATAGTACATTCATCTTTTCTTTTATTTTTAATTTAGTCCTACAAGTATTATAAAATTTGCACCACCTCCCCTAATAGTACATGCATGTGAATCAATAGTTCCATTCATGTGAACAAATAGTTATATGCATGTGAACTAATAGCAATTAATTGCTCATTTATCCGATTAATTACCTGATTGGTCAATTTAACCTCCAGAAATCAATTATTATCGAAATAAATGTCGATTTCCACTAATACTAATAATCCCAACACAATAGAAATATCAATTGTATCTTTAATCAACACGAACTTATTCATCATTAATATTATAACTCACAGTATTTAACAACCAGTTCATTCCCAGGAAAGAGGGGGATTTTCGATAAGGATTTCTCCCTATTGGCGCACAACTAGGTGACCAAACCCCTTTCCTTGACAAAACTTTCTAGACATCGTTAATATTGCAAATAATAATATAAATAACTTTGTCATCTCAATTATTAATTTAAAAATATAAAATATTATACAAATGATACTGGGCAACCTAGGCAGCCGCAGGTACACCTGTAGCTCCCCCTCTATAAATATAGGGCTTGGGGTGGCCATTTTGAAGAGAGAAAATGTGAGGAAGTCCTGTCCAATTTACTCTGTACACACTATAGGTGCAAACGAGGCATAACACTACTTCCAGATAATTACACATTGACCCACACACCCACACACACATTCATATAACAGTTTAATTGAAAAGTGATGATCATCGTTGTAACACGGATATCGGGAGGTGCCTAACACCTTCCCTCCGTAATCAAGCCCCCAGACCCTAACGAATCTCGGTTTCACAGATCTTTTAAGTAGTGTTACATCACTGGGTCAATGTGCAAACCTTTTCTCGGTTGAGTTGGTGCAACCATTTAAAAATACTAATTGGCGACTCTTACAGTCCAATCGTCGACATATACATGTCGGACCTTTTCACAACTTGTTTTTTAAAACAAATCTCACCTAACATAAGAACACCAAAAGACAATAACAAAAAAGGGACATAAAAATCCCGACGTCGACAGGTGACGACTCTGCTGGGGACACTCCGGTAAGAGGGCTTAAGCCGCTACTACAAGCTTTTGAAAATTGTTATATACTTGTGTGTGGATGTTGCAATTACATTTATACGGATGTGTACGAATGCATTTACTTACTGCACTTAGTGCTTCGCACTATATCTGCCTGTGATATTAGTGCTTCACACATGTCATCATTTCCATACGCTGAGACACGTTGTATGTGAATGTATGTTTTGTGGTTCCTCCACAAGGAGGTTATCCTGTCGGTGTTTGATTACTGGACTCATAGGGAGACTAATTTCAATGAGGCTCAGGAAAGGCATCACCTAGATTTGCTCCAGTTGAAAGACCGGATTAACTTTCCGTGAAGTAAATTGCGATGATCTCGGGACCTTCATGCAACAAAATCGCTAGAGTAACCTAAGATAGGTCAGCCTCTGATAAACCAAACACGGAGGGAACTTTCTTCATACTTTCCCATTTCAATTACTTGTAAATTCAATTACTTGTAATTTCATTCCATGTCAATCTCATTGTAATGGAAATTAAGAAGGAATATGTGTACATGCATTCCCTTTTATATTGAAACATGACATGCTATCTTACAAATAGCTAACATCCATTTTGCAGGATAATACTCCTAAAACGGACACTTCATATAGCATGCAACATTTATACATTCCCTAAGACTAAACTATATAAGTTTTTGTAGGGAAATTGATCATATTTCCCGTTCAAAGTCCAAAAAGGCATTAAGCCCACAGTCAGACATGGCTACAAGTGCCCCACCTGATCCTATTCCTATATCTTGAGAGGAGTTCGAAGGATTAAGGAATCAGATAGCAGAATTGGCTGTCTTTCTAAAAGAACAAAGTAAAAACACTCGAGCCTAGACAATACCTACTCAACCAGAGTCATTCACACCAATGGGCAGTCAGGGTATTGGCAAAAAGATGGAAACCCAGATACCTGGACCTCATTCCAATAAAGGAACCAACAAAACCCTTGAAATCACAAAACTCAGGGACGATCGAGAAACTGGGGATATAAGAAAGAAAGTCCAACAAATGGAGGAAACCATCTGATCAATCAAAGGGACTGGAAACTATGGAAGTGTCACCTATTCAGATCTCTGCATATTCCCAAGGGCTTGATATCCAGATAAATTTAAAATCCCAGAGTTTAAAACGTAAAATGGGGTAAGTGATCCATATACGCACCTAAAAGTGTACATTGGCGAACTGGGGTCTTATACTAAAGATGAAAGCCTCAGAATGCAACTTTTTCAAAAGAGTCTCACTAGAGAGGCTAAAGCCTGGTATGCCCGACTTAACAATGTCAAAATCCACAACTGGGAAGAATTGGCCCACGCCTTTCTAAATCAGTACAGTTTTAGTCACAAATGATACCGGATCGATACCAAGTGACTAAAGTCAAAAAGCAAAGTACTGAATCTTTCCAAGAATATGCCCAAAGGTGGAGACATCTAGCAGTGCAAGTTATTCCATCAATGACAGAAACAAAGATGGTAATGACGTTTATTGATATCCAAGAGGCTCCTTACTATGAGAGGATCTTAGCAGGCATAGGAAAGCCATTCTCTGAAATGATCAAACACGGCGAAATGGCAGAGATGGGCCTGAAGGCAGGCAAGATTAAAGACTTCACTACCTTAGAAGCAGTCACCAAACATATACAGACTGTCAAGTATACGAGCGATCCCAAGGGGGTACCCGATAAAGGCAATGAAGATGTATCCCTTGTTGTACAGGGGCAAGCTAGGAGACCAACCTACAGTCCCCCCATTTAGAAAAAGCAAGACAATCTTCCATCTCAATAATAGGCTGCATTCAACCAATGCCAAGATAGAAAAAGAAAATTTAAAAGAACGAAAAATCGGGTTTTCACTCCACTGGGAGATTCCCTTGAAAATGTATTGGCGATATTAATGGATCACAAGAAAATTACCGAACTGTCTCCTCCTCTGGAACCAGGGAGCAAAAGATATAATCCAAGCCAGAGATGTGCTTCCCACTCAGGGTCTCCAGGACACGATACACAAGATTGTTGGTCCTTAAAGCATAAGATTCAAAATTTGATCGAAAGTGGCAGTATTGTGGTCCAACAACCTGATCAACAAAATGTCAACACCAACCTTCTGTTACAGCATGATACGGAGGAAGTAAACATGATCGGGTCAGGAAGCGCTGAAATGTATCCAAATCGTAAGTACATACGAAGGATTGATGAATACCCCCAAAGGCCCCGAACAAATGTCCTAGAGTGGGATAACTCGGAGAAGGGTATGACAGTAATGCAATAATTAGAGACAATCCAGAATTAAGTAAATCTGCTAGCTAAGCTAATAGTGCGCCAACACCAGAAAACAAGACAATTTTTCACTCAACTATCAAAAAGCCAAGAGAAAAAAGAGGTTTACCATAATGCAAACCCATATCTCTCCAGGATGAGCCAGCTAAATAAAGAAGATCAAAGAAGGCTGAAAGGAAAAGAAAAGAGGGATGATAAAATTGCTAGAAGATATCACCAACGGAAAAATCGCTCAGGGGAATGCGAATTCTCAAAGAAGAAAGATCAAACAACCTCCACAAGAGTCCAAAAATTCACCCATCCGAACAAATCAAATAAAGAAATGCTACACTTTCTGATAAGTGAAGGAAGGATTACTGAGTTGATGCCTCCTATAAATCCCAAGATAAAGAGTTATGATTCCACCAAGATGTGTCTCTATCATTCTAACTCACTTGGACATGCGACTGAGGAATGCTGGTCTTTGCGACATAAAATCTAGGATCTTATTAAAAAGGAAGAGCTAAAGATAGAATTCCTCATAACCAGAAAAAATGAAGAGGAAATAAAAAGCTTAAAATGTCCACTCGAGACATGCAGTTCAAAGGAGGTGAAGGCTATGAGCACCAATCCTGGCAGAACACAAGATGGACTTATCCTAATGCAAAGAATAACAGAGGAGACAAGGGAATCCCCAAGGGAGATTCCTCCACCAACATCAAACATCCTGTGGTCCAAAGAGCAACCATGTTCCTGATTTTATAACCTTGGATGATGCGGAAGAAATACTAATCCTTTCCAAGGAAGAAAACGCCAAAAAGGAAAGTTCCTTGCAAGAAATATGACAACAGTTCGAGGGAAATTTCATGGTTGAATCCTCCTAAGCCCAATAAAAAGGTGAAGGAACAGATAAAGGAAAAGGTGGTGAGGTTATTGGGGAAACCAACCCATCAAAGAATCAGGAGTTCATACCTTTTTGCGATGGGTCCAGTTCAAGCGTCCCTGAGGAATGTATTGAATCAGGAAGCTATCAATTTATGGCTATAAGTGAAGATATTCAGAACCAAGAGGTAACCTCTATCGCGAGCCTTAAAGGCAACATAATCACTGATAACTGGACTATCAAGCCTCAGCTAGCCAAGAAGGAGTAGATCTAGAGGATAGAGTTGTTAGTTGCAAGAAATGTTGGGACAATATCACTTTCTTCGCAGTATGCCTTTTATATTCCATGCATGTAAATATTGAAAAAAATAAAAACTAAAACAAAAAAAGAAGAAAAAACAGAGAAAAAAAAAGAAAAAGAATCAAAAATAAAAAATCAAATCAGCTGGGCCTCAGCCATAAGCCTGAACTACGAAGACTTGATCTCCCCTCATCAATGGGAGTACATAGGCAGCCATTTATGGTGCGGTCAAACCAAACAAAAAACCCAAACAAACACTTCTCAGATCATTTAGCTCATCAAGCAGGAACTACGCAGACCTGATCTCCCACACACACATGAGTACGTAGGCAGCCATTAGTGGTGCGGTCGAACCCTCAAAAGAAATATCCAAACCCAAACATCAATCCCAAGATAACCAGTAACAGTGATGAAATGGACATCATCATAAGATACAACTCGTCAGCAACTCATCGCTTCTGATTTGTGAGAAGACTTGATCTCTTTTAACCTCCAACAATATATGGGCAACTGTCGTGGCAAATTCTATCTCATACTTGACGACATGTTCCCCCAGATCAAGACAACAAATCAAACCTTTCAGATCAAATCAAACTTGGGTGAAGTCATCATTAACCAAGCTAAGATCTTTGGGCCAATTTAATGGAGTCTGCAGGCCCCTCGACATTAATCATCAAAGTTGTAACAATAACACAAAGATATAGTATGCACAATTAGAAGCGAGGACCTTTAAAGAGCCAACGCCCTCAATCACAAGTCTTCATCAAATAAGAAGAAAAACCATCAAAGCCGATTGCGCGAACAAGTTAGGAACAATGATTGAAGGCATCAAAGCCCAATTACCCTACATGTTCACCATATAGAACAGAGGTAAAAGCCTCTTATGATCTCGGCATCTTGTCAGCATATCTATCAAAGCAGCTATCCCAGACCACAAACAAGGTTGGGGCAATTTCAAAATTAGCGACAACTCGATATTGGAACCCTTACAACAAGAATGGGGCAATCTCAGAAATCACGAAAACTCAACACTGGGGCATTTATCAACCATCCTAAAGAGGAAAATGCACCAGTCAGCACCATCAGCATGATCCATCATCATTAGAGCTTCCCTCATATCATCTCACTGGCAATTCAATATGATCATTTGGTCTTTCCCAATCATACTGTTCTCAGAATAAATAATCCACATGTGAGGAATGACTTTTTCACCTCTTTATGAGCTTTCAGTCTCCATTCACATGCATTAGCGAGAATATAAATGTTAAGTCTTCCTAGAAAGAGGTTTTTGCTTAACTTGTTATGAATGGGATTAATTTTGATAAGTGTCCGTGGGGAGAGAAGCACGGGAACGATTAGAGAATTAAGACTATTTAACCTTTTTGATCGGGCACGATATCCCAGTTCAAAGCGCTTTTTGGAACAGACTTGACCTTATATGCATGTATGCACTTTGCGATTGCCCTGACTCTTAGTTATGGGGTATGAAGCTATGGCAAAAATAGTGGCAATTAATGAAAAGATAAAAGATAATTTGCTAGCCTGATATCTCGAATCGTGGCATAGATTGCTCGAGTTATTAAGCATGAGGGGTGTCTTTACACCTGGTGCCATAAAGCCATCTGGTTTGGGAGTTATCGGCCCAATGCTCGTTACATTGGGTAGCTTAGTGCCTAAAAAAGAAGCATTGAAAACGTTAAAATCTGAGCAGATCCGAATTGTGGCGTAGATTATTCGACTAATTAAGCCCGAGGGGTGTCTTTACACCTGGTGCCCTAAAGCCATCTAGTTTGGGAGTCACCGACCCAACGCTCCCTACATGGGTAACTTAGAGCCTAAGAAAACGGACTTGTCAAGCTTACTTAGAGAAAAAGTAAATAGAGTGATCGCCTAACTTGTCTCGAAGCATGGCCTTTATTACTCGAGCCAGTAAACCCAAAGGGGTGTCTTAACATCTAGTGCCCTAAAGCCCTCCAGTTTGGGAGTCATTGGTCCAAAACTCGTTACATGGGTAATTCTGAATAGCCTAAGAAAATGAGAGAAGTTAGGCAAGAGGAAAAAAGAGCGAGAATCATGAAACGTTGCCAAGGCATAGTAATGAAACCCCTACTAAGAGTTGTGTCACTCATAATGTGTGTGTCATATGAAGTCAATTTTGCGAAGAATAATGTATAGAGTGAAGATGAAGTATCTCTGATATAGGGAGATAAGCCTTTTGAATCTAATCCTACCCATGAATAATGACCATGGATGCTTTAAAATTTCCTTGCGATTTCATAACTCATTCAAATTCATAAACTTTTACTTCAAATGCCTTATTCACAAGAGTATACTAATCCTGACGGTCAAGCCGTCAAGCTTTTGGTGCATTTTGCTCTTTTGACGTGTAGGATATTACTCACTCGCGACTTGGTCAACAAAGAGAGTTTCTCATATAAATCCCCGACATCAACATGTGAAAGGACTGGGGCATTTTGTGGTTCCAAGGAATGGAAAGAGTCTAAGGTGGGATCAAACTTCTCAAAAGAATAAGGAAATCTCCTGAAAGAAATCATGGCGACATAAGCTTGCCTCTACAAAAGAAGGGGAAAGTTCTCAAAAAAGTCCTTAACTCAAAAGAAGAAGCCTAATGACAAAAGGTCTAGCGAATAAAATCCTCACCATCAAATGTGTCAACCTACGTCAAGTCCTCATAAGTCGAGGCCTTTACACCGAAGTTCAAATCTGGGCAGCGAGAGAACGGGCTGCGCCCTCCAACAATGTAAGTAGAGTTTAGATCCTTAGTTCAGCCGGGTTACGAATCAAAAGCTCAAGGGAATGGGGCACAAGCACCCAATAGCAAAAAAAAAGTCCAAATCGTTTCAGAAAGGGTGAGGTAAGTTTATACTCCAGACACTTTAAAATGTGCATCAACCTAGAACAATAGACTCCTAAGGATAAATCTAGGTTATCACATCATGCATGATCTGCACATGTGCAAAAGTGCTACATCAGCGTCCATCTCCATCAAGGTTTAGGATGCATCTCCAGTAGATTTAAATATGCATTCACATTAAATGTCTATGTTAGAGAAAAATTCCGTCGTAAACATCAGTTGGTTATCATCAATCCAGCATAACATCAGGTAAAGTCTGGTGAAACAAATCGTTGAATATTACTTTAGCGGAGGTATTGGAAGATCCGATATTCTAAACCAGTGGCATCGATTCAGCGCGACATCAAGACAGTTCAGCAATAAAGGCTTTGAACACCACCGTTCGAGTAGGAACCGAAATAGTTTGGCGATGTTAGCGTAGTTAACTACCAGCAGGGTAGGCACCATTGTAAAATACCAGCATATGCATCGGGAAGGTCCGGTGATTTCAGAACTTCATCCCCAACAAAGATGTAGAAAATATCTCAACTTATCTTCCTCAAATAAGCATCATCAACACCGATAAAAAGCCAAACCGTTGGAGTCAACATCAATATAGGCATCAGCAGCAATCGGTAAAGGTAAAGCGAATTGCGATTTACGATTTGTGATTTGTGATTTGCGATATACAAAATGTGATGTGCGAGTTATGAAGTGCGATTGGCCAAAAACGAAGTGCAAAATACAAAATACGATGTGTAGTTTGCGAACTGCGATTTGCGAAAACATTTTAAAATCCATCATAACATTCATTACATTACGATTTACATCATTAGAAATACCTTATAATATTTCAAGTGTCTAGTAAACTTTATCATGTTCATTCCATTGCATTACATGAACATGATAAAGAGGGGCATCTGTAGGCACTCGAAATTTCATTTTCCTATTACTAACTATGTAGGAGGGCAAAAGCATCTTTTTTGCACTCCAGAGATAACCCTGGAAGACCACAACATCAAATCCAACCCTAGAGATAACCCTGGGAAAGTCAATCCCAACCCCGGAGATAACCCCGGGAGATCCAGTTTCCAACCCCAGATATAACCCCAGAAAAGTCAGTTCCAACCCCAAAAATAAGCCTAGGAGATCAAGTTCAATGCTCAGAGTCAACCCCGAGAGGTCAAGCCAACCTTAGAGATAACCCTGAGGACATTCAGAGTCAACAACATGACAATCTCAGAGATAACCTTGAGAAAAGACTGCTACAACTGTGCCAAAACTGGAGATAATCCCGGGAGGGGCAAAATGGTCATTTTGCCAACTCAACTTCAACTCAAATCAAATACACTCATTTCAACTCAAATTTCTTCTAAAGAAGTCCCACAAGAACTATATCTAAACTTTCGAGCGCAATCTACGCAAAATAACTCAATGGACTGCTTAACAGAAACCCAAAAATCCCATTACGGTCATGGACCCATCTTTCCAGAGTCAAAAAGGGAAAATCCTATGTTATTGTATAGCTCTCGGAAAGAGCTTTCTGGAATGGTATGGCACACTTCCTTCGAACTCTCGGATTAAAAGTTATGAAGGTTCGAGTGAACAACACGTTGTTTGAGTGCACATACTTCGAGATGGTAGGCCCCACCTGCCCGGGGCAGCCCGTGAAGCCGCAGGTAAACCAGAGGCAGCCCTGTCCAATTTTTTATGTGCACACTATAAACTGAGTGCTTTCTCTCGTGATCTTATATTGTGCTATATTTTACCAGTGAAAACTGAGTGTTCATTCAATTAAAGCCTTTTGAAGTCTTATTGGTAGCCCACTGTAAGACTTCTTACATTTCTTAAAGCCTTTTCTCCACATTCTGCACACACAATTATTCACGTTGAGAGTCGTGTTGTGTGCGTATGCCCGAACTTCGGTCTGTGACTTTTTATTTCTTTTGTATATATATATATATATATATATATATATATATATATATATATTTACAATTCTGTCAGGCCTGGAGTTTACTTCGTGGCCTTTTATTGCTTTCTTTACATTTAGTCCCGCCTAAAATTTACTTCGTGGCGGTTGATCGTCTATATATATATATTTATAACTTTTATATATTTACATTTCCAATCCCCCATGGAGTTGCTTCGCGGTGGTTGATTATTTATATATATATATATAACTGCTTACAGCTTTCATACAAATTGTTACATCATGTGAGCCTAGGAATCATGTTATCACAGATTCAGTCTCCTGAATCTAGATTCGGTTCCCGTGATGGACATTTTCGGTTGTAATCAGCTTGTACATTATTCACGGTGTTTGAATTTCCTTAGATGGCTCTCATACCCACAAGGAGTTCGACATTGCTATGTATATTATTTTCTCAAAGATGCCTCACATCTCAAAAATAAAAGCAATCAAGCCGAACATATAATAAAATGGAAGTATAAAAAGCCTCAATTACTATTGAGCATAAGGGTTTGAAAAACCTCTTTTCTAAAACATCACTACTATATCTTGTTAAAACTGAACTTTATACAAAATTTAAACCCTTTGTATATAGGTGCAAACGAGGCATAACACTACTTCCAGATAATTGCACATTAACCCACTCACACACACACACATTTATATAACAGTTTAATTGAAAAGTGGTGGTCACTGTGGTAACACGAATATCAGGGGGTGCCTAACACCTTCCCTCCGCATAATCAAGCCCCTAGACCTTAACAAATCTCGGTTTCACATACTTGTTAAGAGTGTTATATCACTGGGTCAATGTACAAACATTTTCTCGGTTGAGTTGGTGCAACCATTTAAAAATACCAACTGGCGACTCTTACAGTCCAATCGTCGACATATACATGCCGAACCTTTTCAAAACTTGTTTTTTAAATAAATCTCACCTAACATGAGAACACCAAAAGACAAGAACAGAAAAGGGACATAAAAAATCTTGATGTCGACAATTATAGGTCATGATTATACCGATACATAATTCCTGGTCATAATCATACCAATCAATAGTCTATCTATGCACTACGGGCCAAAGATGACTTTCATCACAATATAAGCATGAGGATGATGACAATGATATACGAATTTAATTAATTGAGATCAATGATAAATTTTAAAGATTTATAATTCAATTTATCTAGAGTTCAAGAATGTCTAAATTGTCAACATGATAACTGCATTGTGGAGTAAAATTCAAGATTAATATTTATGTATCAAAAGTAATTTTGACAGAAAAGAAACTAATTTTTGTCGAGAATAGTACCCCAGGTGAATAGTACTTCATGAATAGTAGCCCGTGAATAGTACCCCGACATAAAAAGAATAAAATTTAACAAGAATGTTCAGAAAAATATTTCTTTGAACGATACTAGATGAAGCACAAATTTCAAAGATATTCTACTAATTTCAAAGAGTATATAAGCAATACTTATCAAAATAAGTGTAGAATTAGGAATATGAAATGAAATAATATTACTTACATACTACAGAGTATGGAAGAAAATATTATTTCTTATGAATATTGAACAAAAATAATATCCCTTACCTTAGTCGGAAATTGGATACTACAATAGTGTAGTAGCATAATACTGCTCTTCTTTCTCTCTGATTCTCTCTTTATAGTTTTCTCTTGTAAGTCTTAGAGAATTGGTGAGAATGAAAGAAGAAATAAGCTTCTACTTATAGAAGATTTCTAGATTAGTTCTTGCAATGTGAAGAGGCAAGTGGCTTGATGACTGGTAATGTGAAAAAGAAAGTGGTTTGACGCTTGTAATGTGAAAAGGCAAGTGGTTTGACGCTTATAATGTGAAAAGGCAAGTGGTTTGACGCCTATAATGTGAAACGGTAAGTGGTTTGACGTCTGGTAAAGGCAAGTACTATTGGCGAAAGTGACTCTTATATGATGACATATGGGTCATATAGAATAAACCAAACTTACAACAAATGTCTCATAACAGACTTCTTATTTATATCAAAGATTGAATAAATATTTACCACAAATCACTTTATCTTCAATCAACACACTTTTAATCTTTCAACAATTATTCATCATTAATATTATAACTCACAATATTAACAACCAGATCATTTCCAGAAAAGAGGGGCTTTCCGATAAGGACTTTAACTTATTGGCGCGCAATTAGATGACCAAACCCCTTTCCTCGACAGAATTTTCTAGACATTGTCAATAATGTAAGTAATAATATGAATAACTATGTCGTCTCAATTATTAATTTAATAATATAAAATATTATGCAGATGATACTATGACAACAATTGAATCAATAATATGAGATACTATACAACAACTATTGTTGCAATAATTGAGTAAAATGAGTGACTTCTCATGTAAGCATCAATAATCAAAGATACTGTACAATATCGTGTGCTACTGTGCAACCACGCGTATTACTGTACTTTTATCACCGGGTATTTCAATAGTTTAATAGTAAAAGTCTTGCCGTTATTTTTATAAAAAGGTTATATCCGTCGCTTTCTAAATTCGACAGTAATTCTATTGTGGGTTCCACCAATGATTGTGTCGTCGTACGAATATTCCCCGATAAAAAGAATATTCCCCGACCAAACGAATATTTTATGCCAACTTGATTACTTTGAAAAATTTATAAATATTACTCACAACTATAACATTATATCAAATCCACACCTTATTACTCAAAATGATATTTAGAGAAAATTAAATCTTTATTCATAAAAGTTGGGGTCTTACAGTCGTTCTCCTCCCCTAGAAATGGTTGTTGGTGCTGGTGCTGCTACCGATGTCTTTCTGACATTGTTGAATCTTCTCTTTTTGAAATTTCCACTTGACTCATTTCTTCTATTATCTTGACCAGGATTACCACCAAAGTGGTTACCATTTATAGCATCATAATTTTCTCCACGTTGGTTATCACTGCTCCAATGACTGTTGCCACTGGTATGACTATTATCATGTTGCCGGTTGTTGTCTTTCAGTTGAACTATCTCATTATCTCACTCCAATAATTGAGCCCTATTCACAACATCTAAATACAAACACAGTTTATGAGAAATAAGGTTTTGACGAATTTTAGGTTTCAAACCTCTCAGAAACATTTGTGTCATTCGCAGCTCATTATCCACCAAATGAGATGCAAACCGGGATAACTCCGCAAACTTTGCCTCGTATTGTGATACAATCATATTATTCTATTCTAGTTTAATGAATTCCACCTCCTTTATATGACGAATACTTTCTGGAAAATTCTTTTCGTTGAACAATTCCTGGAACTTCTCCTAAGACATCTTAAGTACAGAAAGATGAGTACGTTTTACAGATTCCCACCAGTAATTTTCCTCTCCACGCAATATAAAGGTGGCGAAGGGAACCTTTTTCTCCTTTGTGCATCCTAAAACATCAAATATCTTGGTGATCTTCTTAATCCAAGCTTCTACCTTGAGTGGCTCTGGCTTTCCCAAAAACTCCGGCGGTCCCAACTCCTTGAATTGCTTAGCGGTGACCAGTGAGTTGCCATTGTTTCCACTTGCATTTTGAACAGGAGTCTCTCTCGTTTGGTGTTGCATGAATTATAGAAAACTCCTAAACATCCCATCGCTCATCATTTGGTCGGTGTCGTTATTTATAGGAGAATTATTTCCTTCTTGATGCACATTATCCTGGTTATTGATTGGCGGTGTCTCAACGGTCTCATGTGCTCCATTGCTTATCTCAAAAATTTTAGATGCCATTCTCAAATACTGCCACAAAACAAGGGTTAATTAAAGAAATTGACATGCCACATATTATCCCTATATTATGACCGACCAATTAAATAACAAATAAGCTTAGGTAGGACACACTAGCGAAGGATTTACTAGTCTCTCCCCTCCTAGTTTTAATCCCAGATCTCCACCAGAGATCATATCCCTAAGCTCTGATACCAACTGTGACGCCCCCAAAATAGGTCCACACAACTCATTTTGAGTCGCCAAATATAATGTACATAATTCAAATACAAACTTCATTTATACAACTATTAATTGTCGTGTAAAATACGACAAAACGTAAGCTGTGAGTTTCAATACAAATATTGTCTTGTATACAATATCCAAACTCAAATAAAGTCCTCATTACAATTATTGTCACACTATTTTATAAAGTAGAAAGGACTGTTATAATAACCATCTTAGACCATTACTCCACTCCCCGACTAGTCCCAGCTACATTCTCGCCTCCTGAGAAGAACAATGGAACCGAAAGGAAAATAGTGAGCTTAACTAGCCCAACAAAGAATATTATGACTAAGATAATGTAGAGAAAATTATCCTTAGTCCTCAACATGAAAAAATCTGATAGAATATAATAGATAACAAGTTTTTGATCAACAATTGCAGCAAAAATAACAATCCATTAAAAGAGTCAAGTAGAGTATGATGTCTATTATCTTCTATGATTTAAAATTCCATCATCAATATTTTATCCATGTAACACCAATCAATAAATATTTCCAATCAACGAATTATCTATGCACTACGGGCCAAAGATAATCGTTAGTATCACCAGTGGTCATGATCATGCCAAACACCTGTCCATCTATGCACTACGAGCTAAAGAGGACTTTCACCACAAACCTTTCTGTAACATTAAAGGTCATGATTATACCATTACACAATTCTTGTTCATAATCATATCAATCAATAGTCCATCTTTGCACTACGGGCCAAAGATGACTTCCAGTACAATATAAGCATGAGGATGATGACAATGATATAAAGAATCAATCAAGTGAGATCAAGGATAAATAATAGAGATTTATAATTCAACTTATCTAGAGTTCAAGAATGTCGAAATTGTCAACAAGATAATTATTTTTGAAGTAAAATTCAAGAATGATATTCATATATCAAAAATAATTTGGACAAAAAAGAAAATTAAATTCTATTGTGAATAGTACCGTATGAATATCTAACATGAAAAAAATTAAAATTTAATAGGAAAGTTAAGACCAATATTCCAGTAAAATGATATTAGATGAAGCACAAAACTTAAGGAATTTCTAATCATTTCAGGAGTTATAGAAGCAATACTTACCATAGTAAGTTTAAATTTAGGAATATGAAATGAAATAATATCACTTACATAATATGGAGTGTGAAAGAAAATGATATTTCTTACGATTATTGAAATAAAATAATATCATTTACCTTAGTAGAAAACTAGATTTGACTGGAATATCGGATATTATCTTGAGAAAATCTTGCACTAAAAGCTACACTCAAAGTATTCTTATACTCAAAAGAAATACTCACAATATTGCAGTAGGAATGTTTGAGATTTTTGGTGTGTTTAGGGAGGAGGGTTACCCCCTTCCCTTTTATAGTGCATCACAGAGGGAAAAATAAACTTCCCTACCTAACTTTTTCTTTCTTTCTCCACGTAACTCTCCACCTCTCATTTCTAATGGTTGAGTGCCCACAATTTAGAAAACATGCTTTGCAGGCATTCTATCAAGCCACCAAAAAGAAAAAGAATGTGCAGAAGTGCACGAAAGGTTTTTAAAAAAAGAATACCAAATCAAAATGATAACCTTCACTCTACTTTTATTCACATGCTGAAAAATATATATTATTATAATAATATTACCATTTGAATTATAAAAATTATATTATTATATTATCACATTATACTATTATAATGAAATATTATATAATATATTTGAATGAATATTTTATCGGAGAAGATAATTGTGATTGCATAAAAAAGTATGCCAAACTTTCAACAAATATTTCATGCTAAATTCCTTCATTTATATCAAAATTGAACCAATATGTACCACATAATAATCATTCACAATTTATATTATAAGTTCACAATATTAACCACTAGATCATTCCCAGTAAAGAGAGGATTTTTCGATAAGGATTTATCCTTATTGGCACGCAATTATATAACCTAACCCATTTCCTCGACAGAATTTTCTAGACATTGCTAATAATGCTAACTAATAATATGAATAATTGTGTCGTGTTAATTATTGATTTAATAATATAAAATATTATGCAGATGATACTGTGACAGTAATTGAATCAATAATATGAGATACTATACAACAATTATTGTGACAATTATTGAATGAAACTGAGGGGTTTCTTACGTAAGAATCAATAATTAGAGATACTGTGCAATATTGTGTGCTATTGTGCAATAACGTGTATTACTGTACTTTTATCACCAGATATTTTAACAGTTAACGGTGAAAGTTTTACCGTTATTTTTTATAAAAATGTTATTTCTGTCACTTTGTATATCCGACAGTTATTCCATTATGTGGTCTACCAATGATTTTGCCGTCGTAAAAAATTCCCCGACAAAAAGAATATTCCCCGACCAAACAAATATTTTATGTCAACTTGCTTACTTTGCAAAATTTGCACATATCACCCATAAATATAACATTTTCAAATCAACACCTTATCATTCAAAATAATATTTAGAGAAAATTAAATCTTTATTCATAAAAATTTAGGGTCTTACATACTTGGTCCCTTTCTGGGCCCATGGCTAGGACTTGTACACTTAGAGGAATCATTCCCTCATTAAGAGCCTACAAAAATTCTATAAATGAATTCAGAAATTAATACTATTTATATCGTGCTTAATTAACTTAACTTACTTTGTTATTTAGCCAAAGTGATTTGTTTGATCATGACTGAGTTGAGTATCTTTATCAGTTATGCCATGCTAATTTTCTTTTAACTCGTCATCATATGATCTATACAATTTTACAAAAATTAACATATTGAAATGTATGAGATTGTAGGTTAAAATATAGGTCCAATAAATATGAATTTTACATGTATACCTCATAAATTTATCAACCTCCTCGCAATTGAGAAGAATTTAAGTATGTGCAACATGTAATTCTTACACAAAAAGGAATATGCGCTTCCATTTTCCATAAGCGAGACCCGGTAGACCGAATACAATAAGCTACCCATTTAGTTCAACATTGCTCCCATAATAATGTCTCGGGACTCGATTGACCTTTGTCAAGACTTCGTCCGAAAATAGTTTGAGACAATTGTAGATATCTCATCGAAATTGTATGCCTCACAAATCAACCCCTCGACGTTATCTCTATTCTTCACTTTTCTCTTAAGGTGTCCAATCACCCTCTTGAAAGGGTACATCCATCTATATTGAACTAAACCACTAACATGAGCTTCATAGGGTAAATGGATTTGCAAATGCTCTATGGACTCAAATAAACCAGGTGAGAATATTTTTCAAGCTGACACGCGATCTCAATGATTTTCTTCTCAAGTACAGACTTGTCCTTTTCATTAGTATCACGTCCACGAATTATCCATGCACGAATTATTCATTAGTTTATCATTTTTAACATTACATGTCATAATTATACTGAATGATCCATGGTCATAATAATACCAATCACCAGTCCATCTATGCACGTAAGCCACAAATGACTTTCATCACAATATAAGCATGAGGATGATGACAATAATATAAGAATTCAGTTAAAAGAAAGCAAATGATAAATTTTTAATGATTTATAATTTAATTTATCCAGAATTCAATAATGTCCAAATTGTCAACATGATACTACTTTGTGGAGTAAAATTCAAGAGTAATATTGTATCAAAAATGATTTGGATAGAAAAAAATCAATTTTTGTCATGAATAGTACCTCGGGTGATTAGTACCTAAGTAAATAGTAACCCGTGAATAGTACTTAGTAAATAGTACTTTGAGAACAGTACTATGTGAATAGTACCCAATGAATAGTACTTTGTGAATAGTACCCCATGAATAGTACTCCGACATGAAAAGCTAAAAATTTAACAAGAATGTTCAGAAAAATATCCGTATGAAACGAAACTAGATGAAGCGCAGATTTCAAGGATATTCTACTAATTTTACGGAATATAGAAGCAATACTTTAACAAAATAAGTGTAGAATTAGGAATACGAAATGATATAATATTACTTACATACTACAGAGTATGGAAGAAAATATCATTTCATACGAATATTGAACAAAAATAATACCCCTTATCTTAGAAGAAGACTGGATACTGGAATAGTGAAGTAGCAAAATACTCTTCTTTTTTCTCTCTATAGCTTCTCTCTCTATAATTGTTCTTGAAAGTCTTAGTGAATTGGTGAGAATGAAAGAAGAATAATCTTCTATTTATACAAAAACATAGTTTCAATAATTACACGTTTTGGGGATCGAATTATTACAGTATAGTACCTTCATCTTTTCCTCCATTTTTAATTTAGTCCTACAAGTATTATCAAACTTGTACCACCTCCCCTAATAGTACATGCATGTGAATCAATAGTTTCATTCATGTGAACAAATAGTTATATGCATGTGAACTAATAGCAATTAAATACTCATTTATCCAATTATTTACCCGATTGGTCAATTTATCCTCCAGAAATCAATTATTATCGAAATAAATGTAGATTTCCACTAATACTAATAATCCCAACACAATGGAAATATCAAGTTCATCTTTAATCAACATGAACGTATTCATCATTAATATAATAACTCACAGTATTTAACAACCAGATCATTCCCAGGAAAGAGGGGGCTTTACGATAAGGATTTCTCCCTATTGGGGCGCAATTAGGTGACCAAACCTCTCCTCGACAGAAATTTCTATACATCGTCAATATTGTAAATAATAATATGAATAACTTTGTCGTCTCAATTATTGATTTAATAATATAAAATATTATCACGAGAATCTTGTGACAATAATTGAATCAATAATATGAGAGATATTATCGGCAATTCTCGTAGCAATAATTGAGTATAACTAAGTGACTTCTCACGTAAGCATCAATAATCAATACCGTGTGCTACTATGCAACCATGCGTATTACCATACTTTTACTACTGGGTAGGTCAATAGTTTAACGGTAAAACTTTCGTCGTTATTTTTATAAAAGATATTTCTGTCATTTTCTACCTTCGACAATACTTTCGTTGTGGGGTCCACCAATGATTTTGCCATTGTATGAATATTCCTTGTTAAAACGAATATTCCCTGACCAATCGAATATTTTATAACAACTTTCTTACTTTGAAAAATTTGTAAATATTACCCACAACTATAACATTATATCAAATCCACACCATAATATTCAAAAATATATTTCAAGAAAAATTAATCTTTATTCATAAAAGTTGGGGTCTTACACAAAAGGTCCTTTGCAACCACTTAAAATTCCAGAATGGAAGTGGGAGCACATTACCATGAATTTTGTTACTGGTCTTCCCTATGTTTCTCAAGGCATAGATGTAATTTGGGTCATTGTTGATAGATTAACCAAGTTTGCTCATTTTTACCTATACAAGAAACTTATTCACTTGAACGTCTTACTCGTATATACATAAATGAGATTGTAAGACTACATGGTATGCCAGTATCTATAGTTTCTGATCGAGACCCAAGATTCACTTCACCATGTTGGGTTAGTTTACAAAAAGCTATCGGCACGGATTTACGATTCAGTTCGGCTTATCATCATTAGATGGACGGGCAGTCGGAGAGGACTATTCAAACTCTTGAAGATCTATTAAGACTCTATATTCTTAAATTCAAAGGATGTTACGACAAGTTCTTTCCATTAGTGGAATTCTCATACAACAACAGTTATCAAGCAAGTATTGGCATGACTCCATTCGAGGCGTTGTATGGACTCAAGTGTCATTCTCCAATATGCTGGGATGAGGTGGGTGAAGCAACGTTGTTAGGACCAGAATTGGTACACATGACAACGAAAAAGATTCAAACGATCTGGCAACGTATAAAGACCTCACACGATTGACAAAAGAGTTATGCTTATCTTCATCAAAAGGACGTGTAATTCAATGTTGGAGATCATGTGTTGTTACATGTTTCTCCATGGAAAGGAGTTACATGATTTAGAAAGAGAGGAAAGCTCAATCCTTGATTCATTGGGCCATTTGAAATCCTCAATTGAGTGCCTTACCACCAAATATGTCTCATGTTCATAACATTTTTCACATATCTATGTTACGTAAATATGTGGAAGACCCGAACCACATTATTGAATTAGAACCAGACGAGATAGCGGAAGATTTAACGTATGAGGAGATACATGTTAAAATCTTGGATTAGAAGGAACATATTCTATGCTCCAAGGTTATACCTCAAGTCAAAATTTTGTGGAGAAACCATGATGTTGAGGAAATGACCTGGGAGTTAGAATCTGAAATGAAATCAAGGTATCCTCACCTCTTCAACATACCAGGTATGTACACCAATTTCGAGGATGAAATTTCATAAGAAGGGGAGGTTGTAAGACCACAACTTTTATGAATAAAGAATAATTTTCTCTAAATATCATTTTAAATATTATGGTATGGATTTGATATAATGTTATAGTTGTGAATAATATTTAAAAATTTTACAAAGTATGCAAGTTGTCATAAAATATTCAATTGGTCGGGGAATATTCGTTTTACCAGGGAATATTACATGACGGCAAGACAAAATCATTGGTGGATCCTGCGAAATTATTGTCAGAGTTAGAAAATGACAGAAATATCTTTTTATAAAAATAACGGTGAAAGTTTTACCGTTAATTGTTGAAATACCCGGTGATAAATGTACAATAATACGCGTGGTTGCATTGTAAGACCCCAACTTTTATGAATAAAGATGAATTTTTTTTCTTTAAATATCATTTTAAATATTATGTTGTGGATTTGATATAATGTTATAGTTGTGTGTATTATTTTTAAATTTTACAAAGTAAGCAAGTTGTTATAAATTATTCAATTGGTCGGGGAATATTAATTTTATCGGGGGAATATTAAATGCAATGCACAATCATTGGTGGATCCTAGCGGAATTCTTGTCGGATTGAGAAAATGACATAAATATCTTTTATAAAAATAACGACGGAAGATTTACAGATTAAACTTGTTGAAATATCACGGTGATGAAAAGTACGATGTCATTGCGGTTGCATAGTAGAACACGGTATTGATTATTGATGCTTATGTGAGAAGTCACTTTCGATTATACTCAATTATTTCTCACGATGAATTCTTTGCGTAGTATCTCATGTTATTGATTCAATTATTATCACAATATTTTATATTATTAAATCAATAATTGAGATGACAAGTTTTCATATTATTATATGCATTATTGACAATGTCAGAAAGTTTTGTCGAGAAATGGGTTTGGTCACCTAATTGCTGCTTGATAGGGAGAAATCCTTATCGGAAGGCCCTCTTTCACGGAATGATCTGGTTGTTAATATTGCAAGTTATATTATTGATGAATAAATGTTGTTAAAAATATTAAGGGGATTTTTATGAAGTATTAGTTATAAATTTGGCTTATTAAATATCTAGTCCACTTTTGAATTTTCAAAATAGTTAGGAGAAAGTTATCTTAGGTTTGTTATATATATATATATATATATATATATATATATATATATATATATATATAAAGTAATGGTGTTGGGGGAACCTTGTGGGTAGTGAATACATTATTATATATGTATATTATAATAAGTTTTGTTTTTTTTATGAAAAATAGAATATATTATATTTTATTATGCATAGTATTTGCATAGTGTCTGTATAGTGTTTGCATAGTAAATCAGAAAAAAATTCAGTCGATTGGTTGCGCACCCGTGATATTGACACTGTGCAGTCCGTGATTTTTTCCTAAATAGTATCCTTCCCTTCTCCTATAAATAAGATGTTTAGTTTAGAAATGAAAATCACACCAGAATCAGAGAATTCTTCTTTTATAATATTGAGCGTATTTCTTTAGAGTTTAAGGAAGCTTTGAGTGTAGAAAATAGTATAAGTTTTCTTCAAGAATATCTCCGCCCTTCCAATCAGAAGTACTCTCCTTTAAAAGTAAGGGTTATTATTTTTGTTCAATATTTGTAAGAATTAATATTTTCTTCCATACTCTGTAGTATGTAAGTAATATTATTTTATTTTAGATTCTGAATTCTATACTCATTTTGTTAAAGTATGGTTTCTATACCCCGTGAAATTAATAGAATATCCTTTAAATTTGCGCTTCATTTAGTATCTTTTTATGAAAATATTATTCTGAACATTCTGGATAATTTTTAATCTTTTTATGCTGGAGTACTATTCACGGGATACTATTCATGGGGTACTATTTACTCGGGTACTATTCACTCGGGGTACTATTTATGACAAAAATTGATTTATTTTCTATCCAAATCATTTTTGATACAATATTATTCTTGAATTCTACTCCACAAAGCAGTATCATGTTGACAATTTGGACATTATTGAATTCTGGATAAATTGAATTATAAATTTTTAAAATTTATCCCTGCTTTCTTTTAATTGAATTCTTATATCATTCTCACCATCCTCATGCTTATATTGTGATGAAAGTCATCTTTGGCACGTAGTGCATAGATGCACTGTTGATTGGTATGATTATGACCATGGATTATTTAGTATAATCATGACCTGTAATGTTACAAATGATGTGGTAAAAGTCCTCATAGGCCCGTAGTGTAAGACCCCAACTTTTATGAATAGAATGGAATTTCCTCTATTTATTATTTTGAAATAGTAAGGGGTTGATTCGATTAATGTGGTTTGTTATGGATAAAATGCACAAAAATTTTAAATAAGCAAGTGGTTATAAAAATATTCATTGTTGTCGGAGAATATTCGTTTGGTCGTGGAATATTCTTGTTATCGAGAATATTAAATGCGGCTAGTATGACCATTTATGGGTCCATAACGAAAAGCTATCGAGTTAAAAAAACGACAAGTATGAATTTTTTAATAAATAACGGCGTAGTTGTTACTGTTAAAACTGTTAGAATACCCGTTGGTTAAAATACAATAACACTCGGTATTGCACAATAATTCTAATTATTGATTATTACGTAAGAAGTCACTAAATAATTGTTACAATAATTACTGTTCAATATTTTATTTTTTTGATCAATAATTGCTACGTTGATATTTTATATTATTGATTCAATAATTATCACTCCACAATATTTCTAATTATTAGATTAATAATTCATATTATTTGAATAATATTATAAGATAGCATTATTGTCAATGTCTAAGGAAGTTCTGTCTAGGAAAAGGGGTTTGGTCACCTAATTGCGCGCCAGTAAGAAGAAATTCTTATCGGAAACCCCCTCTTTCTTGGGAACGACCTGATTGTCATTATTATGATTCTATAATGTTATTTGTGAATAATTAATTATTAATTTATATGATAAGAAAATATTTATTTTATGTGGATATAAATGAAAGAATTAATGCTGAGGTGTTTTATCAGTGTTTTGTCGAAATAGAGGTGTTGAAATCATCCGTATGTGGATTTCGGTCATTTTTCGTTTGGAATTTGGAAAAACTTTCTTCTATAAAGTTGTAGAGAATTAAATTTCCTATGGAATGAACATAAGATTCAAATTTTTTGATAAAAGTGCTATTTATTATGAATTATTAAAGTTTTGAAATAATTGATTTTTAGGGTTATAAATGTTTTTTTAAAGAAAAACATTTTTTATGTTGTTGGGCCCCACTGGTGTGCTTGTGATAACCCGAGAATTTATACGATTAATAAAATCTTAATTGATTAAATAAAGTTTGAATAATAAGACCTAGATTGGAAATAAGAAATGGATAAAAAAAATTGTGAAAGACTTATATGATTTTGTGTATTGTTATATGTGGGTAAATGCATATGAATAATATGTGTTTATTTTTATTTGTTTATTATAAACAAATAAGAGAAGCTAAGGTAACCTAATTATAAACTAGGAATGAAAAAATTGAATAACGTAAGGGTTATGATACGGGAGAATATTAGTATATAAAATATATACTAATTCTAAGAGATTTATTTTATACATCTCAGTTAATTAATTTTATAACCTAATTATAGCAAGTCTAATTGGGTTAAGGAAATAAATGTGCATGAGTAAGGATTTATGTTATAATTGAAGAAATGAAAACCCTAATTAAATAATTAGGGAATGGTAATATTAAGAGTGTTGGAATATGTTATTTGTTATGGCCCAAAGAAACTAAATTTGTAAGCCCAAAACATTAAAGGAATGGCCCAACATTTAGCCCAATGGGAGAGGGGCATTTTAGTCATTTGATATACTAAATATTACATAAAACAAAAATCATACTTACACAATCTAAGGCCACTTGGCCGGATGTAGAGAAGAAAAAAAAGAGGGGGAAAACATGTGTTGATTGTTTACTTTTATTAGGTGAACAAACCTCCTATGTGTCACTTCTCCAACATTTTTGTTAATTCTTGCAAGCAAGCACTTAGTAATTAAGAAAGAGAAAGCATGAGAGTTATTGGGAGATGAATGCGATATATACTAATATATCTACACATTTGTTTTTACTAAACCACAAAAGGTATTTCATTTCTCTCTCATCCTATTACTTTATCTTAGCTAACAAAAATAAAACTAGAAAGAGAGAGAGAGAGAGAGCTATCATTCGAAAGCTCCAAGAGGAGAAGGAGAGGGGATTTTGATCTTCATACAACCAAGATCCATCTCATATTTTAGAAGGAGAAGAAGGAAAAGCTAAGGTATATCAAAATTTCTACTTATGTAGTCTAATTCCCTTTTTGGTTTGATTTGATTTTTGACAATATGAAGTTATGATCTTGAGGTTTAAAACCTTAGATCTATGTGTATATAAGTGTTTCATGTTTAGATCTAACCCTTTTGAGGATCAAAATTTAGATCTAAAGTATGAAATGGAAGCTAGGTTTTTCAAAATGTAGAAAATCCTAATTTTCTTAGCCTTGATGGTGTTTAATCTTGTGTTTGATGATTATTTGATGAAATAAATCATGTATCATAGTAGAATCATGGGTATATGATGTATTAGTAAGTGTTATGATGAGTTATGTTGGTTATTGTGTGAAAACATGGAAGTTTTCTTAGAAAACACCAAGAGTTAAAAATTAGATTTTTGTAAAAACGAAACACGAAATTCAAATGACCATATCTCCTATTATATTTCTAATTTTTGAGTGTGGTTAAGTAATAGAGTTAGATCTATGAGTTTTCTAACATCTCCAAGTGGAATCACTGGAAAAAGTGTTGTAGATTTTCGAGTGGACTGATTTTTGCAAAGGAGTCAAAAACTGTTAAAGGAGAAAAAGCTACTGCCCAGAACTTTGTAAGGGCAGTTTCGGCCAATTAATCTTTGAGAAAAATTCTGGCCTTTTAGGGAATGAAAAATATATGGTATTAAGTAGCTCCTGTCCAAAAATGAGCTCATTCCAACTTAAAATGACCAAGTTATGACCATTTCAATATTTGTTATTTTTCGATAAAAAACGGCTATAACCGGAGTTCTATAACTCCGATGGCCACGAAATTTAAACTGAAGGCTCACGTTAACACATATAAGATTGTGCTAAGAGATGGGAATTTTTGGAGTTGAGCATGATGGAGCTAAATTCTTAAGCTACACACTAAAAATGATTTTTGGAAAATACTAAAGGAAGTTGGAAAATTATGGAAAAATACTTTTTGTGTATGAAATATATGTATATGTGTTTGGAAAAAGGATAGAAAAATAATAAGTGATTTGGTATTTTCGTGAAAAAGGATATGGAATCCAGCTTGCTGGATTGAATAATTAATGAATCCAGTCTGTTGGATTGAAGGATAATGAATCAAGTTTGATGGACTGAAAAGTAGTTTACTAAATTGAAAATATGTTGAATCCAGCTTGCTGGATTACAATCTAATTGCTGGATTTGGAATCCAGTTTGCTGGATTGCATTTTGGTTTGCTAGATTGGCAATCTAAATGCTGGATTTGGAATCCAGGTTGCTAGATTTGGAATCAAATTTGCTAGATTGGCAATTTGGTTGCTAGATTTAGAATCCAGGTTGCTGGATTAGTATTTGACTTATTAGATGTTAAAGAATAAATTATGGAATAATAAAACAAGTGTTAAATCATAATGGATATGATATAGTGATTAAAGAATTATCAAAGGATGATAATAATGCTAATGTTGTAAGGTGTTATCTTAGATAATTGATTGATAAAGTAGTTGTATTATGATTCAAAGTATGATATGCTGATTGAAAGACCAATCTTATTAATGATAGGTCTTACAAAAGAAGTTAACTTAAATTAACGTAGCGATGATCAAATGAATCGAGTGGGTTTCTAACTTCGACCTTGAGTTATATCTTTTAAATAGTATGGTGGTTAATTATTGTTGATTAGACCACGTCAGAGAATTTGTTGTTAATTATTCGTAGTTAGTGCATGTTTATTAATTCAAATTGAATTAATGATTTTGAGAATATGCTTGGAGAATAACTGTTGTTGGATACTTATATTCGTAGAAGCTATTATTAATAGTACAAATAATTTCTGTCTATTGTCAAATTGTGTTGAGAAATATCTTAGTTAATTGTTCTGGCTAGATGAACATTGGTGAGAACTTGATAGGTTCGAGAAGAGAACTCAATTATTATTGACAGGTCGATGCCAATTGTTTTGGCTAGATCAATAAAGCAAACCTGATAGGTTTGAGAAGAGAAGAGATTAGAAATTGAAATCATCGTATTTCATTGTTATAATTCAAATTCTGATTATAAGATTGAGAACAACAACCTTTTTATATAAAAGGGAAATTTTTGGTCGTATATTCGAGCATTGCGCGCATTTTAAGTATTATGCATAATATAGGGTATAATAAAGCTGATCACTTTATATACTTGCTGGGGGGGGGTATGATTTAATCTTTATGGTTATCTAATATACCTGGGTATATCAAAGTAAATCTTTGATAGCTACTCAAGAAGAGAAGTTCTAGATCCTTTGTGATCACTCAGCATAAATTTTAGAAAATATTTCCATCTTGTTATTTGGGTATATTAAAGTAAATCTTTGATAGTTACTCGAGAATAGAATTTCAAGATCATTTAAGATCGTTCAGTATAAACTCTGGAGAATATTTCTAAATTGTTATTCAATAGAATGTCGTAGAAACTTTGAAAGCATTGTATTCTTTCATTATTGTGTTGCATATGTCGCAAGAAAATTGGTTAGAGAAGAATAAATTGTTCAACTATTTCAAAGTTCGCTGAACTTTGGTGTCATTCTATCCAAATAGATAGTCTATTGTTTTGATTCTTATACATTCATTGTATATCTTAACTTGTGGGGAAAATTTGTTGCTCACCCTTCCTAAATAAAACATTTCAGCTAGAAACGAATTGGCTGGAAGTGCTGAGAAGAACAAGGGCAAAGGTGTTTTGTTGGAATAGTTATGTTTAATATTATTATTATGTTGTGTTTGTAAACCTTTTTTGTATATCTAAGGGTATGTTTGTAATGTTAAGGTTAGAGAACCTGGGGTAATGTATTAACTATATCAGTTTATGAAATGTATGTTACTATTCATAATTAAATAGGTAGTTAGATATTATTTATATATTAGATCGTGAGCACCAAACTTGGGGTTCAGGTAACCCGGATTTGGGGGTGTCACAGTGCTGATGAATTTGGTCAAGTGGTGTGCGTGAATTTTTTTGAATAAAATATTATTTTATTAATTTTTTTGCTTTAGCGTTCTAAGCATTTTCCTATAAATAGAGTGCTTATGTTAGAATTAAAAATCACACCAGAATCAGAACTTTCTCTATTTATAATATCGAGTATATTTTTGTGAGTATTTAGATATCTTGAGTGTTCTTTATCTGATCTGAAGTTTCCTTGACATTATATCGATATTCCAATGAAATCTTATTCTTTTAAGGTAAGGGATGTTATTTTTTCCGTAAATGATATTATTTCTTTCAATATCATTATACCGAAATATTGGTATGAATTTTATTATGAAATTTTTACCCTTACATGTTGAGGTTACTATTCACGTATACGAGATTATTCACATATACGATACTATTCACGAATACGGTACTCTTCACAAGTACTATTCAGGAAGTATAATTTTTCTTGTGAAATTTTTACCTTTTCGTGTCGGGATTACTATTCATGAATACGACACTATTCATATATACGATACTATTCATTGATACGTCACTATTAATGATTACGGTACTATTCATGAAGTATGATTTTTCTTATGAAATTTTTGCCTATTCACAAAAAAAATAAATTCTTTTCTTTGTCAAAGTTATCTTTTATGGTTACTATCTTTGATTGTATCCATGTTTTGATCTCCATTCTTGAATTTTTCTCCATAATTGATTATTATGGAGTATTTTTGAAGTTGGATAAACTAAAGTACAAATCCCTAATCTTTGTCCTTTTATCTCTCTAGATTCATTTTCTTGAAAGTATTTTTATCATCCTCGGTCTTAAATGGTGATATACCGGAATATGTTTAGCCTGTAGTGCAAAGATGAATGATTACCTGATAAATATTTGTGGCCCGTAGTGCAAAGATGGACATGTGTTGAGATAAACATGACCAACTAGTGATACGAATGAATATCTTTAGCCTAGTGCAAAGATAAATATTTGATTCAAGATGTATATTGATTAATGTTACAGGGATAAATTATTGATGATTGACTTTTAAATCATAGAAGATAGTAGACTTCATTCTCTACTTAACTCTTCTAATGAATTGTTATTTTCGCAGTGAATATTGATATAAAACTTGTTGTCCATTATATTTTACTGTTTTATTAAAGGCTAACGATAATTTGTTTTTCATTATCTTAGACATGAAATTCTTTACTGGGCTAGTTGAGCTCACCCTTTTCCTTTTTGTTCTATTTTTCTTCTCAGGAGGCGAGAATATAGCGGGAACTAGTCGGGGTATGGAGTGATGGGTCAAGATAGTTGTTTTAGCAGTCCTCATTATTTTGTAAAATAGTGTGTCAATAATTGTAATGAGGACTTATTTGAGTTTGGATATTGTCTAAAAGATAATATTTGTATTTAAACTCACAGCATATGTGTTGTCGTATATTGCACGACAATTGTAATAATGAAGTTATAGTTGTTTTCTGTACCTTGTAATTGGCGACTCAGAATGGGTTGTGTGGACCTATTTTGGGGGCGTCACAGTTGGTATCAGAGCTTAGGGATATGGTCTCTGACGAAGATCGGGGAATAGAACTAGGAGGGGAAAGATGAGTAAATCCTTCGCTAGTGTGTCCTACCTAAGCTTATTTGTTGGTTGGTCATAATATAGGGGTATTATGTGGATGTCAATTTCTTTAATTAACCCTTGTTTTGTGGCAGTATCTGATAATGGCATCTGAAATCGTTGAGATGAGCAATGGAGCACATGAGACCATCGAGACACCAACAATCAACAACCAAAATAATGTGCATCAGGAAGGCAATATTCCTCCTGTAAACAACACCACCGATCAAACGATGAATGATGGGATATTTAGAAGTTTTTTGCAGTTCATGCAAAACTAGATGAGAGAGACTCTTGTTCAAAATGCAGGTGGAAATGATGGTAACTCACGCCTGGTCACTGCTAAGCAATTCAAGGAGTTCGGACCACCAAGATTTTTGGGAAAGCCAGATCCGATCAAGGCGAAAATGTGGGTTAAGAAAAATACCAAGATATTTGATGTCTTGGGATGCATAGAGGAACAGAAGGTTCCATTCGCCACCTTTATCTTCCGTCTTTGAGGTAGATTCTTTGGTGGGAATACATGCGACATACCCACCCTCTGCACTTTCGATATGTCTTCAGAAGCATTCTAGAAATTGTTCAATGACAAGTACTTTCCTGAAAGTATTCGTCATATGAAGGAGGTAGAGTTTATCAGACTGGAACAAAACAACATGACTGTATCCCAGTACGAGGCTAAGTTCGTGGAGTTATCTAGGTTTGCACCTCATTAGGTAGAGAATGAGGAACGCATGACGCGGATGTTTTTGAGAGTTTTGAAACCCAAAATTCGTCAATACCTCATTTCTGACAAAATATCTCTATATTCAGATGTTGTGAATATGGCTTCATTATTAGAGCGTGATAATGAGTCTGTTCAACCAGGGGACCACAACCAGGGTCGTACAGGTGGTAGCAGTCATCAGAGTAATGACAACCAACGGGGAGGAAAATATCTGAACAGAAGCGGTAACCACTCTGGTGGTAATCGTGGCCATGATAGTAGAAGAAGCGAGTCTGGGGATTTTAAAAAGAGAATGTACAACAATGACAACGTGAAGACGTTAGTACAAGCATCAACTATTTCTAGGGGAGGAGAACGACCACCAGTCGTATGTTATAAATACGGGAAAGAGGGACACATCAGCTCAAACTGCCCACAACAATTCAAGGTGTGTTATAACTGCGGAAAGGAAGGTCATATAGCTCGAGATTTTCCTATAGGGAAACCAAGTCCAGCGGGGATGGTGGCTCCAAAGGCTGTCCCAGACAAGTCAAAGTCAGCAGTTCAAGGGAGACCGTTTGTTGTGACTACCCAAAATACAAGGAACCTGAACGAGGTGATCATGGGTAAGCTAATCATAAACTATTGCGAAGTTTATACCTTATTAGATACCGGTTCGACCCATTCTTTTATCTATCCTGCTTGTACTCAACGTTTGAACTTGACTCTTGAGAAATTATACTTTGACTTATCTGTTGAAACTCCGTTAGGAGAAACTTTCATTACATTCACTGTTTATAAATCTTGCTTGATTCAAGTTGGGACCATCACATTGCCTGTTGATCTCATCCCTTTAAAGATACTTGCATTTGATGTGATTTTAGAGATTGATTGGTTAACTACTCATTATGCCAAAATGATTGTTTTCGTAACATCATTAGTTTTCATATTCCTAACCAACTTGTTATGCAAATTCAAGCAACCAAACCCCAAAAGTCAATCACTGTCATATCAAATCATAAAGCCATTCATTTTTTAAAAAACAGATGTCAAGCTTTCTTAGCCCATGTCATGGATTTAAACAAAAATACGTCAGATTTGAATAATATTTCTGTTGTTAGTGAATTTCCTGACGTATTTCCTGAAGAAATTCCTGGCCTACCCCCAGAGCGTGATATCAAATTTTGTATCGACCTTGAACCTGGTATAAAACCCATTTCCAAAACCCCATATCAAATAGCTCCTATTAAACTTCAGGAGTTAAAAATCCAACTACAGGAGTTGTTGGATATTGTTTCATTTGTCCTAGTACATCTCCTTGGGGTGCTCCTGTTTTATTCGTAAAGAAGAAAAATGGGAGTATGCGAGTTTGCATTGACTATCGGGAGTTGAACCATGTCACCATAAAAAATAGGTACCCACTACCTCGCATAGATGACCTGTTTGACCAGTTGCAATGTGCTAAATTCTTCTCAAAAATTGGTCTTCGTTCCGGATATCATCAGTTAAAAATTAAAACTGATGACATTCCAAAGACTTCTTTCAGGACTCGATACGGGCATTACGAATTCCTAGTTAGGACTTTTGGATTGACTAATGCTCATGTGACTTTCATGGATATGATGAACCAAGTATTCAAGTAATATTTGGATCATTTTGTGGTTGTCTTTATTTATGATATCCTCATCTATTCCAAAAGAAGTGAAGATCATGAGCACCACTTGAGGCTGATACTTTTTAAAGCTTCGTGAAAACAAGCTATATGCCAAGTTGAAGAAATGCGAGTTCTGGATTGAAGAAGTAGCATTTCTTGGGCACGTGGTATCGAAGTATGGAATATCAGTTGACCCGATAAAGATTGAAGCACTACAAAGTTGGGAGAAACTTAAAGTCTGTAACCGAATTATATAGCATTCTGGGCTTAGCTGGTTATTATTGGAGATTCGTGGAGGGATTTCTCGAATCGCTACTCCATTAACTCAGCTAACTGAAAAAGATACAAAATTCAAATGGAGCGAGGAATGTGAGAAGAGTTTTCAAGAACTCAAGAGGAGACTTATTTCGGTACCCGTTCTAACAATACCACCAAGTTTGAAGCAATTTGTAATTTACAGCGATGCTTTAGGCAAAGGTTTAGGATGTGTTCTCATGCAACATCGGAAAATCATAGCATATGCCTCAAGACAACTCAAAGAATATGAGAGGAATTATCCTACTCATGATCTAAAGTTGGCAGCAGTTGTTTTTGCGTTAAAGATCTGGAGGCACTACCTGTATGGGGAGAAAGTGGAGATATATTCAGATCATAAAAGCATCAAATATTTCTTCACCCAAAAGGAACTCAACATGCAGTAATGACGTTGGCTCGAACTGTTGAAAGATTACGACCATACCATTCAATACCATCCTGGAAAAGTGAACGTGGTAGCTGACACATTGAGTAGAAGATCGTATGCGGGTACGAGTGCGATGTTGTCAACACAAAGGCCCATTTTGTGTGATTTACAAAAGATGGAGATAGAGTTAAAGGTTCCAAGTACCCACGTGATGATATCAAATATATGAGTAGAACCGACTTTAATCGATAAAGTTAAAGTTGCTCAAGCCACAGACCCAAAGCTGATGCGTATGAAGAAGAAAGTACAAGAAGGTGCTATTCTAGAAGCAAGAATCGATGAAGAAGGAATACTTCGAGTCAACTCTAGACTTTGTGTTCCTAAAGACTCTGATTTAAAGTATAAAATCATGATGGAGGCACATAACACACCATTTGCAATTCATCCTGGAAGTACCAAAATGTATAGTGATTTTCGACATATATTTTGGTGGAGCAATATGAAGAGAGAGAGAGAGATCGCGGAGTTTATCTCAAGATGTTTTGTGAGACCCCGAATTTTATGAAATGAAAGTATTCAATTTTTTTATAATTATTCTATTTAGTAAATGGTTATATTGATAAAAGGTTGAAGTTAAGGGTGATATTTGAAAATTTTTCAAAGTAAGCAAGTTGTCATAAAATAATCGGTGATTAAAGTACATTAATACGCCTGGTTGCATAGTAGCACACGGTATTGATTATTGATGCTTACGTGAGAAGTCACTCAGTTTTATTCAATTATTGTCATAATATTTTATATTATTAAATCAATAATTGAGACTACAAAGTTATTCATATTATTATTTGTAATATTGACAATGTCTAGAAGTTCTGTCAAGGAGAGGTTTGGTCACCTAATTGTGCGCCAATAAGGAGAAATCCTTATCGGAAAGCCCCTTTTTCACAGGAGCGACACGGTTTGTTAAATATTGTGAGTTATAATATTAATGATGAATAAGTTCGTGTTGATTAAAATTTAATTCTCAAAATTCTTTTTTAATTCTCATTGAGTTTAATAATACATTCAACCTCTAATTTTACATCATTAAACAATAATACAACCATTAAAATTTATGGAATAATTAAAATTTTCTATTATAAACTATTCTCGTTCCCAAAACCTTCAACCTTTACATCTAACCTGTCTTAGAATTATTTTAATACTACAAGAGTTTACATCGCAAAACGATATTATAATTCAACATTAATACATTATTCTAACCTTAAACATGGTTCAAATATTAATAACTCAACCAAAAGTATAAAAATCTTCAAGTATCACATCCGATTCATATCTTTCAAGTAGCACATAACTTTACCTTAAATCTTTAACTCAAAAAAAGTGGTTATTTGCAAGGTTGAGCTCGACAACCACCAATAAAAAAAATCTAACAGCTTTTCATGCATCACATAAAGACATAATAACATGCTTGATATACATCTCATAAACATTGGAATAACATAACATACATGCTTTAGTTCATATAACAAGTATAAAGATTGAGTTCCTTACTCAATCAACATTCATTACTCAATCAACGTAGTCATAAATTGACGTTAACATTTCATACTTTCAACATTAATATAACACACCATGCTATTTGCAATAAAGATTTCAAACAGTTCGTCATCAAATTCACATAGAAAATAGGAACTGAAAGACTTGCCTTGATCGTTGTTTACCAATAACAGTTTAACAGCTTACAATTATCTGCACTTCACGTGCCCTACACAATTATATAATCATACACATCAACTATTAGTCACATAGCAACGCATAGTAATTGTAATGTAAACTTTACGCTATATCTCATAAGTCCGATGACGTCCAACTTTGGATATGCTATAAACATCATATTAACCTATTTTTAAAAGTTACTGGACACCCATTTTGGATAAGATAGACAGTCCAAAATAGTGTTCAAAAAGGGGCGTTCAAAACTGTTTTTCATTCTTTCTCGCTTTACCCTCTCTCGCTAAAACAGTCATAACTAATTCGTTTCAAAATATTTTTGAGCGATTCTTGAGCCCACGCGAAGCTAACTTCCGAGGCTACAACTTTCATTCTTTGACCATTTCCAAATTCAAAATACAGAATTCCGGAAAATTCGTTCAAGGTGACTGCCCCGAGTTGGTTAGACAGTTTTGACGTGACTACTTTGAATGGTCATAACTCTTTGCTCCAAAGTCGAAATTAGTCCGTTCTAGAGTCTATGGAAAGCTAATTCAGTGTACTATAACATACCAAAAGCCCAGAAGTTTCTAAAAAATTAACTGATCGAAACAGTGTCCCGAATAGCACATCCCGCTGCTGACTTTCAGTTTGACAAATTCGACATATTTCCTTCCAATCACCGTAACTCCCTCATCCGAGGTCGGAATGAGGTCATTCCAAAGCCTATAGGCTTCCTAACTCAAAGGCACTACAACTACCCGAAACTCGAAATTTTTCAGGCAACATAGCTATTCCAAAATTTGACACTATAGTCACTTGTTCATTCAATTTTCATTTCTAGACATGGTTTACTAAAATCTTCACCACGGATTCATTTTAACTCTGTTTTGGTTCATTCAAGTTAGGAAATCTTCAGAACTTAGAGGGATATAACATACAATCATCAAATTAAGCTTTTAGACATAAATCAAAAAGCACAAATGGTCCTCAAGCTCAGTCCCAAAAATTGACCAACATGGTTCTTTGTAAATCTTTTATTTTGTGAGTTTTGGGTTACACTTGGATGATGTTAAGGCTTCATATCTCTAATTACAATCATTAAAACTCATTTACATAATCAACTACAAGCCAAAATAAACATAGTAAACTAACTAGTTTACTAACAAAACTAACTAAACTTCCAAAATTTAAACTTTAACTAACGAACTAAATATAATATTTAAAATAATAACATTACCAAAAATTAAATAAGAAACATACCCAAAAAATACGAGTTTCACAAACCTAATACACACTTCCACGCCAAAATTTAACTAAGGAGGTCTTTATAAAAAGTCCTCCCACAATAAAAGCCTTTCTCAAAAATTGGAGGCCTTATTGTTGGTGAATGAAACAAAGGATCAAGCCCTTCTATTTATAGGTTTAGCAAAGGGTAAAGTTCTCAATTTAGTTCATGTGGGACTTGGTTTATACTAATTATAATTTGTTTATACTAATTTTTTCTATTTTCAACATGCTAAGTGTATTCATTCATCACGAATTCATTTTTTTAACCAATTCGATCCGCTCAAGTTAAGTTGTTTTCGTTTTATAGAGAGAACAACAATCATCCATCAATTTAAAGTTTTCATCACGAATTCATCATCAACTTTAGTCCCAAAAGTACACCAAAACACACATTACAATCAAAACCCAAACTCCTCTTCTTTAGTATAAATACATGAATTTGATTCCTGAAAATTTATTTCTAGATGACCATTATCAAATTATAAATATCTAATAACATATATAACATCGTAACCCACAAATTCATTAACCAAAACTCCAATTTTAAAAGAAACTCAAGAACACATAAACTAGAATTATAAACTAGATTGTGTACCTTTAATTTCTTAGGAAAATAAAATTAACCTTATCAGTAAAATTATAATTTATATTCAACCATTATAATCATAACATTATTTAACAAATTCTCACTCCTCTAATTTAATTATTTAATTAAATTAGAATATCACAATTATACTTTCGCATAATAAAATACGTGTATAAATCTCATCTATTTTATCACACTTAAATAAACTATCCCATAATAATTTTTATCAAATATTTATTTAATACCATAAATATTCATTTTATTCCATAAATTTCCAACTAAAATATTTAATGTACTTAATAAATATTTTACTCAAGATTATACTAACATTTACATTTTCATGCAATATATTACCTTCTCACTTTATTAAATCAATTATACTTGTATTAATTCACTATTTTAATTAAGTGAATTATTCACACTATTTATGAAACTTAACTCATAATAATTTCCATTGCCCATAAGGCATAATAATTAAAATTATATTATCTCATAACATAATTTTAACTTAATTAAATAAACTAATATTATTTAATTTTTTAATAGTTTAATTAACTATTAAATCTCACATTCTCCAACATATGAATATATAATTCTCTTCACACCAAATCACATAATTCAAAATATATACACCTCATAATAAAAATTTTAATTATTAAATTCTTATTTTAATAACTTATGAAAATTCGGGTTGTCACATCCTTCCCTCCTTATAAGGATTCCATCTTGAAATCAAAGAAACCTCCTTTTACTCTGGTTTTTTTTACCAAATCTCTTTTCAAAATTTACTCTGATATTACATTCACCCTTTCTTCTAAGAATTTCGTTCTCAAAATTTTATCTATTAATCTTCATTCATTCAATCTATCAAAATAGATTTTACGTTAATACTTTATTCAGTCAATGGGTTCTATAACCACTTTTTTTCCACAAAGATCTTTCAACAATTATTAACTTTTCTATTAAAAGTTTTACATTATTCTTTGATAACTCATCTCCTTCTCACTTTAAAATTTCTTTTCTCACCTATTCAATATATTCATCATTCATTGTCGCATTCTACGACTTACTTCTTTCTAAGGAATACTCTCCTTTTTCACTTCCATCTTGCAGAATAACAAGAATCTTCCACAATTATTCAATAATTGGGAAGTAGTATGAATAACTCAAGAATTTAAAATATTCCAAATCATGCTGAGTGGTCACAAGACCTTGAACTATATCCACGGTTATAAGTACTCTTTCAACTTAAACCTTAACAGTCATTAGACTATAAGGACTCCCGTACTTAGGGCGTTAAGCCCTTCGTACGATGTATTGTACACAAACATTTAACCGATATGCGTATGTCCATAGTTATAAGTAATCTTTCAACTTAAACTTTAACAGTCATAAGACTATAGGGACTCCTCGTACTTAGGGGGATCAGTCCTTCATACAATGTATTGTGCACAAACATCTAAATACCTCCACGTAATCCCCTATAAAAGGGTTGTTCATCTCAGCTTTTCAACATCTGAATCTGCACCAAAACATTTGGTTTGGCATAACTTTGCAAGAAACGCTTGAATTTCATTAACATCTTTCAATATTCGTCTAGCTGAATCAAATAACATAGACTTCTACAACAATTCGGACATCAATCAAATATACATATACATATATATATATATATATATATATATATATATTCTCATATCTTAAAGAAATCTCAAAAATCATTTTTATGACGTCATGATACCGCACTGTATTTACAGTCCGTTTGAGGATTCCGTCATTTGGTGATTTTATCATACTACATCATACCATAGTGGGCTGACGATCCTTAGATCACATCCAACCCTAAGTAATATTGCATTGATGACTCCATCATTTTTATCATCTCTGCACTAGGTTCCATGATGCATTGATGATATATATAAAAAAAATATTTTGATATATTTCAAACCATTTTTGTCTAGCCAAAGCAATTAGCATAGATATACAAATAACGGTATTATTTTTAAAACTCATTGGTTTCATCATTTGATCTAATGTTTTTCAAGAAAATAGAAGTGCAAACATCAGCACGAAGTCATTAAATTTCAAAAGTCTAGCAAAGCTAGAAGATTTGGAATATCTAATTTTTCTCCATCAATTTCAATCTTTATACTAAATATTCTTGTATTTCAACTTATAATCCTCCTATATCCCCAGTATAGTTCATCAAACTTACTACACATTGGAAATCCAGGAACTTGCCACAATAATATGAGTTTAAGAACTTGTCCTAGTCAGACCATAGGTGTCCATTCGCTGAGGGATTCAAAACATACCATATTATTATGAGTCACGAACTTACCATATGCATTAGTTTTAAGAACCGCACTTAATCCTAATAATATCTGACTAATCTTAATAGTTTCTAACTATCAAATATACACATGAGAAAAGAATCACCTTTTCACCACATATACACATGATAATACGACACACCAATATTCCAATAATTATTAATGTGATAAACTGAGTGCAAGCACAAAACCCTCGCCCATACAAAGGTTTGTACAACTCAGCCATCATATGAGTCCTCAATTGAAATCCCACCTAACTCTATCTTGCTCTTAACAACTTTCCCTTAACTTGCTCAATACAAATTCCTCGTATCACATTATCTATAACTCCTCCTGAGTTTATCTTGTACTATATCATAGTACATTATCTTCATAACATCAAGCTATAATTATTCAAACATTACAGACCATCTTTCTTTTATAACTTAAACAGATCATGTCGTGATCTTATTCTATAATCATTTCCCTTACAAAAAAAATTTCTTAACTCGTGATCGTTTTATTTTACGATCCCCTTTCTTCCCTTTTCATCATTTACAATTTTATTTATGCTTTTAATCTTACAGGCTCTGTCTATTCATCATTATTCATTATCTTGGCTATTGGAGTTAGGGTAACTCCCATTTATTATCTTTATATCTCTTCAAGTTTCTTCTTTGAATTTTCTTGTTTATTTAACAATTCTTCCTTTAAGAATTTCTAACTTCATTTACATTGCTCAACAATTCATTCGAGTTCCACATTTTCATCATACGTATCTGTTTTCTATACTTGGTACACATCGAGTCTCTAATAGTTTCAATATGGTACGCTGAGTGGTTTCCCACAAACAATCAACAAACTAGGTTCTGAGTTACTAGTTCGTATATACCTCCGCTATATGAAGGAATCGTTTAGCCAAGATACCATACATCAACTATTAAAGAGTATGATTGTACCATACTTAGATATAACTTTTTATTCTTAACTTCTTTATCATTCTCTTTTTATAGACATTGTCTATTTATTATCACCTTACATCCTTATTATTGGAGTTGGGTAACCCCACTTTCATATTCCTTATAACTCTGCGAGATTCTTCTTTGAATCCTCTTACGCATGTTTTATTTTCTTCTTTATAAATTTCTTAAAGCACTTCTTATTGCTCAAACACTATTTGAGCTTATTCGTTCATTATCTTCACCTCTCTTCCATAAGGTTATAGCCTAAGGTACTCTTACCTATGGTTTCTAACCTATCAGCTTTGATACCAACTGTAACGACCCCAAAATTCATACAATTTAATTCTCGACTTGATTAGTTAATAAATAATACATTCAACCTCTAATTTTACATCATTAAACAATAATACAACCATTGAAATTTGCGGAATAATTAAAATTTTCTATTATAAATTATTCTCGTTCCCAAAACCTTCAACCTTTACATCTAACTGTCTTAGAATCATTTTAATACTACAAGAGTTTACATCATAAAAATAGATATTACAATTCAACATTAATACATTATTCTAACCTTAAACATGGTTCAAATATTAATAACTTTCACCAAAGTATAAAAAATCTTCAAGTATCACATCTAATTCATATCTTTCAAGTAGCACATAACTTTACCTTAAATCTTTAACCGGCAAAAGTGGTTATTTGCAAGGTTGAGCTCGACAGCCCAACAAAATCTAACAGTTTTCATGCATCACATAGCACATAATAACATGCTTGATATACATCTCATAAACATTGGACTAACATAACATACATGTTTTTTTCATATAACAAGTATAAAGATTGAGTTCCTTACTCAATCAACATTCATTACTCAATCAACGTAGTCATAAATTGACGTTAACATTTCATACTTTCAACATTAATATAACACACCATGCTATTTTCAATAAAGATTTCAAACAGTTCATCATCAAATTCACATAGCAAATAGGAACTGAAAGACTTGCCTTGATCGTTTTTTAACAATAACAGTTTAACATCTTACAGTTATCTGCACTTCACGTGCCCTACACAATTATATAATCATACACATCAACTATTAGTCACATAGCAACACATAGTAATTATAATGTAAACTTTACGCTATATCTCATAAGTCCGATGACGTCTAACTTTGGATATGCTATAAACATCATATTAACCTATTTTTAAAATTTACTGGACACCCATTTTGGATAAGATAGACAGTCCAAAATAGTGTTCAAAAAGGGGCATTCAAAACTATTTTTCATTCTTTCTCAACTTTACCCTCTCTCGCTAAAACAGTCATAACTAATTCGTTTCAAAACATTTCTGAGCGATTCTTGAGCCCACGTGAAGCTAACTTCCGAGGCTACAACTTTCATTCTTTGACCATTTCCAAATTCAAAATACAGAATTCTGGAAAATTTGTTCAAGGTGACTGCCCCGAGTTGGTTAGACAATTTTGACGCGACTACTTTGAATGGTCATAACTCTTTGCTCCGAAGTCGGAATTAGTCCGTTCCAGAGTCTATGGAAAGATAATTCAGTGTACTATAACATACCAAAAGCCCAGAAGTTTCTGGAAAAATTAACTAATCGAAACAGTGTCCCGAATAGTACATCCCGCTGCTGACTTTTAGTTTGACAAATTCGACACATTTCCTTCCAATCACCGTAACTCCCTCATCTGAGGTCGGAATGATGTCATTCCAAAGCCTATGGCTTCCTAACTCAGTGCACTACAACTACCCAGAAACTCAAAAGTTTTCAGGCAATATAGCTATTCCATAATTTGACACTATAGTCACTGTTCATTCAGTTTTTATTTCTAGACATGGTTTACTAAAATCTTCACCACGGATTCATTTTAACTCCGTTTTGGTTCATTCAAGTTAGGAAATCTTCAGAACTTAGAGGGATATAACATACAATCATCAAATTAAGCTTTTAGACATAAATCAAAATCACAAATGGTCCTCAAGCTCAGTCCCAAAAACTGTCCAACATGGTTCTTTGTAAATCTTTTATTTTGTGAGTTTTGGGTTACACTTGGATGATGTTAAGGCTTCATATCTCTAATTACAATCATTAAAACTCATTTACATAATCAACTACAAGCCAAAATAAACATAGTAAACTAACTGGTTTACTAACAAAACTAACTAAACTTCCAAAATTTAAACTTTAACTAACAAACTAAATATAATATTTAAAATAATAACATTACCAAAAATTAAATAAGAAACATACCCAAAAATATGAGTTTCACAAACTGAATACACACTTTCACGCCAAAATTTAACGAAGGATGTCTTTATAAAAAGTCCTCCCACAACAAAGCCTTTCTCAAAAATTGGAGGCCTTATCGTTGGTGAATGAAACAAAGGATCAAGCCCTTCTATTTATAGGTTTAGCAAAGGGTAAAGTTCTCAATTTAGTTGATGTGGGACTTGGTTTATACTAATTCTAATTTGTTTATACTAATTTTTCCTATTTTCAACATGCTAAGTGTATTCATTCATCACGAATTCGTTTTTTAACCAATTCGATCCGTTCAAGTTGCGTTGTTTTCGTTTTATAGAGGAGAACAACAATCATCCATCAATTTAAAGTTTTCATCACGAATTCATCATCAACTTTAGTCCCAAAGTACACCAAAACACACATTACAATCAAAACCCAAACTCCTCTTCTTTAGTATAAATACATGAATTTGATTCCTGAAAATTTATTTCTAGATGACCATTATCAAATTATAAATATCTAATAACATATATAACCTCGTAACCCACAAATTTATTAACCAAAACTCCAATTTTAAAAGAAACTCAAGAACACATAAACTAGAATTATAAACTAGATTGTGTACCTTTAATTTCTTAGAAAAATAAAAGTAACCTTATCAGTAAAATTATAATTTATATTCAACCATTATAATCATAACATTATTTAACAAATTCTCACTCCTCTAATTTAATTATTTAATTAAATTAGAATATCACAATTATACTCGCATAATAAAATACGTATAAATCTCATCTATTTTATCACACTTAAATAAACTATCCCATAATAATTTTTATCAAATATTTATTTAATACCATAAATATTCATTTTATTCCATAAATTTCCAACTAAAATATTTAATGTACTTAATAAATATTTTACTCGCATTATACTAACATTTACATTTTCATGCAATATATTACCTTCTCACTTTATTAAATCAATTATACTTGTATTAATTCAATATTTTAATTAAGTGAATTATTCACACTATTTATGAAACTTAACTCATAATAATTTCCATTTCCCACAAGGCATAATAATTAAAATTATATTATCTCATAACATAATTTCAAAAATTAAATAAACTAATATTATTTAATTTTTTAACTAATAGTTTAATTAACTATTAAATCTCAAACATTCTCAACATATGAATATATAATTCTTCTTCACACCAAATCACATAATTCAAAATATATACCCTTATAACTCCTCAATAATATTTAATTTTTAAATAAATCTTATTTTAATAACTTATGAAAATTCAATCTTATGAGTTTGGCATTTTAGGATGATTAAATGCATTAATTAGTAAAGTATAAATAATTAAAATAAATTGTTTATAAGTTTGAAATGATTAAAATATTGTGGTAATATTAATAATATTAGATTATGAGATTATTAAGTGATTTATAACATTTGGATTAAGGTGTTATAAATATTGATATGGATTTTATTGTGAATCTTTATCTTTTTGTGTCGGGGTTACTATTCACGTATACGATACTATTCATGTATATGGCACTATTTGCGTATATGACATTATTTATGTATACGGTACTATGTACAAATACGGAGTACTATTCATGAGTTACTATTCACATGTTACTATTCATAAGTTACTATTCACGAGTTACTATTCATAGGGTACTATTTACCCAAAAAATATATTTCTTTTTTGTCCAAATTATTTTTGGTACATGAATATTATTCTTGAATTTTACTCCACAAAACAGTATCATGTTGACAATTTGGATATTTTTAAACTCTGGATAAATTTAGTCTTTAATATTTATCCTTGATTTCGTTTGATTAATGCCTATATAATTATCATCATCCTCAAGCTTATATTGTGATGAAAGTCATCTGTGGCTTACGTGCATAGATGGACTATTGATTATTGGTTTTATAGTTATATATCTTTGGGTTACGTGCAAAGATGGACATATGTATGACATGATCATAACCACTGGTGATAATAATGAATATCCTTGGCCCGTATTGCATGGATAATTCGATGATGTGATTGGCAGGATCATGACCATTAGTTAACAGTTGAATGTCTTTGGCGTAGTGCGTAATCGACAGGACAATTGATTGGTATGATCATGACCATTGGTTTTATAATTGAATATCTTTGGCCCGTAGTGCAAAGGTAGACAACTAATTAGTATGATCATTGTTATTACATTTGAATATCTTTATCCTTTGGGGTAAGGATATTGAGAAAATGTTCTATTAAGCCTTTGTGGCAAGGAGAAACTGTTGAGTTATATGATTATAAATATGAATTGTGGATTCAACTATAATCTTTGGTGGTTTAGGTGAAGACAGGTGATGATAGTTCTTTTTGTCTTGGGTATAACAAAGAACTGTTGTTGAGTATTACATGAATGAAATATTAACGATGGACTTTTAATCTAGAAGAGATAGTAGACATTATGTTCTACTTGACTCTTCTAATGGATTGCTTATTCCACTGCACTTGTTGATCTAAAACTTGTTGTCTATTATATTCCATCAGTTGTTATACATTGAAGGCTAAGGATAATTTATTCTACATTATCTTAGTTATAATAATTCTTACTGGGCTAGTTGAGCTCACCCTTTTCTTTCAATGTTCTCTTAAGGAAATGAGAATATAGCTGGGACTGGTTAGGGGAATGGATTGACGGTCTGAGATGGTGGCTATAGTAGTCCTTGTGACACCCCCAAATTTAGGTACTTCATTCCCACAAGATTTGGTGCTCATTATTCAAACATTCATACTATCTACCCAAATAAAATAATATTTAAACCATAAAATCCTCCCTTTAAATAGGGTTACATAATTAAACTCAAAACATCCCAGGTTGTCTAACCTTTAAACGTCATTCAAATGCGGAATTAAATTATTATATAACATCATTCAAAATAAAGTCTAAGATCATCATAATAAATAAAAGTACAAATCAGCATCACTTGTACAATTTTCCCTTTCCTTTGCTAGTTGAAGGTTCATCCACCTTCTCAACTTTAGCTGCAATTAGTATATAAATATGCAAGAGTGAGTAAAACAATTGCCCACTGGATATAACAATGAATCAACAAGAGAATAATAATAATAATAACTGCCAACAAAAGGCTCATCAAAACTGAATAGTACTCTAACGATGACAATCAAAAACTGGAATCCAAAATATGGAATATATCTAACTGAGGGTCATAAGACCATGAACTATGTCCACAGTTGTGAGTAATCTTTCAACTCCAACTTTAAAAGTCTTAAGACTATAAGGACTCCTCGTACTTAGGGGGATCCGCCCTTCGTACCATGTATTGTGCATAAACATTTAACGCTACGCGTAAGTTATCCCCTAATAATAATAAGGTTGTTCATCTCAGTATTTAGAGAACAAGTCCGCACCAAAGTAAGTTTGGTTTGGATATATTTCAAGGGTAATTTAGAATTCAACGGTCATCAACTAAGGATTAGTTGAATACAATATTGACAACATTATGCTATGGAATAATCATAACTAAATCGACATTGAAAATTAAGATCATGCTTTAGGAATAAACTAACATCATAAACATTGAATAATTATAATATGCCTTGCTTGAACAATGATAAGCCAAGGTTGTTTGGAACTGAGTACTAAGCATGCACCACAAATAGTACTTTAAACGATATAACTTGTTCAACATGAGTATATTAGAGTATGTAAATTTGCATGCTAGATAACAAGTTAAAGACAAGAATAACTTGTTCAATATCAGAAAAAAATCTAAATTTAGAAATCATAAACAAACTAGATACAAGAACTTGCTCAACCATAAGAATAAACTTGCACAATGTAAAAAAAAATAATAAGGTTTAGAAACTTTCTTAACATAAATGTAGAGTTAGAAAACTTGCCTTGAGCGTAAGCTATAAAATTAAACTCACGATCACCTACACATAATTTTAGAACCACAATACCTATTAAATATGCTAACATATCATAACATGATCATTACCATTTACATTTCAGAAATTCTAAGTGTTTTACTTTGCAATACTTTCCTAACGTTCATTATGTATACCACATTATCACATAACGCATTCTCGATTTTCCAATCGCTTTTAAAAATTTTAATTCATAATCCACATAACATGACTCTATTTAACCTTGTTGTTACATGATTCTCACATTCCATAACCTTAAGCTAAGCTACAACGAACAACCAGAGTTTGCAGAAAAAACAGACTTCAGTGTCTAAAAATGGGTAGTCGGCGGCTTGAAGTTTTATAGGAAGTCATATACCGCATGACAAACTTACACTTCTAGCGACTTACGAAACCGGATATGCGAGCAGCCCACGACACTTTTCATAAGCCAACTAACACGAATTTCACTCATTAAATAGTGAAATTAACACATACAAATGATACAACACCATTACAACTTGTTTCCTCACTTATATATCAATATAGAACAACTTAACATCAATTATACTACTGTAATTTCTCAAATTTCATGTTTTTCATACAAAACTCAAAATTTTTGATATTCATCCAAAAATTAACACTGTTTCATTACATGCTCAAATCATCTCATTCAAATTACATTATGTTCGTATCTCAATGAACTAACACATATAAACTTCAATTCATAATTTCACATACGAATTGGCCAATAAAATTAATACTTACTCAGACTATATGAAGAACATAAACAGTGACATCATATTTTTCCTACTGTCGAACAATTTAGCATGCAATTTCCTTGTTTGAACATTACTTTAGCATTACAAACATGTATAATCACAATTATCAAATATATATGTCCATAATTCAACAATTGATTTTACAGAATACAAGAAAATTCTTGCCGTAAAATACATATACACATATACATTATCACAGTTATGAACATACCTTTCAATTAGCGTGTAACTCTTGCTAACCCACTGGAATCGCTTGAAAATCCTAAGCTTTCTCTCAATTTCTCTCAACTCTCAATTCTCTGAACTCTCAAGCTTGGAAAATAGAATGTGTGAAAACAAAAGCTAGACTAATATCCAATTAGTGTGCATAATAACAAAGATATAAAACTGATATGGCCATAACAAGTCTCATTAGTTACAACCAATAACGTATATATTATATTAATTATTTTATTTTATTTATATTATTAAATTTAAATTTTAAAAATTAGAAATATCAAAAGTAATAAGGCTTGTTTGGCAACCCATATAAATTTTAAAATACTTAAGCCTTGTTTGACAAAAACCGATTTAAATCATTTTTAATTTATTTTAATAAACACCTTAGTTTATAAATTATAATCACATATTATTTTCATATCCAAACATTAACCCATTAAATTAACCACATACTATATTTTAATTAAATATAGCCTTTTTGCAAAATATCACAAAATTATAATTTTCATTATAACTTATTTAATAATTTAATATGCCATCTAAATTATTAAATCAAAACAATAATATAAAATCTCATGTTATACCACAATTCTCTAAATTATAAATTAATTTAATTAGAAATTTATCTACTAAATTCATATTTATAAATATTTATTAACGACCATCACATCAATAATTATTTATTTAACAATAAACACCTCAAATAAATATTTATATATTTAAATTAATATTTAAAATTACACTTTAAAATTTCGGATCGTTACATCCTTCCCTCCTTACAAGGATTCTGTCCCCAGAATCACAATTCAAACAATTAAATCGTCACAGTCCTCACTATTTTTATAAAATAGTGTGATAATAATTGTAATGAGGACTCCATTGAGTGTGGATATTGTCTAGAAGGCAATATTCGTGTTTAAATTCTCAGCTATATTTTGTCGTATTTTGCACGACAATTGTATAATTAAGTTTGTAGTTGAGTTATGTACCATGTATCTTGTGACTTAAGATGGGTGATGTATACCTATTTTGGGGGCGTCACAGTTGGTATCAATGCTTAGGGATATGACCCCTGGCTGAGATGTGAGACAAGAACTAGGAGGGGAGAGACGAGGAATTCCTTCGCTAGTATGAGCTACCTATGTTTATTTGGTATTTAATTGGTCGGTCAGAGTATAAGGATAATATGTGATATGTCAATTAACCCTTATTTTGAAATTATATTCTAGAATGATATCTGAAATACAGGAGATGAGAAATGGGAAAATCATGATAGAGATGAAATAACCGGGAAGGTATAATCCGAAAAGAAAGCAAGGTATTCTCATCTCTTCGAACTACCAGGTACGTAAATTTTGAGGGCAAAATTTCATAAGGAGGGGAGATTGTGAGACCCCGAATTTTATGAAATGAAAGTATTCAATTTTCTTATAATTATTCTATTCAGTAAATGGTTAAATCGATAAAAGGTTAAAGTTAAGGGTGATATGTGAAATTTTTTCAAAGTAAGCAAGTTGTCATAAAATAATCGGTGATAAAAGTACAGTAATACGCGTGGTTGCATAGTAGTACACGGTATTAATTATTGATGCTTACGTGAGAAGTCACTCGATTTTATTCAATTATTGTCACAATATTTTATAGATTGTCAAAATTTGAAATGATAATTTGATGAGTTTTCTAGATTGTGTCCAAAAATGACGATTTTTGGATGTATATATTAGGAGTTATGAGTTTTATGAGAAAATACTATTTTAAAAGTAAACCATTATAACTCCTTATGGTTAACTCCAAAATTGGTGAAATTTTTATTAGGAGTACATCTATATAAAAGTAGAATACCCTGTAAATTTTTGAATTTTTGGACAAAAGTACAGTTTTTGATAAATCTCTAAATATTCGGCAGTTTTAGCCATATGAAAAATAGTAAATGAATTTTAAAAATTCTGAGAAAAATATATGTTCAATATGGGACTATATTCTGCTAAATCCCAGAAAAAAAAATTTGTTTGTACTAATTTAGTATTTTTCATGAAAATGGGCTAGTTATGAGTAAATGAATCACTATACCAAAAATGGCCTCTAGTGAAGGACAAATCCTTCACTAGAGGCCCTATATCTCTCACAAGTGATTTATTGCGAAGAAATATTTCCTTCACACGAGTGCTCGCATTAGACCTCTTCGCAATTGGGTATCATTCGCTAAGTAGTAACTAAATATTTTTTTGTGAAGGATATATTGTGAATAACTTATTCCTTCATAAATTGTATTTAGTAATGGAATATTGTTATTTAGTGAAAGATTAGTTTCCTTCACAAATAATATTTTAAGAAGGACTATTTGAAATTAGTGAATAACTTGATTCTCTCACAAATAATATATTGTGAAGAACAAATTTATTTAACGAGAGAATATTTTTCTTCACTAATTATAAATTGAGAATCTTTTTTCAAATCAGCAAGAGAAAAATTCCTTCACAAATTATAAATTTGTAAATAAAAAATTAATTGCTAAATAATCAAAATTCATTGAAAATTATAATTAATTTTCAAATCAATGATTTCATATTTATTATTATTACTATTATTTTTAGTAATTGCTATAATAAATATTAAATTTAATATTTCAAGTTAATATAAATATCATACCTATTTCAAACTAATTGATAAACTAATGCATAAAGAGCCAATAATTAAAACTAATACTCTATATATAAATAGATAATGCTCAAGCCACGATAGGTACAAAATTTGTTATTATGTTTTGATCTCCCAAAGATCATAGTACTTACAATATTTAATAACTAACACAAGAAAACTGAAAGAATAACAACGAACTAGATAGAATGAAGGGAAGGATATACAACAAGTATACCCGACTGTAAAGATAAAAATGGGTAAAACAAATTACTGCTTAATTTTCCTTATTAGAAATTGCCTCGGGAAGTTTAAAGGAGGATGGTTTGTCAACACCCCTTCTTGAATACTCTCTCCACCTTCGAGATGTCTTTGCTTCTTTTTTGCTCTCTCTTTTACTTCTTCCTCTTGCAAAACCATGTATGTTCAACTTGAGTAACAGAGCACATCATATCACACTAGAGGAATTTTGGTAGGACATGCAGTGTTGAGTTTTGTATCTACTTGACATTGAATTAAGTCATCAATATACACATTAGCTAAGTTTCCACAACTACATTAAGTAATAGGCCATCAACGTGAATAAACTATGATGTAGCAGTGAATAGAGATCATTATGTTTAGCTTGACAAGAAGGCAATTTAACTACTTCAACAAATTAAAACATGTGTGCATGTACGTTAAAAATGAAACGGCTTAATGAGAGTCGCGATAAAACCAAATCTTGAATGAAATATTCATAACAACATAATGATCAGATAATAAAGTGCTATCAAACGGAGACTTTTCCTTGATGTTTTAGAAACACTATTTTCCAAAAATTTGTAATTTCCCTTCTCTGTATCCTTCTTACCTGTACTTTCATAGTTTTTGGCATTTCCCCAAAGGTTACCCCACTTTGATCCAGTTTTATCAGAACCTTTCTGCTTCATCATCCTTCCTCTAGCTTGCTCCTGCAACGAATTCAGAAGTTGCATAGTTTTTGGCATTTCCCCAAAGGTTACCCCACTTTGATCCAGTTTTATCAAAACCTTTCTGCTTTATCATCCTTTTTCTAGCTTGCTCCTGCAATGAATTCAGAAGTTGCATTCATTAAAACATCATTCATATTAAATAACTCAAATTCACTAGTGTTTGGATATCAATCAAATCCATGCACATGAGGACTCAATCTGCTAGGTAATAAGAAATATTAGCAGGATTTACTTTGTGATCAGTAAAGACGATGCCCAATTTCAAAGCATCCAGAAGATTGTGTAGTATACTTTTGCTTCATATTTCAATAATGAAAATGTAACAACTAGAAAAACTAAAACCCTCTTAATCAAATTCAAGTTGACAAAAGATTGTGTAGCATACTTTTGCTTCATGTATTATCCTAGACTCAGGATATTTATATGTCAAAATTTAATCTCAATTTACTTGATAATTACCGTGCCTTGACTGTTGTTTAGGGAGTTCTCTATGAGGTGCAGCTGCTGGCATCAAATTCCTTATTAAACAGCCATCCAACAAGTATAATTTCACACTTTATAGTATTTAGTAGACCAACTGAATGAATGAAATTGATTAATAGTATATAGTATTTGACAACTGTGTATAAGTAAACAAACATCGATATTTCCTTCTCTAAAAATGAGTTTTATTAGGAGTACTACCTGATCAGTCATTATCATCAAATGACCGTATCTTAGGGACTTAACACTGTCATATTTTTTCCCGTGCAAGAGTCCAAGTATCGAAGTCTATTGATGTCCCAAAAATGTGGACTTTGGATTCTGAGAATTGAAGAAGAAAAAGTGAGAATGCTATTCAGTTAGAAAGAGCAAGTAATAAAAGCTATTTCATGTATTTTTTTATAAATCAAAATGCAACATACATTAATCCTCAAACCCAATTGGTAGAAAACCTATATGAATAAAAATTTCTGCCCTGACTACTTGCAAAAAGCTTCTTGAATTTTTTTCTTTAATTGCCCTTCAACTAGTGGTGTTCCTTGAGTAAATGTACATTCTCACAGGCCATGGCTCACTGCAACTCCCCAACGGCTGCGTCATTGAGCCATGGAAAATGAATAACCTGCACGGGTAATGAAATGCAGATTTTTATGATTGGAACAAGCAAATATAATATAGTTCAGCTGTAAGGCATGCATATGAGAAATGCCTTATAAGGTGTAGGGTTCAACTGCCTCATGTGATTGGGACGCATTTTCTCCAGTTGGTTGATTCAGTGATTCTTGTTCTCCTTAAGGGGGAGTAATTCTTCTCTTGCTTTATCTTCAAGCAGCACAGCACAACCAAGTCCATATATTGTTAATGAAGGAATCTACAAATACTTACTATGTTGATTAATTTTTGCTTGGAAATTTATGCAAATAATTTCTGCTTCCTTAGGGCATAACTATTTAGAAGCTCTTCAACATGTTGTGGTACCACATAAGCACTCTTGGAGTGTTCTGCAGTTGTCAATGATAACAGTCCTACATGAAGAAAATTTAAGAGAAAATAAGGGATGATATAATAAATAGTCCTGCAAAAGTTTTCAGCCGAGCGACATATGTTCATACATGAGACAAGTAAGAATATACTTCAGGAAGACTACAGACGACTCAGGAATAACATATACGTCAACATTAGAACAATCAATTCCTCTAAGATAATCATAGAAGCCATCCTGTAGCACATCCATAGTAATTGACTTATGAACTTTTACTCTATGAGCAGTCATTTAGAATATATAGCACATCCATTGTAATTCTAACTTGACATACTCAAACACTCTAATTATGATCACATATGCTATATAAATCAAGCCCAAGCTTTAGTTTTGCCTAATATTTGATTTTTATTCAAAATAGTCCATTTAGGACTTTTATCGACCAAGTAGCATGCATTCTTTTAAAACTCAGATTTCATGAGGTTTGATTTGAGTTCGGCTGATATATTCTCCAAAAGAAGAAAATGGAATCAGTATATACTTCAAAGAATGTTCATCAATTAGCAACTGCGAATATATGTAGCATAATGCATTCACCATTACGATGTTGCATATTTAAGTTCTATTATTGATTAAAAACAGGACTAAACTACCAACCAAAAGAAGCGGAATAGTGCTGCTTCAATAGCATTATATTAACATTTTATAGATACGATTCTGAGTTCCCTTTCTTGTGCCTGACCTTGTTAACTGGGGCACCAAGCAAAGATAAACATTTTAGTTTTCTAACAAAAAAGAAGAAGAAATAAAAAAGTTAATTTGAATAGTAAACATTTGATGTCTTCAGTTGAGGCACCTTTGCATTACTGCTACCACCAAAAAGTTTAAAGAAAATAAAATTAAAAGAAAATAAAGTTGAAGCTAACCAAACTTTACTTCCATAACTTTACTGATTCCATTCAAACTTCATATTCACATTCAATTGAAGCTAACAAAACTTCATATTCACATTTTCACTTTACTTCGATAATTAGTATATACTCGGTCAAAAACCCTGACATTCAAACTTCATATTCACATTCAATTCCCACTTCCCTCAAAACTCAAATCTCAAAATCACATCCACAAAAACGGTACCCAATAAATGATTCCAATCGGAATTAACTCAGTCCAACTCGGATAATTCAATTAGTTCTTCAAATACACCCAACATAAAAGCAAACTAGGGTTCACTGTTAGCTACGAGAAGTTTAATAACAAGAAAATATATGAAAAAAGCAGTTAGAATAAACCCTAATTACAACCAAAACAAATGCATGAAACTCGTGGATACCTTCGGAGACAGCGTTCATTTGGTTGAGAGCATCGAGAGCTGACTCAAATGGACTAAAAGCCACAAGTTTTACCACTTTCCTAATCGATTGAGATCGATTCTTCGAGTTCAATCGCTTACGTGTTATTCATCCCAATTTCATCAAGTCCATGGCCATGAAACAGAGAATACCCTGAGTCTCTCCCAAATTGTTATTTAAGTGAATGTTAAATACAATACCAAAAAATAAAGTTACAAAGACTTTTTTGGATTAATATTATATACTTAAAATAAAATTTAAAGTCTTTTGGATTATTTAATTTAATTTTTATTTAAGTTTAACTTTATTTAATTATGATCATAAAAATAAACTTTTATAGAGAAATTTTAAAGTTTAACATAGTGTAAAGTTATTTATTTTATAGTTTATTAAAATAAATAGTTGATATTGTAAGTTACTTAAAAAGTGTTATTAAAATTAAATTTACTATTATAAAAAATTTAAGGTATTTATATTCACCACAATTAATTCAAAAAAAATTTATTTATAATAAGATAGCGACCAATTTTATCCCTCACAAAAAACTTCTGAATAATGATATATAGTGAGTAATAATTCCTTCACTAAATAGATTTTTTCCTCACAAATTTTCATCATAAATTGGCTCCAAAAATCTTTCTATTGCCTCAATTTTGTGAGGAAAAAAATATAAGTTGTGAAGGATGTTTCTTTCACTAATAACTATATTGTCACTATACATTTTTTCTTCACTGTTCCTTCGCTAAACAACTCCTCATGTGAAGGAATAAATTCCTTCACAAAATTTCCTTCGCTATAGGCCATTTTTGGTGTAGTGAATTAAATATGTTATGTGAAGTAAGAAAATTAGAAAATAGGATTTTATGGCTTGAGAATCCTATATAAGGTATATGCAGATTTTTGATGAGAGTTTTGGTTATTGGTGATGAAATCTTATGAGTTTGGCATTTTAGGATGATTAAATGCATTAATTAGTAAAGTATAAACAATTAAAATAAATTATTTATAAGTTTAAGAAATGATTAAAATATTGTGGTAATATTAATAATATTAGATTATGAGATTATTAAGTGATTTATAATATTTGGATTAAGGTGTTATAAATATTGATATGGATTTTATTGTGAACCTTTATCTTTTTGTGTCGGAGTTACTATTCACGTATACTACACTATTCACGTATACGACACTATTCATGTATATAGAACTATTTGTGTATATGACATTATTTATGTATACGGTACTATGTACAAATACGGAGTACTATTCATGAGTTACTATTCACGAGTTACTATTCACAGGGTACTATTTACCCAAAAAATATATTTCTTTTCTGTCCAAATTATTTTTGGTACGTGAATATTATTCTTGAATTTTACTCCACAAAGCAGTATCATGTTGATAATTTGGATATTTTTAAACTATGGATAAATTTAAAGTTTTTAATATGTATCCTTGATTTCGTTTGATTAATGCCTATATAATTGTCATCATCCTCATGCTTATATTGTGATGAAAGTCATCTGTGGCTTACGTGCATAGATGGACTGTTGATTATTGGTTTTACAGTTGTATATCTTTGGCTTACGTGCAAAGATGGACAGGTGTATGACATGATCATAACCACTGGTGAAAATAACGAATATCCTTGGCCCGTAGTGTATAAATAATTCGATGATGTGATTGGCAGGATAATGACCATTAGTTCACAGTTGAATGTCTTTGGCCGTAGTGCAGTAACAAACAATTAATTGGTATGATCATGACCATTGGTTTTATAATTGAATATCTTTGGCCCGTAGTGCAAAGATAAACAACTGATTGGTATGATCATTGTTATTACATTTGAATATCTTTAGCCTTTGGGGTAAGGATATTGAATAAACGTTATATTAAGCCTTTGTGGCAAGGAGAAACTGTTGAGTTATATGATTATAAATATGAATTGTGGATTTGACTATAATCTTTGGTGGTTTAGGTGAAGACAGGTGATAATAGTTCTTTTTATCTTGGGTATAGCAAAGAACTGTTGTTGAGTATTACAGGAATAAAATATTAACGATGGACTTTTAATCTAGAAGAGATAGTAGACATTATATTCTACTTGACTCTTCTAATGGATTGCTTATTCCATTGCGATTTGTTGATCTAAAACTTGTTGTCTATTATATTCCATCGGTTGTTATCTCTAGTTGAAGGCTAAGGATAATTTATTCGCATTATCTTAGTTATAATAATTCTTCTTCGCCTAGTTGATCATGGCCCCCAAATCAAATCGTATCTTCCAACCCGGCGGATGGTGCTACACTGCGGTACTCATAATCTGTACATTCATTCTATTGAAACGACATCAAAATGTGTGTATCAACGACATTCTTATTACATTAATAATATTACATCTCGTTCCCAGGTTCTAAAACCATTACATTCTTTGTTCATCATTCTATAATATATACAACTTACTAGTTTATTACAAGGTAAACTAATCGTTCAGCTTCGTCTTGCCTATATCCTTGTCAGATCCCTCAGTTCGTTCGGTCCTAGTTGCATTCATATTGTTCAAGAAAGAGTGAGCATAACAAGCTCAGTAAGTACAACAATTTCTTTTAAACAACATACTTGAAACATAGGAATCGTATATCTTCAATAACTGGATAATAGTTATGAAGTACTATCAATAATTCAAAATAGCATTTCTTTTCCTTCAAAACATTTTACAATAACAATATTCAGTAAAACATCAATTCTGGCTCAAGACCATGAGCATTTCATAATTTCTTTGAAAAGGAAAACCCGACGCTATGTCCGTAAGTCTGGCATATCTTACGAGCACTTCTGGGTGATCAGCCTATAGTACTCTATGTTGATCAACACTACATCCTGTTAAACGTATGTACGTTTATGTTTTGGCAACCTCGCGTGCCCATCGAATAATCGATGAAAAATACATTTGTTTATTCATACTCAGGCTTACCTTGAATCCGTACCAAACAATTGGCGTAGGATAGCGTTAGCAATTCTATATTTGAAAGACTTGTAAATAAATCAATCAACTCTTCAAGATTAGTCTAGTCGAGGTAAAACTGGCATCGACCCTTTAGTAAAGCAGTTCATGCATCTCATAGCATGAATCACAGAAAACTTGGCTAACACGAAGGTTAGACAAGCGTTTAAGAAAAACTTGCCTTCATCGTCTACTATAGTAAAATACTCTCCCTTTGAATCTTTACAGTCTCTACAACACATAACCATATAACATACCACATTAGGTCATGAATGAACATACATGGTTCCTAATAAATCTTACCCTTCTTCTCAATCTAATCATACATTAGATTTGTTACTATTGGTTCCGGCTTGCCATTATCTTTACATCATTCCTACCAACTTCTTTCTCTTCTATGTCTTTCGTGGATTTACTTCATTAATAGAACTCGTTTCGAGTTAATCATCCTTCCTAACGGCTTACTAACATTCTTACGTTATTCGAAACTCAATCATCATTTGATAAGTACACTTTATTGCATTCCGTTTACGATTACGTATTACTTAACAACTTTTTAATGTAACTCTTAACGTTATAGTCATTATCATTATTGAATACAGTTCACGTTCATTATACTTTCCATTCGTCGTTTAACTACTTATTTAAACAACATTAAATTCCTAAAGCCATCACTATAACAGTGATTTAGGAAAGGTCTTATCATGTTCATTAAGTAATTACATAACCCATACTGTTATTGCAAACCATTGGATTCATAATCAACTTGGTCAACAAATTTCTACAGTCTCTCATTACATTCATCTTCAATTGATTATTAACCTTTAATCATCATATATTAAGTGTCTAACAATGCTTTAACAATGTTATATTTACACCTTAGTTCATTACTAATGAGTTATCTTTCATTCTATACTTGTAAACATTCTTATGCATCAAAACTCGGATTCAGCGCGCGGTGCCACACATAACTCTCCTTCTCGTATCACAAGCGCGAGTTTGCGATGAAACAAGCCCGGACTTCGGTCTTTGCTGGCGCCACTCATTGGCCTTGGGTTGGCACCGCGGTGTCAACTCTGTGCCTCAGCTAGTTTGCAAAATTTGAAAATTTTATGAAACTCTAGGACTCATAACTTCTTCGTTATAAGTCCGAATTGGCTCGTTCAAAAGCCTACGGTTGATAAATTACATACTCTACACGTTCATGTAAGAATTTTATCTATTTGACTTCGTTTGCTAAAAATTCACCTATTAGTTCATTTTTAACGAAAATGATAAACGTTCGTGAACGTTCAACGCTCGTTTCTTCGTTCTAAGTTTGAATCCGGTCATTTTCGTATGACTTGTCTCCATTGAAAACCAATGTTTCCAAGCTTAATATCAAAATTTGACTTCCATTCCAAGAATTTCACAAATTCGACGATTATCGTCCAAACTCGTAAATTTCGCCTTAACTTCATTTCTTATGATTTGTTCATCTTTTCAAATGGATTCAATCTATCATATTAATATCTTTGACATACATACTTCATTAACTTATAAACATGATAAGTTATCACTTGTTCTTTGTGAGTTTGTAACTTATAAAGGTATAACTACTTATGATTTTACTTCACGTTACTTAACATGGTCTAAATCTTTTAATCATCATTCTCACATCTTCTAGTCATATAAATTTCATTATTGTGACATATTACAAGTTCCTACAAGTTCTTTCTTGATTCATAACTTATTTATGAACAAAGTACTTATTCACGGCTTATTAATACTTAAGTCATTTGATTAATCATTCTTACTTCTTCTTAGCATACATGTTCTACCAATACCCACTTCTCTATCAAATGAAGAGAAAAAGATTCATGGTTTAAGTTCTTACCCTTGATAATTCCTTGGTTAAGCTTTAATCTCCTTCTTGCTTCTTGAAAATCTCACAATGGAAGATTGACTTATAAGTGCTTATTCTCTCTAACAAGTAAGTTACTTATCTTGAGAGGAGTTGGGAGAAATTGAACAACCAACAAATGAAAAATCAAGCCTTCTATTTATAGGCAACTTAAAGTGAGGGCTTATTAGTCTTTTAGGCCATCCCACCTCCTTATTAACCTGCTTACTATTCCTGTAACGCCCCCAAATCCGGGTATCTTCCAACCCGAAAGATGGTGCTATACTATACAAACTTTCATACATTCATTCCATTGAAAAGTCTCAAAGAACGAACATAACATCTATATATTAAAAGTAATATTTACATTTCATAGGTTCTATACCCATTACAAAGGTTCTTTGTCATAATATTCATTACATTACAACAATAGACCTATACTATTACAAGACAGCTTAATAATCTGCCTTAGCTTTTCCTTTATCCTTTTTCGATCCTTCGGGACGTTCAGTTTTAGCTGCATTCATATGGTTCAAGCAAGAGTGAGCATAACTAGCTCAGCAAGTATAACAATTTCAATAACAACATGCTTGATACATATGAACCGTATATCTTCGATAACTGAATAATAGTTATGAAGTACTATTGATAACTCAAAATAGCACTTCATCTTTCTTTCAAAATGTTTCACAATGAATAATATTCACTCCCATTGAAGACCTCGGTATTCATTCTTTCTTTTTGAAAGGACAACCGGAACTAAGTCCGTAAAGTTCTTAGTTACTTACGAGCACTTCTAGGTGATCAGCCTATTGTACTCTATGTTGATCAACACTACATCAATTAAACGTATGTACGTTTAATCATTTGTTAACCTCACGTGCCTGTCTTTTTACCGACAAAACATTTGTTTAACATTTCAGTCTTCTTTTGAAAACCATATCAAGTAGTTGACAAAAGATAATCACATTTGATAACAGATGAATAGATTATCAACAATCCACTCAATATGTCAAGTCTAGCCAAAAGAACTGGCTTTAATTTCATTGTACTTCAATTCATGCGTAAGGATACATGAAATTCAAAAACTTATTCAGATTGAATTGAGACAAGAGTTAGAATACTTGCCTTCAGCGTCTTCTACAGTATAATTACTTTACGATTGAATCTTTCAAGTCTCTACAACACATGATCACATAATGCCTCACATTAGGTCACATAATCCAGTGTGTATATGACTATATCTTACCCTTCATCTCAATCTAATCATGTATTAGATTTGTTTACTATCAATTCCCATTTATTATTCTACTTGCATTCATAGTTAGATAAGTTATTATCAACCTTTACACATTACTCTTTAAGGTTTAACAATGTATTACCAATGTTACTTCCATACAAGTTTATTTTGAATTCATTCCTTTCTGTTCTTCATACTCTTAATAATTCTTTACTATCACTTGTCTAGGGTTGTGCCACATTTGGCCTGACTCTCTCTATGTCGTCTTTGCGGTCGAGTTGTGATGAAGAGGTCCTGACTTGGCGACTGCGGCATGAAGTCCTTACTCGATGGGCATGACTGCCTTTTTCTCTCGATGTCATGGTCCTAAATATAAGCGTCTGTGCACTATGAGCCAACAGAACTAAGGTTCAATTAGCGATGCGATTTTCTAGTGTGTTCCGAGACCTTTGCTCGGCTACCGCGACATGACCAATTTGGTCTCAGGCACCGAAAAAAATTGATCTTTGACATTTTAAACTTCTGACGATAACTCCTTCGTTATAAGTCCGAATTGGCCCGTTCAAAAGCCTACGGTTCACAAATTACGTAATCTACGCGTTCATGTAAGAATTTCATCTATTTGACTTCGTTAGCTAAAAATTCACCTATTGGTTCATTTTTAACGAAAACGATAAACATTCGTGAACGTTCAACGCTCGTTTCTTCGTTCTAAGTCGGAACCCAGTCATTTTCGAGTCCGCAACTCTTAAATGACGAATATGACTTGTCTCCAATGGAAAATAACATTTCCGATTTCAAACTCAAAATTTAACTTCTAATCCGGGAATTTCACGAATTCGTCGATTATCGTCTAATCGTGCGATCTTATGACTTGTTCAACATTACAAATGAATTCCATTCGTCATATGAACATATTAACCTACTTATTCCAACAACTTATACTCATGGTTGGATTTTGACTTATTTCTTCATAAGATTATAACTTGATAAATCATAAACTACTTATGATCTCATCATTCATGACTTATGATAATTAAAGTTTCTTAATCATCATACATATATATTCTCAACATATTACTTTACTTATGTATACTTGATACATATGATCATACAAGTTCTTTTACTTCCATATTACTTATATTACTAAACTCATTACAAGTTCATAATACTTTCACATAAGTTTATAACTTATGCTAGCTTAAATGACTTATTACCAACTTATATGGCTTAAGTTCATTACTTACACATACTTCTTTCTTTTTATCATTCATGTTCCTTAATCCAAGCTTTTCTTATCAACCTATCATGATAGAGATAGAAGATAATTGGAGAAGGGATCTTACTTTAGAAGTTTTTGGTAAGTAGCTTCTTTCTTCTTCTTTCTTAAGTAAGTGACTTATTGCAACTTAATCACCCTAACAATTAAGAACTTTGAGAGAGTGTTTGGATTATTTGAACAAGTGCCAAATAGCTTGCCAACCTTCTCTATTTATAGGATTTCCAAGGTTAGAGTAGTTTAGTCTTTAAACAAATCCCACCTCATTTCTATTCATTACTTGCAAGGCACAACTCTTATCTTTTGCTTGTCCATCATTTATTTTACTTGGTCATTACTCATTTACCATATTCATATGGTTTATCCCATGGGTCACAATAATCCAATGGACTTTAATTTAGCTTAGATTAACATTTCCTTTGGGCTTGCATTAATTAACTTATTCATTAACTAACATTGGGCCTTAACATTTAATTCACTTGGGCTTGTAGCAATCCCAACCAATCTTTACAAGTCCATTAATACATATACATATAGTTTATGCATCATTCTCGTATTCTAATTCATATAGAATTTATATAAAATAATTCATCCTTCATACAAACTCGTATAATACTCTGTATTACACTTGTTTTCATTCCTTTGCATAATACCAAAGTATTGTACAATTATTACTTTACTCATTCAACTTCGCTGTTCTTAACGTTTATAACTTAAGTCCGCAAGCAAAATATTACATTTTTCATAACTAGATTATTATTACATAATCCATCTTGCCTTAATATTCTATCATTACGTATTTCTCAGAAATTCAAAAATAACTCCCGAGCAAATACCGATGAATAGTATTTTTTGGAAAATTTCTCGGAAAACTTTATTTTCGTCTTAGAAATTCAAACACTTTAATTCCTTCACGTAGCTCAAATACTACGACATTCCAATATCAATAGGTTATAAAATGACAACCATCTTGATATTACAGTAAAATATGATTTTATTATTATTTAATTTAATAAAATCATTTTATAATAAAAAATTAAATTTCTCGGTGTTACATTCTTCCCTTTATAAAGATTCTCATCCCTGAATCTTGTCTTTACTTCTCAAATAGATGAGGAAAATTTTTCTTCATCTTTTCTTCTAATTCTACGTTGCTTCTTCAAAGATCATGGTTCTTCCATAATACCTTTACTGATGGTATTACTTTGTTCCTCAGAACTTGCTCTTTTCTATCAATGATTTGAATCGGCGATTCTTCATATGATAAATCCTTCTCGATATGAATCGGCTCATACTCGATTACGTGCTTATAGTTTGGCTTATATGGACGTAATACAGATACGTGAAACACGTTATGTATTCTTTCTAGGTCTGGAGGTAATGCTATCATATACGCTACCTCTCCTACCCGTTTTAATACTTCAAAAGGTCCTATAAACCTTGGACTTAACTTCCCTTTCTTTCCAAAACATATCTTTTCTTTCCAGGGAGATACCCTTAGAAACACATACGAACCTACTTCAAATTCTCGGTTTAATCTATGTGAGTCCGCATACTTCTTTTGTCTGTCCTAAGCTGAAACAAGACGCATCCGAATTAACTTAACCACATCCGCTGTCTGCTGCACCAATTCTTGTCCTAGCATCCGGCGTTCTCTCACCTCATCCCAACACAATGGTGTTCTGCACCTTCTTCCGTACAGAGCTTCATAAGGCGGCATACCTATGCTTGCATGATAACTGTTGTTATACGCAAACTCTACCAGTGGTAGGTGATCATCCCAACTACCCTTGAAATCCATTATGTAAGACCTCAACATGTCTTCTAACGTCTGAATTGTTCTCTCGCTCTGCCCATCAGTTTGTGGATGATAAGCTGTTCTTAACTTCAACTGTGTTCCCAGCTGTTCTTACAAACTCCTCCAAAATTTTGATGTGAATCGTGGATCACGATCTGACACAATCGATACTGGTACTCCATGTCTGGAAATAATTTCCTTAACATAAAGTTTAGCTAACTTGTCTAAGTTATACTTGACCTGAATTGGCAAAAAGTGAGCCGACTTCGTCAATCGGTCCACTATTACCCAAATCGCATCGTACCCTTTTGTTGTTATCAGAAGTCCTACCATGAAGTCCATCGTGATATGCTCCCACTTCCATTATAGAATCTCCAATGACTGTAACAAGCCACTGGGTCGTTGATGTTCGGCCTTAACCTTTTGATAAGTCAAGCACCTACTCACATACTCTGCTATTTCTCTCTTCATGTTTGGCCACCAAAAACAATGTCGAAGGTCTTGATACATCTTAGTGCTACATGGATGTATCGAGTACCGTGAACTATGAGCTTCTTGTAACACTTGCTCTTTTAATTCCGTCTCACTCGGAACCCAAATTCTTTCTTCAAATCTTAATAATCCTTCATTATCAAGACTATACTTAGTATCTTCTTTATCGGTTAGCCGCTCCCTCATTTGGTTACACTCATCAGATTTGAGTTGTACCTCCTTTACTCTTTCTACCATGGTAGATTGCATCTCCATCATAAAGAGTATCTATCCTGATTCACTCGGCATCTTCAACTCTATCTCCATTCTAGCCATCTCTGTTATTAACTCATGCTGAGCCGTTAACATAGACAACCTTTCCCGACCCTTCCTACTTAAGGCGTCGGCAACTACATTGGCTTTCCTAGGATGATACAGGATTTCACAATCGTAATCCTTTATCAACTCCAGCCATCTTCTCTGTCTCATATTCAACTCCTTCTAAGTGAAGATATACTTTAGACTCTTATGGTCCGTGTATATCTCACATTTCTCCCCATAAAGATAGTGTCTCCATATCTTTAGGGCAAATACTATCGCGGCCAGTTCCAGATCATGAGTAGGATAAACTTTCTCATAATCTTTCAACTGCCGTGATGCATACGCAATGACTTTGTCATGCTGCATGAGCACACAACCAAGTCCTCTATGCGAAGCATCACTATACACCACAAAATTTCTTGTGTCATCGGGTAATGACAATACAGGCACTTCGCTTAATCTTTTCTTCAGTTCTTGAAAACTGTCTTCACATTTATCCGTCCATACGTATTTCACCGTCTTCCTTGTTAAATTAGTTAACGGGGTAGCTATCTTTGAAAAATCCTGGATAAATCTTTGATAGTATCCCGCTAACCCTAGGAAACTCTGCATCTCGATTCGGCATTTTCTTGTTGTTCCCGCCCATCACCGCTTCCACCTTCGCCGGATCCATCGAAATCCTTCTTGATCAATGACATGACCTAAAATCAGACTTTCTCCACCCAAAATTCACACTTAGTGAATTTCAGCATATAATCTCTCCTTTCTTAGTGTCTCCAACACTAATCTTAAATGTTCAACAGATCTTCCGGCGTCTTAGAATAGACTAGAATATCATCGATAAACACAACGACGAACTTGTCCAAATATGGTTTGAACACTCTGTTCATCATATCCATAAATGTAGCTGGTGCATTTGTCAACCCAAATGACATCACCAAAAACTCATAATGACCATAACGAGTTCTGAATGTCGTCTTTGGTACATCCTCCTTCCTAACCTTCAATTGGTTATACCCCGTCCGCAAATCTATTTTAGAAAAATACTTTGCCCCCTTCAACTAATTAAAAAGATCATCGATCCTGGGCAATGGATATTTATTCTTTATCGTTAACTTGTTCAACTCTCGATAGTCGATACAAAGCCTTAACAATCCATCTTTCTTCTTGACAAACTGTAATAACCCGAGATTTTCTATATAAAATAAATAAGAAATTTTGCGTATAATTTTTTTTTTTAATGACGAGACTAAGTGTCAAGTAAAGTGAATGATAAATCTGAATACATTTATTACTTGAAAAATTAGAAATAATTTTGGAATTATTAATTACCACAAATTATATGGTAATAAATTTCAGAAGTTTAAATGTTTTTTATTAATTATTTTCCATGAAAACATGATTGGAAATAATATATGAAGTGATAATTAGATTTATATAATAAATATTTTATTATATGAATTATTCGAGAATATTTAAGTTAATTATTTTAACTTAATTATTGATGTTGTGTACTGAAGAATAAGTCGGACATGAAATCCAAATCCTGGATTGGGATTGTGATCAAGAGATGAGAATAATAATATTATATTATTTATATAATGATTTTACTGATTACCATAATTATGTCTCGGTGGGTATATGTGAATGACAGATAATATTGAGTAATGACGGTCAATTAGGTCATAGCATATTACCGTCTTTGTGAAACCCTAATTATTAAACTCGCTTATGGGATATCTACGAGTAGTATTTGTGTATATGAAGTTATTTGTGAATAAGAATATCGGTAATTAGAAGAAACCCTAATTATCATTGTATGTCGATAATTAGGACAAACCCTAATTATTATAACCCTAATCGGGTTGAAATTAGAAACCGTAACGATCGTATGTTAGTAACATACACGATAATTAAAGAACCACTAATGGTCAATTAGAAACCCTAATTGATGACGTTGAGAAACCCTAATTTTAATTAACGGGGTTTAATTTTGATGTTATTGTATAAGTGTTTTAATTTACCAAAGGATAAAAGTTAATTGGTAAAATTATAAGAATTAAATCTAGTGATTAAATATTACATTTAATTGCCTTGTACAAGATTGCCTATACACTCTTAAACAAAGCCCAACCATCACCCATAACAAATCAGAAGCAAGAATCAAGAATTTTTGGCAAAAGGGTATAAGAACACTAAACCTAGAAATCCTTTGATTCGATGTTATTTGATACAATTGATTGTTTAAAGTTGTGTAATAGAATGTTAATTGATGATATGGGTTGATAAATCAAAGACCCATAACATCAAAGTGCACGAATTTGAAGATTTAAGCAAGTTGGAAAAAATCGAATTACATTATTTTTTCACCAAATGTCGAGGCCATAACTCTTTGCTCGATCATGAGTTTTGTTCTTCAAAAGTTGTTATGTGTAGCCTTTGATATGTGGTCTTTAATCGCAAAAAGAATCAAGTCCATATCATGTATAGATCGGAAATTATAGATGGTCAAACATGGTTGATCGATCATGATAAACTATTTTTAAGCGATCAGTAATGGGGGCATTCTCGTCCACTTTTTGTGCTTTAAAAGGTCTGGACTTTTGATATGTTGTATTGCACTGAGTTAGGAAGCCATAGGCTTTGGAATGACCTCATTCCGACCTCAGATGAGGGAATTACGGTGATTGGAATGAAATGTGTCAAAACTGAAAGTCAGCAGCGGGATGTGATATTTGGGACACTGTTTCGATCATTTAATGTTTTCAAAACCTTCTGGGCTTTTGGTATGTTATAGTACACCGAATAAGCTTTCCATAGACTCCGAAACGGACTAAATCCGATATCGGAGGAGAGAGTTATGACATTTCAAAGTAGTAGTGTCAAAACTTCCCAACAAGTGCGGTGCAGTCCATTTGAACGGAATTTCGGGGCTGATGTGTTCGGAATTTTGAAATGGTCAAAGAATAAAAGTTGTAGCCCCAGAAGTTAGCTTCGCGTGGGCTCAAGAATCGCTCAAAAATGTTTTAAAATGAAAGAGTTATGACTGTTTTAACGGAAGAGGGTAAAGCTGAAACGAGATTAAAAACTGTTATGAACGTCCACTTTTGATGCACTGTTTGGGCTACCTAATGAACCCGAATTGGGTAATTCGTATTTTTTAAAAATAGTCTTACATACCATGTATAACATATCCAAAAATCAGATTAATCGGAGTTATGAGCAATGCGTTAGAAAATCGCAAAGTGAGCTATTGAAAAATTAGTATAAACCAAGTCCCACATCGACTAAGTTGAGAACTTCACCATTTTCTAAACCTATAAATAGAAGGGCTTGGCCTTTGTTTCATTCACCAACAATAAGGCCTCCAATTTTTTTGAGAAAGGCTTTGTTGTGGGAGAACTTTTTATAAAGATCTCCTTAGTTAAATTTTAGGCGTGGAAGTGCGTATTCTATTACCATGGAATTAAGATTTCCTGTATGTTTCTTATTTAATTTTTGTAATGTTATTATTTTTAATTGTTAGTTAAAGTTTGAATTTTTGAAGTTTAGTTAGTGTTGTTAATAAACTAGTTAGTTTACTATGTTTTATTTTGGCTTAGAATTGGTTATGTAAATGAGTTATTTGTGATGACTTTTAATATTTTGTGATGAATTTCATTAATTAATTATTATTAATGATATTAAAGTTATTTAATGATTATATTAAATAATTTAGTTTAAAAATGATTTTAATATTATAAAAATCATTTTAAATGAAAATAAGGTATTTAAAAATATTTTAAGTTATAAAATATAACTTTTAATATTTAAATGATAATTTCATTAATAATTAAATATTAATGATATTAAGATAATATTAATGATATTTAGTTTATTTAATAATTATTATTAAATAAATAGTTTAAAATGGTTTTACTTATTTAAAAACCATTTAAAGAGGATATTAAGGATTTAAAAATATTTTAAGTTATAATTAATGACTTTTAATATTTGGATAAATAGTACATTAATATTTAAATATTAATGGTAATTATTTAAAATGATTTTTATTGTTTTAAAAATCATTTAAGGGTAATATAAATGTTTTAAAAATAGTTTGAGTTATTATAAATAACTTTTATATTTTTAGCAATGGTTTCATTAATAGTTTAGTATTAATTAAACTATTAATGATAATGGAATTGTTTAATGTTTAAATTATTTAATTATGATCTCGATAATTGAAAGTTATAATTACCAAACTAATTGACTTGAGAATGCATTATGAAGTTCTAAATTTGAAGAAGAACACCTATAGTAATGATTATATCACTATAGGCCCTTTAGTGACAGATTTGAATTATTTTAAATTTTTCAATTTAAAATTTCGAAAATGATTAAAAATTAAGATGTCCGAAATATTCTACAGAGATGTTGAGGTATAAAATAAGAGTCTTAGACTCAAATTTACCCGATAAAGTTGTCGATACGTCGACAAATGTCGAACCCTATAATAGAAAGAAAAGGCTCTCAGAAGAGCATGGATGAGATATTTGAAAATGTGTAAAAATATTTCAAGTATAGAATAGGAACTAAAAGTATGATCACATGTGATTATGTGATTAGACTATGTACGAATCGTAATAGATGATTATGTGTTAAGATATATTGTTCTAATCGAACGAATGATCCGATTATTGATAGGTTGTGATAAAGAGATAAAACCTAAGTTGAGATTTGTAATCGTTGAATCAGTGCAAGTATCCTACCTTTGCATTTCCTTTATGCAATGGACATGAGTAAGAAGTTTGAATTATTCTATTCTGTCATGCATTATATACGCTTTGATTATCAACATGTTAGCTCGGATATATATTCATTAAGTTGATTTCTAAATGGTTATACAAGTGTCCCCACTTGGATAACCATGGCATTTATTCACATGTTGATATACCTCATCAATTACTCCGTATACATATATGTTGAATTACATATTATTGTTGAGCAAGATTAAAACCTCTTGGGTTTGGAACCGTGCATGTATGAACATCCCTATATGGGAAGATTTTTTACTAAGGCGGATAGAGTGAACGATGAATTTCGTTCAAGTTATGTAGTATTGATCAATCTGAGGTACAACGGGTGATCACCCTCCGTGTCTGTAAGCTAGAAGCGGTTCATGGATGGATTTCTGCCAAACCTTTCGAAAATGAAAAGAATGTTCATAGTATGATTCTTAAACCCTATTCATGGGTAGAGCCAGAGCCAAATTTAAATAATTTGGAAGAGATTTGTTATGTGAATTTTTATCAGTACAGATTACTTCACAACTTTCGATTCGTTGTAGAAGTGTTATGTAAAGAGAATACTTATATTCTTTCAGCTTATATATATAATTGCTATTACTTATTTGGCACTCAAATGCTCATCCTTTCTTAAATTAAATGTTTTCAATTATGTATGAGCAACTCAAGGCTCGTACCGAACAAAGGAAAAGGAAAGGCGATCGAATAAGTGTGTATCATGAGTTAATGGTTATAGTTGTATTGGTATCTATTCAAGTATTATAAGGAATGTATTTGAAGGTCACGCACTGGGAAGTAAACTTTGATGTATGTAAATTAAGTTCGAATGTATTATTATTTTAGTATTATTCAAATTTAAAGAAATGGTATCGTGGAGAACCGAAGTTCGGGTTTCAAGTACACGGATTTGGGGTCGCTACAAAGTTGGTATCAAAGTCATTGGTTATGAAGCTTAGGTAGAAATACCGAGACTAATAACCGCAATGATTAGGATAAGTATTAACTCATCTAGTGTTAGTTGGTCGATAAGATTCAAAGATGAATCTCATGAGTGTAAAGACACACCGTAATTCCCTAACTCGATTATAAAGTTAAACAAAGGTGGGGAATAGATTGAGTCTAAAAGACCGAAAGTGTAGTTATGAGAGATCATAAAATAAAACGATCAAGATATAGAACTAAATCGTAATATATACGATGAGATCAAATTTCGTGATCTCGATAAGGCTATAATGACCAAAAGTAATCAATCGATGATTGGAAAGTTTACAAACAAGATTGCGCAGTATGAATTGTACTATCAATTGGTACAGATCCGAAGAGAATTATAAATACGAATAAATTCATATGGAGAATGGGGTTAGTGTTAGATGGGGATTCAATTGAGGACTCATGTCGGCAAATGAGTTGTATGATTCTTCGTATGGGAGTCGAATTGTATTTACTTGTGTAAAACCACTTAGTTTACGCAATCGATAATCATTGAAATGTCTCGTATGCGCTATTTGTTTGTATATGTACATTAAGAGGATGACTCCATTCTCGTGTGTATAATGAGATAGATAGGTCATAGATAGAGAATATAAGATTAAGTTCGAGTTCTTAAAACTCATACCTATGAGACATTCTTGACTCATAATTATATGAAATGTTTATGAACCCCTCAAATGAATGGACGCCAAAGGTCCCACTAGGATAAGTTCTTAAACTCATATGATTGTGGCAATTTATGAACTCATAAGTGTGGTTTGATGAACTGGGTATAGTTTTGTGTGAATGGAGTGTTATAGATTACGAGGAAGATAGATTGTTAAGTAAATGATTTTTAGTGAAGGTGTTAGGTTTTCCTAAACTCCTAGCTATGCTAAACTTCAAAATTTTTGACATCAAGCTAAATACGCACTATGTGCTTTTGAAAACAAAAATGTAGACTCGTAATCATTTTTGAAAATCGGTTTAAAGTACTATTTATGCTACTTATTTCTGGCTTAGATTTAAATGATTTGAAATATCAAAATTGTTTTTAATTATCACTCATGTACCATGTAACTTTAGTGCGGAGATGATAAAAATGTGATGGAGTTGTAAATACAGAATACTTAGTGTGAATTTGACTCAAGTCGCTGCTCCACTATTGTATGATGTGTTATGATAAAGTCATACAATGACTGAGATCCTCAACGGATTGTTAATACAAAGACGGCATCATGACGTCATTCTCAAAAATGTTTTCAAAAGTTTAATTTGCCAATCTGGTTTGGCTACATCTAAATAATTCGATTGAATTGAATTATTGATATGAGTCTATGCTATTTGAATCACTAGACTAATGTTTATGAAAACTTTAAGTGTTCATTGAAGAAATTTCCCAACCAAATTATTTTGGTGCGGAATCCTATGATAAGACCGAGGTGAACGATGTTGTTTGGGTAAAATAATCCAATCTAATAGCGTAAATATTCGCTAGGCATGATTAATACGTTATGCATGACGTAGGGTACAATAGGCTAATCACCTAAAAGTACTATTAATGGTAGTTTACCTTCTTTGTGATTGTAAACATACTGTAATGTTTTCATGGTATGAATACTGTTAAAACTATGTGTTCATGGTCTATATGACCCCTCAAAGACAATTTGAAAACTTTTACTCTTGTGAGAGGTGTATTGGGTAGCATGTGATGATATGTGTGAATGTTGTAAGCACATATAGAGTTAATGAGAGTTATGAGGGAGGTTGGAGCAGGAGAGATATTGAGATAAGACAGTTGAAGGTTGAAATAGAAGCCAAAGACACCGGATATATACCTTGGCCAAAGCTTTAGTCATCACCTTCATGCGATTCGATGCAGAGTGGATGGAGCGCCTTTCTAAGCAGAGATAGGTGTTGATGAGAATTGAATAAATTTATCATCAATCAAAATAAGATATATAGAACTCTTGATTGTCGTATATATACTATATGTTAATCGTGGTAACTTATGTATGTAGATGTCCGGTGAGAAAGATATGTGAATAAGAAGGATCGATCTATACCCCCGAGCTAATATCAAGGCCAACAGCTGAAATAGAAGCTCACCAGGAACCCAAATCAGACGAGGTGGCTATAGTGGAAAACGTAGCATCAGATCCAGAAATGGTGGATTTGACAGATAGTGATTCAGACACTAAAGTTGAAGCTGCTCAAGCATCAACGGAGATACAGGATCTGGAGAACTAGGTTTCTTCATTGGAAAGGTTGTGGGAGATAGAAAAGTTGATGCGTCAGGCGTTAATGGAAACAATGGAAGAGCAGGATAAGCTCAAAATCCAAATTGACCAGATGGAGCCTCAAGCGACACATCCGTGAAGGACACACCTCTCCTCGTTGCCCCGACTATAAGAAAGGTGGATGTTTTAATTGTGGGATGGAAGGACATCGAGCGAATGAATGTCCGATAAAAAGGCTTGGTAAATAAGTAGTATGGGTTATGTATGTAATATGTGTGATAAGTAATGAACTATTTTTAACTTTTATGTTGGTTAAGATTTTAAATCCCGACTTTCGTAGTCATAAAGGGATAGCTGTTGATTAAAGCAGGATGTGCTGTGTAAATATTCGATAAATGAATATGAATCTAAGTTTGAGAAATGAAACGAGATTAATACATTAATCTTATGCAATAAGGTTTAAAATGTAAGAGTATAATTTATGGTTTTATTTAACTAGATAATGCCACCAAGACGTCAAAATCGAAACCAAAGGGTAGAAGAATTTACTAATGCTGGAGAACGACAACCAGAACTGATGCAAAATTTTGCAAACATGGTAGCTCAGGCTATGCATCAGGGAATACCAGCTGCAGGGAACCAGCAAGACAATCGCTTGGCAAAATTCAAAGACTTCAAAGCCGTAGGACCACCGTAATTGAGGATCACCGACCTATAGAAGCCTTGACTTGGGTGAACGAGATAGAGAAGGCGTTCAGAATCGCTAAATTAGATGAGGGCAAAAGACCGCTTTTGCCACTTATATGATGAAAGGGAAGCTAACTTTTGGTGGGAGGCAAATAAGACTCGAAGCAGAAAAGAAGAAATTACTTAGGATAGGTTTAAGGATTTATTTTTCGAAAACTATCTCTCTGTTAGTATGCGCCTAGAATGGAGGTGAGATTCTCGAGTTAAGCGCAGATAACATGATCATTGCGTGAATGTATGCCGCAAAATTTAATGAGTTGGCTAGGTTTGCTCCACATCAAGTGGATACAGGAGGCTAGGAAGGCAAGGAGATTTGAGCTGGGCTTAAAACCCTGGCTCTACAATAAGGTGTCAGTACTGCAAATCAATACTTTTGCAGCACTCATGGAGAAGGCTATCATTGCTGAACAGGGAAGTGAGGCCATGAGCCTCTACCATAAGGAGAAGAAGAACAAAAGCAAGTCAGGAGGAACAAGTAAAGATAGAAAGTAGTAGTGGGAATAGGGGTGAGAAAAGAATGAGGAATTTTTCCGAGAAAATGCAAAGGCAGAAGGTATAAAGAAGTAGGTAGTGCGGTGCAAAAGAATCATGGAAGAATCACTCTGGCGAGTGTCTCAAGGGCAAGTTTGTATGCTACAAGTACTGTCTTGCGCAAGAGGGTCATATCTCTCCCAACCGCCTAACTCAAGGATGATCGATGGATGTTTTATATGTGGATCGATCGAGCATAAGGTAAGGAACTGCCCACAGAGGGGAATGGAGGCAGGAACGTAACTACGGGGAGAAGCAATGGGGCGTTAGCAATTTCAGACTAAACTCAACCAAAGAACTCCAACGAAAAGCAACTCCGGGGTTTACAACATGACGGTCCAGATATGGTGGCACCGGAAGCAGAACTCCAGTCTTTATTTGAATAACTTATATATCTTATATTTCGCTTAATCTGGATAGACAAGTGTTATGATAAATAATTAAAGATCGGTTTGATCAAGTATGATCGAGATCTACGACAATGATTATATGTTATGTACCTTCTGCATATGAAGTTTTAAAGCGGTGATTCCGGGGACGGAATCCTATAAGGGAGGGTGAATGTAATAACCCGAGATTTTCTATATAAAATAAATAAGAAATTTTGCGTATAAATTTTTTTTTTTAATGATGAGACTAAGTGTCAAGTAAAGTGAACGATAAATGCGAATACATTTATTACTTGAAAAATTAGAAATAATTTTGGAATTATTAATTACCACAAATTATATGGTAATAAATTTCTGTAAGTCGAAATGTTTTTATTAATTATTTTCCATGAAAACATGATTGGAAATAATATATGAAGTGATAATTAGATTTATATAATAAATATTTTATTATATGAATTATTCGTAATATTTAAGTTAATTATTTTAACTTAATTATCGATCTTGTGTACTGAAGAATAAGTCGGATATGAGATCCAAATCCTGGATTGGGATTGTGATCAAGAGATGAGAATAATAATATTATATTATTTATATAATGATTTTACAAAGACCATAATTATGTAATCGGTATGTGCGTGATGTGATAATATCGAAAGAATGACGATTACCAATTAGGTCATAAGATATTACCGTCTTCAGAAACCCTAATTATTAAACTCGCTTATGGGATATCTCCGAGTAGTGATCGTGTATATATGAAGTTACCATGAATAAGAATATCTTAATTAGAAGAAACCCTAATTATCATTGTATGTCGATAATTAGACAAACCCTAATTATTATAACCCTAACTGGTTGAAATTAGAAACCGTAACGACTGTGTTAGTAACATACACAGATAATTAAAGAACCACTAATGGTCAATTAGAAACCCTAATTGATGACGTTGAGAAACCCTAATTTTAATTACCGGGTTTAATTTTGATGTTATTGTATAAGTGTTTTAATTTACCAAAGGATAAAAGTTAATTGGTAAAATTATAAGAATTAAATCTAGTGATTAAATATTACATTTAATTGCCTTGTACAAGATTGCCTATACACTCTTAAACAAAGCCCAACCATCACCCATAACAAATCAGAAGCAAGAATCAAGAATTTTTGGCAAAAAGGGTATAAGAACACTAAACCTAGAAATCCTTTGATTCGATGTTATTTGATACAATTGATTGTTTAAAGTTGTGTAATAGAATGTTAATTGATGATATGGGTTGATAAATCAAAGACCCATAACATCAAAGTGCAATTTTTGAAGATTTAAGCAAGTTGGAAAAAACCAATTCTCATTATTTTTTCACCAAATGTCGAGGCCATAACTCTTTGCTCGATCATGAGTTTTGTTCTTCAAAAGTTGTTATGTGTAGCCTTGATATGTGGTCTTTAATCTGCAAAAAGAATCAAGTCCATATCATGTATAGATCGAAATTATAGATGGTCAAACATGGTTGATCGATCATGATAAACTATTTTTGGGCAAATTGTAATGGGGGCATTCTCGTCCACTTTTGTGCTTTAAAAGGTCTGGACTTTTGATATGTTGTATTGCACTGAGTTAGGAAGCCATAGGCTTTTGGAATGACCTCATTCCACCTCCGGATGAGGGAATTACGGTGATTGGAATGAAATGTGTCAAACCGAAAAGTCGTGAGCTGGGATGTGATATTTGGGACACTGTTTCGATCATTTAATGTTTTCAAAACCTTCTGGGCTTTTGGTATGTTATAGTACACCGAATAAGTTTTCCATAGACTCAAACGGACTAAATCTGATATCGGAGGAGAGAGTTATGACATTTCAAAGTAGTAGTGTCAAAACTTCCCAACAAGTGCGGTGCAGTCCATTTGAACGGAATTTCAATGGCTGATGTGTTCGGAATTTTGAAATGGTCAAAGAATAAAAGTTGTAGCCCCAGTTAGTTAGCTTCAGGTGGGCTCAAGAATCGCCAAAAATGTTTTAAAATGAAAGAGTTATGACTGTTTTAACGGAAGAGGTAAAGCTGAAACGAGATTAAAAATCTGTTATGAACGTCCACTTTTGATGCAATCGCTTTGGGCTACCTAATGAACCCGAATTGGGTAATTCAGTATTTTTAAAAATAGTCTTACATACCATGTATAACATATCCAAAAATCAGATTAATCGAGTTATGAGCAATGCGTTAGAAAATCGCAAAGTGAGCTATTGAAAAATTAGTATAAACCAAGTCCCACATCGACTAAGTTGAGAACTTCACCATTTTCTAAACCTATAAATAGAAGGGCTTGGCCTTTGTTTCATTCACCAACAATAAGGCCTCCAATTTTTTTTGAGAAAGGTTTTGTTGTGGGAGAACTTTTTATAAAGATCTCCTTAGTTAAATTTTGGCATGGAAGTGCGTATTCAGTCTGTGGAATTCGTATTTCTGGGTATGTTTCTTATTTAATTTTTGTAATGTTATTATTTTTAATTGTTAGTTAAAGTTTGAATTTTTGAAGTTTAGTTAGTGTTGTTAATAAACTAGTTAGTTTACTATGTTTATTTTGGCTTAGAATTGGTTATGTAAATGAGTTATTTGTGATGACTTTTAATATTTTGTGATGAATTTCATTAATTAATTATTATTAATGATATTAAAGTTATTTAATGATTATATTAAATAATTTAGTTTAAAAATGATTTTAATATTATAAAAATCATTTTAAATGAAAATAAGGTATTTAAAAATATTTTAAGTTATAAAATATAACTTTTAATATTTAAATGATAATTTCATTAATAATTAAATATTAATGATATTAAGATAATATTAATGATATTTAGTTTATTTAATAATTATTATTAAATAAATAGTTTAAAAATGGTTTTACTTATTTAAAAACCATTTAAAGAGGATATTAAGGATTTAAAAATATTTTAAGTTATAATTAATGACTTTTAATATTTGGATAAATAGTACATTAATATTTAAATATTAATGGTAATTATTTATAAATGATTTTTATTGTTTTAAAAATCATTTAAGGGTAATATAAATGTTTTAAAAATAGTTTGAGTTATTATAAATAACTTTTATATTTTCAGCAATGGTTTCATTAATAGTTTAGTATTAATTAAACTATTAATGATAATGGAATTGTTTAATGTTTAAATCATTTAATTATGATTCCGATAATTGAAAGTTATAAATGGCCAAACTAGTCGACTTGAGAACAGATTATGAAGTTCTAAATTTGAAGAAGAACACCTATAGTAATGTAGCTTATATCACTATAGGCCCTTTAGTGATGATTTGAATTATTTTAAATTTTTCAATTTACGAAATTTCGAAAATGATTAAAAATTAAGATGTCCTGATATTTACAGATGTTGAGGTATAAAATAAGAGTCTTAGACTCAGATTATTTACCCGATAAAGTTATCTGAGACGCCGACAAATGTCGAATCCTATAATAGAAAGAAAAAGGCTACTCGAAGAGCATGGATGAGATATTTGAAAATGTATAAAATATTTCAAGTATAGAATAGGAACTAAAAGTATGATCAATTGTGATTATGTGATTAGACTATGTCTTGTTTAATCGTATATAGACGAAGATTATGTGTTAAGATATATTGTTCTAATCGAACGAATGATCCGATTATTGATAGTTGTGATAAAGAGATAAAACCTAAGTTGAGATTTGTAATCGTTGAATCGTGTAAGTATCCTACCTTTGCATTTCCTTTATGCAATGGACATGAGTAAGAAGTTTCGTAATTATTCTATTCCCGCATGATTATATACGCTTTGATTATCAACATGTTAGCTCGGATATATATTCTGTTAAGTTGATTTCTAAATGGTTATACAAGTGTCCCCACTTGGATAACCATGGCATTTATTCACATGTTGATATACCTCATCAATTACCCGTATACATATATGTTGAATTACATATTATTGTTGAGCAAGATTAAAAACCTTCGGGTTTGGAACTGTGCATGTATGAACATCCCTATATGGGAAGATTTTTGCGCCAAGCGGATAGAGTGAGCGATGAATTTCGCTCAAGTTATGTAGTATTGATCAATCACAGGTACAATCTGGTCGATCACCTCCGCGCCTGTAAGCTAAGAGCGGGTTCATGGATGGATTTCTCGCCAAACCTTTTCAAAATGAAAAGAATGTTCATAGTATGATTCTTAAACCCTATTCATGGGTAGAGCCAGAGCCAAATTTAAATAATTTGGAAGAGATTTGTTATGTGGATTTTTATCAAGATGCATTACTTCACAACTTTCGATTCGTTGTAGAAGTGTTATGTAAAGAGAATACTTATATTCTTTCAGCTTATATATATAATTGCTATTAATTGCTGGGCACTCAAATACTCATCCTTGCTTAAATTAAATGTTTTCAGTTATGTATGAGCAACCTGAAGGCTCAGGCACGAACAAAGGAAAAGGAAAGCTGATCGAATAAGTGTGTATCATGAGTTAATGGTTATAGTTGTATTAGTATCTATTCAAGTATTATAAGGAATGTATTTGAAGGTCACGTACCTGGGGACGTAAACTTTGATGTATGTAAATTAAGTTCAAATGTATTATTATTTTAGTATTATTCAGCTTAAAGAAATGGTATCGTGGAGAACCGAATTCGGGTTTCAAGTACCTGGATTTGGGGTCGTCACAAAGTTAGTATCAAAGTCATTGGTTATGAAGCTTAGGTAGAAATACCTGAGACTAATAACCGCAATGATTAGGATAAGTATTAACTCATCTAGAGTTAGTTGGTCGATAAGATTTAAAGATGAATCTCTATGAGTGTAAAGACACACGAGTTCCCTAACTCGATTATAAAGTTAAACATGAGTGGGGAATAGATTGAGTCTAAAAAGATCTGAAAGTGCGCTTATGAGAGATCATAAAATAAAACGATCAAGATATAGAACTAAATCGAATATATATGGCGAGATCACCCCAGTGATCTCGATAAGGCTATAATGAATGAAGGAATTAATCTGATGATTGGAAAGTTTACAGCAAGATTGCTGTGTATGAATTGTATTATCAATTGGTACAGATCCAGAAGAGAATTATAAATACGAATAAATTCGTATGGAGAATGGGGTTAGTGTTAGATGGGGATTCAATTGAGGACTCATGTCAAGCAATTGAGTTGTATGATTCTTCGTATAGAGTTTGAATTGTACTTGGTGTAAAACCACTTAGTTTCCGCAATCGATAATCATTGAAATGTCGTATCGCGTTATTTGTTATATGCACATTAAGAGGATGACTCCATTCTCAGGTGTATAACAGGTAGATAGGTCATAGATAGAGAATATAAGATTAAGTTTGAGTTCTTAAAACTCATACCTATGAGACATTCTTGACTCATAATTATATGTTTACGAATGAATATCTTTATCCCATAGTGCAAAGATGAATATTTGATTCAAGATGTATATTTATTGATATTATAGGGATAAAATATTGATGATGGACTTTTAAATCATAGAAGATAGTAGACTTCATTCTCTACTTAACTCTTCTAATAAATTGTTATTTCCGCTGCAAATATTGATCTAAGACTTGTTGTCAATTATATTTTATCTGATTTATTGAAGGCTAACGATAATTTATTTTTCATTATCTTAGTAATAATATTCTTTACTGGGCTAGTTGAGCTCACCCTTTTCCTTTTTATTCCATTTTTCTTCTCAGGAGGTGAGAATATATCGGGAACTAGTCGGCGTGTGGAGTGATGGGTCAAGACAGTTGTTTTAGCAGTCCTCACTATTTTGTAAAATAGTGTATCAATAATTATAATGAGGACTTATTTGAGTTTAGATATTGTCTAGAAGATAATATTTATATTTAAACTCACAGCATATGTGTTGTATTTTGCACGACAATTGTAATAATGAAGTTGTAGTTGTTTTTTGTACCATGTAATTGGCGACTCAAAATAGGTTGTGTGGACCTATTTTGGGGGCGTCACACATAGTGCATTGATGGACAGTTGTTGGCATGATTATGACCATTGGTGATAACACGATTATCTTTGGTCCGTAGTGCATGGATAATTCGTGGATGTGATACTAATGAATATTCTTGGCCGGTAGTGCATGGATAATTCAGTGATGTGGATTATTTATTGCTGAGACTCAGCGATAAAATTGATGATAAACTTTTAAATCATAGAAGATAGTAGATATCATGCTCTACTTGACTCTTCTAATGGATTGTTTGTTCGCCGTAGTTAAACTTGTTGTCTATTGTATTCTATCAGTTTAGCACTATTGAAGGCTAAACATAATTTTTTCTGCATTATCTTAGTCATAATATTTCTTACTGGGCTAGTTGAGCTCACCCTTTTGCTTTCATTTTTCTCTTCATGAAATGAGAACGTAGCCGGGACTAGTTAGGGAATGGAGTGACGGTCCGAGATGTGAGACTAGAACTAGGAGGGGAGAGACGGGTAAATTCTTCGCTAGTATGACCTACCTAAACGACAAGTACTTTTCCAAAAGTATTCCTCACATGAAGGAGGTGGAGTTCATCATGCTGGAGCATAACAATAGTACTATTCATGAAGTACTATTCATGATGTACTATTCACGAAGTACTATTCACGGGGTAGTATTCACTCAGGTACTATTCACCCGGGGTACTATTCATTACAAAAATAGGTTTCTTTTCTGTCCAAATCATTTTTGATATAATATTATTCTTGAATTTTACTCCACAAAGCAGTATCATGTTGACAATTTGGACATTATTGAATTCTGCATAAATTGAATTATAAATCTTAAAAATTTATCTTTGCTCTCATTTAATTGAATACTTATATCATTGTCATCATCCTCATGCTTATATTGTGATGAAAGTCATCTTTGGCCCGTAGTGCATAGATGGACTTTTGATTGGTATGATTATGACCAAGGATTATTCGGTATAATCATGACCTATAATGTTACAAATGATGTGGTAAAAGTTCTCATTGGCCCGTAGTGCATTGATGGATAGTTGTTGGCATGATTATGACCATTGGTGATAACACGATTATCCTTGGCCCACAGTGCGTGGATAATTCATGGATGTGATACTAATGAATATCCTTGGCCCGTAGTGCATAAATAATTCAGTAATGTGGAAAATTTATTAAGATGAGTCTTAGCGACAAAATTGATGATAAACTTTTAAATCATAGAAGATAGTAGATATCATGCAGTACTTGACTCTTTTAATGGATTGTTTGTCCGTTGTAGTTAAACTTGTTGTCTATTGTATTCTATCAGTTTAGCAATGTTGAAGGCTAAAGATAATTTATTCTGCATTATCTTAGTCATAATATTTCTTACTGGTCTAGTTGAGCTCACCCTTTTGCTTTCATTGTTCTCTTCATGAAATGAGAATGTAGCTGGGACTAGTTAGGGAATGGAGTGACGGTCCGAGATGTGAGACTAGATGTAGGAGGGGAGAGACGGGTAAATTCTTTGCTAGTATGACCTACCTAAATGACAAGTACTTTCCCAAAAGTATTCTTCACATGAATGAGGTGGAGTTCATCAAGCTGAAGCAAAACAATAGTACTATTCACAATGTATTATTCATGAAGTACTATTCACTTAGGTAATCTTTACACGGGGTACTCTTCATGACAAAAATTGATTTTTTTTATGTCCAAATCATTTTTGATACAAAATTATTCTTGAATTTTACTTCACAAAGCAGTATCATATTGACAATTTAGACATTATTGAATTTTGGATAAATTGAATTATAAATCTTTAAAATATATCCTTTTTCTCAATTAATTGAATACTTATATCATTGTCATAATCCTCATACTTATATTGTATTAAAAGTCATCTTTGGCCCGTAGTGCATAGATGGACTGTTGATTGGTATGATTATGACCATGGATTATTCGGTATAATCATGACCTGTAATGTTACAAATGATGTGGTAAAAGTCCTCATTGGCCCGTTGTTGGGTAAAATCTAGTTACGCATAACACGCAAGTATACATGGTCAACAAGTAATAAAGTGATAAGTTGAGTATCGTTCCCACAGAGAATTATTTAATAAAAATCACCAAGTACTAACCTCGCTGCAAACTAACTCAATCTTATTTAAACGAATGAATTTCAAATTATATAAATTAAACTACTATTAAATTCCACTAGTTAAATTAAGATTACGGAGATTTAAGATCACAACTTCACTTATTGCTTCATTTAAGTTAACGCACTTCTCATCAATTATTCTCTATCCCGAATTGTTAATCAAGAACACTAAAGTAGTATTAACCACCTCTCGATGCACTAATACCGTATTAACGTCAATCCACAATTAAGATAGAAATTCGTTAAACACCTTAATCAACTAACCCACTATATCTCTATGTGAATTACAATTGAAGAAGGTTTAAGAACAAGTTCTCTATCCGATTACATGCGGTGTCAAGCATATCTCTACCTTAACACTCATCAAGTTTAGGCTATTAACAAAATCCTGAACACATGCTATCATGATCAGATCTAAATCTATACTTCATATCTCAAGTTCATAGAGACTATCACGGTAATTGATGGCCAATCAATTAAAAAATTATGTCCAAATCACAATAGACAATTCTCACGATAGAACATAACAATTGATAACGCAGCATATTAAAATAAAATACACAATAAGATCCATTGTAATCTCAAACAAAGAATTAGTTCATTGAATTAAAACTAAGAATCCATGATTGAATACACATTAAAAGACAAAGATAAAAGAAGATAAGAAGATAGAATCTATTGTCTGTAGATTTGATGATCTCTCCTTGCTCCTACTTTGAATCTTCAATGGTCTCCAAGTTGCTTCAATCTCCAAAACTCATTAGAACTAGGGTTTTGATCTAATTTACTCTAATCTAATCTAATGAAATTCTTCCTCTCACCTCCTCTAATCCTTGCAATTCTCCTCCTTTCATATGTCTCTTTATATGTATTTAAGTCCTCTTGGAAGTCCTTGAATCAAACAACTTGAAACAATCCTTTTCGGACTCAAATTCGAACAAAAACTACTCATTCTGCGCATAGGCAAGCCCCGGCTTGCTATTTGCCTTGTAAATAGCAAGCCCCGGCTTGCTATGCTACTGATTTCATGCCCAGGACCCCAAGCCCCGGCTTGCTCCCAAGGCATAAAAGAGCAAGCCCCGCTTGCCCCCAATCTGCCAATTATTTTTCTGCTGCAACTTCTTCTGGTAAAACGGCCATAACTTTTTATTCGGGAGGAATTACGGGGCCTTTCACCTATCAAATCGAAGCTATCGACAAGATCTACAACTTTAATTCTTTGAGTTTTGAGAAATGACGAACGGATGAAGGTCGAAATTGGACTGGAAGTGACTGCTATGCAAATGGCCACCCAAAACAATGAAGTTCAACGACGTTCGTTGGTAGAAATGTCGTAACTCTTTCATCCGAACTCCGATTGGAATGATTTAAGATGTTCCAAAAAGCTAAGGAGAAGCTATTAAATATAGTCCAAGTTCCAAGCCAAGAACATGAAACGAACATGAAAGCAAAAATGATATCCGGATTGCTTTTCTTTGTGTTTTCCTGGCTTTTTCATTCCAATAGTCGCACACACCGTTCCCAAATATATAACCTACAAAATGAACACAAAATGCATGAAAAGTAACTAAGAAACATGAGTTTAAGAAACTAATTCAAGTAATAGATACCGAAAAAGTAGGTATAAAACCTACTTATCAAATACCCCCAAACTTAAACCTTTGCTTGTCCTCAAGCAAAAACAAAACAAAAATGCAATGCAATGCAATGGAATGGAACTAATCTATATGCCTACAAATCCAAAGCAAAGATGATAGAATCAAATCTATTCACTCCTACCTTAGAACAATCAAGCAAACACGACAATACTTCATATCAAAACCAATCAACAATTTCCTAGTCAATCATCAAGTCTTAAACTGTTATTACTGGTATAGTGTGTGTGTGCTCCACAACAATGTTAACTAATATAAAATCAAATTTAACACATAACAAGTCTCTTTGAAGGCATCAAACAGTGTAAACTCAAGAAATCCAAAAACAAGCTAGATCCAACTAAAATCAAACAATTACCAATATCGAGGGTCAACATGGGATACTTATGCTTTATTTTTCATCTACGGGGGCTTTTTGCTCTTAATTCCCATTTTATTCTCTCTTTTTTTCTTTTGGTTTATATACACATAGCTATGCAATGTCTTATTCCCTTAGGCTTTTCAATGTCACCTTAACGAGCTTTTGACCAACGACTCCCAGACCATTAAGACCTTAGGGCGCTAGGTGTAGTGACAATCCCCTAGGGCTTACTTACTTAAGTAACAAAGGCCACCAAACTAGACAAGCACGCCACGATGTTTATTCATACTTTTTTTTTCTTTTTTTTTTCAATAGCTTATATATCTCACATATTCCCCCAAACTTAGGTTTTTTTTTAACTTTAGCCATCACTACTTGTTCTTGTCCTTCTTTCATTTAAACTAGCATTATCCTTTAGAGTCCCATTATGTATCAATTTAAACTCAATCAATCACAAGTTGTTTTTACTGTGCTATCCTTATTATACTAGTTTCAAACAGAAAAAAATTCAATTTATAATAAGAAATCACATCAAAGCTCTAATAATCAGTACTATACTTGTCTACTCAATCCCAATCTCATCATCACAAAAATAAACTTAAACTATCAAACAAATTAGACTCATGCAAGATGAACATAGTAACTAACTATTATTTTTGAATTTTTGATTTGATTTTTCCATAATAAACTGAATATAATGCTATTCAAACTATACTACTATGCAACTACTTATGCAGTTGTACTACATGAATACAAACATAATGAACCTAAACTAAATTAACAACATATGTAAAATAACATAACATAAACATGAAACTAATCATGCAATAATGAACTAAACTAAATTCCCCCAAACTTAGCAATTACAATGTCCTCATTGTAAGAATATAGTGGTAAGTAGAAGAGAACTTCCTTGTAATCACCTAAGCGTGAAGTGATGGTGGTGGATGATACGCTTTATCATTTTTTATCATTTTCCTATCCATTGAACCTCCAATACCTGCAATGAAGAGAGACAACATGGATTAGATTATAAGAGAGCTTAATAAGTAAATTAATTCACATCTACTAAATAAACTAGTAAAGCATATAAATATAAAAATTCCTGGGTTGCCTCCCAGTCAGCGCATGATTTATAATCTTTTAGCCTGACTTTGTTTGGTCAACGCTATCCAATTCCTCTTCGAAAGTTGAGGAACCCTCCATCCATCAGAAATAATATAGCTTTTGGTAGGTTCCCATTTACGATGGCCAATGCATCAAAGTCACCTAGCATGATCTCTTTAGATAAGAATACATTCAAGAATGTCCAACATCTAGGTGTTTTCTCCATTGTGTCTGCGAATAGATTCTGGCATTGAGGCTTGTCAACACAAAATCTCTTCTTCTATCTTCTCCACTCATCACACCACGGCTTCAAGTTGTACTCGCTTTTACGTCACAAAGAGTATTGCCGACGATTTACTCATGACTACCAATCGAACAAGGTTTTGCAAATCTAACCGGATTCTCGAACTGTGGAGGAGAAGGCACTTGAGGCATAAATAACATCGGCTCATCATCATCGTTGGTTCTCACAATTAGTTCTTTACCGACCTTGTTTTCATTATCCCCACGTGTCTCCTCTTTTTCAACATCTCGTGGCTCATCCAACTTGTAGATTTGGCTCGTGCACTTCATTAATCTCTAATCCTCATCATAACACCAATTGTTTTGAGGACAAATTTGTTCAAGGCTTTGAGTATTTGATCCACGTGTTCTGCAGATTTTGCCTTGATATCTCTTTGATTCCGAATCGACCGCTCTTGATTAATCCTCCTCTCCTCATTTGATGCTATGAACTTGGACAACAAATCATCCAACCTTGACTTTTCTTCTTTTAATGGAGGTTGGTTTATATGAAAATTCCTATGTATGTTGGATTTGGAGTAGAGTATTGGTCTTCATAATCAGTAGCTCCATGAAGAATCCGGGATACCCCAAACTTGATAATAGTTGTTTGGATAGACATAATTATCGGCGTATCACCACCATACTGCATCTCGCCCAAGATTGATGGTGCATTGATGACTTTATGGTTTCCAAAGACAATAGCCACACGTAATCGCCATCCTTCGACTCTGCTGGGTCATGCGATAACGCCCAACTTCCTCGAAAGTTCTTCAATTTGTAGCCGACATTGCGTAATCTCCGTGTCAGTCGAAGTCCGCTAATCTCCGCTTTCTTTTTCAATTTGTTGAGTCATGTTCATGTATGGCCATTGATACGTAAAGTCATCCATGGTATCCACGAAAAGAGAGAAATATAGAAGAGAATTAAAATAAAAATAAAAATGTTTAAATTAAGACTAATTTGATTGAAATTAATATTGACAAAAATTATATTAAACTAATTCCCCGGCAACGGCACCAAAAACGTGTTGGGTAAAATCTAGTTACGCACAACACGCAAGTATACGTGGTCAACAAGTAATAAAGTGATAAGTTGAGTATCGTTCCGACAAAGAATTATTTAATAAAAATCACCAAGTACTAACCCGTAACCAACTCAATCTTATTTAAACGAATGAATTTCAAATTATATAAATTAAACTACTATTAAATTCCACTAGTTAAATTAAGATTACGGAGATTTAAGATCACAACTTCACTTATTGCTTCATTTAAGTTAACACACTTCTCATCAATTATTCTCTATCCCGAATTGTTAATCAAGAACACTAAAGTAATATTAACCACCTCTCGATGCACTAATACCGTATTAACGTCAATCGACAATTAAGATAGAAATCTGGTAAACACCTTAATCAACTAACCCACTATATCTCTATGTGAATTACAATTGAAGAAGGTTTAAGAACAAGTTCTCTATCCAATTACATGCGGTGTCAAGCATATCTGAACCTTAACACTCATCAAGTTTAAGCTACTAACAAAATCATGAACACATGCTATCATGATCAGGTCTAAATCTATACTTCATCTCTCGAGTTCATATAGATTATCACGGTAATTGATGGCCAATCAATTAAACAATTAAGTCCAAATCACAATAGAAAATTCTCACGATAGAACATAACAATTGATAACGAAGCATATTAAAATAAAATACACAATAAGATCCATTGTAATCTCAAACAAAGAATTAGTTCATTGAATTAAAACTAAGAATCCACAATTGAATACACATTAAAAGACAAAGATAGAAGAAGATAAGAAGATATAATCTATTGTCTGTAGATTTGATGATCTCTCCTTGCTCCTACTTTGAATCTTCAATGGTCTCCAAGTTGCTTAGATCTCCAAAACTAATTAAAACTAGGGTTTTGATCTAATTTACTCTAATCTAATCTAATGAAATTCTTCCTCTCACCTCCTCTAATCCTTTCAATTCTCCTCCTTTTATATGTCTCTTTATATGTATTTAAGTCCTCTTGGAAGTCCTTGAATCAAACAACTCGAAACAATCCTTTTCGGACTCAAATTAGAACAAAAACTACTCATTCTGCGCATAGGCAAGCCCCGGCTTGCTATTTTCCTTGTAAATAGCAAGCCCCGACTTTCTATGCTACTGATTTGATGCCCAGGACCACAAGCCCCGGCTTGCTCCCAAGGCACAAAAGAGAAAGCCTCGGCTTGCCCCCAATCTGCCAATTATTTTTCTACTACAACGTCTTCTGGTAAAACGGCCATAACCTTTGATCCGGGAGGAATTACGGGGCCTGCCACCTATCAAATAGAAGCTATCGACGAGATCTAAAACTTTCATTCTTCGAGATTTGAGAAATAACGAATGGATGAAGGTCGAAATTGGACTAGAAATAACTGCTATGCAAATGGCCACCCAAAATAATGAAGTTCAACGACGTCCGTTGGTAGAAATGTCATAACTCTTTCATCCGAACTCCGATTGGAATGATTCAAGATGTTCTGGAAAGATAAGGAGAAGCTCTTCAATATAGTCCAAGTTCCAAGCCAAGTACATGAAATGAACATGAAAGCACAAACAATATCTGGATTACTTTTCTTTGCATTTTCCTTGCTTTTTCATACCAATAGTCGCGCACACCGCTCCCAAACATATAACCTACAAAATGAACACAAAATGCATGAAAAGTAACTAAAAAACATGAGTTTAAGAAACTAATTCAAGTAATAGATACCGGATAAGTAGGTATAAAACCTACTTATCACCCGTAGTACATTGATGGACAGTTGTTGGCATGATTATGACCATTGGTGATAACACAATTATCCTTGGCCCGTAGTGCATGGATAATGCATGGATGTGACACTAATGAATATCCTTGGCCCATAGTGCATGAATAATTCAGTGATGTGAATTATTTATTAAGCTGAGTGTCAGCGATAAAATTGATGACAAACTTTTAAATCATAGAAGATAATAGATATCATGCTCTACTTGACTTTTTTAATGGATTGTTTGTTCTGTTGTAGTTAAATTTGTTGTCTATTGCATTCTATCAGTTTAGCAATGTTGATGGCTAACTATAATTTATTCTGCATTATCTTAGTCATAATATTTCTTACTGGGCTAGTTGAGCTCACCCTTTTGCTTTTATTGTTCTCTTCAGGAAATAAGAACATAGCTGGGACTAGCCAGGGAATGTAGTGATGGTCCGAGATGGTGATTATAGTAGTCCTCACTATTATATGAAATAGTGTTATAATAAATGTAATGAGGACTCCATTTGAGTTTGGATATTGTTTATGAGACAACATTCGTGTTAAAACTCCCAGCTACGTTTTTGTCATATTGTTTAAATTAAGTTTGTCTTTGAATTGTGTACCATGTATTTGGTGACTCAAGATGGGTGATGTATATTTTGGGGGTGTCACAGTTGTTATCAAAGCTAAGGGATATGATCCTTGGCTAAGATGTAAGACTAGAACTAGGAGCGGAGAGACGGGTAAATCCTTCACTAGTATGACCTACCTAAGCTTATTTGTTATTTAATTGGTCAGTCGGAGTATACGGATAATATGTGGCATGTCAATTAACCCTTGTTTTGTGATAGTGTTTGAAAATGACATCCAAGAATGTTGAGATAAGTAATAGAGCACATGAAATCGTTGAGTCACCAATGATCAATACTCAGGATAATGTGCATCAGGAAGGTAATAATCCTTAGGTAAATAACAACACTGACCAAATGATGAACGATGGAATGTTTAGAGGCTTTCTGCAATTCATGCAACATCAGGGGAGAGAAACTCCTGTCCAAAATGCAGGTGTAAACACTGACAACTCATGGATGGTCACTGTTATGTAGTTCAAGGAGCTGGGACCACCGGAGTTTTTGGGAAAGTCATAACCACTTAAGGTAGAGACGTGGATAAAGCATATCACCAAGATATTTGATGTCTTGGGATGCTCCGAGGAGCAAAAGGTTCCCTATGCCACCATCATGTTGCGAGGAGAGGTAGATTACTGGTGGGAATCTATAAAACATACTCAGCCTGCCGCACTGAAGATGTCTTGGGAGAAGTTCCAAGAACTGTTCAACGACAAGTACTTTCCCAAAAATATTCATCACATAAAAGAGGTGGAGTTCATCAAGGTGGAGAAAAACAATATGACCGTATCGCAGTACGAGGCTAAGTTCATCGAGTTATCCCGGTTTGCATCCCATTTGGTAGATAATGAGGAGCGTATGACGTTGATGTTTCTAAGAGGTTTGAAACCCAAAATACGTTAAAACATCATTTCTCACAAACTTTGCTTATATTCAATTGTTGTGAATAGGGCTCAGTTGTTGGAGTGTGATAATGAGTCAGCCCAACCAAAAGATAGCAGTCGACAAATCGATAATACCAGTGGTAGCAGTCATCGAAGCGGTGACAACAAACGTAGAGGGAATCAACATGCCAGAAATGATAACTACTTCGGTGGTATTCATGGCCCAGACAATAGAAGTGGAAATTTCAAGAAGAGAAGGTTCAACAATGATGGAAAGACAAGAAAGACCAAAGACCCGCTTTTCAAGGAAGGAGAACGACCACCGATCGTATGCTTCAAATGTGGAGGGGAGGGACACATTAGTCCAAATTGCACGATACAGTCCAAAGCATGTTATAATTGCGGAAGAGAAGGTCACCTAGGACGATTTTGTCGTGCAGTAAAGTCAAGTCCAGTTGGGATGGAGACACCAAAGGCCGTTCCAGACAAGTCAAAGCTGGTAGTTCAAGGGAGAGCGTTTGTCGTGACCTCCTAAAGAGTTTAGAACCCGAACGAAGTTATCACGGGTAAGCTAATCATAAACTCTTGCGAAGTATATACCTTATTTGATACCAGTTCTACCCATTCTTTTATTTCTCGCACTTGCACTCAATGTTTTAATTTAACTCCAGAGAAATTAGACTTTAACTTATCTGTTGAAACTCCGTTGGGAGAAACCTTCATTATATCCACTGTTTATAAGTCTTGTTTGATTCAAATCGGCGCCCGAACGTTACCTGTCGATCTTATCTTTTTGAAAATACTTGCATTTGATGTGATTTTAGGAATTGATTGGTTAACTAATCATCATGCTAAAATTGATTATTTTTGTAAGGTTGTTAGCTTTCGTATTCCTAACCAACCTATTATGCGTATTCAAGCAACCAAACCATTAAATTCAATTACTGTCATATCAAGCCATAAAGCTATTCGTTTATTGAAAAATGGATGTCAAGCTTTCTTAGCCCATGTCACGGATTTAAACAAAAATACGTCAGATTTGAATGATATTTCTATTGTTAATAAATTTCTTGACGTATTCCCTGAAGAACTTCCTGACCTACCCCTAGAGCGTGAAATTGAATTTTGTATCGACCTTGAACCCAGTACAAAACCCATTTCCAAAGCCCCATATCGAATGGCTCCTAATGAACTTCAGGAGTTAAAAACCCAACTATAGGAATTGTTAGACATCAGTTTCATTCGTCCTAGTATGTCTCCTTGGGGTGCTTCTATTCTATTCGCAAAGAAGAAAGATGGAAGTATGCAACTTTGTATTGATTATAGGGAGTTGAATATGTCACCGTAAAAAATAAGTATCCATTGCCTCGCATTGATGACCTGTTTGACCAGTTGCAAGGAGCTAAATTCTTTTCAAAGATCGATCTTCATTCTGGATATCATCAGTTAAAGATCAAAACTGATGACATTCCAAAGACTTCTTTCAGAACTCGGTACGGGCATTACGAATTTCTAGTCATGCCTTTTGGATTGACCAATGCTCCTGCTGCCTTCATGGATATGATGAACCGTTTTCAAGGAATATTTGGATCATTTTGTGGTTGTCTTTATTGATGACATCCTCATTTACTCGTAAAGCCATGAAGATCATGAGAAACACTTGAGGATGATACTCCAAAAGCTTCGTGAAAACAAGTTATATGCCAAGTTGAATAAATGCGAGTTCTGGCTTGAGGAAGTAGCATTCCTTGGGCATATGATATCAAATCACAGAATATTTGTTGACCCGACAAAGATTAAAGCAATACAAAGATGGGAGAAACCTAAGTCAGTGACTGAAGTACATAGCTTTTTGGGCTTAGCTGGTTATTATCAGAAATTCGTAGAAGGATTTTCTCGAATCACTACTCTATTAACTCAGCTGACTCATAAAGATACAAAATTCGGTTAAAGTGAGGAATGTGAGAAGAGTTTTCAAGAACTTAAGAGGAGACTTATTTTAGCACCTATTCTGACAATACCATCTAGTTCGGAGGGATTTGTCATCTAGAACAATGCTTTAAGCAAAGGGTTAGGATGTGTTCTTATAGAACATGGGAAAGTCATAGCCTTCGCCTCACAACAACTCACAGAGTTTGAGAGAAATTATCCTACTCATAATCTAGAGTTGGCAGCAGTCATTTTTGCGCTTAAAATCTAGAGGCATTACCTGTATGGGGAGAAAGTGGAGAGCTACACAAATCATAAAAGCCTCAAATATTTCTTCACCTAAAAAGAACTCAACATGTGACAACGATGTTTGCTTGAGCTGTTGAAAGATTACAATCATACCATTCAATACCATCCTAGAAAAGCGAACATGGTAGCTAACGCGTTGAGTAGAAGATCATATGCGGGTACGAGTAAGATATTTTCAATGCAAAGGCCCATTTTGTATGACTTACAAAGGATAGAGATAGAGTTAAAGACTCTAGGGACCCACGTAATGATGGCAAATATACAAGTAGAACTGACTTTAATTGATAAAGTTAAAGCAGCTCAAGCTACAGACCTGGAGCTGATGCGTATGAAGAAGAAAGTGCAAGAAGGTGATATTCTGGAAGCAAGAATCGATGAAGAAGGAATACTTTGAGTCAACTCCAGACTTTTTGTTCCTAATGACCATGATTTAAAGTATAAGATCATGATGGAGGCACATAACAGACTGTTTGTAATCCATCCTAGGAGTACCAAAATGTATCATGATCTTTGACATACATTTTGGTGGGGCAATATGAAAAGAGAGATCGCGAAGTTTATCTCAAGGTGTCTAACTTGTCAATGAGTCAAGGAGGAGAATTAAGTGTCAAAAGGTCCATTGCAACCACTTAAAATTCTAGAATAGAAGTGGTAGCACATTACCATGGATTTCGTTACAGGTCTTCATAATATTTCTCAAGGCATAGTTGCAATTTGGGTCATTGTTGATAGATTAACCAAGTCTGTTCATTTCTTACCTATACGAGAAACTTATTTACTTGAACGTCTTACTCGTATATATATAAATAAGATTGTATGACTACATGGTATGCCCGTATCCATAGTTTCTAAGCGAGATCAGAGATTCAATTCACGATTTTGAGTTAGTTTATAAAAAAGCTATGGGCACAGATTTACGATTTAGTTCGGCATATCGTCCTCAAAAAGACGGGAAGTCGGAGAGGACTATTCAAACTGTTAAAGATTTATTAATACTCTGTGTCCTAGACTTCAAAAGATGTTAGGCCAAGTTCTTGCCATTAGTGGAATTCTCCTACAATAATAGTTATCAAGCAAGTATTGGCATGGCACCATTCGAGGCGTTGTATGGACGCAAGTGTCATTCTCCAGTATGCTGGGACGAGGTGGGTGAAGCAACATTGTTAGAACCAGAATTGGTACGCATGACTACGAAAAAGATTCAAACGATCCGGAAACGTATAAAGACCTCACAAGATCGACAAAAGAGTTACGCTGATCTTCATCGAAAGGACGTGGAATTCAATGTTGGAGATCATGTGTTGTTACGTGTTGCTCCATGGAAAGGAGTTACAAGATTTGGAAAGAGAGGAAAGCTCAATCCTCGATTCATTGGCCTATTTAAAATCGTTGATCGAGTAGGAACTGTAGATTATAGACTCGCCTTACCGCCAAATATGTCTCATGTTTATAACATTTTTCACATATCTATGTTACGTAAATATGTGGAAGACCCAAACCAAATTATTGAATTAGAACCAGACGAGATATTATTATTTTCATTATTGACGATGTTTACAAAGTTCTGTTGAGGAAAGAGGTTTGGTCACCTAATTGCGCGCTAATAGGGAGAAATTGTAAGACCCTAACTTTTATGAATAAAGAATAATTTTTCTCGAAATATATTTTTGAATATTATGGTGTGGACTTGATATAATGTTATAGTTGTGGGTGATATTTACAAATTTTGCAAAGTAAGCAAGTGGTTATAAAATATTCGATTGGTCGGGGAATATTCATTTTAACAGGGAATATTTGTACGACGACACAATCATTGGTGGACCCCACAACGGAATAAGTTCGTATTATTGATTTAATGATGAATAAGTTTGCATAATATTTTATATTATTAAATCAATAATTGAGATGACAAAGTTATTCATATCATTATTTGAAATATTGATAATGTCTATAAGTTCTGTCAAGGAGTGGTTTGGTCACCTAATTGCGCGCTAATAAGGAGAAATCCTTATCGAAAAGCCCCCTCTTTCCTGGGAATGATCTGGTTGTTAAATATTGTGAGTTATAATATTAATGATGAATAAGTTCGTATTGATTAAAGATAAAATTGATATTTCTATTGTGTTGGGATTATTAGTGTTAGTGGAAATCGACATCTATTTCGATAATAATGGATGTCTGGAGGTTATATTGACCAATCGGGTAATTAATCAGATAAATGATCAATTAATTGTTATTAATTCACATGCTTATAACTATTTGTTCGCATGTATGTAATATTGATTCACATGCATGTACTATTAGGGGAGGTGGTGCAAGATTGATAATACTTGTATGACTAAATTAAAAATAGAGGTATAGATGAAGGTACTATACTGTAATTATTTTTTTCACATGTATAGAACTATTGAGTCACATGATTGTACTATTCATTCACATGATGTACTATTAAGGGAGGTGGTGCAAGTTTGATAATACTTGCAGGACTAAATTAAAAATGAAGGAAAAGATGAAGGTATTATACTGTAATATTTCGAGCCCCAAAATGTGCAATTATCAAAACTATATTTTCCTATAAATAGAAGTTCATTCTTCCTTCATTCTCACCAATTCACTAAGACTCACAAGAGCAATTATACAGAAAGAAGCTATAGAGAGAAAGAAGAAGAGTAGTCTGCTACTTCACTACTCCAGTATCCAGTCTTCTTCTGAGGTAAAGGGTATTATTTATTTCATATTCTGAAGAGATATTATTTTTGTATTCGTATGAATATTATTTTCGTTCAATATTCATAAAGAATATTATCTTCGTTCAATATTCGTAAGAATATTATTTTCGTTCAAGGGATGTTATTTTTGTTCAATATTCGCTTGAAATAATATTTTCTTCCATACTCTGTATTATGTAAGTAATATTATTTCGTTTCAGATTTTGAATTCTATACTCATTTTGTTGAAGTTTTGGCTTCTATACTCCATGAAATTAGTAGAATATCCTTGATATTTGCGCTTCATCTAGTATCTTTTCATGGAAATATTATTCCTAGCTTTCTTGATAATTATTGATCTTTTCATGACGAAATACTATTCATGAGTTACTATTTACAGGTTACTATTCACCCGATTACTATTCACTAAAATATTATTCACTCGGGTATTTGGGGCACTTTTTATGCTGGAGTACTATTCACGAGCTACTATTCACGGGTTACTATTCACCCAAATATTATTCACTCGGGTATTTGGGATACTTTTCATGCCGGGGTACTATTCACGAGGTATTATTCCCGAAGTACTATTTATAGGGTACTATTCATGGGGTACTATTCATCCAAAAAAAAATATATTTCTTTTCTGTCCAAATAAATTTTGATACATGAATATTATTCTTTAATTTTACTCTACAAATCAGTATCATGTTGACAACTTGGATATTTTTAAACTCTGGATAAATTTAAAGTCTTTAATGTTTATCCTTGATTTCGTTTGATTAATTCTTATATCATTGTCAACATTCTCATGCTTATATTGTGATGAATATCTTTGGCTTACGTACATAGATGGACTGTTGATTGGTATGATTATGACCAGGGATCATTCAGTATAATCATGACCCGTAATGTTATAAATTATGTGGTAAAAGTCCTCACTGGCCCGTAGTGCAATTATGGATAGTTGTTGGTATGATTATGACCAGGGATTATTCGTTATAATCATGACCATTGATGATTACATGAATATCCTTTGCCCGTATTGCAAGGATGATTCAATGATGTGGTTTATTTATTAAGCTGAGTCTCAGTGATAAAGTTGATAAAAAAACTTTTTAAATCATAGAAGATAGTAGATATCATGCTCTAATTGTCTCTTCTAATGGATTGCTTATTCCGCTGCATTTGTTGATCTAAAACTTGTTGTCTATTATATTTTATCAGTTGTTATATTGTTGAAGGCTAAGGATAATTTATTCTGCATTATCTTAGTCATAATATTTCTTATTGGGCTAGTTGAGCTCACCCTTTTCTTTCATTGTTCTCTTCAGGAAATGAGAATATAGCTGGGACAAGTCGGGAAATGGAGTGATGGTCCAAGATATGTTACAACCTGAGAATTTAGACAATTTATTAAAATCTTAAATGATGGATTTAAGGTCAAATAATAGATCTAGACAGAAAATAAGTGTATGCGTTTGATATTATTGGGAAGAAATTTTGAGGATTTCTAAATTTTGTGAAGGATTTAGGTTAATTATTCAGGAATAAGTGTATATGGTTATGTATGTGTTCAGAATGTGGTTAAGGGGCAAGGGTTGACCAGATAAATTATATCAGTGTCAAACTTATTAAGAACGTTAACGTTCTGTTAGAAAACCCTTATGTCTGATAAGAAACCCTAGAAACTGGTTCTGAAACCCTAATTTCGGTTATGGGAATTCGAAACCCTAATTCAAAAATTGAAAATCCTAGTTTGGGAATGCAAATGCTATGTATAAGGTTAAACGTCATTAATTATAATTTATTAGGAAAACCCTAATGAATTACTTGAAACCCTAATTAATTATTAGAAAACCCTAATACCAAATCTGGGAACTCTAATTTCAGATTCCGGGTATTTAAAACCCTAATATGGGAACTTAACGGACAATTATAATGCTCAAGTGCTATTAATTATAATATTATTTAGGGTAAAGCTTAATTAATTAGCAAACCCTAATTTCAAAATTTTAAACCCTAATTGTTCCGTCAGAAACCCTAATATACAATTGGGGATTAAATTGCTAAATTAGCAATCTTAATTAGGAAATATTAATCCTAATTTGTTTTAGTCCTAATGTGATTAGGAAATTATACTATAATTAGGAAACTCTAATTATAATTTAAAAATGTTAATTTTTATTTTTGAAAATCCTAATTTGGAAATCCTAGAAATGTGATTTTTGTAAACCTTAGGTTTTAACCCTAAGGGTTTGATCAAATGATAATTCTAGAATAAAAATTACATGAAAAATGACATTTATACCCTTTGTGCATTATTTGTAGGTTGAGTGCAAATTTTGTCAATGGTGAGTTGTTCACCAACTACACCAACTCCATGTGACTTAAAATTAAATGATCAGCCATCTAGATTTCTATATACATTGTATCATATCATTATATATTGATTTAGAGAGAGAAAAGTACACTAATATGGCTCATTTGTTCATAAACACCCAACTAAGTCTCTCTCTCTAGACCCACGAAATTCTTAAGTTATTCAGTCCCTTGTATGATCCATAACAAGCCATGAACAGATCACAAAGATCAGATTCAAGATCAAAGCATGAATAAGGTATAAACCCTAATTTTTGTAAATCGGGTGATTTTATGTTAGTTGTTGTTTAGATTGGTGCTAGAGGGTGTCACTTAGTGATCTGGGTTGATAGATCATAGATCTATAACACTTAGATGCACTAACATAGCATTTTAAGAAGTCTGGAAAAAAGTTAAAAACATGGCCTGACAGCCGAATGTCAGGGCTCTTAGATCCTTTCTTGTTAATTGTTTATGTGTTTTAAGAGTTTGTACTTGTTGTATGTTATAAGGTCTTGGATCTGGAACTTTAATCAAGTCCAGATCATGTGTAGATCGAGAGTTATTGTAAGACCCCAACTTATTATAAATAAAATTGAATTTTCTCTATTCATTATTCTAAATTAATAAGTTGTTAATTTGATATAATACTTTGATTATGGGTGAAATGTGCAAATTTTGTAAAATAAGCAAGTGGTTATAAAATATTCATTATTGTCGGGGAATATTCGTTTGGTCGTGGAATATTCTTGTTGTCAGGGAATATTCATACAACGACACAGCCATTCGTGGGCCCCATAACGGAATAACTATCGGATGAAGAAAACGACAAAGTTTGAGTTTTTATAAATAACGGCGTAGTTGTTACCGTTAACATTATTGGGTTACCTGGTAGTTAAAATACAGTAATACGCGTGGTTGCACAGTAGCACAAGGTATTGCACAGTATTGTTGAATTATAGATTCGTACGTAAGAAGGCACTACTCAATAATTGTTACAGTAGTTACTGTTCAATATTTTATTTTATTGATTCAATAATTGATGCGTTGATAGTTTATATTATTGTTGTTTCAATAATTGTCACTGCACAGTATTTTCCATTATCAGATCAATAATTCATATTATTTGAATAATATTATTAGATAAGCATTATTGGCAATGTCTAGAAAGTTCTGTCAAGGAGAGGTTTGGTCACCTAATTACGCGCCGGTAAGGAGAAATCCTTATTGGAAAACCCCTCATTCCTGGGAACGGTCTGGTTGTCATAATTGTGATTTTGTAATATTATTTGTGAATATTTAGTTATTGATTTATATGATAAGGAAATATTTATTTGATGTGAATATAAATAATGGATTTATTTATTTTATGTGGTTATTAATGAAGGAATTAATGCTGAGGTGTTTTATCAGTATTTTGTCGGAGTGGAGGTATTAAAAATCACCCGTTTGTGGGTTTCAGATATTTTTTGTTTGGAATTTGAAAAAACTCAAAGCTAAAAAGTTGTAGAGAATTCAATTTCATGTGGAATGGACATAAAATTCGTATTTTTCTGATAAACGGGCTATTTTCTATGAATTACTGAAGTTTTAAAAACTAAAATAATTTTTATTAAATTATGGGTGGGGCCCACTTGTGTTATAAACATGTGGGTTGTTGAGATTTTTCAAGAATGGCATGCTTGGATTTTTCAAATGGTGGGTGGCGTAAAAAAATTGAAAATAAATAATAATATTTTATTATTTTAGTCTCCTATGGCGTTCTAGCATTTTCCTATAAATAGACGCTTAGGTTAGAATTGAAAATCACACCAGAAACAAGTTTTCTTTCTCTCTAGATTATCGAGCGTATTTTTGTGAGTATTTTGATACTTTGAGAGTTGTTGTTCGGCACAAGTTTCCTTCGACTTTATATCCGATATTTCGATCAGAAGTACCGTTATTTTGAGGTAAGGGATGTTATTTTCTTCTTAAATGATATTATTTTCTTCAATATCATTATGCTGAAATATTGGGTTGAACTTTTTAATCAAATTTGGAACTTTTGTGTCAGGGTTACTATTCACGTATACGGCACTATTCACGTATACAACACTATTCATTGAAAAATAAAAAATTTTCTTTTTGTCCAAGATGTCTATTATGGTTACTATCTTTGATTGTATCCATGTTTTGATCTTTATTTTTGAATTCTGCTTCTCAGTTGGTTATTATGAAGTATTATTGATCTTGGATAAACTGTTATACGAATCCCTAATATTTGTCCTTATGTCTCACTGGATTCGTTTTCTTTAAAATATTTTTCATCATCCTCATTCTTAAATGATGATGTTGCTGAATATATCTTTGGCCTGTAGTGCAAAGATGAATGATTAACTGATGAATATCTTTGGCCCGTAGTGAAAAGATGAACAGGTGTTGATGTAACGCCCCAGAAAATCGAACCTTTATAAATACTTTTAATAATGAATAAAATAATATTATTTATTATTATTATGTATTCGTAAGATGAATGTCGTTCTATAACCTAGAAACGTCAGAATGTCGTAGTATTTTAACTACGTGAATGAATTAAAGTGTTTGAATTTCTAAGACGAAAATAAAAGATTTCCAAGAAATTTTCTAAAAAACACTATTCATCGATTTCTGCTCGGGAATTATTTTTGAACTTCCGAGAAATACGTAACTTTATAATATCAATGTGAGATGGATTATGTAATAATAATCTAAGTATGGAAAACGTAATATTTCGCATGCGGACCTAATTTGGGAACGTTAGGTTTATTAAGCGTTATGGAAAGAAAGTTGTAATCGTATGATGCGTATGCATTATACGAGGTCATGAATGTAAGTATAATACGACGTATTATACTATTAAGAATGGAGAATGAAATAACATATATTACGAATAAATATACGAGCTAGCATACGAGAATTATACGTGGTGTATATATGTTAAGTTGTTAATTAAATGTAATGGACTTGTAGGATTATTAGCTTAATGATAGAAGTCCAATAGAATGTGATAATAAAGCCCACGTTTTTGATAAATCCTAAGTCCAATCTATTGTAGCATAAGCCCAATAAGAAATAAGCTAGATAATTAGCAAGCCCAATGTGAATTGGACATGATCCATGGGGCAAACCAAGAGAGAAATGAGTAGACTTGATGGGCAAACAAATTGTATGATGAACAAGTATTGTGCTAGACAAGAAAGGAATAGTAAAGAGGTGGAGGTTGAGGAGGTTAGTTGAGGACGTGGATTAAAGGAGGTGGGATGGCTTTATGTCCATAATACCCTCACTTTGAGTTGCCTATAAATATCAAGCTTCATTTCATTTTGTTGGTTGTTAATCCATCCAACAATTTCCTCTTAAGATTAAACAACTTATTTGGTTGAGAGAATAAGCCACATAAGCACTTATAAGCCACTTCAACCTTTGCTAGATTTTCCAAAGTGAAGTGAAGTAAATAGTCTTCAAGGGTAAGACTCATGTCTATTATCTTTATCTCTTCTATGATAGGATTGATAGAGAAGTGGGATTGTATGCTAAGAACATATAAGAAGTCATTGATGAATGAACTTAAGCCGAATAAGTTGAATAAGCAACTTGAACACTAATAGGTTGATAAACTTGTGAAGAACTTGTCATATGATTGTCATATGATGCTAATATCTTCAATATAGTATGAGAACACTGATTGATGGACTTAAGTTCATAGTAAGTCATAAGCATGAGAAATTATAGTTAATAAGTTAAATAAGTCATTGACTTATGAGATTAAGTCAAAACCTACTTTGTCAATAAGTTGGTGTAATAAGTAACTTGAAATGTTCATGTGTTGGTTAAAATCCATTTAGAATGATTAGTAATGAAGCTTTGCCAGAATTCACACGATTGGACGATTATCGTCGAATTCGTGAAATTCTCGGAATGGAAGTCGTATTTTTTGTTTGAGGTCGGAAACGTTGGTTTTTGATGGAGACAAGTCATATTTGGTATTATAGAGTTGCGGACTCGAAAATGACGAAATTCTGACTTAGAACGAAGAAACGAGCGTTGAACGTTCACGGACATTTATCATTTTCGTTAAAAATGAACTAATAGGTGAAATTTTAGCAAACGAAGTCAAATAGATAAAATTCTTGCATGAACGCATAGAGTATGTAATTTATGAACTGTAGGCTTTTGAACGAGCCAAATCGGAGTAAAACAAAGAAGTTATCGTCCAAGGAGTTTCACTTAATTTACAAAAAGTCGCAAATTTTCTAAAAGGCCTGAGTTGTTGGCGCTTGGCTGATTCCGTAGTTTTGGAGACAAGAATGTTTACAAGTATAGAAGGAAATATAACTCATTAGTAATGAACTAAGGTGTTAACATAACATTGTTAAGGCATTGTTAAACACTTAATGTATGATGATTAAAGGTTAATAATCAATTGAAGATGAACGTAATGTGAATGACGTAATAAAAAGCCGGAAACCATAATAACAGATCTAAGTCAGGATTTAGATTAAGATGAAGGGTAAGATATAATAATATACCTACTTAATTATATAAGACCTAATGTGATATGTTATACGATCATGTATTGTAGAGACTTAGAGACTTAAAGTGTGCTTGTGATAAATCAGTAAGCAGACGGAAAGGCAAGTATTCTAACCCCTGTTCCAGTTCAGTCTGGACAAGCTTTGTAATTTATGTATCCTTTCGCATGAAGTTTTGTATGAGGAAGTTAAAGCCAATTCTTTCAGCTAGACTTATGTTATGATTCTATCAAGCATGTTTAATGTTTAACAAGTTTTATTGGTGTGGTTTTCAATCGAAGACTGAGTATGCTAAAATATTTTCGTCGTTTAACGACAAGCACGTGAGGTTGCCACAACTTAAACGTATACACGTTTAATGAATGTAGTGTTGATCAACATAGAGTACTATGGGTTGATCACCCAGAAGTGCCCGTAAGTAATGTCGGACTTACGGACTTAGTACCGGGTCGTCCTTTTCAAAAGAACTTATGAAATGCTCAAGGTCTTGGACCGAAATTGATGTTTTACTGAATATTGTTGTTGTAAAATGTTTTGAATAAAAAGAAGTTCTATTTTGAATTATCGATAGTACTTCGTAACTATTGTTCAGTTACTGAAGATCTATGAGTTCTATGTTTCAAGCATGTTGTTTATTAGAATTGTAGTACTTGCTGAGCTAGTCATGCTCACTCTCGCTTGAACCATATGAACACAGCTAAGATCAAATGGACCGAAGGCTCAGGCAAAGACAAGGGCAAGGCGAAGACGAACCCTTAGATTACTTATGTAATAGAATAGTTCAATATCTGTAATATATTGAATATTATGACAAGAACAAATGAATGGGTTATAAAGAACTTAGGAAATGTAATATTATTTTGAATATATAGAAGATATATTAGTCCTTTTGTGACTATTCAATTGAATGAATGAATGGTAGTACCGTGTAGCACCATCTGTCGGGTTGGAAGAGACTCGGATTTGGGGACATCACAGGTTGGTATCAAAGCATTAGGTTATAAAACTTAAGGGGGGATTAAAAAACTTAAGTCATAACCTTAAGAGAAGTCAAAGAAGTTAAAGAAGAAAATAACCTTATAAAAATGCATTATGATTATATTATGTGTTTTTATTATTCTACTGACGTGTACTAATCAACTTAATTGTTTTGTGTAGATGTTAGGAGTAAACGAAATGTTTGTAGATGGTCAGGCCATTAGTGAAGAATCGGTGAACCAAATAGAGGTTTTACCGAACCCCATAGTAGCATATCCAGATGTAGTGATTATTGAGTCTGGAGACTCGGAGGAAACTGACTACATGTCAGTATTTGATGGGATGATAGAGGAGGAAGTAGAGATAGTGTCCTTTAATCCAGTAGCTATAGTAGCGGAGATAACTCCTGGTGGGTCAATGATGTCTTTGTTCATGTCAGTATTGGATAAAAATATCAATTACTGTCAGGAGGTCAAGGAGTTGAAGGCAGAGCTCCAGATGGTTATAGAGGACAAGACTGATGTTGAGTCCATGTGGGAGCAGGAGCATGATGAACGGATTTTGGCTAAGGACAAAGTCCATGAGTTAAAGCATGAGGTCTTTGAGCTCAAGGAGGAGCTAAAGACCAAACTGCAGAAGATAGGGAGAATGTCCTATATCCATAGGAGTTCTCACACAGATTTCCAACAGCAGGTAGCTGGTTATCCTGTAGAGGTGGGGCAGACGCGGCATACTATCAGTCGTGATATTATTGCCGGTCTTGCCAAGGCAGATTTCAATAATGCCTTAAGATAGATGTAGACTAATAGTAGCTAGAGTAGTATGTAAATATTTTGTAATTAGTAATGACGTAAAGCCCTCTTTGTATAACGAAGGGTAGTCTTTTGTAAATCCCAACTTTTGGAAAGCAATAGCGGGAAAGTAATGTAATCAGCTTAGGCTTTGTATGTAATCGATGTAGTATTATACTATGAAGAATGAATATAAGTCCTTTTTATGGAAAGAAATGAGTAATGGATGTTGAAGTTTTGATTATTAGTAAATAATAACTAATATAGAAAGGAATAATAACGAAATGTGTTTATTGTATCAGCAAAATGCCGCCGAGAAGAGTGCAACGTAACCAAGGAGCGAATGTGAATCAACCGGGAGGAGGTCCTATTAACCCAATGCAGAGTTTTTTAACTCGTTAACAACAAGTGCGTTTAATAGAGCGAGGGCTAATATCCTCAGAAATCCGAGAAGTAGCGAGCTACTACCTTTAAGGATTTCAAGAGTGTGGGTCCGCCAGAGTTCAAAGGAACTACGGACCCTATTAAGGCCCAAACGTGGGTTAAGGAGATAGAGAAGGCATTTGTGATAGCAAATGTCGACGGGGCCCAAATGGTTTCCTTTGCAACCTATATGATGAAGGGAGAGACCAAATTTTGGTGGGAAGCCAATTAGGCTAGGGTTGGGATAGCAAATCTGACGTGGGATAGGTTCAAGGAGATATTCTTCGAGAACTACTTTCCCACGAGCATGCACGGAAGGATGGAGATGCGGTTTCTGGAGTTGAAACAATGGGATATGATAGTTCCCCAATACGCCGCCAAGTTTAATTAACTAGCAATGTTCACTCCACACCAAATGGATACCGAGGTTAGTAAGGCGCGACGGTTCGAGCAGGGCTTGAAACCCTGACTTTATAACCGTATTTTGGTGTTCCAAAGTACTTCTTTTGAATCCATTTTAGAGAAGGCGATAATCGCCGAGGGTGGTAGTGAGGCTCTGAGTCAATACCACAAGGATAAGAAGAGCAATGGTAAAGTAGATGGGGGAGTAAAGATTGAGGGAGACAGTGGTAGTGGCGAGGGTCAGAAGAGGAAGGTATTTAGCTATAGGAATACCGGAGTGAAGCAAGGAGACCCGAAGAGAAGGATGGAGGCCTGCAAGACCTGTGGGAAGACTCATTTAGGAGTCCGTCTCAAGGGGAAGGCCGTCTGTTACAATTGTGGACAGGAGGGGCACATTGCACCTAACTGTCCCAGTCCCAAGAAGAATCACGGGTGCTTTGTGTGTGGGTCAACTTACCACATGGCAAAGAGTTGCCCAAAGAAGGGAACGGATGGGAACTGGGGCACTAATAGCGGGAAATTAGCTATTAGTGGACCAGTACAGCAGGGTAGGCCGATGGGCCATACCTTTAACATGACAGTCCAAGATGCAGTTGCATCAGGGGATGTCGTCGCAGGTATTATTTCGATCAACGACATAAATGCTTACGTGCTATTTGATTCGGGTGTTACTTGTTCGTTTGTAGCATGCAATTTTGCTAGACGATTAGGATTACTTCCCAAAAAGTTGCCTACACCTTTAAATATTAAGGTAGCAAATGAAGAGATAATTCCTGTTGAAGATATTCATAGGAGTTGTTGCGTAGACATACGGGGTTGTAAATTATTGGTAGATTTGTTACCGATAAAGTTAGGAGAATTCGACGAAATTCTCGGAATGGATTGGTTAGTGAACAATGGGGCAATTATAGATTGTCAAAAGAAATGTGTGAATATTAAGATGTTAAAACAACCTCAGGTAGTATTTTATGGGAATAGATCGCCGGGACGTTCGTGTTGTCTAACCATAACACAAACTAGGAAATTACTGCGGAAGGGATGTGTAGGTTACTTGTGCCATGTTGTTGATACCCAGAGAGTGGTAGCAGCCATGGAACAAATACCTATAGTGAGAAAATTCGCTGATGTATTTCCGAGTGAATTCTTAGGGTCTTCCACGGATAGGGAGACCGAGTTTAAGTAATAGACATTGTGCCGAGCGGCACTAGTTTCGAGGCACATCGTATCGTATGGCGCCAAAGTGGAGATGAAGGAGTTGATGATGCGATTACAAGAGTCATTGGACGGGAAGTACATTCAACCGAAAGTGTTTCACCGTGGTGAGAATCTGCTGACTATTTGTCGAAGAAGAAGGACGGATCATTAAGACTGTGTATCGACTATCGAGAGTTGAACAAGTTAACGATAAAGAATAAATACCCATTGCCCAGGATCGATGATCTCTTTGATCAGTTGAAAGGGGCTAAGTATTTTTCTAAAATAGATTTAAGAACGGGGTATCATTAGTTGAAGGTTAAGAAGGAGGATGTACCGAACACAGCATTCAGGACTCGTTATGGTCATTACGAGTTTCTGGTGATGTCATTTGGGTTGACAAATGCACTAGCTGCATTTATGGATATGATGAACAGAGTGTTCAAACAATATTTGGACGAGTTCGTAGTGGTGTTTATAGATGATATTCTAGTCTATTCTAAGACTCCAGAAGATCATGTTGAACACTTGAGATTAGTGTTGGAGACACTAAGGAAGGATAAGTTGTATGCAAAGTTCACTAAGTGTGAAGTTTGGTTAGAAAAGGTACAATTTTTAGGTCATGTCATTGACCATGAGGGGATTTCAGTAGATCCAGCGAAGGTGGAAGCCGTGATGAATTGGGAACAACCGAAAATGCCGACTGAAGTGCGGAGTTTCCTAGGGTTAGCGGGTTACTATCGGAGATTCATCCAGGATTTTTTGAAGATAGCTACTCCGTTGACTAACTTGATGATGAAGACGGTGAAATACGCTTGGACTGACAAATGTGATGACAGTTTTCAAGAACTGAAGAAGAGGTTGAGTGAAGCGCCTGTTTTGTCATTGCCCGATGATACATGAAATTTTGTAGTTTATAGCGATGCTTCGCATAGAGGACTTGGTTGCATGCTCATACAGCATGGCAAGGTCATTGCGTATCCATCTAGGCAGTTGAAGGATTATGAGAAAGTTTACCCTACTCATGATCTGGAACTAGCCGCAGAAGTTTTTGCTCTAAAGATATGGAGACATTATCTTTATGGAGAAAAATGTGAGATATACACGGACCACAAGAGTCTAAAATATATCTTCACACAAAAGGAGTTGAATATGAGGCAGATGAGATGGTTGGAGTTGATAAAGGATTACTGTTGTGAAATCTGTATCACCTTGGAAAAGCTTGATGTAGTTCTTGACGCCTTAAGTAGGAAGGGTCGGGAAAAGTTGTCATTGTTAATGGCTCAAACTGAGTTAATAACAGAGATGGCTAGGATGGAGTTGGAAGTGAAGCTGCCAAGTGAAGTAGGACAAATGCTATTTACAACGGAGATGCAATCTACTATTGTAGAAAGAGTTAATGAGGAATAACTCAAAACTGATGAGTGTGACCGGATGAAGGAGCGGCTAGCTAAAGAAGAAGATATCTAGTTTAGTTTGGATAATGAGGGATTATTGAGATTTGAAGGAAGAATTTGGGTTCCGAATGAGACAGAATTAAATGAGCAGATATTATAAGAGGCTCATAGTTTGAGGTTTTCGATTCATCCAAGTAGCACTAAGATGTATCAAGACCTTCGACAGAGTTTTTGGTGGCCGAACATAAAGAGAGAGATAGCAGAGTACGTAAGTAGGTGCTTGACTTGCCAGAAAGTTAGGGCCGAAACATCAACGACCAAGTGGATTGTTATAGTCATGGGAAATTCCGGAGTGGAAGTGGGAGAATATCACGATGGATTTTGTGGTAGGACTTCCGATTACAACCAAGGGGTATGATGCGATTTGGGTAATAGTGGACCGGTTGACGAAGTCGGCTCACTTTTTGCCAATTAGGGTCAAGTATAACTTAGACCAATTAACTAGACTCTATATTAAGGAAATAATTTCCAAACAAGGAGTACTAGTATCGATTATGACAGATCGTGACCCACGATTCACATCAAACTTTTGGAGGAGTCTATAAGAGCAATTGGGAACGCAGTTGAAGCTGAGTACAACATATCATCCACAGAATGATGGACAAAGCGAGAGAATAATTCAGACGTTAGAATATATGTTAAGATCTTGCGTCATGGATTTCAAGGGTAGTTGGGATGATCATATACCATTAGTAGAGTTTGCGTATAACAATAGTTATCATGCAAGCATAGGTATGCCACCTTACGAAGCTTTGTATGGGAGAAAGTGCAGAACACCATTGTATTGGGATGAAGTGGGAGAATGATTTAATGCTAGGACTCGAATTGAAAGCGAAAGCGAAGAAACATTATTAAACCTATTACGGATGCGTTTGATAGCGACTCAAGAGCCATGACGAAAGAAGTTTAATGATTAAGATCGAGAGAATAGAGAATTTGAAGTAGGCTCTTACGTCTTTTCTCAAGGTATCTCCCTGGAAAGGAAAGATACGCTTTGGAAAGAAGGGAAAGTTAAGTCCGAGGTTTATAGGACCTTTCAAAGTGTTAAAACGGGTAGGCGAGGTAGCTTACATGGTAGCATTACCTCCAGACCTAGAACGAATACATAATATATTTCACATATCCGTATTGCGTCCTTATAAGCCAGATTATAAGCACGTGATAGAGTATGAACCTATTCAACTCGAGAAGGACTTAACGTATGAAGAGATGCCAATTCAAATCATCGAAAGAACAAGTTCTGCGGAATAAAGTTATACCTTCGGTAAAGGTGTTATGGAAGAACTATGATGCAGAAGAAGCAACGTGGGAACTTGAAGAAAAGATAAAAAAGAATTACCCTCATTTATTTGTGTAATTTTTTTTATATAGTGAGATTCTGGGGACAGAATCCTTATAAGGGGGAGAGAGTATAACGCCCCAGAAAATTGAACCTTTGTAAATACTTTTAATAATGAATAAAATAATATTATTTATTATTATTATGTATTCGTAAGATGAATGTCGTTCTATAACCTAGAAATGTCAGAATGTCGTAGTATTTTAACTACATGAATGAATTAAAGTGTTTGAATTTCTAAGACAAAAACAAAAGCTTTCCAAGAAATTTTTCGAAAAACACTATTCATCAATTTTTGCTCGGGAATTATTTTTGAACTTCCGAGAAATACGTAACTTTATAATATCAATGTGAGATGGATTATGTAATAATAATCTAAGGATGGAAAACGTAATATTTTGTATGTGGACCTAATTTGGGAACGTTAGGTTTATTAAGCGTTAAGGAAAGAAAGTTGTAATCGTATGATGCGTATGCATTATACGAGGTAATGAACGTAAGTATAATACGACATATTATACTATTAAGAATGGAAAATGAAATAACGTATATTACGAATAAATATACGAGCTAGCATACGAGAATTATACGTGGTGTATATATGTTAAGTTGTTAATTAAATGTAATTGACTTGTAGGATTATTAGCTTAATGATAGAAGTCCAATAGAATGTGATACTCAAGCCCTAGTGTTTGATAAATCATAAGTCCAATCAATTGTAGCATAAGCCCAACAAGAAATAAGCTAAATAATTAGCAAGCCCAATGTGAATTGGACATGATCCATGAGGCAAACCAAGAGAGAAATAGGTAGACTTGATGGGCAAACAAATTGTGTGATGAGCAAGTGTTGTGCTAGACAAGAAAGGAATAGTAAGGAGGTGGTGGTTGAGGAGGTTAGTTGATGAGGTGGATTAAAGGAGGTGGGATGGGTTTATGTCCATAATACCCTCACTTTCAGTTGCCAATAAATATCAAGCTTCATTTCATTTTGTTGGTTGTTAATTCATCCAACAATTTCCTCTCAAGATTAAGCAACTTATTTGGTAGAGAGAATAAGCCACATAAGAACTTATAAGCCACTTCAACCTTTGCTAGATTTTCCAAAGTGAAGTGAAGTAATAGTCTTCAAGGGTAAGACTCATGTCTATTATCTTTATCTCTTCTATGATAGGATTGATAGAGAAGTGGGATTATATGCTAAGAACATATAAGAAGTCATTGATGAATGAACTTAAGCCGAATAAATTGAATAAACAACTTGAACACTAATAAGTTGATAAACTTGTGAAGAACTTGTCATATGATGCTAATATGTTCAATATAGTATGAGAACATTGATTGATGGACTTAAGTTCATAGTAAGTCATAAGCATGAGAAATTGTAGTTAATAAGTTAAATAAGTCATTGACTTATGAGAATAAGTTAAAACCTACTTTGTCAATAAGTTGGTGTAATAAGTAACTTGAAATGTTCATGTGTTGGTTAAAATCCATTTAAAATGATTAGTAATGAAGCTTTGCCAGAATTCACACAATTGGACGATTATCGTCGAATTCGTGAAATTCTCGAAGTAGAAGTCGTATTTTGTGTTTGAAGTTGGAAATGTTGGTTTTTGATGGAGACAAGTCATATTCGGCATTATAGAGTTGCGTTCTTGAAAATGACCGAATTCTGACTTAGAACGAAGAAACGAGCGTTGAACGTTCACGGACGTTTATCGTTTTCGTTAAAAATGAACTAATAGGTGAAATTTTAGCAAACGAAGTCAAATAGATAAAATTCTTGCATGAACACATAGAGTATATATTTTATGAATAGTAGGCTTTTGAACGAGCCAATTCGGACGTATAACGAAGAAGTTATGCGTCCGGGAGTTTCACCGAATTTACAAAAAGTCAAAATTTTCTAAAAGGCAGAGAGTTGCGCGCCAAACTGAAAACCAATGAGTGGTGCCATGACACTGAAGTCCGGGTTACCTTACTCTTGCAAACTCTCACTTGCATGCCTTGAAGGAGAGTTATGAGTGGCGCCGCGACGCTAGTCCCAGAGTTTTGACAGACAAGAATGTTTACAAGTATAGAAGGAAAGATAACTCATTAGTAATGAGCTAATGTGTTAACATAACATTGTTAAGGCATTGTTAAACACTTAATGTATGATGATTAAAGCTTAATAATCAATTGAAGATGAATGTAATGTGAATGACGTAATAAAAAGACGAAAACCATAATAACAAATCTAAGTCAGGATTTAGATTGAGATGAAGGGTAAAATATAATAATATACCTACTTGATTATATAAGACCTAATGTGGTACGTTATATGATCATGTATTGTAGAGACTTAGAGACTTAAAGTGTACATGTGATAAATCAGTAAGCAGACGCTAAAGGCAAGTATTCTAACCCTTATTCCAGTTCAGTCTGGACAAGCTTTGTAATTCATGTATCCTTTCGCATGAAGTTTTGTATAAGGAAGTCAAAGCCAATTCTTCCGACTAGACTTATGTTATGATTCTATCAAGCATGTTTAATGTTTACCAAGTTATATTGGTGTGGTTTTCAATCGAAGACTGAGTATGCTAAAATGTTTTCATCGTTTAACGACAGGCACGTGAGGTTGCCACAACTTAAACGTATACACGTTTAATGAATGTAGTGTTGATCAACATAGAGTACTATGGGCTGATCACCCAGAAGTGCTCGTAAGTAATGTCGGACTTACAAACTTAGTGTCGGGTCGTCCTTTTCAAAAGAACTTATGAAATGCTCAAGGTCTTGGACCAAAATTGATGTTTTACTGAATATTGCTGTTGTAAAACGTTTTGAATAAAAAGAAGTGCTATTTTGAATTATCGATAATACTTCATAACTATTGTTCAGTTACTGAAGATATATGAGTTCTATGTTTCAAGCATGTTGTTTATTAGAATTGTAGTACTTGCTGAGCTAGTCATGCTCACTCTTGCTTGAACCATATGAACACGGCTAAGATCGAACAGACCGAAGGCTCAGGCAAAGACAAGGGCAAGGCAAAGACAAACCCTTAGATTACTTATGTAATAGAATAGTTCAATGTCTGTAATATATTGAATATTATGACAAGAACAAATGATGGGTTATAAAGAACCTGGGAAATGTAATATTATTTTGAATATATAGAAGATATATTAGTCCTTTTGTGACTATTCAATTGAATGAATGAATGAATGGTAGTACCGTGTAGCACCATCTATCGGGTTGGAAGAGACCCAGATTTGGGGGCGTCACAGTTGAGATGAACATGACCGACTGGTAATACAAAAGAATAATCTTTGGCCTGTAGTGCAAATATGAATATTTGATTAAAAATGTATATTGATTGATGTTACAAAGATAAAATATTGATGATGGACTTTTAAATCTTAGAAGATAGTAGAATTCATTCTCTACGTGACTCTTCTAATGGATTGTTGTTCCCGTTGCATTTGTTGATCTAAAACTTGTTGTCTATTATATTCTATCAGATTTTTCCCTGTTGAAGACTAATGATAATTTGTTGTATATTATCTTAGTCATAATATTCTTTACTGGGCTAGTTGAGCTCACCCTTTTCCTTTTTGTTCCATTTTTCTTCTCAGGAGGTGAGAACATAGCCGGATCTAGTCGGGGTATGGAGTGATGGTTCTAGAAAGATGTTTTAGCAATCCTCACTATTTCTGTAAAATTGTGTATGAATAATTGTAATGAGGACTTATTTGAGTGTGGATATTGTCTAGATGACAATATTTGTATTTAAACTCACAGTATGCGTTGTCGTATTTTGCACGACAATTGTATTATTGAAGTTGTAGTTTGCTTTCTGTACCATGTATTTGGTGACTCAGAATGGGTGTTGTATACCTATTTTGGGGGCATCACAGTTGGTATCAAAGCTTAGGGATATGGTCTCTGGCGGAGATCGGGGAATAAAACTAGGAGGGGAGAGATGAGTAAATCCTTCGCTAGTGTGTCCTATCTAAGCTTATTTGTTCGGTCATAATATAGGGATATTATGTGATATGTTAATTTGTTTAATTAACCCTTGTTTTATGACAGTATTTAAGAATAGCTGCTGAGAACGTTAACAATGGAGTGTATGAGACTGTGGAACAACCTTTAGTCACAAACCAGAAAAACGTGCAACAGGAAGGCAATATTCCTCCTATAAACAACGCTACCGAGCAAACGATGAATGATGGAATGTTTAGGAGCTTTTTACAGTTCATGTAAAATCAAACGAGGGAGACTCGTGTACAAAATACGGGTGGAAGTGATAGCAATGCGCGGTCTATCATAGCCAAGCAGTTCAAGGAGTTAGGACCACTAGAATTCTTTGGAAAGCCGGATCTGATCAAGGCAGAAACGTGGGTTAAGCAAATTACCAAGATATTCGATGTCTTGGGATGTACAGAAGAACAAAAGGTTCCATTCGCCACCTTTATGTTCCATGGTGAAGTAGATTATTGGTGGGAATCCGTGAAGCGTACCCAGCCAGCCGCACTCAACATGTCTTGGGAAAGATTTCAAAAACTGTTCAATGACAAGTACTTTCCTGAAAGTATTCATCATATAAAGGAGGTAGAGTTTATTAAACATGACGGTGTCTCAATACGAGGCGAAGTTCGCAGAGTTATCCAAGTTTACACCTCATTTGGTAGAGAATAAGGAACGTATGACGCGGATGTTTCTGAGAGGTCTAAAACCCGAGATTCGGCAATACCTTATCTCTCATAAATTTTCTCTGTATTCAGATGTTGTCAACAAGGCTAAATTATTAGAGAGAGATAGTGAGTATGTTCAACCAAGGGACCACAACCAGGGTCATACAAGTGACAACAATCAGTAAAGCGATGATAACCAACGAGGAGGGAAAAATACGGACAAAAGCAGTAACCACTCAGTTGGTAATCGTGGCCATGATAATAGGAGAGGTGAGTCAAGTGGAAATTTCAAAAAGAGGAGATTCAACAATGACGGGAAGACATCAAAGAAGATACAAAGATCAATCATACTGGGGAGGAGAATCGACCACCGATCGTGTGTGTTATAAATGCGGGAAAGAGGGACATATCATTAAAATCGCCCACAACAATCCAAGGTATGTTATAACTGTGGAAAGAGGGCCATATATCTCGAGATTGTTCAGTAGCAAAATCAAGTTCAAGAGGATGGTGACTCAAAGGTCATCCGGATAAGTCAAAATCGGCCGGTTCTCGGAAGAAGCGTTTGTCGTGACAGCCAAAAGCGTAACGAACCTTAACGAGGTGATCACGGGTAAGCTTATCATAAACTCTTGCGAAGTTTATACCTTACTGAATCTGGGTTCTACACATTCTTTTATCTCTCCCACCTTGTGCTCAACGTTTGAACTTGACTCACCGAGAAATTAGACTTTGACTTATCTGTGGAGACTCCGTTAGGAGAAACTTTTATCACATCCACTGTTTATAAATCTTGTTTGATCCAAGTGGATACAATCACATTACCTGTTGATCTTATCTCTTTAAAGATACTTGCATTTGATGTGATTTTAGGGATTGATTGGTTAACTACTCATCATGTCAAAATTGATTATTTTCGTAAGGTTGTTAGTTTCTATATTCCTAACCAACCTGTTATGCGAATTCAAGCGACCAAACCATTGAAGTCAAAAACTTTCATATCAAGCCATAAAGCTATTCGTTTATTGAAAAATAGATGTCAAGCTTTCTTAGCCCATTTCATGGATTTAAACAAAAATACGACAGATTTGAATGATATTTTTGTTGTTAGTGAATTTCCTGACGTATTTCCTGAAGAATTTCCTGATCTACCCCCAGAGTATGATATTGAATTTTTTATCGACCTTGAACCCGGTACAAAACCCATTTCTAAAATCTCATATCGAATGGCTCCTATTGAACTTCAGGAGTTCAAAACCCAAGTACAAGAGTTGGTACTCAAGCCTCTATCTGGTGACTTCCTTTGTGGAATGCACCAAAGCCGATCTCTCGTAGGGGACTCTATATTAAATTGGTAAACCGATAAACGCCATTATGACGTGCTATCCAAGATTGGGATATGAATCACAGTTGAGAGCAACCGAAGTCGGTGACCAAAGTACGTAGCTTTCTGGGCTTAGCTGGTTATTATCGAAGATTCGTGGAAGGATTTTCTCGAATCGCTACTCCGTTAACTTAGTTGACTCGAAAAGATACACAATTCGTATGGAGTGAGAAATACAAGAAGATTTTCCAAGAGCTCAAGAAGCGACTCATTTCGGCACCTGTTCTGACCATACTGTCCTGGAAAAGCGAACGTGGTAGCTGACGCGTTGAGTAGAAGATCGTATGCGGGTACGAGTGCGATGTTATTGAACACAAAGACTTATTTTGTATAATTTATAAATGATATTAAAGACTCTAGGGACCCACGTTATGATGTCAAATATACGAGTAGAATCGACTTTAATCGATAAAGTTAAAATCGCTTAAGCTACACACCGGAGTTGATGATTATAAAGAAGAAGGTGCAAGAAGGCGTTATTCTATAAGTAAGAGTCGATGAAGAGAAGAAAGCTCAAACCTTCGATTTATTTTAAATCCTCGATCGAGTAGGAATCGTAGCTATAGACTACATATAACGGTAAGTATGTCGCGTGTTCATAACATTTTTCATGTATCGATGTTACGTAAATATGTGGACGACCCAAACCACATTATTGCTTTAGAACCAGACGAGATAGCCGAGGATTTAACGTACGAGGAGGTATCTGTTAAGATCTTGGATAGGAAAGAGCATGTCGTGCGCACCAAGGTTATACCACAAGTTAAGGTTTTGTGGAATAACTATGTTATAGAAGAAATGACATGGGAGTTGGAATCAGATATGAAAGCGAGGTACCCTCACCTTTTCGAAACACCAGGTACGTACGTCAATTTCGAGGACGAAATTTTATAAAGAGGGGAGGTTGTAAGACCCCAACTTATTATAAATAAAATTGAATTTTCTCTATTCATTATTCTAAATTAATAAGGTGTTAATTTGATATAATACTTTGATTATGGGTGTGGAAATTTTGTAAAATAAGCAAGTGGTTATAAAATATTCATTATTGTCGGGGAATATTCGTTTGGTCGTAGAATATTCTTGTTGTCGGGGAGTATTCGTACGACGGCACAGCCATTCGTGGGCCCCATAACAAAATAACTTTCGGATGAAAAAAATGACAAAGTTTGAGTTTTTATAAATAACGACGTAGTTGTTATCGTTAACAATTGTTGGGTTACACGTGGTTAAAATACGATGAAAACGCGCGTGGTTTGCACATGCTTTACACGGTATTGCACAAATGATTGTTGAATTATAGATTAAATGCGTAAGAAGGCACTTTACTCAATAATTATTACGATGAGTTCTTTGTTCAATATTTTATTTTATTGATTCAATAATTGTTGCGTTGATAGTTTATATTATTGTTGTTTCAATAATTGTCACTGCACAGTATTTCCCATTATCAGATCAATAATTCATATTATTTGAATAATATTATTAGATAAGCATTATTGGCAATGTCTAGAAAGTTCTGTCAAGGTGAGGTTTGGTCACCTAATTGCGTGCCAGTAAGGAGAAATCTTTATTGGAAAGCCCCCTCTTTCCTGGAAACGGCCTGGTTGTCATAATTGTGATTTTGTAATATTATTTGTGAATAATTAGTTATTGATTTATATGATAAGGAAATATTTATTTGATGTGAATATAAATAATGGATTTATTTATTTTATATGGTTATTAATGAAGGAATTAATGCTGAGGTATTTTATCAGTATTTTGTCGGAGTAGAGGTATTAAAAATCACCCGTTTGTGGGTTTCAGATATTTTCTGTTTGGAATTTGGAAAAACTCAAAGCTACAAAGTTGTAGAGAATTTGATTTTGTGTGGAATGGACATAAAATTTGTATTTTTCTGATAAATGAGCTATTTTCTATAAATGACTGAAGTTTCAAAAAATAAAATGATTTTTATTAAATTATGGGTGGGACCCACTTGTGTTATAAACATGTGGGCTGCTGGGATTTTTCAAGAATGGCATGCTTGGCTTTTTCAAATGGTGGGTGGCATAAAAAAATTGAAAAGAAATAATAATATTTTATTATTTTAGTCTTCTATGGCGTTCTAGCATTTTCCTATAAATAGACGCTTAGGTTAGAATTGAAAATTACACCAGAAACAAGTTTTCTTTTTCTCTAGATTATCGAGCGTATTTTTGTGAGTATTTTGATACTTTGAGAGTTGTTGTTCGGCATAAGTTTCCTTCGACTTTATATCCGATATTCCGATAAGAAGTATCGTTATTTTGAGGTAAGGGATATTATTTTCTTCTTAAATGATATTATTTTCTTCAATATCATTATGCTGAAATATTGGGTTGAACTTTTTAATCAAATTTGGAACTTTTGTGTCGGAGTTACTATTCACGTAGACGGCACTATTCACGAATACGGCACTATTCACCAAAAAAATGAAAATTTTCCTTTTTGTTGAAGATGTCTATTATGGTTACTATCTTTGATTGTATCTATGTTTTGATCTTTATTTTTGAATTCTGCTTCTCAATTGGTTATTATGAAGTATTATTGATCTTGGAAAAACTGTTATACGAATCCCTAATATTTGTCCTTCTGTCTCACTGGATTCGTTTTCTTTAAAATATTTTTCATCATCCTCAGTCTTAAATGATGATGTTACTAAATATCTTTGGCATGTAGTGCAAAGATGAATGATTAACTGATGAATATCTTTGGCCCGTAGTGCAAAGATGAACAGGTGTTGAGATGAACATGACCGACTGGTGATACAAATGAATAATCTTTGGCCTGTAGTGCAAAGATGAATATTGGATTAAAAATGTATATTGATTGATGTTACAGGGATAAAATATTGATAATGAACTTTTAAATCTTAGAAGATAGTAGAATTCATTCTCTACGTGACTCTTCTAATGGATTGCTATTTTCGCTGCATTTGTTAATCTAAAACTTGTTGTCTATTATATTCTATCAGATTTTTCCTTGTTGAAGACTAATGATAATTTGTTGTATATTATCTTAGTCATAATATTCTTTACTGGGCTAGTTGAGCTCATCCTTTTCCTTTTTGTTCCATTTTTCTTCTCAGGAGGTGAGAACATAGCCGGATCGACTCGGGGTATGGAGTGATGGTTCTAGAAAGATGTTTTAGCAGTCCTCACTATTTTTGTAAAATAGTGTATGAATAATTGTAATGAGAACTTACTTGAGTGTGGATATTGTCTAGAAGACAATATTTGTATTTAAACTCACAGTATGTGTTGTCGTATTTTGCACGACAATTGTATTATTGAAGTTGTAGTTTTCTTTCTGTATCATGTATTTGTCGACTCAGAATAGGTATTGTATACCTATTTTGGGGGCGTCACAGTTATTGTTGGTCAAACAACGTTGACCGATCATAAAAGTGAGAATCTAGGCAGCCCAGATTTGCCCAAATGGCTTCTGACAAGTTTTGCTAGCCCTTGATCTTGCAGTTGTTTGTCATTTTGGCCATGTTGTTGTTGTTATGTTGGAGTCTGGTATGTGATCTACATGTAAAAGTCATTATAACACATTGAACCATTACAGGAGCAAAGATAATTAAGGTCAAATGTGAGTTGACCACCAGCCTGGGGACTAAATCTGGAAAACCACGATTTTTCAAAGACAACCTCTGACCCTTACTTTGACCAGCCTTGTTATGTAATGTGTTATGTTATTATGATGATCTTTTGTTATAGACATGATTCCTGACATCTCGACTACAAGATCCAACCACTAGATCACATAAATAAAACACAGAATTCAAACTGTAGGGATCAAAAATAGGTACCTTCAGTTTTGGAAAATCCAGAAAATGAAGAACAGCATTGTCAGAATTTTTAGAGACCCAGATCTTACTGATATGTTGTTGTTTGGTCATGAAATTAGTTTGTGGTTGTAGTACTACATCAGTACTACAATCTTAACCCCATAAGCTACCTAGAAATCATCAAGAACACTGCTTTAATGTTGGTCAAAGTAGGCATCCGGTAACTGGTTATGAAGATTTGGGTTTGGGCCAAGAACACGAAGAACACCTATAATGACGATTACATCCCCTATAGTACTCTTTAGCGACAGTTTATTTAGAAAATTAATTATTTTAATTAATAAATAGATAAAAATAGTTTTAATTATTAAAAATACAAAACTAATTTCTAAAAATTATTTTAAAGCATAAAAATTAGTTTTTAATTATTTTGAGTATATTCCATAAATATTTAATATTTTTGGAATATTAATGGTATTTAATTTATTTAATTATAATATTAAATAAATTATTTAAAAATAGTTTTAATTCATGAAAAAAATCATGAAAAATTATATTATGATATTAGAAAATATTTTAAGTTATTTTTTATGACTTTTAATATTTTGTGATGAATTTAATTAATAATTTATTATTAATGGTAATTAATTTATTTAATAAATATATTAAATAAATTATGGAAAATTAAATTAATGATTTAAAAATCATATAAAAATGATTTAAGTGTTATAAAAATATTTTAAGTTATAAAATATAACTTTTGATATTTTGACATGAAAATATTAATATTTTAATATTAATAGCAATTATCGGATAATGAATTTAATTTGTTTAAAAATCATATAATATGATTTTAAAGTATTTAAAATACTTTGTGATATTATAATTATATTATAATATTATGTTATAATTTTCATTAATATTTAATAATAAATAAATATTAATGATAAAGGAATATTATGGTATTTATATTATATAAATACTATATTAATGATTTAAAAATCATGATAAATGATATTAATTATCTGAAAATTATTTCAAGTCTTTGAAAATTATTTTGACTGATAATATGATTATCTAAGATATTGCTAAGTGTTTAGACAGAGTTTAATTGAACTTAAACTCGATATTTGTCCGACTAGACCGTCGGGATGTTAGAATTATGTCAGTTTCAACTCGGACTAAAATAGTTTGACTTGATGTTATGTCTTATGTGTGTTATAGACTGATAGGGTTATGTGTTATGTGTTTAGGTTATTCTATGTATATATATATAATAGTATTATATTGTGATGATATTATTCTAATATTGGAGATCTATATTACTAATATTAGGTCTTCGGATAAAGCAATATAAATTGCGTAGCGGTAATCAACGGTTCAGGCAAGTTTTTTCTTAACTCTACTAAGAGTTGTTTCATTTGGATATGCTTATGGTTAATCATTGTTGATTGCCATGTAGAATTGTACTCTGTACATATTGCATGTATAAGTCAGGTATGAAAGGCTGATCACCTTCATTACCGTTCGGTCCAGATAAATTTGTTCATGTTTAATACTTGTTCAGTCAAAAATTTGTTCGTGCTAGTTCTCAATTATATTGATGAATTATAGCCAACTTATTATTCAGACTCTTTCAATCATAATATATCCTTAAATAATATTTAAACTTGCTGGGCAACTTTCATGCTCACCCTTGCTATATCATGATAAACATTGCAGATAAGGCGAATGCGTTCGGATCTGTGAAAAGGTTAATGCCAAGTTAAACAAGTTAAAATGTCTTGACTAATTTATAATAGTATAGTTTGATAATAAGGTTATGTGATAGATAGATTATGAATTGTGTATAAGTTAAGGTTACTCTATTTTGGGAAAATAGTGTGTAAAGTGTATTGTATAAATAATTTATGTTTATATATTCCGCAATAGTTATAGAATGATTGTACCAGATCCGTGGTGATTTGGGTCCCGGATTTGGGGCTGTCACAAGATAAGTGGCTTTAGTAGTCCTCACTATCCTGTGAAATAGTGTGCTAATAATTGTAATGAGGACTCCATTGAGAGTGGATATTTTTTAGAAGGTAATATTCTTGTTTAAACTCTCAACTATGTTTTGTCGTATATTACCCGACAGTTGTATAATTAAGTTTGTATTTGATTTATGTACCATGTATTTGGCGACTCAAGATGGGTGATGTATACCTGTTTTGGGGGCGTCACAGAAATCCTTATCGGAAAGCCCCCTCTTTCCTGGGAATGATCTGGTTGTTAATATTTTGAGTTATAATATTAGTGATGAATGTTATAAAAAATATGTTTCGTGAAGCCAAGTGAGTTGAGATAATTTGAGAGGATTTTTATGAAGTATTTGTTATAAGTTTGGCGTATTATTTGGACCCCCGCTTACTTATTTTTCAAAAATAGTCAGGAGAAGTTATCTCAATTTTGTTATATATATATATATATATATAAACTTGAAATGGGGGGGAGGGGTAGGAGTACTTGGTCGGGAGGGAGTATATATATATATATATATATATATATTATAATAAGTTTTGTTTTTTTATGAAAAATAGAATATATTATATTTGATTATGCATAGTGTTTGTATAGTGAGATCAAAAAATTTCACGTGAATTCTCAGAAAACTTTTCGCCCATGAATTTTTTCCCACTGTGCATCCGTGATTATTTTCTAAATAGTATCCTTCCATTCTCCTATAAATAGGATGCTTAGCTTAGAATTGAAAATCACACCAGAATAAGAGAATTCTTCTTCTATATTATTGAGCATATTTCTTTTGAGTTTAAGGAAGCTTTGAGCGTAGAAAATAGTATAAGTTTTATTCAAGAATATTCTCGCCCTACCAGTCAGAAATACTCTCCTTTTAAGGTAAGATATATTATTTTTGTTCAATATTCGTAAGAAATAATATTTTCTTCTACTATTCACCTAGGGTACTATTTATGACAAAAATTGATTTCTTTTCTGTCCAAATCATTTTTGATACAATAAAATTTTTGAATTTTAGTCCACAAAGTAGTATTATGTTGACAATTTAGACATTATTAAATTCTGGATAAATTGAATTATAAATCTTTAAAATTTATCCTTGTTCTCATTTAATTGAATACTTATATCATTGTCATCATCATCATGCTTATATTGTGATAAAAGTCATCTTTAGCCTGTAGTGCATAGATGGACAGTTGATTGGTATGATTATGACCAGAGATTATCATTATAATCATGACCTGTAATGTTACAAATGATGTGGTAAAAGTCCTCATTGGCCCGTAGTGCTTTGATGGACAGTTGTTGGCATGATCATGACCATTTATGATAACACGAATATCCTTGGCCCATAGTGCATGGATAATTTGTGGATGTGATACTAATGAATATCCTTGGCCCGTAGTGCATGGATAATTTAGTGATGTGGATTATTTATTAAGTTGAGTCTCGGCGATAAAATTGATGATAAAAATTTTAAATCATAGAAGATAGTAGATATCATGCTCTACTTGACTCTTCTAATGGATTGTTTGTTCCGCTGCAGTTAAACTTGTTGTCTATTGTATTCTATCAGTTTAGAAATGTTGAAGGCTAACGATAATTTATTCTGCATTATCTTAGTCATAATATTCTTTACTGGGCTAATTGAGCTCACCCTTTGCTTTCATTGTTCTTTTCATGAAATGAGAATATAGCTGGGACGAGTCGGGGAATGGAGTGATGATCCGAGATAGGTGGCTATAGTAGTCGTCACTACTCTATGAAATAGTGTGATAATAAATGTAATGAGGACTCTATTTGAGTTTGGATATTTTTTATGAGACAATATTCATGTAAAAACTCTTAGTTATGCTTTTGTCGTTTTGTATAAATTAAGTTTGTATTTGAATTTTGTACCATGTATTTGGCGACTCAGAATGGGTGTTGTATAACTATTTTGGGGGCGTCACATACTCCATTTAGCTAACATACTATAAGTAGAGAAGTCACTTATAGTCTACATAACTGCTGCCCTAAGGTTGGAAATTTTTTTTGTGGAAACATCCCAAATCTGTACTCCATCCTTCCAAAATACCTTCAACTTGTTTATAAGAGATCTCAAGTAAAAATCTAGGTTCTTTACAGGACTCTTGGGCCCAGGAATCACGAATAAAAGAAACAAGCATGACTGTTTCATACACATCCAAGGAGCCAAGTTGTATGAAGTAACAATCACCAGCCAACAAGAGTACGAAATAGTTGAGTTGCCGAATTGGTTGAAACCATCAGTGGACAATCCAAGCCTCACATTTCTTGGTTCCAATGCAAACCTAAGATGTGCTAAGTTGAAATCTTTCCAAGCCTGTCCATCTGTGGGATGATTAAGTTCTCTAATTTTAGCTTGAGATTTTGCATGATAAGTTTTATGTTCAGCTGTCCTTGTAGACATGTACAATCTTTTTAGCCGATGTGTAATTAGAAATTATGACACCCCCAAATTCGGCTACTTCAATACCACAGATCTGGTGCTCACTGTCCATCACAATCACATCTAACTACCCACAAGAAAGGAAAATAAACTTCATAAATAATAATCCCATTAAAGGGTTACATAATCAATATGAAATCCAAGGTTATATAGCCTTAATCATTACATCATAACAACAGAATAAATAAAAAGCAATAAGTCTATTACATAAACTTCATGAATTAAAGATAAGCTAAACATCATTATCTACTTATGTATCTTGCCCTTTCCTTTACTTGTAGATAGCTCCTAGGGCTTTTCGAATTTAGCTAAAATGTTTTATGCAAGAGTGAACATAATAACTTGCTCGCAAGTTAATAATAATAAATGAATGAACAATAAATCAACTTCAGTTAAATAAGGTATTCTTATTTGAAATAAATAACTATAAGTAAAGAACTGAGTTCAATAGAATAAACGACTTTCAATGAATTTAGATATCAAGATCAAAGGTACACTGAGGGTCAGAAGACCATGAACTATGTCCCAGTTTATCAAGTATCTCTACTTAAATCGTTAACAGTCAAAAGACTATATGGGCCATCCATCACGTACTCCATGTGATCAACCATTTGTACCATGTATGTGCACAAATATTTAACGCTATTATGTAGTTCAGATTTATATTTTTTGATAAAATAATCCCTCATTATAGTGTTGTTCATCTCAGCTTTAACATTAGAATCCGTACCAAAGGAAGTTTGGTTTGGAATAGCTTCAAAAGAAATTCTAAATCTTTAGAACGCTCATCAAGTATGGACTAGTCGAATTAATAAGAGTTCGATAGCCATTAAAGAGTTTGATACAACATAATCTCCTATGAGGTACATAATCAAGTCCTGAATCAAAGAGTGATAGAATCACAATGATTTACAATGGAATAAACATTATATATCGAAGTAATGCTTTCAGAACAGATTATAAAGCTTATTTAAGAGCATATACATTGAAAATTTTAAGAAACCTCACTTGAATAATAAAGAAATAAAGGTTAGGAAACTTTCTTCGCGTGTTCGTTACAACTTACTATTCACGCTCTTCAAATATCCTACATATGCCATTAGGATCACAATACCAATTAGTTATATGCACACTAACTTCATTAGTTTAATTCTCATTTTAGTCAAGTCTATAACCTTTAACTTAAGATCTTTTTATCCTAATCATGCACATTTTATGAATCTGGACTCCCTTTTATATTATAGTACACGACTTGCTGACCAAACAACAACTTTAATACAAATGACATCGCATTCAAGACCTTCATGACTTATTAATTCACACTTATAGTTTCAACTTTGTGATTATATTATGTTATTGTGTCTTATAACCCGTTTTAGGTTTATCTACAATCACCAAAACAAGTTTGGTTAACATTCCCCCAGCTATACTGTTAACAGTGATTACTGGGTCGTATTTGATAAGTAGGTTTTATACCTACTTATCCGGTATCTATTACTTGAATTAGTTGCTTAAACCTATGTTTATTAGTTACTTTTCATACATTTTATGTTATTTTGTAGGCTATGACATAACATTGGCATGAAGAAGCAATGAAAATCAATTCGAACATCTTTTGAACTAAAATATGTAAGCAAATACAAGAAGGGAAGATTGCAGGGCTTTTAACACCAAGTTGGATTTATGTTCTTGGCTTGGAACTTATATTATATTGTAGAGCTTCTTCTTATCTTTCTGGAACATCTTGAATCATCCCAATCGGAGTTTGGATGCGAGAGTTATGGCCTTTTTATCAACAAAGATCAAAGCTAAGAGTTCTCATGCTTGAAATTTACATAGCATCTACTTCAAGCCCAATTTTGATCTTGATCCGGTCAGAATCTGTCAGTTCTCAAAAAATGAAAGTTGTAGAAGAGCTCGTTGAGATTTTCGATTTGATAGGTGGCAGACCCCGTAACTCCTCTCGGATCAAAAGTTATGGTCGTTTTAGCAGAGGACACTACGGTAGAACATACCCTAGCCGGGGCTGGTTCTTTTATGCCTAATACCCCAGTCGGGGTTGGGGGTACTAAAGTCAGTTAGCAGAAGCATAGCTAGCCGGGATTGGCCCCTCGAAGCATAAAACACCAGTCGGGGCTGGGGTATTCGCAGAAAAAGTAGTTTTTGTCAGAATTTGAGTCCAAGAAGAATTGATTCGAGCCGTTTGATTCAAGGGCTTCTAGAAGGACTTAAATACATATAAAAAGACATATAAAAGGAGGAGAATCACAAGGATTAAAGGAGAAAAGGAGGAGAGGATTCCATTAATTAGATTAGATTAGATTAGGATCAAAAGTTTTTATTAGTTTTGGAGAGTAAAAACAACTTGGAGACCATTGAAGATCTAAAGCAGGAGCTTGAGGAAGATGGGGATTTGCTGACAACAGATTTATTCTTCACTATACTCTTATTATTATCTTTTAATGTTATTTCAATTGTGAATTCTTAGTTTTAATTTATTAATCATGAACTAAATCTTTTGTTTAAGATTACAATGTAGCATATTGCATAGTTTATTTTAGTATGCTTCTCTATTAATTATTGTGAATCATTATTCTTGGATTTTCTATTATGATTTGTGTTTATTGCTTAATTGCCTAGCTAACAATTACTGTGATTGTGACGCCCCCACAATAGGTATACATCACCCATCTTGAGTCGCCAAATATATGGTACAAAATTCAAATACAACTTAATAATACAGCTGTCGTGTAAAATATGACAAAACGTAAACTGAGAGTTTAATAAGAATATTGTCATCTAGACAATATCCACACTCAAAAGAGTCCTCTTTACATTTATTTTCACACTATTTAATGTAATAGTGAGGACTACTAAAACTATCATCCGGATAAATCACTCGTTTCTCAGACTAGTCCCAACTACGTTCTCATTTCTCAAGAGAACGAAGAAAGAAAGGGTGAGCTCAACTAGCCTAGTAAGAAAAAAATTATGACTAAGATAATGCGAGAATAAATTATCATTAGCCTTCAATAATGTTAAACCGATAAAATATAACAAACATCAAGTTTAAGCTGCGCAATGAACAAGCAATCCATTAAAAGAGTCAAGTAGAGAATAAAATCTACTATCTTTTATGATTTAAAAGGTTTTTCATCACTTTTATCGTTGAGACTCAGCTTAATAAATAATCCACATCATCCCTGCACTACGACCAAGGATATTCATTAGTATCACAACCATAAATTATCCATGCACTACGGCCAAGGATATTCGTGTATTCATCAATGGTTATGATCATGCCAACAACTGTCCATCAATACATTACGGGCCAATGAGGACTTTTTTCAAATCATTTGTAACATTACGGTCACGATTACACCGAATAATCCCTAGTCATAATCATACCAAGTCCATCTATGCACTACAGGCCACAGATGACTTTCAACATAATATAAACATGAGGATGATGACAATGATATAAGAATTCAATAAAACAAGTTCAAGAATTAATTTATCCAGGAACTAATAACGTCCAAATTGTCAACAGGATACTTCTTTGTAAAGTAAAACTCAAGAATGCTTAGAAGAATATTTCCATGAAAAGATATTGGATGAAGTGCAAATATCAAGGATATTCTACTAATTTCATGGAGTATAGAAGTCAAAACTTTAACCAACTGTGTATAATAAAGAATGGGATAACAAAAGAAATCACCAGGCATGCGATAGACAACACAGACATGTTATTCCAACAGAATAATAAATAACGAAACCGGTGTCATGCAAAACGCGCCTTAAGCGTGGATATTCCAATGAATAATAAATAATGGAACCAGTCATGCGTAACGCATGCATACGCGATGTTCCACCGAATAATAAATAACGGAACCAAAGTCATGCGTAATGCATTCGAAGTGATGTTCCAACGAAATAATAAAAATTGAATAAAGAAGAATTTTACCATTTATGCGGTATTGCGATGACAACGAGTTATTCCAATGAATAATAAATAATGGAATAATGTGTTCTCTTCATGAATAAGAAAGAAATAATACCCTTACCTTAGTAGGAAATTGGATACCGCAATATTGTAATAATGTAAGATTCTTCTTCTTTCTCTCTTATTCTCTATTTCTTTCTCGCCTAAAGCTTTAGTGAATTCGTGAAAAATAATGAAGGAATGAGCTTCTATTGATAAGCTTGATAGAGTAAGGGTAAAATAGTCTTTTTGCCATAATTTATGACATCATCGCTTACATCATCGATCATATGACATCATTGCTTACATCATCGATAAAATGACATCATTGTTTACATCATCCTTTCGATGACATCATTGATTACCTCATCATTTCGATGACATCATCGCTTACATCATCAGAATTTAAATTCAAATTGTTCTCTTCCACCTCATTTTACTTTTATACCATGAATTTACTATAAAAATGTTACCATTCAAATTATATAAAAAAAACATATTATCATATAATCACATCATACCACTATAATATAATATTATAATAATATATTTAAATGAATTATTGATTTGATAATTTGAAATACTGTGTAATGACAATTATTGAATCAAAAATATCAACGTAGCAATTATTGAATCAATAAAATATTAAACAATAATTATCAGAATAATTATTGAGTAATGCCTTCTTATGTAAGAATCAATAATTCAAAAAAAGCGTGAAATCTTTGTGTCTTCTTTGCGCAACAACGCTGTATTCTTGTATTTTAACCACCGTGTATTCCAACAATTTAATTAGAATCGCTTCGTAGTTATTTTCATAAAAATATTTTGTCGCTTTCTAACTCGCATAATAATTCCGCTGTGGGGTCCACTAATGATTGTGTCATCGTATCTATATTCCCACAAAAAAGAATATTCCCCACCAAATGAATATTATATAACAACTTGCGTTTCTTTGCAAAATTTATAAATATTACCCACAACTATAACATTATATCAAATTCATTACATAATATTTAAAAATAATATTTATAGAAAAATCATCTTTATTTAAAAAGTTGGGGTCTTACAACCTCCCTTATGAAATTTCGCCCTCGAAATTAGGGTACGTACCTGGTATGTCGAAAAGGTAAGGATATCTTGATTTTATTTCAGATTCTAACTCTCAGGTTATTTCCTCAACATCGTGGTTTCTCCACAAAACTTTGACTTGAGGTATAACCTTGGAGCGTAGAATATGTTCCTTCTTATCTAAGATTTGAACAGGAACCTCTTCATACGTCAAATCTTTTGCTATTTCGTCCGGTTCTAACTCAATAATGTGGTTCGGGTCTTCCACATATTTACATAACATAGATATGTGAAAAATGTTATGAACACGAGACATACTTGGCGGTAAAGCGAGTCTATACGCCACAGTTCCTACTCGATCGAGGATTAAAAATGGGCCAATGAATCGAGGATTGAGCTTTCATCTCTTTCCAAATCTTGTAACTCCTTTCCATTGAGCAACACGTAACAACACATGATCTCCAATATCAAATTCCACATCCTTTCGATGAAGATCAGCATAACTCTTTTGTCGATCTTGTGAGGTTTTTATACGTTACCGGATCGTTTGAGTCTTTTCCGTAGTCATACGTACCAACTCTGGTCCCAACAACGTTGCTTCACCCACCTCATCCCAGCATACTAGAGAACGACACTTTCTTCAATACAACGCTTCGAATGGAGACATGCCAATACTTGCTTGATAACTTTTGTTGTATGAAAACTCCACCAATGGTAAGAACTTGTCCCAACTTCCCTTGAAGTCAAGGACACAGAGTCTTAATAAATCTTCAAGACTTTGAATAGTCCTCTCTGATTGTCCGTCCGTCTGAGGATGATATGCCGAACTAAATCGTAAGTCCGTGCCCATAGCTTTTTGCAAACTAACCCAAAATCGTGAAGTGAATCTTGGGTCTCGATCAGAAACTATGGATACTGGCATACCATGCAGTCTTATAATCTCATTTATGTACATACGAGCAAGACGTTCAAGTGTATAAGTTTCTCGTATTGGTAAGAAATGAGCAGACTTGGTCAATCTATCAACAATGACCTAAATTGAATCTATGCCTTGAGAAACCTAGGGAAGACCAGTAACGAAATCCATGGTAATGTGCTCCCACTTCCATTCTAAAATTTCAAGTGGTTGCAATGGACCTTTTGGTATTTTACTTGATGCTCCGCCTTGACTCGTTAACAAGTTAGACACCTTGAGATAAACAGCGCTATCTCTCTCTCTTCATATTGCTCCACTAAAATGTATGACGAAGATCACGATACATTTTAGTACTAACAGGATGGATTGTAAACGGTGTGTTGTGCGCCTCCATCATGATTTTATACTTTAAATCAAGGTCGTTAGGAAAATAAAGTCTGGAGTTGATGTGATGCCCCCAAAATAGGTCCAATTCATCCAACATATCCTGAGTTGCCAAATACATGGTACAGAAAATAACTACAACTTTATTACTACAATTGTCGTGCAAAATACAATAACACATATACTGTGAGTTTTAATACCAACTCTGACTCATGTCCCAACTATGGACAACACCTCACATTGATACATTACATAAAGGTACAGTCAATAACTGTTTTAGAAATTAAAATCTTTAGGAAGTGCTCAAGGAAACCTTCGTACATAGGAGGCCATGAATCTAAGTTATGATAGATATAAACCATAGTCACAATTATATAAACCATAGGAGGCCAAAGATATTAATATCTCAAAGAAATACATAATCATTTCAAAATTTATATAAACCATAATTATATCCAGTTGATCAATTCACCTTTGCACTTAAGCTAAAAATATTCAATTGTAAATTCAATGGTCATGATCATACCAGTCAACAATTCATCTTTGTACTACTGGACAAAGAGAACCCATAGTCACAATTATACCAATAATCTACCTATCTTTACACTTAAGTCAAGGAGAAATTTCATCACCGGGATTATAAAAATGTTATATATGATAATAAAAACAATACGATCAACAACTATATTTAATTTCAAGAGTAATATTCATGAATCAATGATTTCATAACACCTTAATCCAAATGTTATAAATCACTTAATAATCTCATAATCTAATATTATTAATATTACGACAATATTTTAATCATTTCTTAAACTTAAAAACAATTTATTTTAATTGTTTACACTTTACCAATTAATGCATTTAATCATCCTAAAATGCCAAAATCATAAAATTTCATCACCAATAACCAAAACCCTCATAAAAAATCTGCATATACCTTATATAGGATTCTCAAGCCATAAAATCCTATTTTCCAATTTTGTTACTTCACATAACATATTTAATTCATTTACACATAACTAGTCTATTTTCATGAAAAATACCAAATCAGTTCCAAAAATATTTTTTTTCTGGGATTTAGCAGAATATAGTCCAATATTGAACATATATTTTTCTCGTAATTTTTAAAATTCATTTACTATTTTTCACATGGCCAAAACTGCTGAATATTTAGACATTTATCATAAATTGTACGTTTGTCCAAAAATTTTGAAATTTACAGAGTATACTTCTATTATATACATTACTCCCAATAAATATTTCACCAATTTTGGAGTTAACCACAAGGAGTTATAAGGATTTACTTTTAAAATAGTATTTTCTCATAAAATCTATAACTCATAATCTATACATCCAAAAATCGCCATTTTTGGACACAATCAATAAAGCTCATCAAATTATCATTTCAAATTTTTCCAGAATTTTTGAAGGTCAGAAAAATTATGAAACATGAAAAACATAACAACCTTTAAAATCCCTTACAATCCCTTACCATAATAATGACAATATCCCTTACCTCAAAAGAACAGTACCTCTGACCGGAATGTAAAGCCGAAGGAACCTTGCACTAAATAGCAACTCTCAAAATAACTAAATACTCACAAAATACGCTTGATAATATAGAGAGAGAAAGAGAGAAAGCTCATATTTCTGGTGTGATTTTCAATTCTAACTCAGCACTCTATTTATAGGAAAATGTTAGCACGCCGAAGCAGACTTGACCTGCTACCTGATGGCTTTACCTGCTATTATTGCCACCCACCACATTTGAATTAGAATTTTAGCACATTTCTTCACCAACCATAGGTGGGGCCCACGCATTCTAGAATTTTCCACCAAAATGATAAATTCCGAAACTTCAACAATTTGTGAACCAGTCACCTCTTAAAATTCATAACAATTCATACGTTCATGTTTAACGGTTCAAAATTTGTGGACATATACTCAACTTATATATGTATAACATATTCAAAAATCACAACGATCCAACGGTCGGATTAAAAATTATAACTCACGTAATATATTGCAAGAACACTGGTTTGATTTTTAATACCTCCTTTCTAACAAAAATACTGATAAAACACCTCAACATTAATTCCTTCATTTATAACCACATAAAATAAATAAATCCATCATTTATATCCGCATCAAATAAATATTTCCTTATCATATAAATCAATAATTAATTATTCACAAATAATATTACAGAATCACAATAATGACAACCAGGCAGTTCCCAGGAAAGAGGGGGCTTTCCGATAAAGATTTCTCCTTATTGGCGCACAATTAGGTGACCAAACCTCTCCTTGACAGAACTTTCTAGACATTGCCAATAATGCTATCTAATAATATTACTCAAATAATATGAATTATTGATCTGATAATGGGAAATATTGTGCGAAGGACAATTATTGAAAAAAACAATAATATTAAATATCAACGCAGCAATTATTGAATCAATAAAATAAAATATTGAATAAATAATTATCGTAACAATTATTGAGTAGTGCCTTCTTCACGTAAGAATCAATAATTAAAAATAATGTGCAATACCGCAGTGCTCTTTAGTGCGACCACGCGCGTATTATTGTATTTTAACCACCGGGTATTCCAACAATGTTAATCTTCAGTAACAACTACGTCATTATTTATAAAAACTCAAACTTGTCGTTTTCTTCATCCGACAGTTATTCTGTTATGGGGCCCATAAATGACTACATCATCGTGCGAATATTCCCCGACAATAAGAATATTCCATGACCAAACGAATATTCCCCGACAGAAATGAGTATTTTATAACCACTTGCGTATTTTGAAAATTTTACATATATCACGCTTAAGTTTAAACTTTTATCAATTTAACCATTTACTGAATAATAATTATAAGAAAAATTGAATATTTTATTTCATAAAATCCGGGGTCTTACAATCTCCCCTCCTTATGAAATTTCATCCCCGAAATTTACGTACCAGGTATTTCAAAGAGTTGAGAATACCTTGCTTTCATCTCAGATTCCATCTTCCCCATCCCTCATGATTTCTCCATTGCTCATCTCCTCGTATTTCGAGATATCATTCTAGAATACAACTTCAAAACAAAGGTTAATTGACATATCACAATTTGTCAACTTAAGTAAAAAAATTCAGCTTAGGTAGGACACACACTAGCGAAGGATAATACTCGTCTCTCCCTTCCTAGTTCTAATCCCGGATCTCTGCTAGAGATCATATCCCTAAGCTCTGGTGACGCCCTCAAAATAGGTCCAATTCATCCAACCTATTCTGAGTCACCAAATACATGGTACATAAAACAACTACAACTTTATTACTACAATTTTCATGCAAAATACAATAACACATATACTGTGAGTTTTAATACCAACTGTGACTCATGTCCCAACTATGGACAACCCCTCACATTGATACATTACATAAAGGTACAGTCAATAACTATTTTAGAGATTAAAATCTTTGGGAAGTGCTCAAGGAAACCTTTGTACATAGGAGGCCATGAATCTAAGTTATGATAGATATCATATGTCCAGAGAATTACCCTTGGTTGATCCAATAGACCACAAAGAAAAATGAGAAAATTACTATTATGTTCCTTCCAATGGTGAGTCTTCTCTTGACATATAACTATCTCCACTATCTCCAGTTGAAAATTATATTTCAAATAAACTCCAAGATCATATAGGTAGTGCTCGTAGATATACTCAGCAAGTGGATGTGCACAACCCTATCTTATGATAACTCGTAGGTCATTAGACATCTTGTATGATAGTGGCAAAACACCTTTCCAAAGTTGGGTTCACCCTACCCTATTCGGTTTACCAAAATTAAATATCAAATGATGTATACAATACGACACACTTATCTAAAGTTCTCAATAAAATTATTTTCATACTATTTAGGGAGAACCTCAACAGCTATAGACCACCGTTCTATTCCCCTGTTATCCCCGTTTGACCCGGCAACACTCTTATTACCTGAAAGGAATTGTGAAGCAAAAGGGTGAGCACAACTAGCTTAATAAAGAATATTATGACTAAAGATAATTAAATTATCAATAGCCTTCATCAGTAATAAATCAGAGATTTAGAACATATGGTAGATGATAAAACTTTTCAACCATAATTGCAGCAGAACGAGCAATTCATTAAAAGAGTCAAATAGACCATAAAGTCTATTATCTTCTCCATGTTAAAAGTCCACCAACAATGTTTTATCCCTGTAACATCAATCAACAGTTCCTGTCCACATTCATGTGAATAACTCATAATCATAATTGTGGTTCTAAATTCCTCTTCTCATCCAGGACAAAGATAATTTTCATCACTTGTCTTTACCATAAAAATCAAAGATCATAGTTATACCAAATCACAGTTCCTGTTTATAATCATACTAATAAATTCATCTTTGCACTACGGGCTAAAGATATTCATCAATAGTTCATCTTTGCACTACATGCCAAAGATATTTAATAACAGGTCATCTTTGCACTACGGGCCAAAGATATTCATCAATAATTCATCTTTGCACTACAGGCCAAAGATATTAATATCTCAAAGAAATACATAATCATTTCAGAATTTATATAAACCATAATTATAACCATGTTGATCAATTCACCTTTTCACTTAAGCTAAAAATATTCAATTGTAAATTCAATGGTCATGATCATATCAGTCAACAATTCATCTTTGCACTATTGGCCAAAGAGAACCCATAGTCACAATTATACCAATAATCTACCCATCTTTACACTTAAGTCAAAGAGAAATTTCATCACCGGGATTATAAAAATGTTATATGTGATAATAAAAACAATAAGATCAACAACTGCATTTAATTTCAAGAGTAATATTCATGAATCAATGATTTCATAACACCTTAATCCAAATGTTATAAATCACTTAATAATCTCATAATCTAATATTATTAATATTACCACAATATTTTAATCATTTTTTAAACTTATAAATAATTTATTTTAATTGTTTACACTTTATCAATTAATGCATTTAATCATCCTAAAATGCCAAAATCATAAAATTTCATCACCAATAACCAAAACCCTCATCAAAAATCTGCATATACCTTATATAGGATTCCCAAGCCATAAAATCCTATTTTTCAATTTTGTTACTTCACATAACATATTTAATTCATTTACTCATAACTAGTCTATTTTCATGAAAAATACCAAATCAGTTCCAAAAATATTTCTTTTCTGGGATTTAGCAAAATATAGTCCTATATTGAACATATATTTTTCTCGGAATTTATAAAATTCATTTACTATTTTTCACATGGCCAAAACTGCTGAATATTTAGACATTTATCATAAATTGTACGTTTGTCCAAAAATTTTGAAATTTACAGAGTATACTTATATTATATACATGTACTCCCAGTAAAAATTTCACCAATTTTGGAGTTAACCACAAGGAGATATAAAGGTTTACTTTTAAAATAGTCTTTTCTCATAAAATCCATAACTCATAATCTATACATCCAAAAATCGCCATTTTTGGATACAATTAATAAAACTCATCAAATTATCATTTCAAATTTTTCTAGAATTTTTAAAGGTCAGAAAAATTACGAAACATGAAAAACATAACAACCCTTAAAATCCCTTACAATCCCTTACCATAATAATGACAATATCCCTTACCTCAAAAGAGTAGTAATTCTGACCGGAATATAAAGCCGAAGGAACCTTGCACTGTATAGCAACTCTCAAAATATCTAAATACTCACAAAATACGTTTGATAATATAGAGAGAGAAAGAGAGAAAGCTCATATTTCTGGTGTGATTTTCAATTCTAACTCAGCACTCTATTTATAGGAAAATATTAGCACGTCGAAACACACTTGACCTGCTACCTGATGGCTTTACCTGCTATTATTGCCACCCACCACATTTGAATTAGAATTTCAACACATTTCTTCACCAACCATAGGTGGAGCCCACGCATTCTAGAATTTTCCACCAAAATGATAAATTCTGAAACTTCAACAATTTCTGAACCAGTCACCTCCTAAAATTCATAATAATTCATACGTTCATTTTTAACGGTTCAAAATTTGTGGACATATACTCAACTTATATATGTATAACATATTCAAAAATCACAACGATCCAACGGTCGGATTAAAAATTATAACTCATGCAATATATCGCAAGAACACTGGTTTGATTTTTAATACCCCATTTCCGACAAAAATACTGATAAAACACCTCAACATTAATTCCTTCATTTATAACCACATAAAATAAATAAATCCATCATTTATATCCACATCAAATAAATATTTCCTTATCATATAAATAAATAATTAATTATTCACAAATAATATTACAGAATCACAATAATGACAACCAGGCAGTTCCCATGAAAGAGGGGGCTTTCCGATAAGGATTTCTCCTTACTGGTGCGCAATTAGGTGACCAAACCTCTCCTTGACAGAACTTTCTAGACATTGCCAATAATGCTATCTAATAATATTATTCAAATAGTATGAATTATTGATCTGATAATGGGAAATACTGTGCAGTGACAATTATTGAAAAAACAATAATATAAAATATCAACGCAGCAATTATTGAATCAATAAAATAAAATATTCAACAGTAATTACTGTAACAATTATTGAGTAGTGCCTTCTTACGTAAGAATCAATAATTCAAAAATAATATGCAATACCGTGTGCTACTGTGCAACCACGCGTATTACTGTATTTTAACCACCGGGTATTCCAACAGTGTTAATGGTAACTATTACGTCGTTATTTATAAAAAACTCAAACTTGTCGTTTTCTTCATCTGACAGTTATTCTGTTATGGGGTCCACAAATGACTGCACCGTCGTACGAATATTCCCCAACAACAAGAATATTCCACGACCAAACGAATATTTCCCAACAGAAATGAGTATTTTATAACCATTTGCGTATTTTGAAAATTTTACATATATCACCCTTAACTTTAAATTTTTATCAATTTAACCATTTACTGAATAATAATTATAAGAAAAATTGAATACTTTTATTTCATAAAATTTGGGGTCTTACAGTTAACTCGAAGTATTCCTTCTTCATCGATTCTTGCTTCCGGCATAGCACCTTCTTGCACTTTCTTCCTCATACGCATCAGCTCCAGATCTGTAACTTGAGCAACTTTAACTTTATTAATTAAAGTTGGTTCTACTCGTATATTCGCCATCATCACATGGGTCCTTGGAGTTTTTAACTCTATCTCCATCCTTTGCAAGTCACACAGAATGGGCCTTTGCGTTGTCAATATCGCACTCGTACTCGCATATGATCTTCTACTTAATGCATCAGTTACCACGTTCGGTTTTCCAGGAGGTATTGGATGGTATGCTCATAATCTTTCAACAGTTCAAGCCAACGTCGTTGTTGCATGTTGAGTTCCTTTTGAGTGAAGAAATATTTGAGGCTTTTATGATCCGTAAAGTTCTCCACTTTCTCCCCATACAAGTAATGTCTCCAAATTTTAAGTGCAAAAACAACAGCTGCCAACTCTAGATCATGAGTAGGATAATTTCTCTCATATTGTTTGAGTTATCGAGAGGCATAAGCTATGACTTTCTCATGTTGCATGAGAACACATCCTAACCCTTTGCCCGAAGCATCACTGTAGATGACAAATCCTCCCGAGCTGATGGTATTATCGAGCAGTCTTTGAAATGAGTCTCCTCTTGAGTTCTTGAAAACTCTTCTCACATTCCTCATTCCAACCGAATTTTGTATCTTTCCGAGTCAGCTAAGTTAATGGAGTAGCGATTCGAGAAAGCCCTTCTACGAATCTCCGATAATAACCAGCTAAGCCGAGAAAGCTACGTGCTTGATCATCGGTTTAGGTTGCTCCCAAATTGAATAGCTTCAATTTTCTTTGGGTCAACAGATATTCCATGGCTTGATACTACGTGCCCAAGGAATGCTACTTCCTCAAGCCAGAACTCGCATTTCTTCAACTTGGCATAAAGCTTATATTCACAAAGCTTTTGGAGTATCAGCCTCAAGTGTTGCTCATAATCTTCACAGCTTTTGGAATAAATAAGGATGTCATCAATAAAGACGACCACAAAGTGATCCAAATATTCCTTGAATACTCGGTTCATCATATCCATGAAAGCAGTAGGAGCATTAGTCAATCCAAAAAACATGACTAGGAATTCATAATGCCCGTACCGAGTTCTGAAAGCCGTCTTTGAAATGTCATCGGTTTTAATCTTCAATTGGTGATATCCAAAACGAAGATCAATCTTTGAAAAGAATTTGACTCCTTGTAACTGGTCAAACCGGTCATCAATACGTGGCAATGGGTATCTATTTTTGATGGTGACATGATTTAACTCCCGATAATCAATACAAAGTCGCATACTTCCATCTTTCTTTTTCACGAATAGAACAGGAGCACCCCAAGGAGAAGTACTAGGACGAATAAAGCCAATGTCTAAAAATTCCTGCAGTTGAGTCTTTAACTCCTGAAGTTCAATAGGAGCCATTTGATATGGGGCTTTGGAAATGGTTTTTGTACTGGGTTCAAGGTCGATACAAAATTCAATTTCATGCTCTGGGGGTAGGCCAGGAAGTTCTTTAGGGAATACGTCAGGAAATTTATTAACAATAGAAATATCATTCAAAACTGACGTATTTTTGTTTAGATCCGTGACATGAGCTAAGAAAGCTTGACATCCGTTTTTTAATAAACGAATAGCTTTATGGCTTGAGATGATAGTGATTGATTTTAATGGTTTGGTTACTTGAATTCGCATAATAGGTTGGTTAGGAATATGAAAACTAACAACCTTACGAAAATAATCAATTTTTGCATGATGAGTAGTTAACCAATCAATCCCTAGAATTACGTCAAATGTAAGTATTTTCAATGAAATAATATCGACAGGTAATGTGAGGGTACCGATTTGAACCAAACAAGACTTATAAACAGTGGATGTAATGAAGGTTTCTCCCAATGGAATTTCAACAGATAAGTCAAAGTCCAATTTCTCCGAAGTCAGATTTAAACGTTGAGCGCAAGTAGGAGAAATAAAAGAATGGGTAGAACCGGTATCAAATAAGGTATATACTTCGCTAGAGTTTATGATAAGCTTACCCGTGATGACCTCGTTCAGGTTCCTTGCTTTTTGGGAGGTCACGATAAACGCTCTCCCTTGAACTACCGGTTTTGTCTTGTCTGGGACGGCCTTTGATGCCTCCATCCCAACTGGACTTATCTTCGGTGCACGACAAAATCGGGCCAGGTGACTTTCTCTTCCACAATTATAACATGCTTTGGATGGCATCGCGCAGTTTGGACTGATGTGTCCCTCTCCTCCACATTTCAAGCATATGATAGGTGGTCGTTCTCCTTCCTTAACGACAGGTGCTGATGCTGACGTCTTTCCATCATTGTTGAATCTCTTCTTCTTGAAATGTCCATTCTTATTATTTTGGCCATGATTACGACCGAAGTGGTTACCATTTCTGGCATGTTGATTCCATCCATGCTTATTGTCACCGCTTCGATGACTATTATCACTTGTATTATTATTTTGTCGGTTGCTCTCTTTTGGTTGGGTTGACTCATTATCGCGCTCCAATAACTGAGCCCTATTAACAACATTTGAATACAAACACAGTTTATGAGAGATAAGATATTGACGTATCTCGGGTTTTAAACCTCTTAGAAACATTCGCGTCATTCTCTCCTCATTATTAACCAAATGAGACGTAAACCGGGACAACTCGGTAAACTTGGTTTCGTACTGCGACACGGTCATGTTGTTTTGCTCCAGCTTGATGAACTCTACCTCTTTCATGTGATGAATACTTTCGAAAAAGTACTTGTCGTTGAACAGTTCTTAGAACTTCTCCAAAGATATCTTCAGTGCGGCAGGTTGAGTACGCTTTACAGATTCCCACAAGTAATCTGCCTCTTGCCGCAACATGAAGGTGGGAAAGGGAACCTTTTACTCTTCGGAGAATCCCATGACATCAAATATCTTGTTGATCTTCTTTATCCACGTCTCCACCTTAAGTGGTTTTGGCTCTCCAAAAAACTCTCGTGGTCCCAGTTCCTTGAATCGCTTAATGATGACCGGCCCGAGAGTTGCCGGTGTTTCCACCGCATTTTGGACAGAGCCTCTCTTGCCTCGATGTTGCATGAATTTCATAAAGCCTCCGAACATTCCATCGCTCATCATCCGTCTGTGGTTGTTGTTTGCACGAGGATTGTCGCCTTCCTCGATGCACATTATCCTCGATTATTGATCATGGAGACTCAACGGTCTCCCCATGCTCCATTGATGTTCTCAACATTCTCGAATGTCATTTTCAAATATTGCCACAAAACAAAGGTTAATTAATATATCACATATTATCCCTATACTTTAACCGACCAATTAAATACCAAATAAACTTAGGTAGGTCATACTAGCTAAGGAATTTCCCCTCTCTCCCTCCTAGTTCTTGTCTCACATTTTAGCCAGGATCATATCCTAAGCTTTGATACTAAATGTGACGCCCCCAAAATAGGTATACATCACCCATCTTGAGTCGCCAAATACATGGTACAAAATTCAAATACAACTTAATAATACCATTGTGTAAAATAATCGACAAAACGTAAACTGAGAGTTTAATAAGAATATTGTCATCTAGACAATATCCACACTCAAAAGAGTCCTCTTTACATTTATTTTCACACTATTTAACAGAATAGTGAGGACTACTAAAACTATCATCTGGACCATCACTCCGTTCCCTGACTAGTCCCGGCTACGTTCTCATTTCCTGAAGAGAACAGTGAAAGAAAGGGTGAGCTCAACTAGCCGAGTAAGAAATATTATGACTAAGATAGTGCAGAATAAATTATCATTAGTCTTCAACAATGTTAAACTGATAATATAACAAACATCAAGTTTAACTGCAGCGGAATAAGCAATCCATTAAAAGAGTCAAGTAGAGAATAAAATCTACTATCTTTTAAGATTTAAAAGGTTTTTCATCACTTTTATCGCTGAGACTCAGCTTAATAAATAATTCACATCATCCTTGCACTACGGCCAAGGATATTCATTAGTATCACAACCACAAATTATCCATGCACTACGACCAAGGATATTCGTGTATTCATCAATGGTCATGATCATGCCAACAACTGTCCATCAATTCATTACGGGCCAATGAGGACTTTTTCCACATCATTTGTAACATTACGGTCATGATTACACCAAATAATCCCTGGTCATAATCATACCAAGTCCATCTATGCACTACAGGCTACAGATGACTTTCAACATAATATAAACATGAGGATGATGATAATGATATAAGAATTCAATAAAACAAGTTCAAGAATTAATTTATCCAGGAACTAATAACGTCCAAATTGTCAACAGGATACTTCTTTGTAAAGTAAAACTCAAGAATGCTTAGAAGAATATTTCCATGAAAAGATATTGGATGAAGTGCAAATATCAAGGATATTCTACTAATTTCATGGAGTATAGAAGTCAAAACTTTAACCAACTGCGTATAATAAAGAATGGGATAACAAAAGAAATCACCAGGCATGCGATAGACAACACACATATGTTATTCCAACAGAATAATAAATAATGAAACCAGTCATGCATAAAACGCATTGGCTGTGATATTCCAATGTAATAATAAATAATGGAACCGTGTCATGCGTAAACGCATAGATGTGATGTTCTAACGTAATAATAAATAACGGAACCAAATACATGTGTAACATTAATTGGCAGATGTTCCAATAGAATAATAAAAATGGAATAATGTAAGAATTTCACCATGTATGCGCAACTTTACATGACAAAGTTATTCCAATGAATAATAAATAATGGAATAACAGAAGTTCTCTTCATGAATAAGAAAGAAATAATACCCCTTACCTTAGTAGGAAATTGGATACCGCAATATTGTAGTAACAGAAGATTCTTCTTCTTTCTCTCTTATTATATCTATTCTTTCTCGCTCTAAAGCTTTAGTGAATTCGTGAAAAATAATGAAGGAATGAGCTTCTATTGATAAGCTTGATAGAGTAAGGGTAAAATAGTCTTTTCGCCATAATTTATGACATCATCGATCATATGACATCATTGCTTACATCATCGATCAAATGACATCATTGTTTACATCATCCTTCCGATGACATCATTGTTTACCTCATCGTTCTGATGACATCATCGCTTACATCATCAGAATTTAAATTCAAATTGTCCTCTTCCACCTCATTTTACTTTTATACCATGAATTTACTATAATAATGTTACCATTCAAATTATATAAAAAAACATACTATCATATAATCACATCATACTACTATAATATAATATTATAATAATATATTTAAATAAATTATTGATTTGATAATTTGAAATATCAGTAATGACAATTATTGAATCAAAATATCAACGTAGTAAATTATTGAATCAATAAAATATTAAACAATAAATTACGTAATAATTATTGAGTAGTACCTTCTTACGTAAGAATCAATAATTCAAAAAAAATCGCGTAAATACCGTGGTGCTATCAGGCAACAACGCTGTTATCAGATTTTAACAACCAGTATTCCAACAAGTGTTAATTTGTGAATCCTTCCAACGTTATTTTCATAAAAATATTTTTTTTCGTTTTCTAACTCCGACAATAATTCCGTTGTGGGGTTCACTAATGATTGTGTCGTCGTACGAATATTCCCTGACAAAAAGAATATTACACGACCAAACGAATATTTTATAACAACTTGCGTACTTTGCAAAATTTATAAATATTACCCACAACTATAACATTATATCAAATTCATTCCATAATATTTAAAAATACTATTTCTAGAAAAATCATCTTTATTTAAAAAGTTTGGGGTCTTACAGTGATAATCTATATGAACTCTACAGATGAAGTATAATTTTAGATCTGATCATAATAACATGTGATTATGTTTTCTGCATGGCGTTGGAATACATAATTTATGTCTAGGATAGAGATATACCTATACATCGCATGTAATCTGATAAAGAACTTGTGCTTTAAATTCTCTTTAATTGTAATTCACATAGAGATATAGTGAATTAGTTAATTAGGGTGTTCTTCTTCATTCTATCATCTGTGGATTTAAGTTGATTTGAGTATGATGCATTGACAGATGGTTATATTTACATATATGTTCTTCATTAACAATTCAGAATAGTGTGCTTAATTGATTAGAAGTGTATTAATTTTAATGAAGCAATAAGTGAAGTTGTGATCTTAAATCTCCATAATCTACTTTGTAATTTGTGGTAATTAGAATTAGTTTAATTAAATAATTTAATTTATAACATTAATTGATTGCTTAAATAAAATTAGTTTTGTTAAGAGTTAGTATTTGGTAATTTGTATCAATAATTCCTCGCGGGAACGATACTCTACTTTCACTTTATTACTTGTTGACCACATATACTTGCATGTTGTGCGTAACTAGATTTTACCTAACATTATTGACTACTGGCATGACCACGCCACCTTTGCCCTTGTTTACTGCATGGCGAAAGGTCCCAAATGTTTTTCATTCTAGCGCCGATCATACCGAACTCAGATCGATTTATAGCTTTGCGAAAACTCATATGAACCCAAAACTCCCAATTTCAACACCCAAACTCCAATTTAACCAAACCCAGATGTTATAAACTTTATAAACTCAAAACTAAATGCGTGACGCCCCAAAATCTGAGTATTTTCCAACCAGACATATGGTGCTACACGGTGCTACAATTCACATAAAAATTCAATTGAAATGCCTCAAAAAAACGAATATATCTTATATATATTCCAAAACAATATTACCATTCCACAGGTTCTTTATAACTGTTATATTTGTTCTTGTCATAATATCAAATATTAACATCATTTACCTATACTATTACATAGGTAATCTATAGATTCGCCTTAGCCTTCCCTTTATCTTTGCCAGATCCTTCGGTCCGTTCAGTCTTAGCTGCATTCATATGGTTCAAGCAAGAGTGAGCATAACTAGCTCAGCAAGTATGGCAATTCCATTTAAACAACATGCTTGAATCATACAAATCATATATCTTCAATAACTGAACAATAGTATGAAGTACTATCGATAATTCAAAATAGCACTTCTATTTTCTTTAAAACGTTTTACAATGACAACATTCAGTAAAACATCAATTTCGGTCCAAGACCTTGAGCATTTCATACTTTCTTTGAAAAGGACAACCTGACACTAAGTCCGTAAGTCCGACATTACTTACGAGCACATCTAGGTGATCAGCTTATAGTACTCTATGTTGATCAACACTACATTCTTTAAACGTATGTACGTTTAAGTTGTGGCAACTTCACGTGCCTGTCGTTTGATGATAAAACATTTATTTTATATACTCAGTCTTCATTTGAAAACTATACCAACATAGTTTGGTAAAACATTGACAATACTTTGATAGATTATAAGAAATCCAACATATCTTAAGTCTAGCCGAAAGAATTGGCTCTGACTTCATCATACATCAATTCATGTGTAAGAATACATGAATCACAAAACTTGTCCAGATTGAACATAGACAAGGGTTAGAACACTTGCCTTTAGCGTCTACTACTGTTATTACACTTTCTCTTTAAGTCTTTAAGGTCTCTATAATATATGATCACATAACGTAACATAGTAGATCATATATAATTAAGTATAGTTACTACTCTATCTTACCCTTCTTCTCAATCTAATCATGTTTTAGATTGTTATTATTGGTTTCGGCTTATCACATTACATTGTTCTGACATTCAATTAATCTTTTGTCGACCTTCAGTTGTAATACTTAAGTTCTTTAACATCTTAAATGGTGTTACATTAAGTTAATTTGACTTAATCACTTTACCTTCTTTCTCTACTTATAAGCATTCATTTCTTCTCTTTTTAAGTCGTCACATTTCCAGCCACTTCTTCTTCTCTTTTAAGCCGAGTCATGCTACCCACTTTCTAAGAAGAGGAGATGAGACAGCCGCTATGCTGCCACTCTTAGTTCTCTTAGCCGCGTTGTGGCATGAAACTCCAATGAGGTCGTAGAATCGCTCACAACTATGCCCACCAATAAGCCTTGAAATTTGTGGCGTGGCGCCCTTTCTACGTGCACTGCATTAACCTTTGATAGATTTTGAACTTTGTGAACTTCCCAGACTCCAAATTTGATCATTTTGATTCCAAATTGGCTCGTTCAAAAGCCATTAGCTCACAAATCACATACTCTATATGTTCATGTAAGAATTTTACATTTTTGACTTCATTAACCCAAAATTCATCTTTGAGTTCATTTTTAACGAAAACGATAAACGCTCGTGAACGTTCAACGCTAGTTTCTTCGTTCTAAGTCAGAATTTGGTCATTTTTGAATCCGCAACTCTATAATGCCAAATAAGACTTATCCCCATCGAAAACCAACATTTCCGAGCTCAATGTTCCATTCTAAGAATTTCACAATTTTGACGTTTATCGTCCAAACTTGTGAATTTTCGCCATAACTTCGTTACTTGTGATTTGTTCATCGTTTCAAATGGATTCTTTCCATCATACTAATATCTTAACATACATATTTCATTAACTTATAAACATGATAAGTTCTTACTTATTCTTCCATAGTTCATAACTTATATGCTTATGATTTCACTTCACATGATTTATCATGGTTTTCATCTTCTAATAACCATCCTTTCTTCTTCTTATCATACAAACTTCATTAATGTAAACATATGACAAGTTCTTATATGTTATTCATAAGTTCATAGCTTAACTAAGTATGAATCACTTATTCATGGCTTATTAAAGTTTAAGTCCATTTATTATCCATTCTCTTTACTTCTTAGCATACATACGTCACTAATCAACACTTCTCTATCAAACAAGAATTGAAGAGTTGGAAGATTAAGATATAGAAGTCTTACCCTTGAAGATCAATTGATTCTTCTTCTTGCTTTTTAAAATATGAAAGACTAACTTTTCTAACTTTTTCTCTCTAACAAATAAGCACTTAATATGTTGGATGAAATTAACAAGTGAGAAATGATCCAACACTCCTTCTATTTATAGGATTTCTAAGGTTAGGGTATAATGGTCAATAAACCATTCCACCTCCTTAATTAAACCTCCTTACTATTCATTACTTAACTATTAAGTTTACTTGCTTATCACTTTCTTTGCTTGGCCATCACAACTTTTTCTTGGCCACCAAGATCACCCATGTGACGCTCCCAAAACAGGTATACATCACCCATCCTGAGTCGCCAGATACATGGTACATAAATTCAAATATAACTTAATTATACAACAGTCGTGTAAAATACGACAAAACATAGCTGAGAGTTTAAACAAGAATATTATCATCTAGACAATATCCACACTCAATGGTGTCCTCATTACAATTATTATCACATTATTCCGTAGAATACTGAGGACTACTAAAGCCATTTATCCTGGACCATAACTCCATTCCCCGACTCGTCCCAGCTATATTCTCATTTCCTGAAGAGAACAATGAATGAAAGGGGTGAGCTCAACTAGCCCAGTAAGAAATATTATGACTAAGATAATCAGAATAAATTATCCTTAGCCTTCAATAGTATAACAACTGATAGAATACAATAGACAACAAGTTTTAGATCAACAACTGCAGTGGAATAAGCAATCCATTAGAAGAGTCAAGTAGAGCATAAAATCTACTATCTTCTATGATTTAAAAAGTTTTTCATCAACTTTATCGCTGAGACTCAGCTTAATAAATAAACAACATCATCGAATCATCCCTACATTACGGGCCAAAAATATTCATGTAATCATCAATGATCATGATTATACCGAATAATCCCTGGTCATAATCATACTGTAGACACTCAAAATTTTCTGCGCTCCTATTACTAACATTGCAGGAGGGTAGATTTATCTTTTGGGGATAACCCTGGAAGATAGCTTACATCCATTCCGGATACTACCGGAAGTTCAGTTCCAACCCAGAACACAAACTGGGAACATCATATCAAATCGCAGAACACACACCGGGAATGTCATTTCCAATCTCGGAGATAACCCCGAGATATGTAGATTAAAAGACCGGCAACAACACCGGAGAGGACAGTTCTGTCTCGGCAATAACACCGTGATGCTCAGTTCCAATCCCAGAAACAACACTGGGAGTAGCAACCCCATCATTGGTGATAGCCCCAAGAGATGCCATTGCAGTTCCGGTGATAACCCCAAAAATGCTTGTTTCAAACATATGGAATCAGCTTCAACCCCAGACATCCTGTCGAGGCACACAAACCTTAGATCCGGAGTTAACAAGGGGCAGACAGGAACATCCACAGATGACAGTGAGACATACAAATAAGCAAAGAAGCCCAATCTCGGATGTAACCTCGAGCAACGTCTCGCTCGCTTAAACCGACGATAACCCCGGTGAGGAGTCACAACGTCATCTTACCATCACAACAAGATGATATCGCGACATACCAACAAGTAGTCCAATCTCAGCTGTAACCTTGAGCAATGTCTACTTTCAACTCAAACCGGCGATAACCCCGGCGAAGAGTCAAACGTCATCTTGTTCCTTCGACAATGGCACGTCGTCTCTATACTTCATACATACATCCAACAATGTCCCACAAGAACCGAGGATTGACAATCCTGAGTTACTATTACGTGTGACAAAGATTTTTTGATAGAATTTGAAGCTTGAAGACCATGGGCATAGACCCTCTTCCCGGCTTCGCATAACCTCTAATCTATGTCATTCATGTGAATCTCTCAACACAAGCAGTCCAAAGAAGGTCAAATATACCTCGTTCGGATGCTCGGATTGAAGTTCTACAAGTTCGAGCGAATATTACGATTGGTATGAGTGCACGTCTTTTACGAGACGAAAGGAACCCGCGAGGCTCGGATGCATCACGGCCACCATTAGTATTCAATCATGGGTACCTGCAGTGTACCGCTACCATCCGTCTATATATACAAGCCTTGGGGTCAGCCATTTGAGAAGAGAAGAGAGGGAAAAAGGCGAGGAAGCCCTGTCCATTTTACTCTGCATACACATCTTTTGAGTGTTTCCTTATTTCTAAACACTAGTTAGCTCACATATAGATATCTTTTATTCGGCGGGAGCTAAGTGTTTATCCATTTAAAGTCATAGAAGTCTACTTTGGCAGCCCACTGTAAGCCTTCTTCTCATATTAGCACACACTGTTATACACGTTGAGAGTCGTGTGAGTGTGTTTTCCCAGACTTCGGTCCGTGGTTTTTATTTCTGTCTGTATATATATACTTATATATATGTATATATTTCATATATGGACTAACATTATCGAGTTATGTCTTGATTGAGCCTAGACTTCGGTCTGGAGTGTTTAATTGCTTATATATATATATATATAACTATTTTCAGACATATCCGATGAGCCTAGATTTACATCTAGTGCGTTTAATCGCTTTTATATATATACATATATATAATTGTCATTTTATTATATCCGATGAGCCCGGATTCACATCCAATGCGTTTTATCGCTTATATATATATATATATATATATATATATATATATATATATATATATATATTTTACATTTCAGTTCGGAGTTCACTTCGTGGCCTTTTACACTTTTATTTACATTTGTCATGCCCGAGTTTACTTCGTAAGGTTGATCATGTTTATATATATATTTACAATCATATATATATATATATATATATATATATATATATATATATATATATAACGCCATCGCTTTCCCTACAAATTGTAGTATCATGTGAACTTAGGAATCATGTGATCACAAGTTCAGCTTACTGAATCTAGATTCGGTTCTCATGATGAAAATTTTTCAGCTGTAAGCAGCCTGTACATTATTTTACAGTGTCTGAATCTCCTTGGATGGCTGTCATGCCCATGAGGAATTTGACACTGCTGTATATTATTTTCTCGAGAATGCTTCGCATCTCGAAAATAAAAACAAACAAGCTGAACATTTAGTAATAAAATGGAAGTATGAAAAGGTCTCAATTCCTATTGAGCACAGAGTTTAAAAAACTTCTTTTTATAAAACGTCATTGCTATATTGTGGTTAAAACTGAATTTTTCTATAAATTCAAACCCTTTGTATACAGGTGCGAATGAGGCCTTGCATTACTTTTAAATAACTGCACATTGATCCACACACACACAAACACACACATTCATATAACAATTTCTTTGAAAAGTGGCGGTCACCATGGTAATAGGATGTCGGGGGGTGCCTAACTCCTTCCCTCCACATAATCAAGCCCCCGGACCCAAAATGAATCTCGGTTTCATAAACCCGTTTAGCAGTGTCAAATCACTGGGTCAATGTGCAAACCTTTTCCGATTGCGTTGGTACAACCAGTTAAATACACCAACTGGTGACTCTTAAAGTCAAATCGTCGACATTATACACGTCGGACCTTTTTCACTTGTTTTTTCAAACAAATCTCACATTTACATGAGAACACCAAAAAACAAGTAACGAAAAGGGACACTCAAAAATGCCAACGTCGACAGGTGGCAACTCTGCTGGGGACTCCGGTAAAAGGGCTTAAGCCGCCATTACAAGCTTTTTAAAATTGTTATATGCTTGTGTGTGAATGTTGCATTTACATTTCTGATGAATGTGTACGAATGCATCTTAATTAATGCACTACTAAATATCTATCTCAGGATATTAGTGCTTCATACGTCATCATTTTGCATAAATCGGTGACACACGCCAGTGTGTGAATGTATGTTGTGTGGTCCCTCCACCAGAGGCTATCCTGCTTGTTTGATTATCGGACTCGTGGAAGAATAATTCCCCGGCTCGTGAAAGGCACCATTCGATTCGCTCAGCTTGAACGAATTTGATTAACTTCCCGTCAAGTAGATTACGATGATCTGGGAACCTTCATGCCAAAAAGCCGCGAGAGTAACCCTAAGATAGGTCAGCCGCTGATAAACCAAACGCGGAGGAAAGTCTCTTCATACTTTCTATTTTCAATGAAGAATAATTATGCATAACATGTTATCAATGAACAACCGGTTTTGCAGGACAAAATTCCTAAACGGACATGTTATGATAACATTTACATTACCCTAAGACTAAACTACGTAAGTCTTTTATAGGGAAACAATTGGGCCTGTCACCCGTTCAAAGTCCAAAAAGGCCACAAGCCTACAACCAATCATGTCTTCTTCTGACCAGTATAATGCTTTTTCCCGAGAAGAATTTGACGGATTGAGTAAACAAATTACAGACTTGGTCGTTCTACTGAAAGAATTGCACCAGTCCACTTAGGGTACAAAGATACCTACATATACAGAATCCTCTACACAAGGAGGAGTTCAAGGTCTGGAAAAAATAATTCCAGAACTTCAGTTAGATACAACCAACAAAGACCCTAAAAACACCCATCTCAAAGGAGATCCAAACATCGGTGATATTAGGAAAAAGGTCCTCCAAATGGAGGAAACCATCCGTGTTCTCAAAGGGATTGGAACACATGGCAATGTTTCATATATAGACCTTTTCATATTCCCTAGTGTTCAATATCCAGAGAAATTCAAGACCCCTGATTTTGAGAAATATGACGGATTAGGGGATCCTTATACACATTTAAAGGTGTTCATTGGAGAACTTGGATCTTACGTAGAAAATGAAAAGCTCAATGCAGCTGTTTCAGAAAAGTCTGACTGGAGAAGCCTGTTCATGGTATACCAGATTAGACAACTCTAAGATTCATAGCTGGGAAGAGCTGGCTCACGCCTTCCTCACTCAATACAGTTTTCAATCTCAGATGGCTCCTGACCGATACCAATTACCAAGGTCAAGAAATAGTCTAATGAGTCATTTAAAGAGTACGATCAAAGGTGGAGGCGCCTTGCTGCTCAAGTTATTCCTTCCATGACAGAATCAGAAATGGTCATCACGTTCATAGATGTACAGGAAGCTCCATTCTATGAAAGAGTTCTAGCTGGTATTGGCAAACCATTCTCTGAAATGATCAAAAATGGTGAGATGGCTGAAATGGGATTGAAGTCCGGTAAAATTCAAGACCTAGCCGCTCTTAAAGCCGCTTCTTTGAGTACATCCAAATTCGATCTTATGGAAACAACCCTGAGGGTCCATAAAAAGAAAGAGAAGGATGTTTCCTTGGTATTACAAGGACAAAAAGGCAATCAAAGCATGCCTATACCAAGGAGAAACTACTCCCCTTTTCCAGCACAATCTTTAAACCCTCCATTGCCTAAAAGTGGAGAAGTAAAGCGACCTCGAACGTTCACACCCTTAGGGGATTCGCTCGAGAATATTCTTGCTCTTCTGACTGCTCAGAAGAAAATTACACATCTTCCACCAGCCAACCCTAATGGGAAGGGTTTTAATGCTACTAGGAAGTGTGCTTATCATGCCGGGGCACTTGGACATGATACTCAAGATTGTTGGGCCTTGAAGCATAAGATTCAAGATCTAATAGACAACGGTGAGATCGTGGTCACTAAACCAGATCAACCTCATGTGCAAGACAACCCTCTTCATCAACACAAAGAAGAAGAGGTCAACATGATCAGTTGGAGCACTATACAAGGTTCCAATTCTAATGGCGAATCATCCCAACCCATCATAGATGGTGTTGACAAATGGGATTATGCAAAGTTTCAGTTTACCATGGAACGAAAAATGAAAACTCTTTGAAAACAAATTGAGCAATTGGCAGAACTGGTGACCCATCAGCATCAAGTCACACGCCAATTAATCAGATAGGAGCATGCCTATCTCCTTCCATTTGTTGTGAATGATTCATCAACACCTTCAGAAAGCGAAGCTATGGAGGATAAGGTTGCAAAGCGAGCAAATGCTAAAGCCCATCGGAATTTTGCTAATCAGAGGGAATTCACCTATTTGGGCCAATCTATGGAAGAGATACTTCAAATGTTGATCAACGAAGGAAGAATTACATTCCTTCTCCCTCCCATCAATCCCCGCTCAGGGCGGTTCAATCTTGATGAAATGTGTCAATATCATTCACATTCTCACGGTCACAGCACAGAAGAATGCTGGGCACTCCGCCATCTCATTCAGAATCTTATTGATAGTGGTGTCCTGCAAATAACAGATGATTACACTGTACAACTCAAGGGTGGGAATGCATATCCTACCAAATGGAAGGGATCGAGAGTGCTTATATCTCAAGTGGATGATGAGATCACAAAGTATTTCCCATACAACCAATTCAACTCAAAGGAGCTGACAATCCTTTGAAAGTGGCCGCACCAGAGCCAATTTCTTTACCTTTCAGACCACAACATCCTGTTGTCAGCTTACACAAGTTCCATGGAATTATGGAGAAGCTGAAGGATCCACGTCTCATACTACTGCTACAGTGTCGAAGGAAAATCCACTATATCTTCCTTAATGGGTTGTCAAACCTACTTGTAAAGCAAAGGGGAAGTTGCATGTGGAGAAGATTAAAAAATTCCTCTGTACTATGGGCCACAATGAAGCTAAATTGGTTTTAAACTTGCGAGAAGCTCCACACCAGATTTCGATACTGGATTTGGTTTTCTCTTCCGAGGATCATCGGAAGATCTTATTGAAGGTTTTGGAAGAAGCCTACTTGCCAAAATCAGTGGTTGTAGAAAAATTTCAACATTTGGTTGATCACATTTTTAACAACAATGTGATATCCTTCATCGATGATTTACATACCTCCCGGGACCCCGGTCATTCGTAAGCCTTTACATATTGAAGTTTTGTCTTCTAGGTACATGCTAGCAGGAGTATTGATAGATGGAGGCTCATCTCTAAATATTTGTCCTCATGCCACCCTAGTAAAGATGAATATCAATCTCAAGCGGATACAAAGTAGCCATACGGTCATCAGAGCTTTTGATGGATCCCAGCGAAATTCTGTTGGAAAGATTGAATTGCCAATTGAGATTGGTCCCAATACATTCAATGTATCTTTCCACGCCCTCAAGATAGAATCGAGATACAACTCCGCTTCTTGGGAGACCATGGATACACATGGTCGGAGCCGTTCCTCCACCTTACATCAACAACTCAAATACATTATCAACAACAGTTTAGTCACTGTCAACGCTGAGCCGGATTGTCCTGAATAAGGAACTCTACTAATTATCAGCTTCAATTCAGAAGTTGAACCGGCCAGTTTCCATACCCTGGAAGTGAGTAACACGCAATACTATTCTATTGGAGCGCCACTTCCCGTACCCAAGATTTCTACCGAGGTTATGTCGGCCACTCAAGAAATGATGTTATTGGGTCATAAACCTGGACAAGGGCTTAGTAAAGATAAGCAGGGTATTAAGCACCCTATCCAAATGTCCATTCAAATCGGAACAGCCGGACTAGGCTATTCTGCCAGTTCCAGTCATAAGAATCCTCATAAGCGCAAGCAGGTTCCTCAAGCTTCCACCGCACGACAATTTTCTACACCTTTACCTCATGAGTTAATGAAAACTTCAGTAAAGGTTCCAACCCAGGTTGTGGTTATGCTGTTTCCGAAACCAGTGCCAATCAAAGAAAAAGAGGTACTGATTCTTGATCCCGAGGCTGAAGAAAAGGAACGAAAACGTAAACATGACCTTGCCTTGATGATGGCAAGTATTCGCGTCATTGTTCATGATGAACATACAAACAGATACACCCCAGACGATGATTGCCCAGATGTCATGGTTATCATTTGGGAAAAGGAGGACAATGACAATCCTTCCATCATTACATTCCATCAGGACTTTTCCCTCGACAATTGGAATAGCACTCCATGCATTGGTCGACGAGGGTAAAATGGGCAGAAAATCCCTCTGCCCTGTAGATAACTTTAATTGCTTGTTTTCCTTTACAACACTAGCAGTTATTTTATCAAGTACATGCTAACACTTTTGTATGATTGAACAGTTACATATATTAAGTGAAAGCATCTTTTGTTTCAGACTACAATTTAGATGTGCTCAGTATTTGCCGATAAGGTGCCTTCTCTCCACAAGGGTCAGAACTTTGATGCAAAGTTGGACTCGAGACTTGATGGACATCCAAGAGGACATTGAGACACCTCAGGAGATTAAGGAATGGGTCGCAGACAAACCCAAACCGAATCTCGAACAAACCACTCCTTTCAATCTCGGAACCTTAGACAACCCTAAGATAATCCAGATTGGTTCAGACCTTACAACAAATCAACGGAATGACATGGTTGCACTGTTAACCCAATTCTAGGATGTGTTTGCATGGTCTCATGAAGACATGGTGGGTTTGTCCACTGACATTGTTCTTCATCGCCTTCCCATTAAAGAAGGATTCAAGCCGCTAGCAAAAACTCAAAGCGATTGAAACCCGAGTGGAGTTTAAAGGTTAAAGAGGAAATTGTGAAACAATTTCAAGCTGACATCATCATGGTGTCTACATATCCGGAGTGGATATCCAACATTGTTCCCGTGCCTAAACCAGGAGGAAAGGTGCGAATCTGCGTGGATTATCGGGATTTGAACAAAGCTTGCCTTAAAGATAGCTTTCCCGTGCCCTTTATCCACATTTTTATTGATAATACTGCTAAATACGACATATACTCCTTTGCTGATTGCTTTACGGGGTACCATCAAATTATGGTCGCTGAGGAAGATCGTGAGAAACCGCTTTCAACACGCTTTGGGGAACCTTTTGCTACAGATGAGTTGTCATTCAAGCGTCATCAACGCCGGCAACCTATCTAATGAGCTATGATGGCTCTTTTCCACGATTTAATGCACAAGGAGATAGAGATCTACGTGGATGACATCATTGTCAAATCCCGGAAGGAGGATGACCACTTAGACCATCTCAAAAGCTTTTTAACAGTCATGTAAGTACAACTTGAAGTTGAATCCGCCAAGTCGCCTTTGGTGTTGAGTCAGGCAAGTTGCTAGGTTTCCTAGTCAGCCACAAAGGGATTGAACTGGATCCTACCAAAATCTAGGCCATCAAGGAAATGCCCATTCATTAGTAGATTCATTTCTCAACTCACAGCAACCTGTGAGCCAATCTTCAAGTTGTTAAGGAAGAACTCCTCTATGAAATAGAATGATGAGTGTCAGAAAGCCTTCCTCACAATCAAAGAGCAACTGATTAACACTCTTGTTTTGGTACCTCCCAGTGATGATGTTCCCCTGTTCATGTACCTATCCATAAATGACAATGCCATGGGCTGCATGCTGGGGAAAAAGACAATAGAGTCCAAGAACGAGCTATCTATTAGCTCAGCAAAAGATTCATTATCAGTGAATGCAAGTACACTCTGATTGAGAAGACTTGTTGTGCTTTAGCACGGGCTTCCATGAGGTTACAACATTACCTCAATGGTCACACAACCTATCTCATATCCCGAATGGATCCTCTCAAATATGTGTTCAGCAAGCCCATACTAAATTATCAATTGTCCAGATGGCAGTTGATCCTACAGCAATTTGACATCGTCTATGTGATCCAAAAGTCCGTCAAAGGTCAAGGAATTGCGGATCAACTAGCCGCCGCACCTGCAGGGGACTACAAACCCTTAGAAACGTACTTCCCCGGTGAAGGGGTAATGACAATTCAACAACAACATCAGTACAATACATGTCGTACGTGGAGAATGTATTTTGATGGAGCCATTAACACGTATGCTCTGGAGCCGGAGCAATCCTAATATCCCAGATGGGGTAGCAGATCCCGTCATTGCCAAATTACAAATTTATCGACCAACAACACAAATGAAAGTATGAAGGCTATATCATAGGGCTAAAACTTGCCCGTTCAATGGGCATCAGGCGGTTAACTATCTTTGGGGATTCCGAATTTGTAATCAAGCAATCCATAGGAATCTATCAAACCAAAGAATTACATTTGCTGCCTTACCATCGGCAAGTTTTACAGATGGCTCTGGAGTTTGAAGAAATCTCCTTTCTATGCATTCCTCATAATAAGAATGATTTTGCAGATGCATTAGCAACGTTGGCCTCCTCGGTTTACATACCAGACAAGGAAAACATGCCAAGCATCACATTTACTCTGCAAAGAGCCCCAGTCTATGGGAATTACGTTGGAGAAGTATCAGATGATCTACCTCTCATCCACACTCCTTGGTATCAAAGCATCAAGGAGTATCTACGAGATGGATCTACACCCGCTGAGGCGAGCCTAACCGAGAAGAGGCGGATTCATCGACTTGCTATGAAATTCTACCTGAGCAGAGATGCACTCTACAAAAGAGATGCTGGATTAGGTCTCCTCAGATGTCTGGATAAAGACCAAGCTCAGAGACTTATGGATGAGATCCATAGTGGAGTTTGTGTCCCTCACATGAGCGGACCCCTACTTGTCAAGAAGATCCTCAAAATAGGGCATTATTGGCTTACACTCAAAGCTGACTGCGATGATCACGTCAAGAGGTGCTATCAATGCCAGATTCATGGGAATGCTATCCATGCCCCTCCAAGAGAACTCCATAATATGAGTTTGCCATGGCCCTTCTCAATGTGGGGAATGGACGTGATCGGGCCCATCGAGCCCAAAGCCAGTAATGGACATCGATTTATATTCACCATGAACGACTACTTCACCAAATGGGTAGAAGCAGCATCCTTCCTCAGGGTTACTAAAGAAGTTATCATTGCTTTCATAAAAAACAATGTCATCTGTCAATATGGACAACCAGAGGTCATTGTGTCAGACAATGCTAAGAACCTCAACAACAAAATGATGTAGGAGTTATGCAAAAAATTCCACATCAAACACCTCAACTGCGTCATCTACCATCCAAAGATGAATGGTTCTGTTGAAGCGGCTAATAAAAACATCAAAAAGATCATGCAAAAAATGTTCGCCAATCACAAAGGATGGCTTGACCTCTTGCCTCTGACTTTATTAGCCTACAAAACTTCCATGCAAACTTCCACTGGTGTAACCCCCTACTCACTAGTCTATGGGATGGAAGCAGTGCTCCCCATAGAAGTGGAAGTAGAATCCCTCAAGGTATTGATGGATGCTCAGTTGGTTGAAGACCAATGGGTACAAGATAGGTATCACCAATTGTCTCTAATAGACGAAAGGTGATCCCCGGCTATCTTCCATGGTCAGTTATATCAGCAAAGGATCACACGATCCTACAATAGAAAAGTCTAACTATGGCAGTTCAAACAACATAACTTGGTTTTAAAGAAGATCATTGACAACCAAGATCAATCTAAGGGAAAATTCGCTCCTAACTAGGAAGGCCCATTTGTTGTCAAGGAGGTATTGACAGGCAAGGTGCTCTCAGACACGGTGAAATGGATGGCGATGAATTTCCAAACTTATCAACTCTGGACACCGTGAAACAAAGACTATATGTCTCGGTTACCATCAAACAAACATCCCGGTTTTGATCATCAAATCACCACCATTTCTGGTTTTGAACCCTTTCCTTTTAAATACTGCTCGCTTCTCGTGAAACATACACTTCAAACCAGCAGCCTGGTTTTACCTCACTTGGAATCAGCATCCTGGTTCCACATTGTTTTAAACCTTTATACAATTTCGGTTATCCTACACACAGGATTGAACCTTTCACATCTGCAGTTTATCCCAAACACGGGATTAAACTTTTCTACGCTTGTAGTTTGTCCTGAAAATAGGATCAAACTTTTTCACACTTACAGTTTGTCCCCATTATGGGATCAAACTTTTTTCTCCCCGCAGTATAACCTGCACGTTGGATTCACACTTCTCTTCGCCTTTAATTCGTCCTGAGGGGCGAACTACATCGACCTAATCTCCCTGATACCCGGGGGTACATAGGTAACCCTATTCTCTATGGCCCGGTCGTAATAATGAAAAACAACAAACACATTTCTGCCCTTTCTTTACAAAACAACAAATACAACAAAAAATAATTCTACACCCTTCTGCCTTCCGTATTCAGCATTGGACCTCTTACACCAGGTTCGAACTACATAGACTTGATCTCCTCTTCAATAGGAGTACGTAGGCAGCCATTCATGGTGCAGTCTAACCCTTACCAGAACAACATACTTGTCACACGGTACTGGGATCTACCTTCAATTTGCCCCATTTCATCGGTTTCAGATCAAAGGGATGGAATTATCCAACCTCTTCTCACAAATAGAAGATTCGGTGACCATCTAAGCTACGATCGTGCCTCAAAGAGCAATACCAACCCATAAGAGATGGAATTAACTAGGCTTCTCACAAATAGAAGTATTGGCGACCATCTGTGGTGCAGTCAATCTCAGAGAGGAAGAAACTACCCTCCTCTCCACTTTTTTATACAGATACCAGTCCCAAGACACCAAAGATGATAGGGATTTACAAAAATCAATGATCCGTTCTGAGAGATCTTGAGACGTCTCAATGTCCATCTATCAAGGATAAGTTTAGAATGCATCAAGGTTATAAGGCCCTGAAGAAACAGGCAAATATCAAGCAAGTATCAAGGCATAACTAAAAGGGAAGTGAATCAAAATATATTTCCCCGGCATACATAATAATGCTTGATATATACATCCATCTTTATACATGACAAAATGGCTAAGCTTAGTCATGCAGAAAAATACAAAGCTATCTACAGATCTGTGTGTATGCGGACTATCAAATCTAACATAGCATCGCTCTCAAGAAGAGGGAGTAATCGCAAGCTCCCCGCCAAGGGTATCTATGACGAGCGGATCGAGGCTAATCAAGATGGTGGCATAGTGCTCATCAATGTAAGCACTTATGTCGGCAAGACTGACAGTCATCTGGGATCTAACGGAAGTACTATCTGCAATGGCCACATCCCTAGTAGATAAGGCGGCATCCCGCTCCCCAATCAATGCATCCCTAGCTGATCTAGCCTCATCCCTCTCTAACAGAGCAATATCTCTCTCATCAAGAGCTGTCAACATCGCGGCCCTAGCCTGATCTCTATCATAGGTCATCAGATGTAAGCTCGCTTCTAAATGTTGTGCCGAATATTGAGTAACAAAGGCACTTTCGGTGGGAGAATCCATTACAAATGTCAAAAACTCAACAACCAAGTCATCGATGGGAATAACAGCCTCCTCTATAGGTTCCTCATTGTCAGAATCAATCCCCTGCACTGTGGATACTGCCGCAGCCGATGCTGTCTCTGTCTCCATCCATGTAGAATACTATGCAGAACAACCTGGATGACTGACAGAAAACTCAAATGACTCTCGATCCCAACAGTATATAACCCGGATCTGCCTCCATCGACAAACGGTGTGAAAGCGGTTACCACTCATCGTCCCTCACACGGATGAAAATCCTAAAAGCGGGTCAAACTGACACATCACGGCCAATGGGTGGTAAGTGATCATGCCCCTCAATCCATCTAGAGGGAAATAATCCATGCCCGGAGCATGAGTAATGAAGCTGTAGGGTGAGCTAAGCCCTAAACACGGTAATATGGCAAATGATCCCTAATCCTCGCCAGAAAGTCGACCACGATCAAAGATCATGCACACTCTGCAGTCGAAAGGAGTATGACATGGCTATCTCCTAGGTGAAACAAAACCCCATCATTGCCTAAATGTGCTAATTTGGCCTCAAGTGTGACATAAACCACACATACAAAGATGACCGAAGCTACCTATAAATACTCCAAATTGGATAAGTGCAAAGAAAGATGTAGTCGACCTCGTAGTATCTCTGCAATGATCATCGGTACAATGGTATGACCCTCCCTGAGAGCTCTCACTGCCATACTGACGCCGATATCCAGCTCATCCATGTATCGCGGCATGAAGACGTATGACAATACATATAGAAGCTGTACATCTACTCTGGCTGAACGCCAATGGTCCTCCGGTGTGGTGAAATCCCCGGAATGCCATGCATAGCTGTCCTCAGAGCGAAACCTGTCAAACAGAAAACGCTGGGATATCACGTGGCCAGATGTAATCTCGTCCTGGACCACTCTACGTCTCAATCCGGTGAGGGTCATGAACTGTCTCCTCATGTCTCCAATAGCCATATGCACGCAAGGTCTGTCCAGCAGTAGCATAGTCAACCGTGCATACTCCTCCAAACTAGGAGTTAACTCCTGGGTCCCAAATCAAAAAACCTGCCTCTCCGATACCCAGTTCTCTAGCATGCCCTCTACAAATCCTGTGGGAACCTGAAACATCAACAGGGTCATAGTATGCTACAGCAAATCATCTACGATCACCATGTCTGATGGTGAAATACTATCATACCATGGTGGGGTATGATCAATACGGCGAACTGTCGAAGAAGACATTTGTACGAGCCGTGTCATAAGACCATCCAGGGGTCAATGCTGAATATCTCTGGACATATATACATATGCATAACAATAACATGCATAATACAATAGATGGCAATATGATATAGGGAATGAAAAACTGTGCATACATTCCTAAGTATATCATCATCTAATACATCTCTATACAGATAAAATACAGGGAAATGGGGCGAAGCTACCCAACATACAACATAGGCCTATAAAAAGATATAGCGAGAATGGGACGAAGCTACCCAGATGCTAACAGAGGCCTATGAAAAGAAATAGTGAGAAATACATCAGAAAAAGTCAAGAGTGTCGATGTCTACATCATCGATACTATCCACCCGATGTAACTCCTCCCGAGTCACCGGGATCTCTATCTATGTGGATGTCGGTACGATACAAGAGGAGGATCTCACTGGCAGGCAAAACTATATGGGTCACCTGAGGGACCAGTGCCAGAGCTGGAAGGATCAAAAGTATCTACCTCTGCAGGATCTCTGCCCAAATGCCGAATGAAAAGATGTGACCGGTCCAGCTGCCGAGTCAATCTGTCAATCTATGTCGCATGAGTCAAATCTCTAACACAGGCTAGCTAATCCGTCATCATCACAAATCCTAGAACCATATCCCCCATAAACTGTGTGGCGCGGGTCTGAGCTCCAATGGTACGACGGATCCACCAATGCTGGAACATCTCCTGAGAACAGGGGCCCTCTGACAATGTAAAACCATCAATCCCCATCAATGGGATGTCAATGACGGGTGACTGCGAAATAGGCCAATAATGCCTGGCAGGAGGCAAGATCGGCATATATATCTCTCCTGTAGTGCTCCTAATAGCACACTCTCCTAAATAGAGCTCCCGTCCTCCAGTTGGGTACCTATCCTCAAAACCAACTCCCAAATGCTCTCCAGAGTAGGGAATCCATGTGATGACATCGTCATTAATAGCTCCAAATTGAAGCGACAATGAGTGAAACCTCAAAGAATGTGGACCTCCACTAGTATGGAATGATGTCATCTCTGTCCTCGTGGATAGGTGTCTAAACCTAACACGCTCACAGGACGCAAATAGGGAAGCCTCTCATAGGCCCAAAACTGCCAACACAAAGGCAAACATCTGCTGTCAGTCAACACTCTTAACTTATACATAGGAAAAGAAAAGAGAAACACTAACCAGCAGAAATGGGTAGAATCCTAACCACGCCTCGGTCAAGCCCTGCGATCGTATGCGCATTCCCTTGAGGAAGTAGGCAAAGGTATTGGAACCCCAATCATACTCTGCTATACGGTCCACGTGTCGAGTGGCGCTAATCAAAGTGAAGGACACCGTAGAAGAGTTATCTACTATGAAGCAGCCCCTAATGATCATCAGGAACAATCGCCGGAGAATGCAATCCCTGACTCTCACATCATCGGTTGTGGGCTCACCAATGGCCTCACTTCATAGTATCTACGCCTTTCAAAGGACTGTCAGACGGTCAGCCCCGCCTTAGCGCTTCACCGAACTCCCAACAAGGATCTGACGGCAGTAGGGGTGATATCCGTCATGCAAGACATCGGCTCCCCTCCAAACTCCATACCTGTGATAAACTACCAATCCATCGGCGTCATCATCACCTCATAGTCCAGCAAATGGAGTGACTGAGTCTGGTGAAACCACCGCCGAGATAATGCCTTGAGGTAACCCCGGGACAAATGATGGGGTAGAATGGAGAAGAACCACCCAATCCCCACCATGGACGATCGCTTCTATAGTCATCATGCAAGGCCCGATACATAGAGGGACGCTTAAACCGATTCCCTCGAGGTCGTGTGAAGCCGGAACCTACATCAAATCTGATCAACATCGGACTCCTCGACTCTCATCAATAGGAAATAAGGAAGATTAAAGATCTAACTTCATACCTCATTTGCGTGCAGGTATACTGAAGGATGCCTACTCAAGTTACCCAGAAGATCTGGGTTCGCCACTTGAATACCTGGCAATTCCCTACGGGGAACACGTACATCAGGAGCAGGAACCTCGATCGATGCATCCTCCTCCTTATCCTCAACATTCGGCACTTCAACCCGAATAGGATGTATCACCGCCTCCGCCAAACGACGAGGCTATCTAACAGAACGGAGTTGAGGCTCTTCAAAAGCCCTCCTCCGTATACCAGAAGTGGTCTAGCGGGAACTACTCGACTGATCTGGATCCATGATATCTGGAAAATAAGTCTCCAAATCACCTCAAAAAGGGTGTGGTAATTTTTTTCCTGGAGTCTTTTTCAAAATGTATTTTATGATTACATGCATGCATGCATTGCTTTAACATACATATACAGTAGAGTTAAAAATGCATGACTACCCAATACCTACATTTTGGGAAAATTTTTCCATAGCCCCCTTTGTAAATGGGACTATCCACATGCACATAGGCATGACTAGGTGGCCATTCAGTAGCACACCGGTACACAGTCATATACATCCTATATGCATTAATACATTGCAGTAAAAAATTCGTAAGTGTAGTCTAAGTACCAGGATTATTTTGCTTGTCTACCTTTACTTATTTGTCCTCAAATAGGATAAGAAATGATAGTAAAAGGTACCAATTTGACAGTTTCAAAAGTCAAATTTTTTCACATCATTATGTTCAGCATGGTTTAATACTAACATTTACTATGTTGAATATTTTTTATCAAGTCATATCAGCATGCATATTCACTACTATGTGTCTAAATTCATTTCATACGATAAGTCATTTTCCAACGGACAGAAATTGGAAAACAAATACATGCATGTGTTACCAGGATAGTGAAGAACGCTTATGCGGTGGCGAGATATGCGTAAAAGTTGCCCGAACTTCAAAGAGATCTCAAGAAGAGCTCTCGATTTCCTTCATCGCAAGACTTGAAAATGACTTATGAAAGAAACCACCACTACTATACATAGGAACAGTTGGTATGAGAGCTAACCTGTGGCTCATGCAGGTACACCTGTGGCACTCCTCCATGGGCCCCAGACCTTTGGCTCACTCCAGTTAGAGTTGTAAAGGAGGTCTCACAAGCTGAAAAGGCCAAATCAGGAATAAAAGTGCTACGCAATTGAGCGGAATAGCTTGAAATCCTGGTTTCTCGTCGATCAGAGTTAAACTCTCGTCGTCTCAAAGGTATTCGCCTGAATGCAGGGTATACTATACCAATGAGCTCAGCTTCACAAATCATGCTCGGCAATACCCCACAAAGGTCCGATGCCGTCATTTTGCAGGGTCACACCCTAAACCTCCCCGGCGGGGGTTACAACGCAAAACCACGATATATCAAACCTCCCCAGCAGGGGTTACAATGCCGAAGTTATCAAACATCTACGTATCCCCGGCGGGGGTTACAACGCCAAAGTTATTAAGCATCTACGTATCCCCGGCGGGGGTTACAACGCCGAAGTTATCAAACATCTACGTATCCCCGACGGGGGTTACAACGCCGAAGTTATCAAGCATCTACGTATCCCCAGCAGGGGTCACAACGCACATCCTTCAAGCATCTATATATCCCCGGCGGGGGTTACAACGCAATGCAACCATTGATACACACATCAATGAAGGTCAAGTAGCCTTGACATCATGTCAACCAATGGCAAGTAAACCCATCGAAGCAACCTTCCCCAGCAAGGGCTACAACGCAATGCTACCATTGACACATACATCAATGAAGGTCAAGCAGCCTTGACAATACACCGAGCAGGGATTTATCAGGTGATAAACACAACAGCGAAGATCAGGCAACCCTGATAACAACAAACTATTGGCAGTAACTCCGATAGAATGAGGGAATATGTTATACACATCCTCAAACAGACAAAGCTTTATCCCCACAGATCTCTTATACACAAGAGGTACCTCTATGGAATATAAGCCAGTGTCTAGGATTCAAGACTTTGGTGATAGCCCCAACGGCAACATTCTTGGAGACTTGGATCGCATGTCCAAGCCATCACTGATTGTCATCCCAACAGGATTACCTGACAATCATTCATGCATTCTACATGCATTTGCATCATGTTACCTCATATAGCATCATGTTTATCTTGCTTGCATTTCTAGTGTCTAGTATTCTTTATCCTATCCATGCCTTGCCTTGCATGAATATGATAAAGAGGGCATCTGTAGACACTCGAAATTTTCTGTGCTCCTATTACTAACATTGCAGGAGGGTAGATTTGTCTTTTGGAGATAACCCTAGAAGACAATTTACATCCATTCTGGATACTATCGGAAGTTCAGTTCCAACCTGGAACACAAATCGGGAACATCGTATCAAACCCCGGAACACACACTGGGAATGTTATTTCCAATCTCGGAGATAACCCCGAGATATGCAGATCAAAAGACCGCCAACAACACCGGAGATGATAGTTCTGTCTTAGCAATAACACCATGACGCCGCGATTGCCTAGTCCCGTAAACAACACCGAGAGTAAGAACCCCATCCTTGGTGATAGCCCCAAGAGATGCCATTGCGCTTTTTATGATAACCCCAAAAATGCTTGTTTCAAACATATGCAATCAGCTTCAACCCCAGACATCCTGTTGAGGCACACACACCTCAGACTCGGAGTTAACAACGGGCAGACAGGAACATCCACAGATGACAGTGAGACATACAAACAAGCAGCAGTCCAATCTCAGATGTAACCCTGAGCAACGTCTGCTTTCCGCTTAAACCGACGATGACCCCGGTGAGGAGTCACAACGTCATCTTACCATCACAACAAGATGATATCGTGGCATACCAACAAGTAGTCCAATCTCAACTGTAACCCTGAGCAACATCTAATTTCAACTCAAACCGGCGATAACCCCGGCGAAGAGTCAAACGTCATCTTGTTCCTTCGACAATGGCACATCGTCTCTACACTTCATACATACATCCAACAATGTCCCACAAGAACCGAGGATTGACAATCCCGAGTGACTATTACGTGTGATAGTACTTTGGATAGAATTTGAAGCTTGAAGACCATGGGCATAGACCCCTCTTCCTGACTTCGTACAACCTCTAATCCATGTCATTGCGTAACTCTCGACACAAGCGGTCCGAAGAAGGTTAGATATACCTCTTTCGGATGCTTAGATTAAAGTTCTGCAAGTTCGAGTGGACATTACAGTGCATGGGTGCACGTACTATGAGACGACGGGACCCGCGAGGCTCGGATGCATCACGACCAGCCACTACTACAAAACAGTAAATAGACAACACTTAAAAGATAACGGTTTTATAAAAAACATTGTGGTATTTTTTTTACAACGTTTTTTAACAAAATGTTGTAGATACATATAAAAAAATGTAATGTATTTTTAAGGGTAATTTTTAGTTTTAAATAGATAACATTTTTTTAAAAAAAACGTTATCACTATAAAAAAACACGGAGGAAAAAGAAGGAAATCTAGTTTCTTCTGTCTCGTATCTCTGTATTTTCTCTCTCAACGATGGAGGTAGTAATTTTCTGTCTGGTCCCTCCACTTCTTCACTTCCCTCCCCCACCGTGACGGTTGCTCCGGCGGTGAATCAGCAGGATTACTGCTCGTCGGAAGAGGAGTACCAGGTCCAGCTAGCCTTAGCGATTAGCGTATCGGGTCGGGGCTCTCGTGATGATCCGGATAGCGAGCAGATCCGTACAGCCCTTTTTTTTTCAGGTAATTCACTATTATCCCTCCCCATGATTTGGAGAAGTAAAATGGACTTTGGTAAACCCTTTTCCTATTTTCCTTTTGGTTTCTCTTGGGATGTCTGGTTGGGGTTGAGGGTGGTTTCTTTTTAATGTCTTTTTTGGTTTGGGGCGGGAGATAGAAGATTCGTGGCATAAAAGTTGTGTTGAGTGACTGTGGAAGGGTTGGTATGAATTAGAAACTAGAAAGTATCTGCGAGGAGAAATCCAGATGCGCCGGGGTCTTGAATCGAAGGGACTGTTCACCTGTCTCATTTCGTAATGGATTCCATTAGCTTCAGCAAGGCTCCTAATAAGTTTGGTTGTTGAGTTGCGTTTTTATTTTTCTTAAACACAGAGCCATGTCAAAACGATAATTCAAGACATAATTCTAACAGCTTATCCTCAGTTCTCTTGGTTGCCAATTGATGGCAATAATTCTCATTTTCTTAGTTTTACGCGATATACAGGCAATTATATGTGGAAAAATTGGACAAGTTCCAGTGCAAAAGATTCTGAGAAATGGTCGAACTGTAACTATCTTTACAGTTGGGACAGGGGGAATGTATGATCAAAGAATTTTAGGGGCTAAGGACTTGTCAAAACCAGTTCAGTGGCATAGAATCACCATGCATAATGATACACTTGGGGCTTATGCAGTCCAACAACTTGTCAAAAAGTTTGTAACACCATAGTTTCTACCTAGTAAATATTTTTTGTATCTTGTTCCTTTTTGATATTGGATTGTTCTTGCAGCTCTTCAGTTTAAGAATATTCTTATGAATATTGTGTTCCTTAAAAATTTTCGATTGAGTATATATTACCAATTTAGTATTATTAATTGGGTTTATTATACTTGTTAATTTTCATAATGTAAGATTTATGTGTTGACATGTACTTGAATAAAAATTTGTGCACACACAGAGTGTAAGCTCTTGAACTAGAACTAAGGCCTCTGTCATGTTGAGAACAATTTATTTATTTGTTGTTTTACTTTTTAGCCACTTAATTGGCAGTTTTGCCCCTTGAAAACTGATGATTTCCTTTAGGAAATGAAAGACTAAAAAGTTGAACATCAATCTAACTGAGGACTCTTTGTGAAGGTACAATGATGGTGATCCTTTATCAGCTAATGATCAGTCGTACATTATTGATCATGTCTTCAATTACCATCCAGATAAAGTCGTGAAGATGGGAACTGGAATCTATATACTACAATCTCATTAAACATTAGAATCCAAAACATATTGTTGTGGAGTATAATTATAAGAAATTATTTTTTTTGACCATCTTATCTTTTCACATCATGGTCGCTTGTATTGTACAACCTGCACAATTAGCAATTTTGTTATAATTTACATTTATGATATATTAAGCCTCCCTTGAAGCTTAACTCAATTATCAAACCATAACCAATGAATGGGGTCTGAGAAGAAAGACAGATTAGAGCTGAGAAAAACAAGAAGGGAGACCGTGATGAGCAATAAGGAACCATTTGCATAATCGGATTATGGGGCTCGATTTGCGAGAACCGTACTATTTGATGTCATAATTATAACAAACACATTTGCATACAGGGGATTAGAATGTTTTAGACTGGTTCTTGTTCCCTTTTCATAAATTCATGTGAGTAATGTTCATCTCTTTTACTTGCTATAGTCATGGCTGCACCAGAAGGTTCTCAATTTGATGCACATTAATTTGATGCAAAAATGACTGAGCTGTAAGTTATCCCGAGTTAATTTCAATTCATTGTAGCTGCTCAATAAATAAAGCAGATTTGCCTTTTGGTTTGCAACTTACATACTAATATGTTCTTTTTCTTTAGCCTTTATTGCTGACTTTTTTATGAAGAATAAGCATTTTAGCTTCCTTGACAATGATATATTTGTGTTTGGTGTATGAATTGATTGGAGCAGACTTGGGGTTGATGGAGAAGAATTCTTCACATCATATGATGAGGTTTATGATAGTTTCGATGCTATGGGATTGAAAGAAACCCTTCTGAGAGGCATATATGCTTACGGTAAAGGAGATTCTAACCCTGTTTCTATTTTTCTTTTCCTTATTTGTTTTCTTCCAAACCTGTCTGTCAAGGCAGGGGCTTCATGAGATAACTACATTAAAACATATTCATTTTTTTGACTACTTGATGGGCCATCTGTTGTCTTCTATCCATATGGCAATGTGATTGATTTATTCATTTTATGATGGAACTTTCTTACCATTTGATAGTTCTATATTGAATTGCTTATTAGAGCCCCCTTGAGGTTATCTGTATCTTGTGATTGCCATAAACATCAATTTTATGTTGCCTGTCATCATTTGTTTATTGCAAATTCTTGTTGAGCCACTTTCTGGGAAGTGGTTTTATTTTATTTATTTATTTTATTTAAGGTTTCGAGAAGCCCTCTGCAATACAGCAACGGGGCATTGTTCCATTCTGAAAGGGACTTGATGTTATTCAACAAGCACAATCTGGTACTGGTAAAATAGCAACGTTCTGCTCTAGAGTTCTGCAGCAACTTCATTATGGCATAGTTGAATGTCAGGCATTGGTCCTGGCACCCACTCGTGAACTTGCACAACAGATTGAGAAGGTTATGCGGGCTCTTGGTGACTATCTTGGTGTGAAGGTTCATGCTTGTGTAGGTAGAACTAGTGTCCGGGAAGATCAACGCATTCTCTCGAGTGGAGTCCATGTTATCGTTGGTACTCCTGGCCGTGTGTTTGACATGTTGCGGAGGCAGTCACTGCATCCAGATTACATCAAGATGTTTGTCCTGGATGAAGTAGATGAAATGCTTTCAAGAGGTTTCAAGGATCAGGTATTTACCCAAAATTCAGGTTGGGGTTTTCTCCTGAGGCTCTTGAAATCACAAGGAAATTCATGAATAAGCCTGTGATCTATATGAGACTTTAGCCATTACCCAGAGTGTTCTATTTGTTAACACCAGGCGCAAGGTTGACTGGCTCATTGACAAAATCTGCAATCTATTTTTGTTATAACCATACAGGCCAATGTTTTCAAATCTGCTCACTGACAGTTATGTTTCTATCCCGATAGGTAGTCTTGTTTTCACTAGCCATGTATGTATTACCAGTTACATGTGGAATATGTACCTTTCCAGTGGCCACCTTTGACTATTGTTTTGACTGTTTTGATTTTCCTGTAGCAGTTTATAATTGCATGATTGTTCCATTCCTTAGCATAAACATATTATATATTAAACACAATTTATAGTTCAACTTAATATGCTCTTAGTTAGTCTTATTGCAAACATTAGATGCTTTAATCTCATGAGCTACCCTCTGCTTAGGTATGTAAGTGAGCTTATGTCATTAAATTTGTTTTTCTTATCAATCATGCGTGTCATGCTATTTAGGAAGTTTTTGCTAAGTAAAACTGTGGTACTAGGCTATGCCTGTAGCTTTTATTAGTGTCATCCTGCTTCCAATTGTTGGAAATGAAGGACAAACTTATTAGTGCCTAAAAATTGTGAAAATGTCTTTTTTGTTTAATTCATTTAATTTAACTGTATTCCCTTGTAGGACATAACACTTGGAGTTGCAATTGGATCATCTACTAAGATATCAATGTTTGTGGTAAGTCCTTAAACTTATTTTGATCTTCAATGCTAATAGTTGACTGAAAAAATAAACTTTTTAAAACTGCTACGCTTTTCATCACAGTTCTAGTGGTGGCATTTATGTTTATGAAATTATGAGCAGGCCGAGAAGACAGTTACAGACAGTACTTTCAGAATTAGCAGAAGTAGCAGCACAAGAGAATTCCATGTTAGAAGACTCCACTCACCCATCAGATTTGGTGCGAGTGCAATGCTAGCCAACTCTATGGGTCAACGTAATACGTTCGTTGGGACTTACAATTACATGTCGGTGAGTGGAGTCATCATCTTTCAGTACACATAGTCTATTTGCTTCTTCAGTGTAATTTATATTGAAAAATGAATTTGAGATGTATATATGGATAGTTTGGTATATATTTTGTGGATGTAGTAATTTGAAACTGTAAACGAATGGTATTATTGGGATGTATTTTGAATGGTTGATATATTTTGGATTTAAATTTAAATGAGAATTTAGACCTTTTAGCTATATATCATGGCATTAGCATATTGCAGGTGCATTGGTAATGTAGGTGAATCACAACTTTTTTTTTCTTTTTTTTAATCTATAACATTTTAAAAACGTTGTGTAAATGTGCCTAAACGTTGTCTGAAATACTAAACAACAACATTTTTATCCAGAAAACGTTGTGGAATCATACCTTCTATAACGTTTTTAAACATCTGCTAATTTTTGGATAACAAATCTACACCGTTTTTTTTCTTAAAAATGTTGTGTAATGTGCTTAACTACAACGTTTTAAAAATGTTGTGTAAGGGTGTCAAATAGAGTGTGTTTGCCCAGACTTCGGTCCGTGGTTTTTATTTCTGTCTGTATATATATACTTATATATATGTATATATTTCATATATGGACTAACATTATCAAGTTATGCCTCGATTGAGCCTAGACTTCGATGCCCTGAGCGTTTAATTACTTATATATATATATATATATATATATATATATATATATATATATATATATATATATATATATTTATTGTCGACATATCGATGAGCCCGGATTTACATCCAAAGGCGTTTAATCGCTTTTATATGTATACATATATATAATTCTTTATCTGGACATATCTCGATGAGCCTAGATTCACATCCGGTCGTTTAATCGCTTTTATATGTATACATATATATAATTGCTGTCGGACATATCTGATGAGCCTGGATTTACATCCAGTGCGTTTAATCGCTTTTATATGTATACATATATATAATTGCTGTCGGACATATCTGATGAGCCTAGATTCACATCCAGTGCGTTTAATGCTTTTATATGTATACATATATATAATTGTCATTTTATTTATCTCGATGAGCCTAGATTCACATCCAAGCATCGCTTCTCGCTTTTATATATATATATATATATATATATATATATATATATATATATATATATATATATATATATATACATTTCTTTTCAGTTCTGGAGTTCACTTCGTGGCCTTTTACACTTTTATTTACATTCTCATCTCGCTGAGAGTTTACTTAAATGGGAGTTGATAGCTTTACAACTTTATTTACATTTTGTCCCGCTTTGGAGTTTATTTTGTGGCGGATGATCATTTATATATATATATATATATATATATATATATATAAATTACTATTGCTTTCCCTACAAATTGCGATATCATGTGAGCCTAGAATCATGTGATCACTGTGTTCAACCATTGAATCTAGATTCTGTTCCCATGATGGATATTTTTCAAATTGTAAGCAACTCAGTATATTATTTTACGATGTCTCAATTTCCTTGGATGCATTATCATTTGATGAGGAGTTCTAAGATCGCTATATATTATTTTCTCGAGAATGCTTCGCATCTCAAAAATAAAAGCAAACAAGCCGAACATTTAGTAATAAAATGGAAGTATCAAAAGGTCTCAATTCCTATTGAGCACAGGATTTGAAAAATCTCTTTTTATAAAACGTCATTGCTATATTGTGGTTAAAACTGAATTTTTCTATAAATTCAAACCCTTTGTATATAGGTGCGAACGAGGCCTCGCACTACTTTCAAATAACTGCACATTTATCCACACACAAATACACACATTCATATAACAATTTCTTTGAAAAGTGGCGGTCCACTAGTAGTAACACGGATGTCTGGGGTGCCTAACACCTTCCCTCCACATAATCAAGCCCCCCCGACCCAAAATGAATCTCTTGTTTCATAACTCGCTTAGCAATGTCAAATCATCGGGTCATGTGCGAAACCTTTTCCTATTGCGTTAGTGCAACCATTAAATACACCAACCAAGCGACTCTTAAAGTTAAATCATTGACATTATACATGTTGGACCTTTTTCACTTATTTTTTTTAAACAAATCTCACATTAACATGAGAACACCAAAGAACAAGTAACGAAAAGGGACACTCAAAAATCCCGATGTCAACACATACCAACCACTGTCCATCAATGAACTACAGGCCAATGAGGACTTTTACCACATCATTCGTTACATTACGGTCATGATTATACCGAATAATCCTTGGTCATAATCATACCAAGTCCATCTATATGCGTAAGCGAAAGATGACTTTAATCACAATATAAGCATGAGGATGATGACAATGACATAATAATTCAATAAAACAAGTTCAAGGATAAATTTTAAAGATTTATAATTTAATTTATCCAGAAATCAATAACGTCCAAATTGTCAACATGATACTGCTTTGTAGACTAAAATTCAAGAATAATATTCATGTACCAAAAATAATTTGGACAGAAAAGAAATATATTTTTTGGGTGAATAGTACCCCATAAATATTACTTCGAGAATAGTACCCCGACACGAAAAGTGTCCCGAATACCCGAGTGAATGATACTATAGTGAAGAGTAATCAGGTGAATAGTAAATCGTGAATAGTATTTTGGCACGAAAAGTGCCCCGAATACCCAGTGAATAATACTAGAGTGAATAGTAATCGGGTGAATAGTAACCCATGAATAGTAACTCGTAAAAAAAATACCAAAGAAAATGATATTCCATGACGAGTACAAAAGAAATGATATCTCGATTTAGTATAATAGAATATACTGGCTCGCGTATGGATTTTCACCCACCATGCGGTAATCCATGTAGACAGATCATTTCCACAATTTAATAAGGAATGAATACGCATGATCTTCCACCATGCATGCGGTAGTCCACACAGACAGGTTATTTCAACAGAATAATAAAGAATGGAATAACAAAAGAATTCACCAGGCATGCGATAGACCGCACAGACAGGTTATTCCAATAGAATAATAAAGAATGGAACCAGGTCATACGTAATCCGCATAAACAGGATATTCCAACAGAATAATAAAGAATGGAACCAGGTCATGCGTAATCCGCACAAACAGGATATTCCAACAGAATAATTGTTCTATAGCTTTAATGAATTGGTGAAAAATAATGAAGGAATGAGCTTCTATTTATAGGAAAATTTAGTTTCGATAATTGCACGTTTTGAGGCCCGAGTGAATGATACTAGAGTGAATAGTAATCGGGTGAATAGTAACCCATGAATAGTAACTCGTAAAAAAAATACCAATGAAAATGATATTCCATGACGAGTACAAAAGAAATGATATCTCGCATTTAGTATAATAGAATATCTGAAATCGCAAATGGATTTTCATCCGCCATGCAGTAATCCACGTGAGATGCATCATTTCCACAATTTAATAAGGAATGAATACGCAGGATCTTTCACCATGCATGCGGTAGTCCACATAGATAGGTTATTCCAACAGAATAATAAAGAATGAAATAACAAAAGAATTCACCGTATGCGATAGGCGCATGCAGACATGAGTTATTCCAATGTAATAATAAAGAATGGAACCAGTCATGCGAATCCGCATGCATGTGATATATTCAATAGAATAATAAAGAATGGAACTCGGTCATGCGTAATCCGCACAGATAGGATATTCTAACAGAATAATAAAGAACGAAACCAAGTCCTGCATAATCCGCACAGACAAGATATTCCAACAGAATAATAAAGAATGGAATAACAACAAAATTTTACCATGTATACGGTACTTCGTATAGGCAGGTTATTCCAACATAATAATAAAGAATAGAATAACAACCCTTACGAGTATTGAAAGAAAATAATTCTCTTCATGAATACGAAAGAATAATACCCCTTACCTCAAAAGAAGACTGGATATTAGAATAGTGATGTAAATACTTCTCTTCTTCTTTCTCTCTATAATTTCTCTCTATACTAATTGCTCTATAACTTTAGTGAATTTGTGAAAAATAACGAAGGATTGAGCTTCTATTTATAGAAAAATATAGTTTCGATAATTGCACATTTTGGGGCTCGAAATATTACAGTATAATACCTTCCTCTTTTTCTTCATTTTTAATTTAGTCCTGCAAGTATTATCAAACTTGCACCACCTCCCCCAATAGTAAATCATGTGAATCAATAGTTCTAGACATGTGAAAATATGAATTATAGTATAGTACCTCCATCTATACCTCCATTTTTAACTTAGTCATGCAAGTATTATCAATCTTGCACCACCTCCCCTAATAGTAAATGAATGTGAATCAATAGTACACACATGTGAACAAATAGTTATAATCATGTGAATAAATAGAAATTAATTGCTCATTTATCCAGTTAATTACCCGATTGGTCAATATAACCTCCAAACATCAATTATTATCGAAATAAATGTCGATTTTCACTAACACTAATAATTTCAACACAATGGAACTATTAATTTCATCTTTAATCAACACAAACTTATTCATCATTAATATTATAATTCACAATATTTAACAACCAGGTCGTTCCCAGGAAAGAAGGGCTTTCCGATAAAGATTTCTCCTTATTGGCGCGCAATTAGGTGACCAAACCTCTCCTTGACAGAACTTCTAGACATTGTCAATATTGCAAATAATAATATGAATAAATTTGTCATCTCAATTATTGATTTAATAATATAACATATTATGCAGATGATACTGTGACAACAATTGAATCAATAATATGAGAGATATGATGCAATAATTACTGTAGCAATAATTGAGTATAACTGAGTGACTTCATATGTAAGCATCAATAATCAATACCGTGTGTTACTATGCAACCATGCGTATTACTGTACTTTTACTATCGGGTAGTTCAACAGTTTTAACGGTAACACTTTTTATTGTTATTTTATAAAAGATAATTACGCTGCTTTTCTAACTACGACAATACTTCCATTGTGGGTCCACCAATGATTGTTCTAGCGTCATTTAATATTCCCCCACCACAACAATATTTTATATCAACTTGATTACTTTGAAATTTTTTCACATATCACCCTTAACTTTAAACTTTTATCAATTTAACTATTTACCAAAATATAAAAATTGAATACTTTTATTTCATAAAATTTGGGATCTCACAACCCATGTGATCATGGGACCCACATGGGTTTCCCCATGGGTCATGCTTACCCATTGGATTCTTACTTTGGGCTTTAAATTCAATTAGCTTAACTTATGATTTGGGCTTGCATTAATCCATATTGGACTTTACATTAACAAACACTTGGACTTTAACATTAGTTTGCATTGGGCTTAATCATAATCCCATTTATACTTTACACTTCCTACATGATCCTACAAGTGTAATTACATATTGCTTAAGGCCTTAGAACGTATTGTCTACGTATTAATCTCGTATTCTAACTCGTATATTTATTCAACATATACAACATACCATTATTCATACATACTCGTATAATACTTCGTATCATACTTGTATTCATTACCTCATACAATACCTACATATTATACGATCATTGCTTTAACTAGTTAACACTTTACTTTTCCCAACGTTCTCGAATTAAGTCTGCATGCAAAAAACTACGTTTTCTATACTTGAATTATTATTACATAATCCATCTTACCTCGATATTCTATCATTACGTATTTCTCATAAGTTCAAAATTAATTCCCGAGCAGAAATCAGTGAATAATATTTTTTAGAAAATTTCTCGGAAAACTTTTATTTTCATCTTGGAAATTCAAACACTTTAATTCCTTCACGTAGTCAAAATACTATGACATTCCGACGTCTCTAGGTTATAGAACGACATTCATCTTACTAACACAAAATAATAACAAATAATAAAATTTTATTCATTATTTAATTAAATAAAATTATTTTATAATAGATCCAATTTCTCGCCGTTACATTCTTCCTTTATAAAGATTCTCATCCCCGAATCTCGCCTTTTACATTACACAAATAATTGAGGATAATCCTTCCTCATCTTTTCTTCTAATTCCCACGTTGCTTCTTCGGCATCGTGGTTCTTCCATAACACCTTTACAGAAGGTATAACTTTGTTCCTCAGAACTTGTTCTTTTCTATCAATAATTTAAATCGGTATCTCTTCATACGTTAAGTCCTTCTCGATATGAATAAGCTCATACTCTATTATGTGCTTATAATCCAGCTTATAAGGACGTAACACAGATACATGAAACACGTTATGTATTCATTCTAAGTTTGGAGGTAATGCTATAATATAAGCTACATCACCTACCCGTTTTAATACTTTAAATGGTCCTATAAACCTTGGACTTAACTTTTCCTTCTTTCCAAAGCGTACCATTCCTTTCTAGGGAGATACCTTTAGAAACATGTAGGATCTTACTTCAAACTCTCTATTTACTCGATGCGAGTTTGCATACTTTTTCTGTCTGTCTTGAGCTACTGCGAGACGCATTCGTATCAACTTCACTACATCCGTTGTCTGTTGCACCAATTTTGGCCCCAGCATTCAGCGTTCTCTCACTTCATCCCAACACAATGGTGTTCTGCACTTCCTTCCATATAAGGCTTCGTAAGGCGGCATACCTATGCTTGCATGATAACTATTGTTATACACAAAATCTACTAATGGTAGATGATCATCCCAACTACCCTTAAAATTCATGACGCAAGATCTTAACATATCTTCTAATGTCTGAATTGTTCTCTCGCTCTGACCATCAGTTTGTGGATGATAAGTCGTACTCAACTTCAATTGTGTCCCCACTTGCTCTTGCAAACTCCTCCAAAAGTTCAATGTAAATCGTGGATCACGATCTGATACAATCGAAACTGGTACTCCATGTCTAAAAATAACTTCCTTAACATAAAGCTTGGCTATCTGGCCTAAGTTATACTTAACCCTTATTGGCAAAAAGTGAGCCGACTTCGTCAACCAGTCCACTATTACCCAAATCGCATCATACCCCTTCTGAGTAATTGGAAGTCCCACCACAAAATCCATCATGATATGTTCCCACTACCACTGCGGAATCTCCGATGACTGTAATAAGCCACTTGGTCGTTGACATTCAGCCTTAACTTTCTGATAGGTCAAGCACCTACTCACATACTCGGCTATCTCTCTCTCTTTATGTTCGGCTACCAAAAATTCTATCGAAGGTCTTGATACATCTTAGTACTACCAGGATGAATCGAGTACGTCGAACTATGAGCTTCTTGTAACACTTGTTCCTTTAATTCTGTCTCATTCAGAACCCAAATTCTTCCTTCAAATCTTAATAATCCCTCATTATCAAGATTGTACTTAATATCTTTTTCATTGGTTAACCGTTTCTTCATCTGGTCAAACTCATCAGTTTTTAGTTGCAACTCCTTGACTCTCTCTACAATAGTAGATTGAATCTCTATCACAAACAGTCTCTATTTTGATTCACTCGACAACTTCACCTCTATCTCCATCATAGCCATCTATGTTATTAACTGAGCCGTTAACATAGACAACTTCTCCCGACCCTTTCTACTTAAGACATCGACAACTATATTGGCTTTTCGAGGGTGATATAGGATTTCATAGTCGTAATCCTTTATCAACTCCAGCCATCTCCTTTGTCTCATATTCAACTCCTTTTGTGTGAAGATATATTTTAGACTCTTATGGTCCGTGTATATCTCACATTTCTCTCCGTAAAGATAATGTCTCCATATCTTCAAGGAAAAAACTCATGATCGGTTCGGATCGCGTGAGTAGGTAAACTTTCTCATAATCCTTCAACTACTGTGATGCATACTCAATGACCTTGCCATGCTGTATGAGAACGCAACCAAGTCCTCTATGCGAAGCATCGCTATAAACTATAAAATTTCCTGTGTCATTGGGTAATGACAAAACAGGTGCTTCACTTTACCTCTTCTTCAGTTCAAGAAAACTGTCTTCGCATTTCTCAGTCCACGTGTATTTCACCGTCTTCCTTGTAAAATTAGTCAACGGAGTAGCTATCTTTAAAAAATCGTGGATGAATCTCCGATAGTATCCCGCTAACCCTAGGAAACTCCACACCTTAGTTGGCATTTTCGGTTGTTCCCAATTCATCACGGCTTCCACCTTCGCTGGATCTACTGAAATTCCCTCGTGGTCAATGACATCACCTAAAAAGTGTACCCTTTTTAGGCAAAATTCACACTTAGTGAACTTTGCATATAACTTCTCCTTTTTAGTGTCTCCAACACTATTCTTAAATGTTCAGCATGATCTTCTAGCGTCTTAGAATAGACTAGAATATCATCGATAAACACCACGACGATCTTGTCCAAATATTATTTGAACACTCTGTTCATCATATTCATAAATGCAGCTAGTGCATTAATCAACCCAAATGACATCACCAGATACTCCTAATGACCATAACGAGTCCTGAATGCCATCTTTGGTACATCCCCCTTCCTAACCTTCAATTGGTGATACCCCGTTCTCAAATCTATTTTATAAAAATACTTTGCCCCTTTCAACTGCTCAAAGAGATCATTGATCCTGGGCAATGGGTATTTATTCTTTATTGTTAACTTGTTTAACTCTCGATAGTCGATACAAAGTCTTAACGATCCGTCTTTCTTTTTTACAAACAGTATCGGTGCTCCCCACGACGAAACACTTGGTTGTATGTACTTTCTGTACAACAGTTGTTATAACTGAACCATTAGTTCCTTCATTTCCACTAGTGCTATATGATACGGTGCCATGGAAATTGGTACCGCTCCTGGCACAATGTCTATTACAAACTCAGTCTCCCTATCCGGTGGAAGACCCGATAATTCACTTGGAAATAGATCCGTGAATTCATTAACTATAGGTATTTGTTCCATGGTCGCTCCCACTCTCTAGGTATCAACAACATGTCACATATAACCTACACATCCCATCCTCAATAATATCCTAGTTTGTGTCATGGTAAGATAACACAAACGCCCCGATGATCTATTACTGTAAAATACTACCTGAGGTTGTCTCAACGTTCTAATATTTACACATTTCTTCTGGCAATCTATAATTGCCCCATGGTTAAACAACCAATCCATTCTGCGAATTATATCGAATTCTCCCAACTTTATCGGTATCAAATCTACCGATAATTTACAACCCGTATGTCTACGCAACAACTCCTATGAATATCTTTAACAGGAATTATCTCTTCATTTGCTACCTTAATATTCAAAGGTATAAGAAACTTTTTGGGAAGTAATCCTAATCGTCTACCAAAATCACATGCTATAAACGAACAAGTAGCACCTGAATCAAACAGCACGTAAGCATTTATATCGTTGATCGATATAATACCTGCAACTACGTCCCCTGATGCAACTACATCTTGGACTGTCATGTTAAAGGTGCAGGCCATCGGCCTACCCGGCTGCGTTGGACCACCAATAGCTAACTTACCGCTATTAGAGCCCTTATTCCCGTCCGTCCCCTTCTTCGGGCAGTTCTTTGATATATGGTCAGTTGACCCACATACAAAGCATCCGTGGTTTTTCTTTGGACTTGGATAGTTAGGTGAAATGTGCCCCTCCTGTCCACAGTTGTAGTATACAGCCTTCCCCTTGAGACAAACTCTTAAGTGAGTCTTCCCACAGGTCTTACATGCCTCCATCCTCCTCTTCGGATCTCCTTATTTCACTTCGATATTCCCAGAGTTAAACCCCTTCCTTTTCTGACCTTCGCCACTCTCGTTGGCTCCTTCCATCTTTACTCCCCCATCCACCTTACCCTTATTCTTCTTATTCGTTATGGTACTGGCTTAGCGCCTCATTCCCACCTTCAGCGATTATCGCCTTCTCTAGTATAGTCCCAAAAGAAGTACTTTGGAACACAGATATTCGGCTATAGAGCCAGGGTTTCAAGCCCTGCTCGAATCTCCTAGCCTTTCTCACCTTCGTGTCCACTTGGTGTGGAGAAAACCTCGCCAATTCATTGAACTTGGCAGCGTATTGGGGGACCATCATTTCCCCATGTTTCAACTCTAGAAACCGCATTTCCATCCTTCCCTGCATACTCATGGGAAAATAGTTCTCGAAGAAAATCTCCTTGAACCTTACCCACGTTAAATTCTCAATACCAGCCCTAGCCTGATTAGCCTCCCACCAATAGTTGGCCTCTCCCTTCATCATATAGGTTGCAAAAGTAACCTTCTAATCCTCGTCAACATTTTCAATGACAAATGCCTTCTCGATTTCTTTCACCCACATTTGGGCTTCTATGGGGTCTGTAGTTCCTTTGAACTCAGGCGGATTGACACTCTTAAAATCCTTGAAAGTAGTTGCTCGTACTACTCCAGGATTTACGGGGATATTAGTCCCATTTCTATTAAACGTTGTCATTAACAAGTTAACGAACTCTTTCATTGGATTTACCGGACCTCCCTCCGGTTGATTAACATTAGCATCTTGATTACGTTATCTCCTTGTCAGTGGCATTTTGTTGTTAGGATAAATAACACATCATTATTACTCTTTTCTTATTACTTAGTTATTATTCAAGATTAAACAATAACTTCAAAACTAATTACTCATTATGTTCCATAAAAAGGGTTATATTGATTTGCTTCTTATTGTATAATACTACATCATTCATATTACATAGCCTAAGCTAATTAAGTTACTATCCCGCAATTGCTTTCCAAAAATTGGGATTTACAAAAGACTACCATTTGTTATACAAAAGAGGGTTTTACGTCACTACTAAATACATCATATTTACATATCTAACTATAATCTAGCTAATACTAGATTACATCTGGCGTAAGGCATTATCAAAATCCGCGTTGGCAAGACCGGCGATAATATCTCAGCTGACAGTATGCTGAGTCTGCCCTTCTTCTATCGGATACCCAACTACTTGCTACTGGAAATCCTTATGAGAACTCCTATGTATATAGGACATCCTCCCTATTTTCTGTTTCTTGGTCTTTATCTCCTCCCTGAGCTAAAAGACCTTCGGTTTCAGCTTGTGGACCTTGTCCTTTGCTAAAACTCTTTCATCATGCTCCTGCTCCCACATATTCTCCATATCTGTCTTATCTTCCAAGATAGCCTGAAGCTCTACTTTTAGCTCCTTTACCTCCTGACAATAATGGATGTTTCTATCCAACACTATCATAAACAATGACGTCATCGACTCCCCCGGAGGTGTTTGTTCTGCAAGTGCTACCGCGTTAAAGGACACTACCTCCACCTCTTCTTCCGACATGCCGTCAAACACATATAGAAGGTCATGGTTCTCTGAGTCTCCAGACTTAATCACTACAACTTCTGGCTCTTCTGCTAATTGATTAGGTACACTACTAGAAATTTGACATATAGCGACGAGCTATAGCGACGGTCGGCACGGAACCGTCGCTATAGGGTATCTATAGCGACTTTTTGAATTTGAACCATCGGTATAGAGGTTTTTTAAAGATAAAACACTCCCGGTTTCACCCTAATCATTCTAGTATCTTTTCTCTCGTTACAAAGGAACAAGGCGGTGGTCTTGATGAGTACTTAGGGTTTTAGTACAAAATTGAACAAAATTTTGAGCTATTGAAGCTTAATCAAGGTACTTTTCTCTCTCTCCCTTCCACAAGGTACTTTTCTCTCTTAATTATAGATATACCAATTGCGTTTGGTGCAGATGGTGGTCCAAGGAGACGGTGGCGATCGTGACTAGAAGCGAACAAGGGTATATGATATGCATGATGAGTGGTAATGACGTGAATTGGTCGGTGGCGAGTGTGGTCTTAACTAATGACTTCTGCTTATCTCAGAATCCGACTTGAGGTCACCCCCAGTAACCTAATCGATCTTTTATCCATTTACTCAATCTTATTATTATGCACGTATATAATTATTTTTGTCCACCTATATATTTATTTGAATGTTTTTCTATTATGAATTTGTGATCAATTCATGAGATTGACTTGTCAAATAGGCAATGTTTTTGGTCTAATTGAAACAAATTTTTTGTTTATGTGGCGTGTATTATGGGCAACGATAATTTGGTGTATGCATAATTAGAAAAATTCACAACTTATGGATTTTGTATATCCGCTTGCAACTTTCAATTGTGTGGGTGTATATACACACACATTTGTGTGTATGTTTTTGGGTGAGGTAACTGATGAATTGTTGCTCATGTCCAAGAGATAACCGAAAGGAATAAAGGTTGTTGCTAGGATTCTCGATTTTCCTAGTAATCATGTAACCAAGACAGAGATATTTATAAGGAAATTTATTATTTCAAATGTATGATTCAATTCAATTAGAATGAATGCGATGAAGTCATTTTGGGGTTTATTCATTGCGTATGGCGCGTCCTCAATAGTTGCATCTCACTGATTTTTCTCGGTTGAAAGTAGTATGAGTATGAGTGGATCTTCTCTGTTCCTAGGTTAGTTGTATTGTGTCACTCTTCTTCTCCTCCCTTTCTCGAGTTATGATTAGGAAGTATAAAGTTAAAATTCCTTTTGGTATCTTTTTTGGTTGCCATGAATCTTTGGAAAAACAAGAAAAGAAAAGGATAATTATTAATTTCCTTGGTTCATTTGGCTCCCAAAGCTGAGAACAAGGAGCCTAGCCAAGTACTTAAATTAGGAGTAACTGTTTGAGGTTATGGTTCTCTTTAATCTCCAACAATGGAAGGCCTTTGTTTCCTCATTTTTCTTTACAACCAAGCATATCATTGATCTTTGGACATTTCTCATCTTTTAATTTGGAATGATTTGTGTAACTTTATGTTGTTGAGATAATTTTCAAAAGATAAGACAAATTGATGAACAAGATGCCAATTTTTTTTCTTCTTTCGTCATTTGATGAGAAAATTTGTTTTTATTGGCATCACGTGGTAGAACTGCTAGAAGGGCATTTGAATTTGGAAGAACACATGTGGTTAGACCAAAAGGTAGACACTGTGCCACTATAGTCCGGCTACATGGACTCGATGATAATGGCTCAAGGTTATATCTAACTACTTAACCTTCTTTAAATGACTCGTTCTTATGTTTAGCTCATTCTATCTTTTAATTTTCCCTGCAATTTGGTCCCAGCTCTTGGAGACACTCCTCTTCCAAATGTAAGGGTTGTACACTTCTTCGTATGCAAAACTGTCTAAGTTCTTTTTACGTAAACAAGAATTTCTATGAAGCGGTGGGTTTGCCTTACAATCAAGTGCTTATTTAATTATATATCTTTTGCGCAGATTAAGTGGATTTGCCCATTGCTTCCTTCTCAACCAATAACTTTATTTGGTGGCTTTCCTTCATTGCTTGTAAGTTAATGCTCCGGAAAGTGGTTGTTTAGTTAAGTTAAATCACATTATGTTACTTATCAATTTGGAAATGAGAAATATATTCATACTTTTAGTTGCAACATATGATTATTGATTAGAAAGGAAAATGTAAGAACAATTATCGCAACCTTCATTTAAAAATTGGGGTTTTTTTTTAGGATTTTGTTTCGGTAAATTTTTATTATGGGTTTTGTTCTTTGGGTGTGAAAAGGGTTTTCGGATGATCAGGTTTAATCGGCTCCAAAAACTTCAATATGAGAAAGAACCTAGATTTTGTAATTGAAGTAGTGTCTCTTTTCTTTAAAGATTCTAAGCTACTCAACAATTTGGCAATTGCTCTGTGAGATTTCTTTATTATTTATTCTTCCACCATTAGAAAAAAAAATTAAAATTAAAATTTGAACTCCTCAACAAGTCTTCATTGATTGAAATTGAGGTATAGATTTATTGGTTCTGTTTTATCTTTTGTAAACAAATAACAACAGATTGTGGATTATAAATGAGTTGATGCCCATGTCCACCAGTTCAAGGGTAGTAGTTCTAGGTATTACTTCTTTTCCCCATCTCTCTTTTATACCCTAGAAGTTCTTTTTATCTTACTTTTTAATCATTACCTTTTGTTACCGATTGTTGTTTTGTGCAGCACACTTTTAACTCTTAATACATTGCGTATACATGATTCTCATACAATCTTTGTCAAAAGCTTGAAGTCATTCGGAGACGAGAGAGAATTAAGGAGCAACATTTTATAGCTCGAGATTTTCCGGAAGGCGATGAAGCTAATATTTTCTACAATGGACATAAGTATCGGTAGCTCTATATTTGACATCATGGTGGTTAATTAAATATTTCGCAGGAGGGATCTTCATGCGGGTAAACCTCATATCAAACATATAATGTATTTATAAATATACATTCTACTTTGTGCATTTGACAAAGTTCAATCGAGATGTTTCCTTAATCTTTTTCCAGTCTTTGGATTTTGAAATTGGTACAATAAATATTGCCTCTATATTCCTTGAAGATCTATTAATCCAGTTGAAGTAGGATTCCTCATCCACATTAATTTGACTTTAGAGCAACGGGAATTAGGATCTATTTTGGAGGTTGTTGCTGCACAAGCCACGAAAATTGTAGGGGATGAATTATTCAACTATTATATTGTAATGTTGTAATATGAATGATTTTAAATGATATATATAATATATTTTTATGTTTTATTTTATATTGTATTTGGGTTTGTTGAATAAATGTGCATTATTAATTTTTATTTTTTTAAATTTAAAAAGGATATAGCGACGGTCATCGACCGTAGCTATAGTATGCTAGAAAACACATACCTATAGCGACGGTCGCCGACCGTAGCAATAGCCTTCAATGACCGTAGCTAAAGAGCAAATATAAGGTTTTGGCATGACCTATAGCGACGGTCGGCGACCGTCGCTATAGGCCAAAAGACCGTCGCTATAGGTTTTAGCGACGACTTCTACAGCGACGGTCGGTGACCGTCGCTATAGCCTATAGCGACGGTCTTTTGGCCTATAGCGACGGTCGTCGACCGTCGCTATAGGTCGATTTTCTAATAGTGGTATAATCTCTACTTGATTAACCGATTCTTCACTTTCTAGTTGTATATCTCGATACATTCCATTTTCTCCTGACATCTACAACAATACAATAAAGTTTGATTAGTACACGTCAGTAGAATAATAAAAACACATATCATATATATAATGCATTTTTAAGGTTAATTTCATCTTTTACTTCTTTGACTTCTCTTAAGGTTATGACTTAAGGTTTTAATTCCCCCCTTAAGTTTTATAACCTAATGCTTTGATACCAACCTGTGATGCCACCAAATCTGGTTATCTTCCAACCTAACATAGGGTGCTACACGGTGCTACATTTTACATAAACATTTAATTGAAATGCATCAAAAGAACGAATATGTCTTATATATATATATTCCAAAACCATATTACCATTTCCCAGGTTCTTTATAACCATTACATTTGTTCTTGTCCTAATATCAAATATTAACAACATTCACCTATACTATTACATAGGTAATCTACAGATTCACCTTAGCCTTCCCTTTATCTTTTTCGAATCCTTCGGTCCGTTCGGTCTTAACTGCATTCATATGGTTCAAGCAAGAGTGAGCATAACTAGCTCAGCAAATATGACAATTCCATTTAAACATCATGCTTGAATCATACAAATCATATATCTTCAATAACTGAACAATAGTTATGAAGTACTATCGATAATTCAAAATATCACTTCTGTTTTCTTTAAAACGTTTTGCAATGACAACATTCAGTAAAACCTCAATTCCGATCCAAGACCTTGAGCATTTCATACTTTCTTTGAAAAGAACAACCCGACACTAAGTCCATAAGTCTGACATTACTTACGAGCACATCTAGGTGATCAGCCTACAATACTCTATGTTGATCAACACTACATTCTTTAAACGTATGTACGTTTAAGTTATGGCAACCTCACGTGCATGTCGTTTGATGACAAAACATTTGTTTAGCATACTCAGTCTTCATTTGAAAACCATACCAATATAGTTTGGTAAAACATTGACAATACTTTAATAGATTATAAGAAATCCAATATATCTTAAGTCTAGCTGAAAGAATTGGCTTTGACTTCATCATACATCAATTCATGCGTAAGAATACATGAATCACAAAACTTGTCCAGATTGAACATAGACAAGGGTTAGAACACTTGCCTTTAGCGTCTGTTATTGTTATTACACTTTCTCTTTAAGTCTTTAAGGTCTCTACAATATATGATCACATAACGTAACATATTAGATCATATATAATCAAGTATGGTTACTACTATATCTTACCCTTCTTCTCAATCTAATCATGTTTTAGATTGTTATTATTGGTTCCGGCTTATCACATTACATTGTTCTGACATTCAATTAATCTTTCGTCGACCTTCAGTTATAATACTTAAGGTCTTTAATCTCTTAAATTGTGATACATTAAGTTAATTAAGGTAAGTTAATTTGACTTAATCACTTTACCTTCTTTCTCTACTTATAAGCAATCATTTCTATCCTTGGTCTAGTCTTCGAGTCATAGCATGTGCCTTCTTCTCTTTAAGTCGCTACCAAGCATTTCACTTTCTTGTGGTGAGGACTGACCCGCATCAAGCTGCGCCACTCTTAGTTCTCTTGGCATACTTGTATGTGGCGTGAAACTGTAATAACCCGATATTTTCTATAAAAATAAATCAGAAATTTTGTGTATAATTTTTTTGTTTATTTTATTATTTATTTATTTATTATTTTAAAGGAAAGGATATGTGCAAGGTAATATGTATATGAATATAAAATATATTTATTACATGAATGATTATAAATAATTTTAATTTAGAATTATTGCTCATTATAAATTATATTCTTATAATAATTAATTTATAGTAGAAATGTTTTTATTAATTATTTTCCATAAAAATATAAGTATTATATTATTTAAATAATATATGAAATAATTATAGAATTAGTATAATAGTTATTTTATTATATGAATTTATTTCAAATTAATTAAGTTAATTATTTAACTTAATTATTAATATTATATATGACAGATAAATCAGAAATTGAATCCAAACCCTGATTTTTGGATTTTGATCAAGGAATGAGAATAATAATTTGTCAATATTATAGATATGTATGTTATGTGTGTAATGTTAATGTGTGGAACAGTTTTAATGTATTACGACCAAACCCTAATAATATTTTTATAAACCCTAATACTAGTCTGATAAACCCTAATTCTGGTTCTGGAATAAGGAATGATGATAATAATATAATATTAATTATATTTTGATTTTTCAGTGCTATAGATATGTACTGTTTGTATGCATTGTTAATAATTGGTCAATGATGGTGTAGTATTTGAAAACCCTAGTTTTGAAGTCAATTGATACTTTAAAATCTGTCTAAGTAAATATGTTATATAACATTTATTATAATATTATTTTATTTCAGTACTGTAAATATGTATTGTATATGTGTGGACCGATAATGTTGGTCAAATTATGTGTATAATGTTAAAACCCTAGTATTATTTTAATAAACCCTAATTATTATTTAGAAAACCCTAATTATGAATTTATAACCCTAATCGACCAATTTGTAACCCTAATTGTCGAATGGGGAATCCCTAATTGCGAAATTTGAAATGTTTAATGTTAATTAGTGGACTTAAACCTAATAAACAAGTTTTAAGTAATTAAAAACCTAAACTATTTTAAGAAACCCTAATTACAATTTTTAGAAACTAGAATTTTTATTTTTTTTAAACCCTAATTGAAATCTTATAAATTTTGTGCTAAACCTAAAGGTTAAACCCTAAGGGTCAAACCCTAAGGGTTTGCCATGTTATAACTTTGCCATTAAAATCATAAGGCTAATGACAAGTTTACCCCTTTTGCATTATTTGAAGCTAACTTGTATAGTTGGACAAAACTTTAGTTGGTGACCTAATTCTACCAACCCTATGTGACTTAAATTAGCTAGCAATCAGTCATATTTCATCAGCCATGCATTGTATTTACTTTACATATATAGTATTGGAGAGAGAAAGTGGCATTCAAGCCTCATTCTTATAGAAACACCCAACCAAACTCTCTCTCTCTCTCTAACTCACGAATTTATATAGTATACCAGTCCCAAAAATGAGCCCCACGATTTCTATAACAAATCTAGAAGCCAATAATCAAATCTTGTTCATAGAATGTATAAAGCCAATCCTTGAAATCTGATCTTGTATGTTGTGTTAGATGTTAAGATTTTTGTGTTAAATATGTCATATGAAGTGTCTATAGATGATCTGGGCTAGTATTTGATAGATCCATAACATTTAAATACACGAAATTTGTGTTTTCAAAAATCTGGGAAAATTTCTTTCTGTGGTCTGACAAGAAATGTCAGTGGTCGTAGATCTTGGTATGTTTATAGTTTAAGTTGTTTTAAGCTTTATATTTGTAGCCTGACATGTTGTCTTTAATCTTGAAGTGGAATCACTGTCATTGGATGTCTAGATCGAATGTTATTTTTGGCCAAAGGTCGTTGACCGACCATGACCGAGTATGAATCTGGGCAGCCCAAAACTGCCCAGAACGCTCTGACAGCTTGTTCATCCTTCTAGATCTTTCTTGTTGTTATTGTTTTGTTATTGTAATTGTGATAAAAGTATAGTCTGTTGTCTTGAATTTAGATCCTTGGCTTTATATCGTGTAAATAAACAACAGATCGAATGTAGCAAGTGGTCAAAGTAGGCCACTTGGACTGATTCGGCATTTTTGGGAATTTCCAGAAAACTTGAAGAACAGCTTCATAACCATGTTTGACCGTGTCATAGATTGTTATGTTGTTATTGTTAAACTTAGATAAATATTTGTTGTTGTTCCTCGTTATTTATGCTACAAGTATGAACCATAAAACCCCCAAAATCATGATCAGAACTACAACTAATTCGAACATGAATGTGCCCACTCGGATACCTGGGTTTTTGGGAAAACCCAGAAGTCGTGTGACGATGAGTTTGGTTGGCCAAATCGCTTTGTTGTGTTGTTGTTTGAGCAAGTTGAGACTTGATAATTGTAGTATTACATGTGAACTACTATGTCAAAGCTTAAGTTAGCCCAGAACGTGATCAGATTGTAATTTAAAGCTGGTCAAACTTAGTATGTTAGTAAGAATCACATCGTTGTTCTTGGGCTCAAGAACACCTAAGGCAACACTTTTCTGTCGCCATAGGCTTTAGCGACAGACTTAGTTATTTTTAATTAATTAATTTCTGAAAATTGATTAAAAATAATAAGAAAATAGTTTTTAATTATGAAAAATACAAAATAAATTCCTAAAAATTATTTTAAAGTCCAAAAATTAGTTTTTAATTATTTTGAAAATATTTCATAAATATTTATTATTTTTGGAATATTAAAGGTATTTAATTTATTTAATTATAATATTAAATAAATTATTTAAAAATGATTTTAATACTTGAAAAATCATTTAAAATTATATTATGTTATAAGAAATTATTTTAAGTTATTTTCTATGACTTTTAATATTTTGTGATGAAATTTCATTAATTAATTAATATTAATGATATTTAATTTCTTTAATAAATATATTAAATAAATTATGAAAATAGAATTAATGATTTAAAAATCATTTAAAGTATTATAAAAATATTTTAAGTTATAAAATATAACTTTTGATATTTTGTCATGAAAAATATTAATATTTTAATATTAATGATATTAAATTTATTTAATAATTATATTAAATAAATAGTTTTAAAATGGTTTTATTTATTTAAAAATCATTTGAAAAGGATAATAATGAATTAAAAATATTTTAAGTTATAATTAATGACTTTTAATATTTGGATAAATAGTGCATTAATATTTTAATATTAATGGTAATTATTTAAAATAATTTTAAATATTTTAAAAATCATTTAAGGGTAATATAAATGTTTTAAAAATATTTTAAGTTATTATAAATAACTTTAATATTATGGCAATGTTTTCATTAATAGTTTAATATTATTAAATATTAATGATAATGGAATTATTTGATATTTAAATCATTTTATAATGATTCCGGTGTTTAAAAATTAGTGATAAATTATAATAATTGTTTAAAAATTATTGTAAGTCATTTAAAAATGATATGACTGTTATTAAATTAGTCTAAATGGATATTGAACTTCGATATAGAGTCTTAGACTCGATAATTATCCGGTAAAGTCGTCGGTACGCCGACATATTTCAGAAATTGATCTGGACTTATATAATGTGTGTGTATATGTGTTTGTTTGAGATTCAATGATTGTGAAACGTGTGTGACAATGTGATTAGGTTATATGCTGATTGCAATAAGCAGTGCTATGTGTTATGATATGTGATTCTAATCGATAGAATGATCTTATTAATGATAGGTCATGCTATAAAAGATAAAACTAAGTTACGTATTGTAAGCAGCAGACCAGGCAAATATCCTAAACCCTTGCATTACTTTATTCGACGCATATCATAAGCAAGTTTCCTATACTTACTCCAAATATTATTGAGCAAGTATCCTACCTTTGCATTTTCTTTATGCAATGAACATGAGTAAGAAGTTTCAGAATTATATTATTATTATGTTATATTATTAACCCTATTGTGATATATTCTATATCCGATCATTGCTTATCAACATGTTAGTATATGGTAATTCAAATGTATGTTATGTTTGTTAATTTCTAAATATGGTTATACAAGTGTCCCCACTTGGATAATCATTGTATTTAATTACATGTTAATATATATTTATATATATATTGAACCCCAGTATGAATACAGTAAAAGCCGTCTAAGTTATTTGACCTAGCTAGACACAGATCCAGAACTATCATTGAATATGATAAAACTCTTTTGTATCCAATCAAATTATTTTGTTTTGGATTCCTGACTAATTATGAACATCCCGAACATGGGAAATTTTTTATGCGCCAAGGCGGACAAAGGATGAGCGATAATATCGTTCTAGCAATGTAGTATTGATCAATACAGGGTCCATGGGATGTACACCCTCGTGCCCGTAAGTTATGACGGTTTGCAGATGAAGTTCTGTCTAACCTTTTCGAAAACAGAAAAAAATGTTCATAATCTGTCGACTACCCTATATATAGTCAATACGTAGTTTCAAAAACCTTGATATAGAAATAAGATATGGTTATGATTGGTTCAGTTTACTTCACAACTATTAATTCGTTGTAGAAGTGATGTACAAAGAAAACATTTAATTCTTTCAGCTAATTATATTTATAATTGTTATTACTTGTTGGGCACTCAAATGCTCATCCTTGCTTAAAATTTAAATGTTTTCAGCTAAGCATGATCAATCGGAAGGGTTCAGACAAGAACAAGTAAAAAAGAAAGCAATCCGATTATGTTTTATGGTATATTTTGTAATAGTTAGACAATATATAGACAATGGTATTTATTATTTATCATGTAATATATTGTAGTAAAGGTTGTATACTTGGGATTAGACTCTGATAAATGTAAATTAAGTTTGATATTTATATTACTGTTATTATTATTAGTATTATTTCATTTAAAGAATGGTATCGTAAAAAACCTTGAATTCGGGTTTCAAGTACACGAATTTGGGGCATTACATTAATAATATCGGAGGTATAGGTTAAAAACCTTAGGTGGGTTAGACCTTAGGCTATAACCTTGGGACAGAGGGAAACGTTGAAAATATAAATAACTCATATAAAGTTTAAACAGGAGATGAATTGGATAAATTCATCGTCAAATAAAATAAAAGATAACTTATATAAAACTATTATGTGTTGTGTGTATATATTATGTGATAATCAAGATAGTTTGTGTGTAGGTGTCAGATAGGAAAAGGATTATGATACCCTCAGATCGTAAAGAATGAATCAACCTCTATAACCGAGCCAATATCAAAGCTAATAGCTGAAATAGAGGATCGCATTGAAAGCTACCTCAATGAGGTGGATATTGTGGAAAAGTATAGTACTGGACCCAAAAATGATAAGTATAACTGATAGGTAAAGTATAGTTAAAGAATAAGTGGTCAATGTCTAGTTCTTAAACTAATATGTTTGTGGTGAGTTCTTAAACTCAAAATGTGTGATAAGTTTGAAAAACTTGGTACAGTTATGTGTGAATGGATATTGAGGATAATAGGAATATATAGGTTACTAAGCAATTGATCTTTAGTGAAAGCGTAAGAAATAAGTAGTATTAGTATTACTTGAATAGGTATGATTCTATGTTGTGTATATGATAGGTATGTCTGTATAAGGTAATATTTTCAACTTTTGTATAAGTTATGGTAGCAATTCCCGACTTTTGAGTCATAAAGGGATAGCGAATGTTTAAAGCAGTATGTGTTATGGTATGACAAGTGCTATGAATATGAGTCTATGTTGGATTAATGAAATAAGTGGGTATAAAGATAGTATTTATTTATCTGAATACTGGTTAATACAGTGAACCAAGTTTTCAAAATCTAATATTTTGAGTACATGATTATTTGAGTAGAAAATTTCGCGTTATATGTTAAACGAATACGATAAGGCTTAGAATGTATGTTAATAAGGAATAATTTATGATAATGTCGTCAAGATGAAAGCGAAACCAAAGGACAAAAGAACCTGTCAACAAAGCTAGAGAATAACCAGACCCGATACAGAATCTTATGAATATGGATGATCAAGCTATGCAGAACGGAATACCAGCCGCGGAAAAGCAGCTAAACAATCGAACGAAAAACGTCAAAGACTTCAAGGCGGTCCTATTGCCAGGATTTAAAGGAGCAACTGACCCGGTAGAAGCGTTTGTGATAGCTAGGATAACGGAGGGGCAAAAGATAGCTTTTGCCACCTATATGATGAAAAAGGAAAGGAGATAAAGGGAAAGTTTATGTGTTAAAAGTATGGGCAGAAGGGACGTGTCTCTCCCAATTGTCCCAATTCAAGAATGTATAGCGAATGTGTTATTTGTGAATCAATGGAGTATAAGGTGGAAGACTGTCCAAGAAGGAGAATGGAGGCAAGGAATGCAAATACGGGAAAAAGGCAGCAGGACATTGGCGACAACGGGACCAACCTCAACAAGCGTATCACCAATGAGAAACCAACAGCAAAGCGCGTCTTGAATATGACTGCTCAAGAAATCTGTAGCGATGGGGATGCAACTCCAGGTATTATTTTAATCAATTTTATTTTCTTATATACGATTTTCTTATATATATATAGTATATTATTTTATAAATTATTTTGAAGAAGGAAATTGAGTTCTATTAGAAATTAATTTTCTGTATAAGCAAATAGACAAGCGTTATGTGAATAGTTAAAGATCGATTCGATCAATTTTGATCAAGATCTACTCGTAATGATTGTGTATGCTATGTACCCTGATATGTATAGGTTTTAAAACGATGATTCCGGGGACAGAATCTTTATAAGGGAGGGTGAATATAATAACATGATATTTTCTATAAAAATAAATCAGAAATTTTGCGTATAATTTTTTTTTTTTATTATTTTAAAGGAAAGGATATGTGCAAGGTAATATGTATATGAATATAAAATATATTTATTACATGAATGAATATAAATAGTTTTAATTTAGAATTACTGCTCATTATAAATTATATTCTTATAATAATTAATTTATAGTAGAAATGTTTTTATTAATTATTTTCCATAAAAATATAAGTATTATATTATTTAAATAATATATAAAATTATTATTGAATTATTATAATAATTATTTTATTATATGAATTTATTTCATTAATTAAGTTAATTATTTTACTTAATTATTAATATTATATATGACAGATAAATCAGAAATTGAATCGAAACCCTGATTTTTGGATTTTGATCAAGGAATGAGAATAATAATTTGTCAGTATTATAGATATGTATGTTATGTGTGTAATGTTAATGTGTGGAATATTTTTAATGTATTACAACCAAACCCTAATAATATTTTTATAAACCTTAATACTAGTCTGATAAACCCTAATTCTGGTTCTGGAATAAGGAATGATGACAATAATATAATATTAATTATATTTTGATTTTTCAGTGCTATAGATATGTACTGTTTGTATGCATTGTTAATAATTGGTTAATGATGGTGCAGTATTTGAAAACCCTAGTTTTGAAGTCAATTGATACTTTAAAATCTGTCTAAGTAAATATGTTATATAACATTTATTATAATATTATTTTATTTCAATACTGTAAATATGTACTGTATATGTGTGGACCAATAATGTTGGTCAAATTATGTGTATAATGTTAAAACCCTAGTATTATTTTAATAAACCATAATTATTATTTAAAAAACCCTAATTATGAATTTATAACCCTAATCGACCAATTTGTAACCCTAATTGTGAAATGGGGAAGCCCTAATTGTAAAATTTTAAATGCTTAATGTTAATTAGTGGACTTAAACCTAATAAACAAGTTTTAAGTAATTAAAAACCTAAATTATTTTAAGAAACCCTAATTACAATTTTTAGAAACTAAAATTTTTATTTTTTTAAACCCTAATTAAAATCATATAAATTTTGTGCTAAACTTTAGGGTTAAACCCTAAGGGTCAAACCCTAAGGGTTTGCCATGTTACAACTTTGCCATTAAAATCACAAGGCTAATGACAAGTTTACCCCTTTTTCATTATTTGAAGCTAACTTGTATAGTTGGACAAAACTTTAGCTGGTGACCTAATTCTACCAACCCCATGTGACTTAAATTAGCTAGCAATCAGTCCTATTTCATCAGCCATGCATTGTATTTACATTACATATATAGTGTTGGAGAGAGAAAGTGGCATTCAAGCCTCATTCTTATACAAACACCCAACCAAACTCTCTCTCTCTATCTCTAACTCACGAATTTATATAGTATACCAGTCCCAAATATGAGCTCCATAATTTCTATAACAAATCTAGAAGCCAATAATCAAAGCTTGTTCATAGAAGGTATAAAGCCAATCCTTGAAATCTGATCTTGTATGTTGTGTTAGATGTTAATATTTTTGTGTTAAATATGTTGTATGAAGTGTCTATAGATGATCTGGGTTGGTATTTGATAGATCCATAACATTTAAATACACGAAATTGGTGTTTTCAAAAATCCGGGAAAATTTCTTTCTGTGGTCTGACAAGAAATGTCAATGGTCGTAGATGTTGTGCAATACCATTGTATTATTTATTCGAACAATACCGTAATCTTATCCCTTTGAATACAAGTTACATTACTTTCTCATTCAAATGAGTTAGTGTGTTAAACCCTTGTGAAAGTTATTATTCATGTTGAAATTGGTATTGCCCTTGAATATTGTGAAAGAGTCGATGCCACTTGATTCGTCTAGACTATATGCATGTTTATAAAAATTGTACATACCAATTGATTGGTGCAAAAATCTTGAAAACTGAGTTGGACAACCCTTTTGGTAAGGGGAGTGTATGTTGTTGGAAACCGCAACACATGAATAAATATTATTGTGGTGTTATGCATAACGTAAAGTATTGTAGACTGATCATCTATAGTACTTGATATTTTATGGTTATCAGTTTAATATTGGTAGCTCTAGTGAAAGTTCCATAGTCCTTAGTGACTGCTCAGTATAAATTGCTTATCCAGTTGGATACATTGTTAGCCGTTGAATTCATATATATATCTGTTGATTTATATTGAATTTTTATATCCCTTATTCATGATGTTATTCTGACACTTTGAACTATCCTAGAAATAACCCTTCGATATTTCAAACCTTGTGATATTATATCCTACACCCTTGTTGTATATTACTTGCTGGGCAATTTGTGCTCATCCTTGCTTATTAAAACCTTTCAGTTAAGGAGGAACAAGGAGGTGTCTCTAGAACAGACAAAGGCAAGGGCAAGGCTACTAACTAGCTTGTTCTTTTTATGTTTAAAAATCTATTATATTGTACTAAGACTATGTTTAAGCTTAAGTAAGATTATGTAATAGGTCTTTATTTGATACTATTATGTAATCTATTAAGTACTGTAGGTTGCGAGACATGAGGGAATAATTATAATAAATCATTGTATATTATTCTAAAGTAGATTTTCCATTGTGTATGCATTATTTAGTTATTATGGTTTTACCATGAGAACGTGATGAACCGAATTCAAGTGACCAAGTGGAGGTCCAAATTTGGGGGCGTCACAGGAATTCTCCTACAACAATAGTTATCAAGCAAATATAGGCATGGCTGCATTTTAGGCGTTGTATAGATGAAAGTGTTGTTCTCCAGTATGCTGGGATGAGGTGGGTGAAACAACGTTGTTGGTTCCGGAAGTGGTACGCATGACTACGTAAAAGATTCAAATGATTTGGCTACATATACAAACCTCAAAAGATCGACAAAAGAGTTATGCTGATCTTCATCGAAGAGACGTAGAATTCAATGTTGGAAATCATGTATTATTACGTGTTTCTCCATGGAAAGGAGTTACGAGATTTGGAAAGAGAGGAAAGCTCAATCCTTAATTCATTGGCCCATTTGAAATCCACGATCGAGTAGGAATTATGGCCTATAGACTCGCCATACCGCCAAGTATGTCTCGTGTTCATAACTTTTTTCACAGATCTATGTTGCGTAAATATGTGGAAGACTCGAACCACATTATTGAATTAGAACCAGACGAGATAGCCAAAGATTTAACGTATAAAGAGGTACCTACTAAAATATTGGATAAGAAGGAACATATTCTACGCTCTAATGTTATACCTCAAGTCAAAGTTTTATAGAGAAACCACGATATTGAGGAAATGACATGGGAGTTAGAATCTGCAATGAAAACAAGGTATCCTCACCTCTTCGACATACAAGGTACGTACATAAATTTTGATGATGGAATTTCATAAGAAGGGGATGTTGTAAGACCCCAACTTTTATAAATAAAGATTTAATTTTCTCTAAATATTATTTTGAATAATAAGGTGTGGATTTGATATAATGTTATAGTTATGGGTAATATTTATAAATTTTGCAAAGCAAGTTGTTATAAAATATTCATTTGGGCGGGGAATATTCATTTTATCAGGGAATATCCGTACGACGACACAATCATTGGTGGACCCCATAACAAAATTACTGTCAGATATAGAAAGCGACAGAAATAACATTTCTATAAAAATAATGGCAAAACTTTTAACATTAAGTGTTGAAATACCCGGTGATAAAAGTACAGTAATACGCGTGGTTGCACAGTAGCACACGGTCTTGTACAATATCTTTGATTATTGATGCTTACATGAGAAGCCACAAAGTTTTATTCAATTATTGCAACAGTAAGTGATGCATAGTATCTCATATTATTGATTCAGTTATTGTCACAGTATCATCTGCACAATATTTTATATTATAAAATCAATAAATGAGACGACACAGTTATTTATATTATTATTTGTATTATTGATAATGTTTAGAATGTTCTGTCCAGGAAAGGGGATTGGTCATCTAATTGTGCGCCAATAAGGAGAAGTCCTTATCGGAAAGGCCCCTTTTTCTTGTGAATTATAATATTAATGATGAATAATTAAAAATGTGTTTATTGAAGATAAGTGATTTGTCATAAATATTTATTTAATTTTTGATATAAATAAAGGGGTAGTTTTTGATTGGCTAAACATTTTTCCTTTTAATATTGGTGTTCCCTTCACAAAGGGGTATCCTCTGATTAGCTAACTTTCCTTTTCTTTTAAGTTTCCTTCACAGGAGGGCACTCCCTTATTGGTGGTTGCAAAAAACATACTGATGAATTACAAACCATGATATTTTTCCTATACATCCATGAATTTCTTAAATAGTATCCTGTCATTCTCATATAAATAGGATGCTTAGTTTAGAAGTGAAAATCACAGCAGAATCAAAGAATTATTCTTCTATAATATTGAGCGTATTTCTTTTGAGTTTAAGGAAACTCTGAGTGTTGAAAATAGTGCAAGTTTTTTTCAAGAATATCCCCGCTATACTAGTCAGAAATACTCTCCTTTTAAGGTAAGAGATATTATTTTTGTTTAATATTCGTAAGAAATAATATTTTCTTTCATACTTTGTAGTATGTAAGTAATATTATTTCATTTTATATTCCTAAATCTACACTTATTTTGATAATTATTGCTTCTATACTCCTTAAAATTAATAGAATATCCTTGAAATTTCCATTTCATCTAGTATCATTTCACTGAAATATTTTTCTGAACATTCTTGTTAAATTTTAATCTTTTCATGCCTAAGTACTATTCATAGGTACTATTCATACATACAGTACTATTCATACATATGGTACTATTCACAAAGTACAATTTACGGGGTACTATTCATGAAGTACTATTCATGGGTACTATTCATACATACAATATTATTCATATATACGATACTATTCACGGGGTACTATTCACGATAAAAAATTAATTTCTTTCTGTCCAAATTATTTTTGATACATGAATATCATCCTTGAATTTTACTCCATAAAGCAGTTATCATGTTGACAATTTGGACATTCTTAAACTCTGGATAAATTGAATTATAAATCTTTAAAATTTATCTTTGATCTCACTTAATTGAATTTTTATATCATCCTTATGTTTATATTGTGATGAAAGTCATCTTTGGCCCATAGTGCATAGATGGACTGATGATTGTTATGATTATGACCAGGAATTATGTATCGATATAATCATGACCAGTAATGTTACAAATAATGTGGTAAAAGTCCTCATTGGCCCGTAATGCATTGATGGACATTTGTAGGCATGATCATGACCATTGGTGATAATAACGAATATCCTTGTCCCATAGTGCATGGATAATTCGGGGATGTGATAATAACAAATATCCTTTGCCTGTAGTGCATGGATAATTCGGTGATGTGGATTATTTATTGAGATGTGTTACAGAGATAAAATATTGATGATGAACTTTTAAATCATAGAAGATAGTAGACATCATGCTCTACTCGACTCTTCTAATGGATTGTTTGTTCCGCTGCAGTTAAACTTGTTGTCTAGTTTATTCTATCAGTTTTATACTGTTGAAGGCTAAGAATAATTTATTTTGCATTATCTTAGTCATAATATTCTTTACTGGGCTAGTTAAGCTCATCCTTTTCTTTCATTGTTTTTGTGACGCCCCCAAATCCGGGTCTCTTCCAACCCGACAGATGGTGCTACACGGTACTACCATTCATTTATTCATTCAATTGAATAGTCTCAAAAGGACTAACATAACTTCTATATATCCAAAATAATATTACATTTCTCAGGTTCTTTGTAACCCATTCGTTTGTCTTGTCATAATATCAAATATATTACAATCGTTCACCTATACTATTACATAATTAATCTAAGGGTTTGTCTTCGCCTTGCCCTTGTCTTTTTTCACTCTTCCTTCATCCGCTCGATCTTGGCTGTGTTCATATGGTTCAAGCAAGAGTGAGCATAACTAGCTCAGCAAGTACTACAATTCTAATAAACAACATTCTTGAAGCATAGAACTCATATATCTTTTGTAACTAAACAATAGTTACAAAGTACTATTGATAAATCAAAATAGCACTTCTTTTCCTTCAAAACATTTTACAACAACCATACTTAGTGGAATATCAATTATGGCTCAAGACTATAGCATTCATAAGTTCTTTTGAAAAGGAAAACCCGGCACTAAGTCCGTAAGTCCGGCATATCTCACGAGCACGTCTGAGTGATCAGCTCATAGTATGATCACTACATTCATTAAACGTGTATACGTTTAAGTTGTGGCAACCTCGCGTGCCTGTCGTTAAACGACAAAAACATTTTAGCATACTTGGCCTTCAATTGAAAACCATACCAATATAATTAGGTAAACATAAATCATGCTTGACAGAATCAAAATATAAGTCTAGCATAAAGAATTGGCTTAAGACTTCATCATTCAAGACTTCATGCAAAAGAATACATGAATTGTAAAACTTGTTCAGACTGAACTGAAACAAGGGTTAGAATACTTGCCTTTAGCGTCTGCTTACTGATTAACACTTGTACACTTTAAGTTTCTACGTTTCTACAACATATTATCATATAACGTACCACATTAGGTCATACATAATCAAGTATGAAACTATTATATCTTACCCTTCATCTCAATGTAAATCCTGACTTAGATCAACTATTATAGTTTTCTGGCTTTCATTATGTCATTCATAATTCGTTCATCTTTGTTTGATTATTAACCTTAATCATCATACATTAAGTGCCTAACAATGCCTTAACAATGTTATATTAACACCTTAGTTCATTATCAATGAGTTCTCTTTCATTCTATACTTGAAATCTTTCTTATGCAGCCGAAACCCTAGGATCAGGCCATGGCCACGGCCATTGTTCTTCATCTCATGTTTATGACGCGAGTTTGCGATAGCTGTGGAGCTTAGCCTTGGCGCGGCAGTGAGGACAATTTAGCCTTGGGTTGGCGCCATGCGGTGCATTTCAGGCACAGAAAAATTTTTACAGCTTTGCAACTTTACGAAATTTTTGGACTCATAACTTCTTCGTTATAAGTCCGAATTGGCTCGTTCAAAAGCCTACGGTTCACAAATTACATACTCTATGCGTTCATGCAAGAATTTTATCTATTTGACTTCATTTACTAAAATTTGACCTATTAGTTCATTTTTAACGAAAATGATAAATGTCCGTGGACGTTCAATACTCGTTTCTTCGTTCTAAGTTGGAATCCGGTCATTTTCGAGTCCGCAACTCTATAATGCCAAATATGACCTATCTCCATCAAAAACTAACGTTTCTGACTTCATACACAAAATACGACTTCCATTCCGAGAATTTCACGAATTCGACGATAATCGTCCAATCGTGTGAATTCCAGCAAAACTACATTCTTAATGATTCTAAATGGATTTTAATCAACATAAGATCATTTCAAGTTACTTATTAACCCAACTTATAGTCAAAGTAGGTTTTGACTTATTCCCATAAGTCAATGACTTATTTAACTTATGAACTATAAATCTTCATGCTCTTGACTTATTAAGAACTTAAGTCCACTAATCAATGTTCTCATGTTATAAACAACATACTAATCATCATATGACAACATATGATAATTTCTTCATGGTTCTAGCAACTTATTAATGTTCAAGTTGCTTATCCAAATTATTCGGCTTAAGTTCATTCCTTATTAACCTATTACATGATCTTAGCATACATTTTCATTAATAACACTTCCCTTATCATCCTATCATAATAGAGATGAAAGAACATTGGACACAAGATCATTACCTTTGAAGTCTAACTTCTTCTTCTTGGAAAATCTAACTTTGACTTAAAAGTGCTTATATGCTCTACCAAATAAGTAGCTTATATTTGAGAGGAGAATGTTGGATGAAATAACAACCAACAAAAATTGAAATGAGCCTTCTATTTATAGGCCATCCAAATCTAGGGTAGAATGGTCATTATACACCTCCTTAACTAACCTCCTCATTCCACCTCCTCAATCCTCCACCTCCTTACTATTCATAACCTAGCAACTAAGTAAACTTGCTAGCCACTTCTAAAACTTGGTCACCACACTAATTCCTTTCCCATTAAGCTTACCCACTTCATACTTGGTTTGCCCCATGGATCAAGGATTTTCATTGGGCTTTTAATTAATCTAACTACTTTCTTAATGGGCTTATGCTACATAGTTTGGAATAATGATATATCAAACACTTGGACTTGATTGTCACATTATATTGGACTTCTATATTAGGCTATTAATCCTACAAGTCCATTACCTTAAATTACATAACTAAACATTTATACCCCACGTATAATCTTCATATACTAACTCGTATATTAATTCGTAATATACGTTATTTCATTCTTCATACATAATAGTACAATACGTCGTATTATACTTACATCCATTACTTCATATAATGTATACACATTATATGATCATAACTTTATTTCCTTAATGCTTAATAAACCTAACGTTCCCAAATTAGGTCCATATGCAAAATATTACGTTTTTCATACTTAGATTATTATTACATAATCAATATTACCTTGATATTATAACGTTACGTATTTCTCGGAAATTCAAAAATAATTCCCGAGCAGAAATCGATGAATAGTGTTTTTTAGAAAATTTCTCGGAAAGCTTTTATTTTCGTCTTAGAAATTCAAACACCTTAATTCATTCACGTAGTTAAAATACTACGATATTCTGACGTTTCTAGGTTATAGAATGACATTCATCTTCTCAACACGTAATAATAATAAATAATATTATTTTATTCATTATTAAAAGTAATTACAAAATGTTCGATTTTCCGGGGCGTTACAGTTTTCTTTAGGAAATGAAAATATAGTTGGGACTAGTCAGGGAATGGTGTGATGGTCCAAGATGGTTGCTATAGTTGTCCTCACTATTTTATAAAATTGTGTGATAATAATTGTAATGAGGACTCCATTTGAGTTTGGATATTATCTACGAAACAATATTCGTGTTAAAACTCTCAGCTTATGTTGTATAAATTAAGTTTGTATTTAAATTATGTATAATGTATTTGGCGAATCAGAATGAGTTGTGTATACCTATTTTGGGCGCGTCATAGTTTGTATTAGAGCTTAGGTATATGATCCTTGGCTAAGATTTGAGGCTAGAACTAGGAGGGGAGAGACGGGTAAATTCTTCGCTAGTATGACCTACTTAAGCTTATTTTTTATTTAATTGGTTGGTCAGAACATAGGTATAATATGTGGCATGTCAATTAACCCTTATTTTATGGCAGTGTTTGAAAATGGCATCTGAAAATGTTGAGATAAGTAATAGAGCATATGAGACCGTTGAGTCACCGCCGATTAATAATCAGGATAATGTGTATCAGGAAGGCAATAATCCTCATGTAAACAACAACACCAACCAAATGATGAAAGACATGATGTTTAGGAGCTTTCTGCAATTCATGCAACATCAAGCAAGATAGACTCCTATTCAAAATACAGGTGGAAACAATGACAACTCACGGATGGTCACTGCTAAGCAATTCAAGGAGCTGGGACCATCAGAGTTTTTAGGAAAGCTAGAGCCACTTAAGGCAGAGACGTGGATTAAGCAGATCACCAAAACATTTGATGTCTTGGGATGCTCCGAGGTTCAAAAGGTTCCCTTTGCAACCTTCATGTTGCGAGGAGAGGCAAATTACTGGTGGGAATCTATAAAACGTACTCAACCTTACGCACTAAAGATGTCTTGGGAGAAGTTCCAAGAATTGTTCAACAAGTACTTTCCTGAAAGCATTCGTCACATGAAGGAGGTAGAATTAATCAAGCTAGAGCAAAACAATATGACCGTAACACAATACGAGGCTAAATTTGCAGAGTTATTCTGGTTTACATCCCATTTAGTAGATAATGAGGAGTGTATGACACAAATGTTTCTACGAGGTTTAAAACCCGAAATACATCAATACCTCATTTCTCACAAATTGTGTTTGTATTCAGATGTTGTGAATAGGGCTCAGTTATTAGAGAGCGATAATGAGTCAGCCCAACCAAAAGATAGAAACTAGAAAAATGATAATGGTCATACCAGTGGTAACACTCATCGAAGTAGTGACAACAAACGTGGAGGAAATTATCATGCCAGAAATGGTAACCACTTCGGTGGTAATCCTGGCCAAGATAATAGAAGTTGAAATTTCAAAAAGAGGAGATTCAATAATGATGGAAAGACAGCAGCACCGGGACCCATTTTTAAGGAAGGAGAAGGACTATCGGTCGTATGCTACAGATGCGAATGGGAGGGGCACATTAGTCCAAACTGTACGCATTAACCCAAAACGTGTTTTAATTACGGAAGAGAAAGTTACCTAACTCAATTTTGTCATGTAGTGAAGTCAAGTCCAGCTGAGATGGTGACACCAAAGGACGTCCCAAATAAGTCAAAGCTGATAGTTCAAGAGAGAGCCTTTGTCGTGACCTCCCAAAAAACAAGGAATCCGAACGAAGTTATCATGGGTAAGCTAATAATAAACCCGTTGCCTCGCATTGAGGACCTGTTTGACCAGTTGCAAGGTACTAAATTCTTTTCAAAGATCGATCTTCATTTCGGATATCATCAGTTAAAGATTAAAACTGATGACATTCCAAAGACTACTTTCAGAACTCGATATGCGCATTACAAATTCCTAGTCATATCTTTTGGATTGAGTAATGCTCCTACTGCCTTCATATATATGATGAACCGAGTATTACATACTCCAAAAGTCATGAAGATCATGAGTAACACTTGAGGTTGATTCTCTAAAAGCTTCGTGAAAACAAGATATATACGCCAAGTTGAAGAAATGCGAGTTTTGGCTTGAGGAAGTAATATTCCTTGGGCACGTGATATCGAATCATGGAATATCAGTTGACATGGGGAAGATTGAAGCAATACAAAGCTGGGAGCAACCTAAGTTAGTAACCGAAGTACGTAGCTTTCTGGGATTAGCATTTATTATACGAGATTGATGGAAGGATTTTCTCGAATCGCTAATCCATTAACTCAGATGACTCAAAAAGATACAAAATTCAGTTAGAGCAAGGAATGTGAGAAGAGTTTTCAAGAACTCAAGAGGAAACTCATTTCAGCACATGTTCTGACAATACCATCTGATTTAGAAGGATTTGTCATCTACAACGATGCTTTAGGCAGAGGGTTAGGTTGTGTTCTTGTAAGACCCAAACTTTTATGAATAAAAATTTATTTTTCTAGAAATATCATTTTTGAATATTATGGTGTGGATTTAATATAATGTTATAGTTGTGGGTAAAATTTACAAATTTTGCAAAGTATGCAAGTGGTTATACAATATTCAATTGGTCAGGGAATATTCGTTTTAACAGGGAATATTCGTACGATGACATAATCATTGGTGGACCCCACAATGGAATTATTGTCAGAGTTAGAAAACGACAGAAATATCTTTTTATGAAAATAACAGCGAAAGTTGTACCATTAACTGTTGAAATACCTGGTGTTAAAAGTACAGTAATATGTGTGATTGCATAGTAGCACAATGTATTGATTATTGATGTTTACGTGAGAAGTCACTCAGTTTTGTTCAATTATTACTATAGTAATTGCTGCATAATATCTCACGTTATTTGATTCAATTATTGTCGATATTTTATATATTATTAACTCAATAATTGAGATGATACAGTTATTCAGATTATTATTTGCAATATTGACGATGTCTAGAAAGTTCTGTCGAGGAGAGGTTTGGTCACCTAATTGCGCGCTAATAGGGAGAAATTCTTATTGGAAAGCCCCATCTTTCCTAGGAGCGATCTGGTTGTTAATATTGTGAGTTATAATAATGATGAATAAATGTTGTTAAAAATATTGAGGGAATTTTTATGAAGTATTTGTTGTAAATTTAGCTTATTATTTGGACCCCAACTTACCCATTTTTCAAAATCGTCGGTAGAAAGTTATCTCAGTTTTGTTATATATATATATATATATATGTGTGTGTGTGTGTGTGTGTGTGTGTGACGCCCCCAAATCCGGGTATCTTCCAACCCGACAGATGGTGCTACACGGTACTCATAACTGTACATTCATTCTATTGAAACAACATCAAAATGTGTGTATCAACGACATTCGTATTACATTAATAATATTACATCATGTTCACAGGTTCTAAAACCATTACATTTTTTGTTCATCATACTATAATATATACAACTTACTAGTTTATTACAAGGTAAACTAATCGTTCATCTTCATCTTGCCTTTATCCTCATTGGATCCCTCGGTTCGTTTTGGTCCCTATTGCATTCATATGGTTCAAGCAACAGTGAGCATAACAAGCTCAGCAAGTACAATAATTTCTTTTAAATGACATGCTTAAAACATAGGAATCATATATCTTCAATAACTGGATAATAGTTATGAAGTACTATCAATAATTTAAAATAGCATTTCTTTTCCTTCAAAACATTTTACAATAACAATATTCAGTAAAACATCAATTCTGTCTCAAGACCATGAAGCGAGCTTCATAATTTCTTTGAAAAGGACAACCCGACACTAAGTCTGTAAGTCCGGCATATCTTACGAGCACTTCTGGGTGATCAGCCCATAGTACTCTATGTTGATCAATACTACATCCTGTTAAACATATGTACATTTAAGTTTTGGCAACCTCGCGTGCCCATCGAATAATCGATGAAAAATACATTTGTTTTTTCATACTTAGGCTTACCTTGAATCCGTAACAAACAATTGGCATAACATAGCGTTAACAATTCTATATTGAAAGACTTGTAAATAAATCAATCAACTCTTCAAGATTGGTCTAGCCGAGATAAAACTAACATTGACCCTTTAGTAAAACAGTTCATGCATCTCATAACATGAATAACAGAAAACTTGGCTAACACGAAGGTTAGACAAGCGTTTAAGAAAAACTTGCCTTCCTGCTACAGTATAATAACATTTCCTTTCATTCTTTACGGTCTCTACAACACATAACCACATAACATACCACATTAGGTCATGAATGAACATACATGGTTCCCAATGAATCTTACCCTTCTTCTCAATCTAATCTTGTATTAGATTTGTTATTTATTAGTTCCGGCTTATCGTTATAACTTACATCATTCTTACCAACTTCTTTCTCTTCTATGTCTTACTTAGATTTACTTTATTAATACAACTCGTTTCGAGTTAATCATCCTTCCTCACGGCTTACTAACTTTCTTACGTTATTAATCAAAACTTGATCGTCATTGATTAAGTACACTTACTGCATATCATTCTCGTTCAATTACTTATCTTCAACCCTAAGTGATCGTACTTAAGGTTTAAGAATATCTTAATAATGCCACCTTATGTTTGTTAAGGTTGCGTCACTTCATGTGTCTTTCCTTTTATCTTCATAATCATTCATCTCTATGCAATCCCTAAAGTCAATACCGGCGTAAGGCCCATTTCTTCTTTATGTCACGCCACAAGTGACTTAGCGAAGTGCATACTCGGGACTCAGCACTACTGGCCATGAGTCTCCTTTGTTATGGCCGCGCTGTGGTGCTAATTAGCAATGTACCCTGTCTCGGCCTCACGCTGCGGCATGGGCCTTTGTGCCTTGATTAGCGCTGTGGCGCGGACTTTATTCCTCAGAAAAATTTGACAGATTTCTTATTTTTGTGAGATTCCCGGACGCATAACTTCTTCGTTATAAGTCCGAATTGGCTCGTTCAAAAGCATACAGTTCACAAATTACACACTCTACGCGTTCATGCAAGAATTTTATCTATTTGACTTCGTTTGCTAAAAATTTACCTATTAGTCCATTTATAACGAAAATGATAAACGTTCGTGAATGTTCAACGCTCGTTTCCTCGTTCTTAGTCGGAACTCGGTCATTCTCGAGTTCGCAACTCTATAATGCCAAATAAGACTTGTCTCCATTGAAAACCAATGTTTCCAAGCTCAATATCAAAAATCGACTTCCATTCCGAGAATTTCACGAATTTGACGATTATCGTCCAATCATGTGAATTCCGCCATAACTTCATTGCTTAAGATTTGTTCTTCGATTTAAATGGATTCAATCCATCATATTAACATCTTGACATACATACTTCGTTAACTTATATACATGATAGGTTATTATTTGTTCTTTGTGAGTTTATAACTTATAAACGTATAAACTACTTATGACTTCCTTTCTCATGACTTATTATAGATTAAGTCTTTTAACCACCTTTCTTACTTCTTTTTATCATAGCATCTTATTAAAGAACACATATGAGTAGTTCATATAAACTCTTTATAAATTCATAACTTAATTAAGTTTGAATTATTTATTCATGACTTATACGGCTTAAGTCCATTAATCAATCATTCTTATCATTCCTTAACATATATGTTCTACGACTACCCACCTTTCTAACAATGGAAGAGAAAGAGATTCATGGTTTAAGTTCTTACCTATGAAGATCATTTGGTTAATCTTTAATCTCCTTCTTGCTTCTTGAATTCTCAAAGGCTAACTTGTTCTAGCTTTTGTAGCTTATTCTCACTTATTCGCTCTAAACAATAAGCTATGAGTTATAGGATGAAAATCTAATAACTAACAAATTAGCTAGCAAGCTTCCTATTTATAGGACTTCCTAAGTTAGGGTATAATGGTCATAAAGCCACTCCACCTCCTTAATCACCTCCTTACTATTCATTACCTAGCTATTAAGTAAACTTGGCCACCACACTTACTTAGCTCTTAAGTATACTTGCTTAGCACATAGCTTATCCTTTGCTTGCTTATCAAATTAATTACTTGGCCATCACAACACTTAGCCATTAAGTTTACTTAATCATCAAATATAGGCACTTTGCTTGTTCATCACACATATGCACTTTACTTAGCCTTTAAGTTACTTAACTTATCCCTTGTTTAACCCTTAAGTCTACTTTCTCATCACACAAAGTTCTAGATCACCAATTCACCCATATGATCATGGGTTGCCCCATAGATCCTCCTAATCCATTGGATTCTTACTTTGGGCTTAAGGTTTAATTAACCTAACTTATACATTGGGCTTGCATTAACAATTCTTTGGGCTTTAACATTAATTTGCATTGGGCTTTATTTGTGACGCCCCCAAAATAGGTATACATCACCCATCTTGAGTCGCCAAATACATGGTACAAAATTCAAATACAACTTAAACTTAATAATACAGCTGTCGTGTAAAATACGACAAAACGTAAACTGAGAGTTTAATAAGAATATTGTCATCTAGACAATATCCACACTCAAAAGTCCTATTTACATTTATTATCACACCATTTAACATAATAGTGAGGACTACTAAAACTATCCTCTGGACCGTCACTCCGTTCCCCGACTGGTCCCGGCTACGTTTTCATTTCCTGAAGAGAACATTGAAAGAAAGGGTGAGCTTAACTAGCCCAATAAGAAATATTATGACTAAGATAATGCAGAAAAAATTATCATTAGCCTTCAACAATGTTAAACTGATAAAATATAACAAACATCAAGTTTAACTACAGTGGAACAAGCAAGCCATTAGAAGAGTCAAGTAGAGAATAAAATCTACTATCTTTTATGATTTAAAAGGTTTTTCATCACTTTTTATCATTTGAGACTCAACTTAATAAATAATCCACATCATCCTCGCACTACGCTGACGAGGATATTCATTAGTATCATAACCACAAATTATCCATGCACTACGGCCAAGGATATTCGTGTATTCATGAATGGTCATGATCATGCCAACAACTGTCCATCAATGCATTACGGGCCAATGAGGACTTTTTCCACATCATTTGTAACATTACGGTCATGATTACACTGAATAATCCCTGGTCATAATCATATCAAGTCCATCTATGCACTACAGGCCACAGATGACTATCAACATAATATAAACATGAGGATGATGACAATGATATAAGAATTCAATAAAACAAGTTCAAGAATTAATTTATTCAGGAACTAATAACGTCCAAATTGTCAACATGATAATTCTTTGTAGAGTAAAACTCATGAATGCTCAGAAGAATATTTCCATGAAAAGATACTGGATGAAGTACAAATATCAAGGATATTCCACTACTTTCATGGAGTATAGAAGTCAAAACTTTAACCAACTGAGTATAATAAATAATGGGATAACAAAAGAAATCACCAGGCATGCGATAGACCGCACATACAGGTTATTCCAACAGAGTAATAAATAACGGAACCAAGTCGTGCGCAAACGCACAGACAGGATATTCCAACAGAATAATAAATAATGGAATCAGGTCATGCGTAAACGCACATACATGATGTTCTAACAGAATAATAAATAACAGAACTAGGTCATGTGTAACGTACCGACATGATGTTCCAACAGAATAATAAAAATGGAATAACAGAAGAATTTTACCATGTATGCGATACTTCGCATAGACATGTTATTCCAACATAATGATAAAGAATTGAAAAATAGAAGAATTTCACCAAGTATAGGGTAGCCCGCGTATACAGGTTATTCCAACAGAATATTAAATAATGGAATAACAGAAGTTCTCTTCATGAATAAGAAAGAAATAATACCCCTTACCTTAGTAGGAAATTGGATACAACAATATTGTAGTAAAAGAAGATTCTTCTTCTTTCTCTCTTATTCTCTCTATTCTTTCTCGCTCTAAAGCTTTAGTGAATTCGTGAAAAATAATGAAGGAATGAGCTTCTATTTGTAAGCTTGGTAGAGTAAGGGTAAAATAGTTTTTTTGCCATAATTTATGACATCATCGCTTACATCATCGATCATATGACATCATTGCTTACATCATCGATCAAATGACATCATTGCTTACATCATCCTTCCGATGACATCATTGTTTACCTCATCATTCCGATGACATCATCACTTACATCATCAAAATTCAAATTCAAATTGTTCTCTTCCACCTCATTTTACTTTTATACCATGAATTTACTATAATAATGTTACCATTCAAATTATATAAAAAAACATACTATCATATAATTACATCATACTACTATAATATAATATTATAATAATATATTTAAATGAATTATTGATTTGATAATTTGAAATATTGTGTAATAACAATTATTGAATCAAAATTATCAATGTAGCAATTATTGAATCAATAAAATATTAAACAGTAATTACTGTAACAATTATTGAGTAGTTCCTTCTTACGTAAGAATCAATAATTCAAAAAAAATATTGTGCAATATCGTGTGCTACTGTGCAACAACGCGTGTTACTGTATTTTAACCACCAGGTATTCCAACAGTGTTAACGGTAACTCTTCCACCGTTATTTTCATAAAAATATTTTTGTCGTTTTCTAACTCCGACAATAATTCCGTTGTGGGGTCCACCAATGATTGTGTCATCGTACGAATATTCCCTGACAAAAAGAATATTCCCTACCAACCCGAAAGATGGTGTTACACGGTACTCAAAACAGTACATTCATTCTATTGAAACGACATCAAAATATGTGTATCAACGACATTCGTATTATATTAATAATATTACATCCCGTTCCTAGGTTCTAAAACCATTACATTCTTTGTTCATCATACTATAATATATACAACTTACTAGTTTATTACAGGGTAAACTAATCGTTCATATTCATCTTGCCTTTATCCTTGTCGGATCCCTCGGTTCGTTCGGTCCTAACTGCATTCATATGGTTCAAGCAAGAGTGAGCATAACAAGCTCAGCAAGTACAACAATTTCTTTTAAACGACATGCTTGAAACATAGGAATCGTATATCTTCAATAACTGGATAATAGTTATGAAGTACTATCAATAATTTAAAAACACTTTTATTCCTTCAAAACATTTTACAATAATAATATTCAGTAAAACATCAATTCTGGCTCAAGACCATGAGCAGTTCATAATTTCTTTGAAAAGGACAACCCGACACTAAGTCCGTAAGGCTGGCATATCTTACGAGCACTTCTGGGTGATCAGCCCATAGTACTCTATGTTGATCAACACTACATCATGTTAAACGTATGTACGTTTAAGTTTTGGCAACCTCGCGTGCCCAACGAATAATCGATGAAAAATACATTTGTTTATTCATACTCAGGCTTACCTTAAATCCGTACCAAACAATTGGCATAACATAGCGTTAACAATTCTATATTGAAAGACTTGTAAATAAATCAATCAACTCTTCAAGATTAGTCTAGCCGAGATAAAACTGGCATCGACCCTTTAGTAAAACAGTTCATGCATCTTATAACATGAATCACAGAAAACTTGGCTAACACGAAGGTTGAATGCAGCGTTTAGAAAAAACTTGCCTTGACCTCTCTTTCTACGATATAATAACGTTTCCTTTCAGTCTTTACGGTCTCTATAACACATAACCACATAACATACCACATTAGGTCATGAATGAACATACATGGTTCCCAATGAATCTTACCTTTCTTCTCAATCTAATCTTGTATTAGATTTGTTTTTTATTAGTTCTGGCTTATCGTTATAGCTTACATCATTCTTACCAACTTCTTTCTCTTCTATGTCTTACTTGGATTTACATTATTAATACAAATCGTTTCGAGTTAATCATCCTTCCTCACGGCTTACTAACTTTCTTACGTTATTAATCAAAACTTGATCGTCATTGGTTAAGTACACTTACTGCATATCGTTCACGTTCAATTACTTATCTTCAACCCTAAGTGATCATACTTAAGGTTTAAGAATATCTTAATAATGCCACCTTATGTTTGTTAAGGTTGCATTACTTCATTTGTCTTTCCTTTTATCTTCGTAATCATTCATCTCTATGCAATCCCTAAAATTTGGCTGCTGCCCACGATTTTCTTCTTTATGTCATGTCATTTGCGGCGTGACTTAGCAGTGTGCATGCTCCGGACTCGGCGCTATGGCGCGAGTCTCCTTTGTTATAAGCGTCGTTAAGGTACCAATTAGCGATGTACCACAGTCCCGAGCCTTATGACCGCGTATGGCCAGGGCCTTTATTGCCTTGAGTCGCGCTGCGGCGTGGACTCTGTGCCTCAGAAAAATTTGAAAGATTTTTTATTTTTGTGAGATTCCTGGACGCATAACTTCTTCGTTATAAGTCCGAATTGGCTCGTTCAAAAGCCTACGGTTCACAAATTATATACTCTACACGTTCATGCAATAATTTTATCTATTTGACTTCGTTTGATAAAAATTCTCCTATTAGTCCATTTATAACGAAAACGATAAACGTTCGTGAATGTTCAACGCTCGTTTCATCGTTTTAAGTCGGAAGTCGGTCATTCTCGAGTCCGCAACTCTATAATGCCAAATAAGACTTGTCTCTATTGAAAACCAATGTTTCCAAGCTCAATATCAAAAATCGACTTCCATTCCGAGAATTTCACGAATTTGACGATTATCGTCCAATCATGTGAATTCCGCCATAACTTCATTGCTTAAGATTTGTTCTTCGATTTAAATGGATTCAATCCATCATATTAACATATTGACATACATACTTCGTTAACTTATATACATGATAGGTTATTATTTGTTCTTTGTGAGTTTATAACTTATAAACGTATAAACTACTTATGACTTCCTTTCTCATGACTTATTATAGATTAAGTCTTTTAACCACCATTCTTACTTCTTCTTATCATACCATCTTATTAAAGAACACATATGAGTAGTTCATATAAACTCTTTATAAATTCATAACTTAATTAAGTTTGAATTACTTGTTCATGACTTATACGGCTTAAGTCCAATAATCAATCATCCTTATCATTCCTTAGCATACATGTTCTACGACTACCCACCTTTCTAACAATGGAAGAGAAAGAGATTCATGGTTTAAGTTCTTACCTATGAAGATCACTTGCTTAATCTTTAATCTCCTTCTTGCTTCTTGAATTATTGTTCTGTCCAAATCATTTTTGATACAATATTATTCTTGAATTGTACTCCACAAAGCAGTATCATGTTGACAATTTGCACATTATTGAATTTTGGATATATTAAATTATAAATCTTTAAAAATTTATCCTTTTCTTTCTTTTAATTGAATTCTTATATCATTGTCATCATCCTCATGCTTATATTATGATGAAAGTCATCTATGGCCCGTAGTGCATAGATGGACTTGGTATGATTATGACCAGGGATTATTTGGTATAATCATAACCATAATGTTACAAATGATGTGGTAAAAGTCCTCATTGGCTCGTAGTGCATTGATGGACAGTTTTTGGCATGATCATGACCATTGATGAAAACACGAATCGCCATAGCCCGTAGTGCTTGGATAATTTATGGTCGTGATACTAATGAATATCCTTGGCCATAGTGCAGGGGTGATTTGATGATGTGGATTATTTATTAAGCTGAGCCTCAGCGATAAAATTGATGATAAACTTTTTAAATCATAGAAGATAGTAGATTTCATGTTATATTTGACTCTTTTAATGGATTGCTTGTTCCGCTGCAATTAAACTTGATGTCTATTGTATTTTATCAGTTTAACACTGTTGAAGGCTAATGATAATTTAATCTGCATTATCTTAGTCATAATATTTCTTACTGGGCTAGTTGAGCTCACCATTTGCTTTCATTGTTCTCTTCAGGAAATGAGAACATAACTGGGACTAGTCGGGAATGGAGTGATGGTCCGAGATGGTGTATTAGTAGTCCTCACTATATTGTGAAATAGTGATATAACAATTGTAATAATATTGAATTTGAGTTTGGATATTGTCTAGAAGACAATATTCGTGTAAAAACTCTCAGCTTATATTTTGTCATACTTTACACGACAATTGTATAATTAAGTTGTATTTAATTTTTGTACAATATATTTGGCGACTCAGAATGGGTGATGTATACCTATTTTTGAGGTGTCACAGCTGGTATCAAAGCTTAGGGATATGATCCCTGACTAAGATGTGAGATTAGAACTAGGAGGGGAGAGACGGGTAATTCCTTCGCTAGTTTGACCTACCTAAGTTTATTTGTTATTTAATTGGTCTGTCAGAATATAGGGATAATATTTGGTATGTCAATTAACCCTTATTTTGTGACAGTATTTGAAAATGACATCCGAGAATGTTGAGAATAGCAATGGAGCACAAGAGACCGTTGAGTCACCACAGATCAATACCCAGGAAAATGTGCATCAGGAAGGCAACAATCCTCATGCAAATAACAACACCGATTAAATGATGAACGACGGAATGTTTAGGGGTTTTCTATAATTCATCCAACATCAGGCGAGAGAGACTCCTATCCAAAATACAGGTGGAAACACTGGAAACTCTCGGACGATCACCGCTAAGTAGCTCAAGGAGCTGGGACCACCGGAGTTTTTGGGAGAGCCAAAACCACTTAAGGCGGAGACGTGGATAAAGCAGATCACCAAGATATTTGATGTCTTGGGATTGTGACGCCCCCAAATCTGGGTATCTTCCAACCCGACAGATGGTGCTACACGGTACTACCATTCACACATACATTCAATTAAAAAGTCTCAAAGGAACGAATATGTCTTCTATATATTCAAAATAATATTAACATTCCCCCAGGTTCTTTATAAACAGTGCATTGTTCTTGTCATAATATCAAATATATTACAATCATTCACCCTATACTATTACATAAGTATTCTACAGATTTGTCTTCGCTTTTCCCTTATCCTTGCCGGAGCCTTCGGTCCGTTCAATCTTAGCTGTGTTCATATGGTTCAAGCAAGAGTGAGCATGACTAGCTCAGCAAGTACTACAATTCTAATAAACAACATGCTTGAAACATAGGAATCATATATCTTCAATAAATGAACAATAGTTACGAAGTACTATTGATAATTCAAAATAGCACTTCTTTTCCTTCAAAACGTTTTACAACAACAATATTCAGTAAAACATCAATTCCGGTCCAAGACCTTGAGCATTTCATAAGTTCTTTTGAAAAGGACGTCCCGACACTAAGTCCATAAGTTCGACATTTCTTACGAGCACGTATAGGTGATCAGCCTATAGTACTCTATGTTGATCAACACTACATTCATTAAACGTATGTACGTTTAAGTTGTGGCAACCTCACGTGCCTGTCGTTTGACAACAAAACAATTTTAGCATACTTAGTCTTCATTTGAAAACCACACAAATATAACTTGGTAAACATTGACCATGTTTGATAGAAACATAATATAAGTCTAGCCGAAAGAGTTGGCTTGGACTTCATCAGATTATACTTCATGTGTAAGGATACATGAATTATAAAGCTTGTCCAGATTGAACTGGAACAAGGGTAAGAATACTTGCCTTTAGCGTCTACTACAGTTAATAACACGTTCTCGATTAAGTCTTTAAGTCACTACAATAGATGATAACATAGCATACACATTATTTCCTAATGAATCTTACCCTTCTTCTCAATCTAAACCTGACTTAGATTTGTTACTATTTGTTCCGGCTTTCCATTATATTGTTCTTACATTGTCATTCCGTTCATATTCAATTGATTATCAACCTTTAATCTTCATATATTAAGCGTCTAATAATGCCTTAACAATGTTATAATTAAGCCTTAGTTCATTACTAATAAGTTACCATTCATTTCATACTTGTAAACTTTCTTCTTTGTCAACACCCTAGAAATTTGGGCATATGCTGCCCACTCTTCCTTCTCTATGTCGCCTTTGTATGAAGTTAAGTACAGCAATCGGCTTGTGCTTTGGCGCCACACACATTACTCTATCATTGCAAATTACGGCTGCGACTCTGTAGTAGGTTATTGCACTATATATGAAATTTGCAGTATACCAATATACCTTAGGTTAAGCATATTATTCCAACTCATGCACCGAAAAATATTGATGAGACTTTTAACTTTGCGAATTTCCCGGACGTATAACTTCTTCGTTATAAGTCCGAATTGGCTTATTCAAGAGCCTATGGTTCACAAATTACATACTCTACATGTTCATGCAAGAATTTTATCTATTTGACTTCGTTTGCTAAAAATTCACCTATTAGTTCATTTTTAACAAAAACGGTAAACGTTCGTGAATGTTCAACGCTCGTTTCTTCATTCTAAGTCGAAATCCGGTAATTTTTGAGTCTGCAACTCTATAATGCCAAATATGACTAGTCTCCATAAAAAATCAACGTTTCTGACTTCAAACACAAAATACGACTTCCATTCCAAGAATTTCACGAATTCGACGATTATCGTCCAATCGTGTGAATTCCGACGAAACTTTATTACTAACAATTTAATCATCGTTCTAGATGGATTCTAACCATCATATGAACATTTCAAATTACATATTACATCAACTTATTTTCAAGCTACATTTTGACTTATTTTTCATAAGTTCATAACTTAAACAACTTATAAACTACAAGTTTTCATTCTTTATGACTTATTATTGAGTTAAGTCCTTTAATCAATGATCTCACATCTTATCAAACATAACTTCATATGTCAATCATATGACAAGTTCATCATAAGTTCTTCATAAGTTTATAACTTATTTAGGTTCAAGTTACTTATTCATGACTTATTCGACTTAAGTCCATTCATTAATCAATTCTTACATATTCTTAGCACACATGCTTATTAAGTTACACTTCTCTTATCATCCTACAATGATAGAGATAGAAGATTATTAGATCATAAGATCATTACCTTTGATGACTAGCTTTCTCCTTCTTGGAAATCTAGCAAAGGATGTTTGACTTATTCTTGGCTTAAACTCTCTAACACTTAAGTTACTTAACTTGTTGGAAGTTTAGAGGAAAATGAACAAGCAAAATAATAAAATCTAACTTGCTACATATAGACTTGGTAAAGGTACGGCATTAAGGTCATTAATCACCCCACCTCCTTAACTAACCTCCTTACTATTCATTTCTTGCTAAGCACAACCCTTATCTTATACTTGATCACCACATCAAGTACTTGGTCACCAAGTTTAACCCACATCACCCTTGGTTGCTCCATGGATCATGTTTAACCCAATAGATCATTACATTGGGTTTCTTTAATTAACTTAGCTTATTCATTGTTGGGCTTGCATTAAGTTACTTTGGGCTTCATATTAACTAATACTTGGCTAAACCTTACCATAACTTGGGCTTCCCCCTTCATTCTTATTGGACTCTACCAATATTTGCTAATAATCCTACAAGTCCCACTTAATTGGCTAAAAGCCTTATTACAAATACTATACGTATAATCCTCGTATTCTAGTTCGTATATTCATTCATAATATACGTTATTTCATTCACCATACATACTTGTATAATACTTCCTATTATACTTGTATTCAATACCTCGCACAATACTTACGTATCATACGATCAATATAATCCCTTCTTAACGCATAATATTCCTAACGTTCTCTAATTAAGTCCGCATGCGAAATATTTCATTTTCCATACTTCGATTATTATTACATAATCCATCTCACCTTGATATTATAACATTACATATTTTTCGGAAGTTCAAAAATAATTCCAGAGCGGAAATCGATGAATAGTGTTTTTCGGAAAATTTCTCAGAAAACTTCTATTTTCGTCTTGGAAATTCAAACACTTTAATTCTCTTACGTAGTTAAAATACTACAATGTTCCAACATTTCTAGGTTATAGAATGACATTCATCTTACTAACACACAATAATAATAAATAATATTATTTTATTCATTATTAAATCGTTTTACAAAGGATTCGAATTTCTCGGTCGTTACATTCTTATCCCCTTATAAAGATTTTGTCCCTAGAATCTCGCCTTTTATTCAAACAACTGAGGGTAATCCTTCCTTATCTTTTCTTCTAATTCTCACGTTGCTTCTTCTACATCGTGGTTCTTCCATATCACCTTAACGGAAAGTATAACTTTATTCCGCATAACTTGTTCTTTTCTATCGATAATTTGAATCGGCGTCTCTTCATACGTTAAGTCTTTCTCGATATGAATAGGCTCATATTCTATCACGTGCTTATAATCTGGCTTAAAAGGACGCAATATCGATACATGAAATGCATTATGTATTCGTTCTAGGTCTGGAGGTAATGCTATCATATAAGCTACCTCACCTACCCGTTTTAACAGTCAAAAGGTCCTATAAACCTCAGACTTAACTTTCCCTTCTTTACAAAGTGTATCTTTCCTTTCCAGGGAGATACCTTTAAAAATACGTAAGAGCCTACTTCAAACTCCCTATTTTCTCGATGCAAGTTCGCATACTTCTTTTGTCTGTCTTGAGCTGCATGAGACGCATTCTTATCAACTTAACAATACCCATTGTTTGCAGCACCAATTCTGGCCCTAGCATTAGGCGTTCTCCCACTTCTTCCCAATACAACAGTGTTCTGTACTTCCTCTCATACAAAGCTTCATAAGGCGGAATACCTATGCTTGCATGATAACTATTGTTATACGCAAACTCCACTAATGGTAGATGATCATCCCAACTACCCTTAAAATCCATGATGCAAGATCTTAATATATCTTCCAACGTCTGAATTATTCTCTCGCTCTGTCCATCAGTTTGTGGATGATACGCCGTACTCAGCTTCAACTGCATTCCGATCTGCTCTTGTAGACTCCTCCAAAAGTTCGATGTGAATCGTGGGTCACGATCTAACACAATCGATACTGGTGCACCATGTCTGGAAATTATTTCCTTAACATAAAGTCTAGCTAACTGATCTAAGTTATATTTGACCCTAATTGGCAAAAAGTGAGTTGACTTCGTCATTCGGTACACTATTACCCAAATCACATCATACCCTTTCATTGTAATCGGAAGTCCCACCACAAAGTCCATTGTGATATGCTCCCACTTCCACTCCGGAATCTCTAATGACTATAACAAGCCACTTGGTCGTTGATGTTCGACCTTACTTTTCTGACAAGTCAAGCACTTACTCACATACTCAGCTATCTCTCTCTTCATGTTCGGCCAACAAAAGCTCTATCGAAGGTCTTGATACATCTTTGTACTACCCGAATGAATCGAAAACCTCAAACTATGAGCCTCTTATAACAGCTGTTCCTTTAATTCTGTCTCATTCGGAACCCAAATTCTTCCTTCAAATCTTAATAATCCCTCATTATCAAGACTATACTTAGTATCTTTTTTATTGGTTAGCCGCTCCTTTATCCGGTCACACTCATCAGTTTTGAGTTGCACCTCCTTAACTCTCTCTATGATGGTAGATTGCATCTCCATCGCAAATAGTATTTGTCCTGCTTCACTTGGAAACTTCACTTCTAATTCCATCCTAGCCATCTCTGTTATTAACTCAGTTTGAGTCGTTAACAAAGACAACTTTTCCTGACCCTTCCTACTTAAGGCATCGGTAACTACATTGGCTTTTCCATGGTGATATAGGATTTCATAGTGGTAATCCTTTATCAACTCCAGCCATCTTCTCTGCCTCATATTCAACTCCTTCTATGTGAAGATATATTTTTAGACTCTTGTGGTCCGTGTATATCTCACATTTTTCTCCATAAAGATAATGTCTCCATATCTTTAGAGCTAAAACTACTGCGGCCAGTTCCAGATCATGAATAGGGTAAACTTTCTCATAATCCTTCAACTGCCTAGATGCATACGCAATGACCTTGCCATGCTGCATGAGCACGCAACCAAGTCCTCTATGCGAAGCATAACTATAAACTTCAAAATTTCCTGTGTCATCGGGTAATGACAAAACAGGTGCTTTACTCAATCTCTTCTTCAGTTCTTGAAAACTGTCTTCTCACTTATCAGTCCACGTGTATTTCACCGTCTTCATTGTCAAGTTAGTCAACGGAGTAGCTATCTTCGAAAAATCTTTGATGAATCTTCGATAGTAACCCGCTAACCCTAGGAAACTCTGCACCTTAGTTGGCATTGTCGGTTGTTCCCAATTCATCACGGCTTCCACCTTCGCTGGATCTACTGAAATCCCCTCATGGTGAATGACATGACCTAAAAATTATACCTTCTCTAACCAAAATTCACACTTAGTGAACTTCGCATACAACTTCTCCTTCCTTAATGTCTCCAACACTAATCTTAGGTGTTCAACATGATCTTCTGGCGTCTTAGAATAGACTAGAATATCATCGATAAAAACAACGATGAACTTGTCCAAATATTGTTTGAACACTCTGTTCATCATATTCATAAATACATCTGGGGCATTAGTCAATCCAAATGACATCACCAGAAACTCGTAATGACTATAACGAGTTCTGATGCTTTCTTTGGTACATCCTCCTTCCTAACCTTTAACTGATGATACCTCGTTCTTAAATCTATTTTAGAAAAATACTTAGCCCCTTTCAACTGATCAAAGAGATCATTGATCCTGGGAAATGGGTATTTATTCTTTATCGTTAACTTGTTCAACTCTCGATAGTTGATACAATGTCTTAACGACCCGTCCTTCTTCTTGACAAACAGTACCGACGCTCCCCACGATGAAACACTCGATTGAATGTACTTCCTATCCAACAGTTCTTGTAACTGCACCATTAATTCCTTCATCTCCACTGGTGCCATACGATACGGTGCCCTGGAAACTGGTGCCGCTCCTGGCACAATGTCTATTACAAACTCTCTCTCCCTATTCTGTGGAAGACCCGACAATTCCCTCGAAAAAACATCGGCGAATTCTCTAACTATAGTTATTTGTTCCATGGTTGCCACCACTCTCTGGGTATCAACAACATGACACAGGTAACCGACACATCCCTTCCTCAATAATTTCCTAGTTTGTGTCATGGTTAGACAACACGAACGTCCCGGCGATCTATTCCCATAAAATACTACCTAAGGTTGTCTTAATGTTTTAATGTTCACGCATTTCTTCTGACAATCTATAATTGCCCCATGGTTAACTAAGCAATCCATTCTGAGAATTACATCGAATTCTCCTAACTTTATCGGTATCAAATCTATCGATAATTTACAACCCTGTATATCTACACAACAACTCTTATGAACATCTTCAAAATGAATTATTTCTTCGTTTGCTACCTTAATATTTAAAGGTATAGGAAACTTTTCAGGAAGTAATCCTAATCGTCTAGCAAAATCAAATGCTATAAACGAACAAGTAGCACCCGAATCAAACAGCACGTAAGCATTTATTTTCTTGATCGGAATAATACCTGCGACAACGTCCCCTGATGCAACTGTATCTTGGATTGTCATATTAAAGGTACGGCCCATCAGCCTACCCGACTGCGCTGGACCACCAATAGCTAACTTACCGCTATTAGTGCCCCTATTCCCGTCCGTCCCCTTCTTCGGGCAGTTCTTTGCCATGTGGTCAGTTGACACACACACAAAGCATTCGTGGTTCTTCTTTGGACTTGGACAGTTAGGCGAGATGTGCCCTTCCCCTTGAGACAGACTCCTAAGTGAGTCTTCCCACAGGTCTTGCAGGCCTTCATCCTCCTCTTTGCGTCTCCTTGCTTCACTCTGGTATTCCCAGAGCTGAACGTTTTCCTCTTCTGTCCCTCGCCACTACCACTGGCTCCTTCGACTTTCACTCCACCATCCACTTTCCCCTTGCTCTTTTTATCCTTGTGGTATTGGCTCAAAGCCTCACTACCACCATCGGCGATTATCGCCTTCTCTAAAATGGTTCCAAATGAAGTACTCTGGAACACAGATATACGGTTATAGAGCCAGGGTTTCAAGCCCTGCTCGAACCGTCACGCTTTCCTAACCTCGGTGTCCACTTCGTGTGGAGAAAACCTTGCCAGTTCATTAAACATGGAGGTGTATTGGGGAACCAACATATCCCCTTGTTTCAACTCAAGAAACCGCATCTCCATTCTCCCTTGCATGCTTGTGGGAAAGTAGTTCTCGAAGAATATCTCCTTGAAACTTACCCATGTCAAATTTTCTATCCGGGCCCTAGCCTAATTGGCTTCCCACCAAAATTTGGCCTCTCCCTTCATCATGTAGGTTGCAAAGGCAACCTTCTAAGCCTCGTCAACATTTTCTATTACAAATGCTTTCTCAATTTTTTTCACCCATGTTTAGGCTTTGATAGGGTCCGTAGTTCCTTTGAACTCTGGCGGACCAACGCTCTTAAAATCCTTAAAGGTAGTAGCTCGTGCTACTCCTAAATTTACGGGGATATTAGCCCATGTTCTATTAAATGCAACTGTTAAAAGATTAACAAAATGTTGCATAGGGTTAACTGGACCTCCCTCTGGTTGATTTACATTAGCTCCTTGGTTACGTTATACTCTTCTCGGCAGCATTTTGTTGATACAATAAACAACACATTTCGTTATTACTCCTTGCTTATTAGTTATTATTCGATATTAAACAATAACGTCAACATCCAATGCTCATTATGTTCCATAAAAAGACTTATATTCATTCATTTATTGTAGTATAATACTACATCGGTTACATTACACAGCCTAAGCTGATTACATTACTTTCCCGCTATTGCTTTCCAAAAATTAGGATTTACAAAAGACTACCCTTTGTTATACAAAAGAGGGTTTTACGTCACTACTAGATACAAAAATATTTATATATCTAAACTACTCTATCTACTACTAGATCACATCTGCCTCAAGGCATTATCAAAATCTGCCTTGACAAGACCAACAATAATATCACGGCTGATAGTATGCCGCGTCTGCCCCACCTCTACAGGATAACCAGCTACCTGCTACTGGAAATCTGTATGAGAACTCCTATGAATATAGGACATTCTCCCTATCATCTGTTGTTTGGTCTTTAGCTCTTCCTTTGAGCTCAAAAATCTCATGCTTTAACTCGTGGACTTTGTCCTTAGCCAAAATCCTCTCATCATGTTCCTGCTCCCACATGGACTCCACGTCCGTCTTGTCCTCTATGACAGCTTGGAACTCTGCCTTCAGCTCCTTAACCTCCTGACAATAATGGATATTTCTATCCAACACTGACATGAACAGTGACATCATCGACTCCCCAGGAGCCATCTCCGCTGCTATAGCTACCGGGTTGAAGGACACTACCTCCACCTCCTCTTCTATCATACCATCAAATACTGACATGAGGTCAGGATCCTCTGAGTCTCCAGACTCAATGACAACTATCTCGGGCTCTGTCGCTATGGGGTTCGGTATAACCTCTATTTGGTTCACCGACTCTTCACTAATTGCATGTCCATCTAAATGCATTCCATTTACTCCTGACATCTACACAAAATAATTAAGCTGATTAGTACACGTCAGTAGAATAATAAAAACACATAACATAATCATAATGCATTTTTATAAGGTTATTTTCTTCTTTTACTTCTTTGACTTCTCTTAAGGTTATGACTTAAGGTTTTTAATCCCCCTTAAGTTTTATAACCTAATGTTTTGCTACCAACCTATGACGCCCCCAAATCTGGGTATCTTCCAACCTGATAGATGGTGCTACACGGTACTACCATTAACACATACATTCAATTGAAAAGTCTCAAAGGAACGAATATGTCTTCTATATATTCAAAATAATATTAACATTTCCCCAGGTTCTTTATAACCAGTATATTGTTCTTGTCATAATATCAAATATATTACAATCATTCACCCTATTCTTTTACGTAAGTATTCTACTTAATTAAATCTTACGCCTTGCCCTTATCCTTCTGAGCCTTGATCCGCTGATTCGATCTTAGGCGTGTTCATATGGTTCAAGCAAGAGTGAGCATGACTAGCTCAGCAAGTACTACAATTCTAATAAACAACATGCTTGAAACATAGGAATCATATATCTTCAATAACTGAACAATAGTTACGAAGTACTATTGATAATTCAAAATAGCACTTCTTTTCCTTTAAAATGTTTTACAACAACAATATTCAGTAAAACATCAATTCTGGTCGAAGACCTTGAGCATTTCATAAGTTCTTTTGAAAAGGACATCCCGACACTATGTCCGTAAGTCTGACATTTCTTACGAGCACGTCTAGGTGATCAGCCTATAGTACTCTATGTTGGTCAACACTACATTTATTAAACGTATGTATGTTTAAGTTGTGGCAACCTCACGTGCCTATCGTTTGACGACAAAACAATTTTAGCATACTCAGCCTTCGTTTGAAAACCACACCAATATAACTTGGTAAACATTGACCATGCTTAATAGAAACATAATATAAGTCTAGCTGAAAGAGTTATATTGGACTTCATCATACAATACTTCATGCGTAAGGATACATGAATTACAAAGCTTGTCCAGATTGAACTGGAACAAGGGTTAGAATACTTGCCTTTAGCATCTGCTACAGTTAATAACACGTTCTCGATTAAGTCTTTAAGTCACTACAGTAGATGATAACATAGCATACACATTAGGTCATGAGTAAGCATATATTTCCTAATGAATCTTGTCCTTCTTCTCAATCTAAACCTGACTTAGATTTGTTACTATTTGTTCCGGCTTTCCATTATATTGTTCTTACATTGTCATTCCGTTCATATTCAATTGATTATCAACCTTTAATCATCATATATTAAGCGTCTAACAATGCCTTAACAATATTATAATTAAGCCTTAGTTCATTACTAATGAGTTACCATTCATTTCATACTTGTAAACTTTCTTCTTTGTCAACACCCTAGAAATTTGGTCTTTGCGTACGCCACTCTTACTTCTCTATGTCGGCGTTGCGGTCTTGAGTTAGTTTACATGACTGCAACGGTGGCTCTGTTGACTGCATTGCCACACATTACTCTATCGATTACGCATACCGCGTGACTTCTCAGAGAGGTTATTACCTTTGTATATGGCGGCTGCAAAGACCACCAATATACCTTGGGTTGGCGCCACAATTGCCAACTCACGTATACCGAAAAATATTGATAGACTTTTAACATTGCGAATTTCCCGGACGCATAACTTCTTCGTTATAAGTCTGAATTTGCTTATTCAAGAGCCTATGGTTCACAAATTACATACTTTACAAGTTCATGTAAGAATTTTATCTATTTGACTTCGTTTGCTAAAAACTCACCTATTAGTTCATTTTTAACGAAAATGGTAAACGTTCAACGCTCGTTTCTTCGTTCTAAGTCAGAATTTGGTCATTTTTGAGTCCGCAACAATATAATTCCAAATATGACTTGTCTCCATCGAAAACAAATGTTTCCGAGTTCAAACACAAAATACGACTTCCATTCTGAGAATTTCACGAATTTGACGATTATCGTCCAATCATGTGAATTCCGGCGAAACTTTATTACTAACAATTTAATCATCGTTCTAGATGGATTCTAACCATCATATGAACATTTCAAATTACATATTACATCAACTTATTTTCAAGATACGTTTTGACTTATTTTTCATAATTTCATAACTTTAACAACTTATAAACTACAAGTTTTCATTCTTTATGACTTATTATTGAGTTAAGTCCTTTAATCAATGTTCTCACATCTTATCAAACATACTAACTTCATATGTCAATCATATGACAAGTTCATCATAAGTTCTTCATAATTTTATAACTTATTTAGGTTCAAGTTACTTATTCATGACTTAATCAGCTTAAGTCCATTCATTAATCAATTATTACATGTTCTTAGCATACATGCTTATTAAGTTACACTTCTCTTATCATCCTACAATGATAGAGATAGAAGATTATTAGATCATAAGATCATTACCTTTGATGACTAGCTTTCTCCTTCTTGGAAATCTAGCAAAGGATGTTTGACTTATTCTTGGCTTAAACTCTCTAACACTTAAGTTACTTAACTTGTTGGAAGTTTAGAGGAAAATGAACAAGCAAAATAATAAAATCTAACTTGCTACATATAGACTTGGTAAAGTTAGGGCATTATGGTCATTAATAACCCCACCTCCTTAACTAACCTCCTTACTATTCATTTCTTGCTAAGCACAACCCTTATCTTATACTTGATCACCACATCAAGTACTTGGTCACCAAGTTTAACCCACATCACCCTTGGTTGCTCCATGGATCATGTTTAACCCAATAGATCATTACATTGGGCTTTCTTTAATTAACTTAGCTTATTCATTGTTGGGCTTGCATTAAGTTACTTTGGGCTTCATATTAACCAATACTTGGCTAAACCTTACCATAACTTGGGCTTCCCCCTTCATTCTTATTGGACTCTACCAATATTTGCTAATAATCCTACAAGTCCCACTTAATTGGCTAAAAGCCTTATTACAAATACTATACGTATAATCCTCGTATTCTAGTTCGTATATTCATTCATAATATACGTTATTTCATTCTCCATACATACTTGTATAATACTTCCTATTATACTTGTATTCAATACTTACGTATCATACGATCAATATAATCCCTTCTTAACGCATAATATTCCTAACGTTCTCTAATTAAGTCCGCATGCGAAATATTTCATTTTCCATACTTCGATTATTATTACATAATCCATCTCACCTTGATATTATAACATTAAATATTTTTCGGAAGTTCAAAAATAATTCCAGAGCGGAAATCGATGAATAGTGTTTTTCGGAAAATTTCTCAGAAAACTTCTATTTTCGTCTTGGAAATTCAAACACTTTAATTCTCTTACGTAGTTAAAATACTACAATGTTCCAACATTTCTAGGTTATAGAATGACATTCATCTTACTAACACACAATATTAATAAATAATATTATTTTATTCATTATTAAATCGTTTTACAAAGGATTCGAATTTCTCGGTCGTTACAGGGATGCTCCGAGGAACAAAATGTTCCCTTTGCCACCTTCTTGTTGCGAGGAGAGGCAGATTATTGGTGGGAGTCTGTAAAACATACCCAGCCTGCCGCATTAAAGATGTCTTGGGAGAAGTTCCAAGAACTTTTCTATGACAAGTACTTTCCCGAAAGTATTCATCACATGAAGGAGGTAGAGTTCATCAAGATGGAGCAAAACAATATGACCGTGTCGCAGTACAAAGCTAAGTTTGCCGAGTTGTCCCAGTTTACGTTCCACTTAGTTGATAATGAGGAGAGAATGATGCGGATGTTTCTAACAGATTTGAAACCCGAGATACGTCAATACCTTATCTCTCACAAACTGTGTTTATATTCAGATGTTGTAAATAAGGCTCAGTTATTGAAGCTTGATAATGAGTTAACCCAACCAAGAGAGAGTAGCTGGCAAGTCGATAATACTAGTGGTAGCAGTCATCTAAGCGGTGACAACAAACGTGGAGGGAATAAACATGCCAAAAATGGTAACCACATCAGTGGTAATCATGGCCAAGACAATAAAAGTGGACATTTCAAGAAGAGGAGATTCAACAATGATGGAAAGACGTCAGCACCAGCACCCGTTGTTAAGGAAGGAGAACGACCACCTATCATATGCTTCAAATATAGAGGGGAGGGACACATCAGTCCAAACTGTGCGTAGCAGTCCAAAACTTGTTACAATTATGGAAGAGAAGGTCCCCTAGCTCAATTTTATCGTGCAGAAAAGCCAAGTTCAGCTGGGATGGAAGCAGTAAAGGCCATTTCAGAAAAGTCAAAACCAGTAGTTCAAGGGAGAGTGTTTGTCGTGACCTCCTAGAAAGTAAGGAACCCGAACGAGGTCATCACGGGTAAGCTAATAATAAACTCTAGCGAAGTTTATACCTTATTTGATACCGGTTCTACCTATTCTTTTATTTCTCCTACTTGCGCTAAACATTTAAATTAAACTCCAGAGAAATTAGACTTTGACTTATCTGTTGAAACTCCGTTGGGAGAAACGTTCATTACATCCACTATTTATAAGTCTTGTTTAGTTTAAATCGGAACCCTCATATTACCTGTCAATCTTATTTCATTGAAAATACTTGCATTTGACATAATTCTAGGGATTAATTGGTTAACTAATCATTATGCAAATATTATTTGTTTTCGTAAGGTTGTTAGCTTTCATATTCCTAACCAACGTATTATGCGAATTTAAGCAACCAAACCATTAAAATCAATCACTGTCATCTCAAGCCATAAAGCTATTCATTTATTGAAAAACAGATGTTAAGCTTTTTTAGCTCATGTCAAGGATTTAAACAAAAATACGTCAGTTTTGAATGATATTTCTATTGCTAATAAATTTCATGATGTATTCCCTTAAGAACTTCCTGGCCTACACCTAGAGCGTGAAATTGAATTTTGTATCGACCTTGAACCTAGTACAAAACCAATTTCCAAAGCCCCATATCGAATGACTCCTATTGAACTTCAGGAGTTAAAGACCCAACTTCAGGAATTATTAGACATCGGTTTCATTCGTCCTAGTAAGTCTCCGTGGGCTGCTCCTGTTTTATTTGTGAAGAAGAAAGATGGGAGTATGCAACTTTGTATTGATTATCAGGAGTTGAACCATGTCACTGTCAAAAATAGGTACCCATTTTCTCGTATTGATGACCTGTTTGACCAGTTGCAAGGTGCCAAATTCTTTTCAAAGATTGATCTTCGTTCCGGATATCACCAATTGAAGATTAAAACTGATGACATTCCAAAGACTACTTTCAGAACTTGGTACGAGCATTATGAATTCCTAGTCATGTCTTTTGGATTGACTAATGCTCCTGCTGCCTTCATGGATATGATGAACCGAGTATTATAGGAATATTTATGTAACGACCCCAAAATTCATAAAATTTAATTCTCAACTTCGGTCGTTATTCACACGTCTACCTTCAGATTTTACATCATTATTCGATGTTAAACTTTATAAAATGCGGAATAATTTAAACTTTTATGTCTTTTTACTTTAATTCCCTGAATCAAAACCTTTATCATCTACATGTTTTTGAATCAATCTTATTTTATGATTCACTTTATCACTGTTATTATATAAAATTTTACATTTCAATCCAATAACCTTTATATATCAGATAACTCTAAATTTACCTTTACAACTCAACATAAAACTATACATCATAAAACATTTAATACATCTCATGAATTTTAATCATGGTATAAAGAAATAGCAATTTTAGCTAAAATATTAATCTTCGTGTATTATTTCTGATCCACGTCATTCAAGTAGCACATAGTGTTACCTTCAATCCTTAACCTGCAAAAATGGTTATTTGCAAGGTTGAGCTCGACAGCCCAACAACCCTAACAGTTTTCATGCATCACGTAGCACATAATAACATGCTCAACAAACATTGGACTAAAATAACATACATGTTACGATTCATATAATAAAGTATAAAATTGAGTTCCTTACTCAATCAAGATGCTTTAATCAATCAACGTAGTCATAAGTTGACTTTAACATTTCACACACTTCAACATATATATAACACCTCATGCTCTTTGCAATAAAGATTTAAAACAATCAAATTCACATAGCAAATAGAACCCGAAAGACTTGCCTTGATCGTTGTTTACCAATAACAATTAAATGACTTACGCTTATCTCGAAGACTTTCACGTGCTTCTACACAATTATATAATTATGCACATCAACTATTAGTCACATAGCAACGCATAGTAGTTGTAATGTAAACTTTACTCTACATCTCATAACCCTTCATATTATATATACACAATTTTCAATTTTATTGTGTTAACTTTCAACTTATATCTCACTGTATTTCATATTCGAAGTTCATTCAAGTGTTTAAGTCTTGCTAGGACTACTTATTGGTTTTATATTAACACTATTCAATATCTTATTATATTCATTTCATTTGATTTGATTTAAAACACTTTATCACTTATCACGGCGTTTCGACGTTTATTCGACACCCGCCCAATATGTATGTCTTGTGTGTGCTTAGTATGCGTATAAAACTTTTCTAATACATTATTTATTAATGTTAAGCATCATTATACTTCATAATTTTCATGTTCTATAACTTAGAACAACATCTCTTATCGTCAAGAGCATTACACTTTCATACGTGCATGGTCGACGCCCTCCGATTGCCTCTGAAAAACATAACAGTCCTACAAATTACTATTTTGACCCCTGTTGCTGACCTCAAATTGCACAACTTAAAGAATAAAAGTTGTAGGTATATTCGTCCTCGTTCCGGATCATCTTGAATCACCTCAATCGGAGTTCGTATGAAAATGTTATGACCGTTTTACCAAAGAAGGTCAAAATCATCACAATCCGAAGACACATGGGGTGCGGTCGCGTACTTTTTCAGCATACCACGCCTTCTTGACGGGCCTTGTCTACGCACAGCTCACTGGGATGCGCGGTCGTGCTTGGCTACACCCAAATTACAGTGTTTTGTGATTTTTGACCATATTCTCCTACTAATCTTCATAACTTGAGTTATACACATCCAAATTAGTCCGTTTTCGATTCTATGGATTCATAATTCATAAATACAACATACTAGATTTCTAACAATTAATAAAAACATTAACCATCCTAAAATTTGACCCAAAATACATGTTCATACTCTATTTTCATGTTTTAAACACATTTAGCGAATTCGATCGCCACGACTTCGTTTCTTAACCAATTGACATGATTCAAACTACACCGTTTTCGTTTCTTCACATATTAACATAATCCAACCTCAATTTACAGATTATAACACTTATAGGGCATAAAATTTTGTACTTTCTAAAAATAATTTTCATGTGTAAACACTATTATATACTTTTCTTCATACAAACCAAATTTCACGTGTTTGATACTCAAACAATCACTCATATATGATGATTATCAGTTTATAATCCATATATGCAAATATAGATATATATATATATATATATATATATATCAATCCAACATGAATTAGCAATAAAATTTCAAAAACAAGGGTTTACTCTAGAATAAATTATACCTTGTTCCTTTGATTATTTGCTAGCAAAAAGATTATGGTGATGATTAGGTTTAGGAATTTCCCTCCTTCCTCTTGAAAATCACAGAGAACTCTCTCTTGCTTCCAAGCTCTCTTCTCTAAACTCTGCTCTAAGGCTATAGAAGAATACATGAAATAAAAATAAGCCAACTGATAATCGTGAATATCAGTTAGCAAAACCAATAGGCGTAAGTTACAGTAAGCCAAAGGCCACAAGGCCTTGTTTGGTTACCACCTATTCCCCAAACTAGATTATTTTAATAATCTTTATATTATATAGTTTCATGTCACACCATTAAATTAATTTAATTAACTCATACTTATAATTATAATAATTATAATTCTCATTGTAATATACTTAATAAATCTTTACATATCTAATTTAATTATTAAATTAGATCAAAACAACATTTTATTTAATTTAATTATTTTTTTAAATATTAATTAATTGATGTAATTTAATTATTTCCTTAAATTAAATCCTTCAAATAAAATTAACATTATTCAATTTAATTTACCTTAATCAATTTAGTTACTAAATTAATTCACCACAATTTTATCAACCATTTATTTATCTCAATAAATAAATAAATTTAAAATATTTATTTAATTCGATAAATATTTAAAATTAATTACTAAATTCATTTAATTCCTTCAATAGTTAACTCAACTATTAAACCTCACTTTCCCAATATATAAATATATATTTCTTTCACACCGATCATATATTTCAACATATATAGCACATATATATACATACTCAAACTCAAAACATCTCATAATAAGAATTTTAATTATTAAATTCTTATTTTAATAATTTATAAAAATTTGGGTTGTCACATCTTTCCCCCCTTATAAGGATTCCATCCTCGGAATCACCGACACCCTACCTTACTCAGGTTTTCATTAAATCTCTTTTCAAAATTTACCGTTGAATATCTTCAACACATTACCTTAATATAGATTTTATTTATTACCACTCCAACCACTCTTCACAATAAATTCTTGTAAGTTTTATTTCATAACCTTTACTTAGACTCAATTATATTTGAGTATTACATATTCTTTAACCCATTTATTTCCCTCTCTAAGGATCATTATCATGTATTAGATTCTCAAACTCTCGAGACATTACATTCGCCCCTTCTTCTAAAAATTTTGTCCTCAAAATTTTGACTTACTAATATCTGCTAATTCCATTTATCAAAATAGATTTTATGTTAATGTTTATTTATTCATTAGGTTCTACAACCAAATTCTTTCTCTAAGGATCTTTCTAAGATCATCATATTCCTCACCTCTTCCTCTTCTAAGAGTTTCACATTTCTCTTCTTTCTGAAATTTCATTTCATTCCTGAAATTATTATGTTTTGCATAATTTTCTCATCCTTTCCACTTTCACCTTTTAGAATAATAAGAATCTTCCACAATTGCTCAATAATTGGGAAGCGATATGAATAACAGGAATTTAAAAGATTTCGAATCATGTTGAGGGGTCATAAGACCTTAAACTACGTCCTTAGGTTATCAAGTATCTCGACTTGAACCTTTAACAGTCATTAGACTATACAGACCTTGAACTCTTCTCCAGGTTTAACAGTGTATCACCACCATAAACCATGGTAGCTGACGTGGTAAAGCAAAAGTGGTAGCTGACACGTTGAGTAGAAGATCATATGCGGGTACGAGTGCTATATTGTCAACGCAGAGGCCAATTTTGTATGACTCGCAAAGGATGGAGATAGAGATAAAGACTCCAGGGACCCACGTGATGATGACGAATATACGAGTAGAACCGACTTTAATCTATAAAGTTAAAGCTGCTCAAGCTATAAACCTGGAGCTGATGCATATGAGGAAGAAAGTACAAGAAGGTGATATGCCAGAAGCAAGAATCGATGAAGAAGGAATACTTCGAGTCAACTCCAGACTTTTTGTTCCTAACGATCCTACGTTAAAGTATAAAATCATGATGGAGGCGCACAACACACCGTTTGCAATCCATCCTAGGAGTACCAAAATGTATCATGATCTTCGACATACATTTTGGTGGGGCAATATGAAGAGAGAGATAGCGTTGTTTATATCAAGGTGTTTAACTTGTCAACGAGTCAAGGTAGAGCATCAAGTACCAAAAGCTCCATTGCAACCACTTGAAATTCCATAATGGAAGTGGGAGCACATTACCATGGATTTCGTTACTGGTCTTCCAAAGGTTTCTCAAGGCATAGGTGCAATTTGGGTTATTGTTGATAGATTGACCAAGTCTGCTCATTTCTTACCAATACGAGAAACTTATACACTTGAACGTCTTGCTCGTATGTACATAAACGAGATTGTAAGACTGCATGGTATGCCAGTATCCATAGTTTTTGATCAAGACCCAAGATTCACTTCACGATTTTGGGTTAGTTTACAAAAAGATATGGGCACGGATTAATGATTTAGTTCGGCATATCATCCTCAGACGGATGGACAATCAGAGAGGACTATTCAAACTCTTGAAGATTTATTAAGACTCTGTGTCCTTGACTTCAAGGGAAGTTGGGATGAGTTCTTACCATTGGTGGAGTTTTCTTACAACAACAAGTTATCAAACAAGTATTGGCATGGCTCGATTCGAGGCGTTGTATGGAAGAAAGTGTCGTTCTATAGTATGCTGGGATGAGGTGGGTGAAGTAACATTGCTGGGACCGGAGTTGGTACATATGACTACGGAAAAGATTCAAACGATCCGACAATGTTTAAAAACCTCACAAGACCGACAAAAGAGTTGTGCTGATCTTCATCGAAAGGATGTGGAATTCGATATTGGAGATCATGTGTTGTTACGTGTTACTCCATGGAGAGGAGTTACGAGATTTGGAAAGAGAGGAAAGCTCAATCCTCGATTCATTGGCCAATTTTTAATCCTCGATCGAGTAGGGAATGTAGCCTATAGACTCGCTTTACCGCCAAGTATGTCTCGTGTTCATAACGTTTTTCATATATCCATGTTACGTAAATATGTGAAAGACCTGAACCACATTATTGAGTTAGAACCGGATGAAATAGAGGAAGATTTAACGTATGAAGAGGTTCCTGTTCAAATCTTGGATAAGAAGGAACATATTCTACGCTCCAAGGTTATACCTCAAGTCAAAGTTTTATGGAGGAACCACGATGTTGTGGAAATGACCTAGGAGTTAGAATCTGAAATGAAATCAAGGTATCCTTACCTCTTCGACATACCATGTACGTACCCTAATTTCGAGGGCGAAATTTCATAAGAAGGGAAGATTGTAAGACCCCAACTTTTATAAATAAAGATGAATTTTCTATAATTATCATTGTAGAATATTACGGAATGATTTTGATATAATGTTATAGTTGTGGGTAATAGTTATAAATTTTGCAAAGTACGCAAGTTGTTATATAATATTCGATTGGTCAGAGAATATTCGTTTTAACAGGGAATATTCGTACGACGGCACAATCATTGGTGGACCCCACAACGGAATTATTGTCGGATTGAGAAAACGACAAAAATATTTTATGAAAATAATGGCGAAAGTTTTATCGTTAACTGTTGAAATACCCGGTGTTAAAAGTACAGGAATACGCGTGGTTGCATAGTAGCACACTGTATTGATTATTTATGCTTACGTGAGAAGTCACTCAGTTTTGTTCAATTATTGCTTCAGTAATTGTTGCATAGTATCTCACGTTAATTGATTCAATTATTGTCGATATTTTATATATTATTAAATTAATAATTGAGATGACGAAGTTTTTAATATTATTATTTGCAATATTAACGATGTCTAGAAGTTCTGCCAAGGAGAGGTTTGGTCACCTAATTGCGCGCCAATAGATAAAAATCCTTATTGAAAAGCCCCCACTTTCCTGGGAACGACCTGGTCGATTAATAGTGTGAATTATAATAATGATGATGAAGTTTTGTTTTATTAGTATTATTAATGTAATAAAATGGAAAAGCTTTTTATATAAAAATGTAATACTTTTATAAAGTTATTCGCTTTATTAGACTATAAATAGAATATATTATATTTTATTATGCATAGTGTTTGCATAGTAAAATCTTTTTATATAAAAAGTAATACTTTTATAAAGTTATTCGTTTTATTAGATTAGAAATAGAATATATTATATTTTATTTAAAAGATTTTGTTTTATTAGAATATTTTATAGTAAACCAATCTGGACCGTCTGCTTAAAAGTAAATCAATACTGGTACTGCTTCAGAATTAATTACTTATTCAGATCCATTCTCCTATAAATAAAGTGCATTCCTTCATTATTTCTTACTTAATTCACTTTGAAACTCTAGAGAGAGAAACTATAGAGAGAAAGAAGAAAAGTTTTTCACTTCTTCACTACTCATATATCCATTTGTTCTAAGGTAAGGGTATTATTTCTTTTGTATTCATGAAGAGAACTTCATTATTTCATTCTTTATTATTCATTGGAATAACTCAGTATCTGTGATAGCTCACCCTATACTTGGTGAAATTCTTCTATTATTCCATTCTTTATCATTATGTTGGAATAACTTTGCCTATACTGAAGTACCGCATACATGGTGAAATTCTTACATTATTCCATTCTTTATTATTCTGTGGAACATCCTGCATGCATGCGTTTACGCATGACTTGGTTCCGTTATTTATTATTCTCATTGGAACATCCCGCTTGCATGCGAATTTCACCGACCTAGTTCCTTTATTTATTATTCTCATTGAATATCCCGTGCATGCGTTTACGCATGACCTAGTTCTCATTATTTATTATTCTCATTAGAATAACCATCATGCAAGGCCTATCGCATGCCTGGTGATTTCTTTTGTTATTCCATTCTTTATTATACTCAGTTGGATAAAGTTTTGACTTCTATACTCCATGAAATTAGTGGAATATCCTTGATATTTGCGCTTCATCCAGTATCTTTTCATGGAAATATTCTTCTGAGCATTCTTGAATTTTACTCTACAAAGAAGTATCATGTTAACAATTTGGATGTTATTAGTTCTTGGATAAATTAATTCTTGAACTTGTTTTATTGAATTCTTATATCATTGTCATCATCCTCATGTTTATATTTTGTTGAAAGTCATCATGGCAGAAAGTATAGATGGACTTGGTATGATTATGTCCAGGATTATTCTATGTAATCATGACCGTAATGTTACAAATGATGTGGTAAAAGTCCTCATTGGCCCGTAGTGCATTGATGGACAGTTGTTGGCATGATCATGACCATTGATGAATACACGAATATCAAGGCCTCATACATTCTAACACATTGTACAAATATCACACATTCGCACATAGACAGAACTTCTCAAGTTCAACATCTGAGAAGTTTTAGAAACTATCATTTATTTAAAATATGAATGAAGTTAGGAAACTTGCCTTACGCACAGCTACAGCTTATAGTTTATGTTGAACTGCTCATTCCAATTCATATGTAGCACATAAAGAAATAACATATACACCAATTAGTCATATACTTGACTTTACGCATTGGTTTACTTAACTTTACTTCTTAGGGTTCACGTTCTTATAAACTAAGTTTAAGCGACCAACTTCCTTTACCGGTTAACGGCTTCATGACATACGGAGATGTCTTACTTAAAAGGTTCATCATCTTTGATGATTTACATTCTTATCTTCTTCTTATAACTCTCCTAGGAATCAGCACACATCGTGTCTCTGCTAGTAGTCCATATGGAACTCTAAGTCGTTTCCCACAAACAACTAATAAACAAGTTCCCGTCTCATCTACACTGCCCATAACAGTGAGTTAGATCGGTTTCCAGTTTTTTATATACCTTCGCTCTCTGAAGGAATTGTTTAGCCCAGCTCCCATATGTCAACCATCAAAGGTTACGATTGTACTAGAACCTAAATTCATCTTAACTTACCCGAACTATTAAACTATAATGTTCGTTTAGTCAATTTCTTATTCCTTATGGCTTTCTGGCAACTAAATGCCATACCTCAGGATTCATTCTTTACCGTCTAAGTCATACAATCTTTTGTATACTCAGAACGATCATTCAATATTCATTCTACGCATTTATCGCGTTAAGTATTTTACGTTACCTTATTCTTATCTTACAACGTCCGATTCATTAGACTCGGAACCTTATCCAAGTTATAAACATTAACTCGGCTTCTTTTACATTATACGTACTTGTCTTTAATTTAGCTCCTTCACCGTTCACAGGTTTAATCATTGGTCTTGATTATCCTACGGTCAAACCATACACGGAGTGTAGGTTTTACCCGTTTTATATTTGCGTACACTCAACCTTTAACTGGGTTCAAGTGTCCAACACTTACATTTCATTCTAACATTCTCATCCGACTCACATTCGGCTTTCATTAATCTTATTACCGTTTGCTACGGCTTTCGTGATAATTCATATCTTACTTACTACTCCCGTCAACGTCTAAGTCATACAACCAATGTACACTTAGAACGTTCGTTCGACGTGAATATGATTCACGAGGATTGTTTACGTATTCAACATTTATGTTACTTACCTCTTAATTCTATTTAACCTTAATCCAAGGTTTTAATTACTTTCATTCATTACTCGTCACCTGAGCCCCATGTTCATTATTCTTTCCTAATGTCAAAGCCAAACGATTCATTGTATGCTAAGACCGATCGTTCATCGCAACAACATTGCATTCACAGCGTCTAAACGCTTTACATTCATCTCTCATGACCATGACATAACATCGAAATGTTATTTATTACCCTAGTCAATCAATGTTTAAGGAATCACAATTATAGAAATTCCTTATGTTCGTTTCATTGTGACTACGGTTTCCCGGACATTGGTTCCGTAACCCGCGTCTACATTCTTTGTCTTTTAATCTCATTTAATAATTTCGTTCAACCTTCATCAAAGGTTTAATATACTTGATTAAGTGTTAAATTAGTTTAATTACATATTCATATTTCTTTCTTGCACATCCCTCGAGAAATTGAGCAGTTAAAATCTCATTTATGGGTATTGCCCTGCACTAGCGCCGCGGCGCCGTGCCCTTCTCTTTCTTTCACGCTGCAGTACCAATTAGCAGTAGCTAATGGCCCAAGCTCGCACTATGGCGCCGACCCCCAAGGCACGACTCGCGTTGCGGCGCCGAGCATGAAACCTAGAAAAATTTACAAAGTCTTTTACAAGCTTGAGATGCTGATTTCGAAATCTCATAACTTCTTCGTTATAACTCAGAACGAGGACATTACAAAGCCATTCTCTCCCTTATCTTACGTACTTCGATTACCCTCAGACAAAACTTTGTTCTGAATCCATTAACATGCCAATCAATTAGCTTATTCTTCTCCCTTCGTTCATTTTAAATTTTTAACGTTCTTCGTTCGTTTGTCCGTAATTCGGTCATTCGAACTCGGAATTCGTTCGTTCTTGAGTGCATGACTCATGTTTTCTAAGTTCTCTTACATTCTTATGAAACCCTACATGTTCGGGTTCATTTACTAACTTTCTAATTCTCATTTATCTTTTACAAAAATTTAACCATAATTTTGTTATAGCTCAATTTTAATCCATTCTTCAAGAATGTTTCTAACGTTCCTAACCAAGTAATAAGCAACTAACTTATACACGATGGTTTTAAACTTATCCATCAACAACAATTATCCTATGATGGTTTTAAATTTGTCCATCAACAACGTTCTTCGCGTTCTTCGCGTGTTCTTCATTTTTAATCGATATTTTTGATTACTATTTTACTTTTTCTTGGAATTTGATGTTATAGAACATCATTCCTTACTTATTTGACCTACTCATTCATAAGATTCATTCGGATCGCTCAAAATCCTTATGAATCTTACACTTCCTTAAGAAATTATTAAACTAAATTCCTAATTCTTAATTCTTCGTTTTCTCATGATTCCAACCATATGAAATCATTCTTAACTTCATCTATCTCTTATCTTCATTAAGTTATGTTTTTGAACATATTAAACTTAAAGAAAATTAGAAGAAACTAGGCTTCGGATTACCGTTCTTCTTTAATCTCCTTCCGTCGGACAAAGCGTGCACTCGGGTTAGCTTTTCTTCATCCTTTTCCTCTCTTCTCCCATTTGAACACTCTCTCTCTCTATCTCAAAGAGTAGGATTTTCAAAAGCTCAAAATAATGAACTTAAGCTTTCTATTTATAGAAAACCAAGGTTAGGGACATTTTGGTCATTTTACCCCCACCTCCTTACTATTCATGGCATAGCCACCAAGTTTACTTGGCCACCACCCTTACTTGGTGGCCAAGTGGCCGCCCCACCTCCTTATGTAGCTTCCCTCGGAAGCTTCGTACTTCCGTCTTTCGGGTTTCGTCCGATAGTTTTAAAAACTGGGATTCTCGGAATCCAAATATTTTTGGATATTTCGTCTTTCCTTTACCGATTAACTTTTACGTATTCTTCGGATTTCCGAAAAACTGAAAAACACTTTTTGGTGTCAAGCGTTTTCCTTCACATTTTCCCCTAACGTAGCTAAACAAGTGAAAAGTACATAACAGTACTTTTCATAATTTTTATTTCGTCTGATTTCTACACATTTTTCGAGAAAAACTTTTATCGGCTTAATTAACTTCTCACGATATATTATCGTCAAATCTTTCGACGGAATGTCATTTCGACATATCGATCTATCGGAACGACTTAGGTTATTTAAACCCTAACCCTTAGGTTTCGTCGGGTGAATAGTGCCTATTTCGTCTTTTTCCCCAGAAATATTTTTGTTCCCGAAAAATTTTCAGTTTCATCTTGAAAATTCTTACTTGTTCAGTCTAGCTCGTAGCCAGAATCCTCCCGATTAATAATCATTCTAGATTATAGAACGATTAATAAACACATAGCACAAAATAATATTAATAAAAATTCATTTTATTATTAACTAATTCTTTAAACTTAAATTTTGGACAATCCAATTTTTCGAGTTGTCACAGAAGCAACGTTGTTGAGACCAGAAGTGGTACGCTTGACTACGAAAAAGATTCAAATAATTCGGTAACATATACAAACCTCACAAGATCGACAAAAGAATTATGCTGATCTTCAACGAAGAGACGTGGAATTCAATATTGGAGATCATGTATTATTACGTGTTGCTCCATGGAAAGGAGTTACGAGATTTGGAAAGAGAGAAGAGCTCAACCCTCGATTCATTGGCCCATTTAAAATCCATGATCGAGTAGGAGTTGTGGCCTATAGACTCGCCTTACCACCAAGTATGTCTCGTGTTCATAATGTTTTTCACATACCTATGTTGCGTAAATATGTGGAAGACCCGAACCACATTATTGAATTACAACCAGACGAGATAGCCAAAGATTTAACGTATGAAGAGGTACCTATTAAAATCTTGGATAAACCACGATATTAAGGAAATGACCTACGCTCAAAGGTTGTACCTCAAGTCAAAGTTTTGTGGAGAAACCACAATATTAAGGAAATTACCTGTGAGTTAGAATCTGAAATGAAAACAAGGTATCCTTACCTCTTCGACATACCAGGTACGTACATCAATTTCGAGGATGAAATTTCATAAGAAGAGGAGGTTGCAAGACCCCAACTTTTATGAATAAAGATTTAATTTTCTCTAAATATTATTTTGAATAATAAGGTGTGGATTTGTTATAATGTTATAGTTGTGGGCAATATTTACAAATTTTGCAAAGTAAGCAAGTTCTCATAAAATATTTGTTTGGGCGGAGAATATTAGTTTTATCAAGGAATATCCATACGATGGCACAATCATTGGTGGACCCCACAACAAAATTACTGTCAGATATAGAAAGCGACAGAAATAACCATTATATAAAAATAACAACAAAACTTTTATTGTTAACTATTGAAATACATGGTGATAAAAGTACAGTAATACGCGTGGTTGCAGAGTAGCACACGGTATTGTATAGTATCTTTGATTGTTGATGCTTACATGAGAAGTCGCTAATAATTATTCAATTATTGCAACAGTAGTTGATGCATAATATCTCATATTATGGATTCAATTATTGTCACAGTATCATCTGCACAATATTTTATATTATTAAATCAATAAATTAGACGACACGGTTATTCATATTATTATTTGCATTATTGACAATGTCTAGAAAGTTTTGTCGAGGAAAGGGGTTTGGTCATCTAATTGCGCGCTAATAAGGAGAAGTCCTTATAGGAAAGCCCCCTCTTTCCTAGGAATATTCTGGTTGTTAATATTGTGAGTTATAATATTAATGATGAATAATTAAAAATGTGTTTATTGAAGATAAGTGATTTGTGATAAATATTTTTTCAATTTTTGATATAAATAAAGGGGTATTTTTTTATTGGCTAAACATCTCTAGATTTTAACAAATCACAACGTAAAGTTTTCACAACTTACTAATTTTACAACTTTGGAATTATCACATACATGTTACAAATCTGTTATAGTGTCTTTGTTACATGTTCACCACATTAACATTTTCATTAGACTAGGTTATAATGAGCTTTAAAGACTAAACCATCAACAGGGCATCACTGCCACTATTCTGGCTAGGGCGCAGCTGCGCTGTTTATAGCTCTAGAACCAGCGCAGCTATGTCGTTTCTGCCTTTGACACCGGTTGTACAAGCCTACGCTAGTCTTGTGAGGCGAAACTCACTTTACAAATTCTTGCTGCTTAGGACCCAAAACTCACGAACTTCACCAATTAAGCAGCAATTACATACACCCAAATAATATTGCCTTTATATAAACATTAACCATCATATATACACTAATTTAGAATAACTAAAAGAGGCAACAAGTTTTTGGCGCCGCTGCCGGGGAAAGGCATTTAGTTTAAATAATTATCATTAATTTTAAGCTATCTTGTATGACTTAGACATATCTAATCTTATCTCATTTATATTTTTGTTTTGTTTGTGATTTCAGGTACTTGTAGATTTTAATGCACACGCGATCATCTCATTCTGAATTAACACCAGCGCAGGATAACATAAACGGAAGGGGTTGGAAAGCAGGTGTGCGGAGAAATTTGCAAATAAGGTTGGAAAGTACTATAACAGACATGGCAGAAGAACAAAAAGAGGAGCACAAGGCTCTACAGGATTACTCCATGCCGAATATAAATGGACTACAGTCTAGCATAGTCAGACCGGTAATAGCAGCGAATACTTTTGAGATAAAATCGGGCAGATGGTTCAGAACTTGGTTCAATTTGGGGGTGCTTCTACGGATGATCCGAATGAACACTTATTGAGCTTCATCGAGATTTGTGATACATTCCGATATAACGGTGTGATGGAGGATGCTATCAGACTGAGGCTGTTCCCATTCTCATTGAGGGATAAGGCGAGGAGTTGGCTTCATTCTTTACCGTCAGGGTCAATCACTACATCGGAGGATTTAGTGCAGAAATTCTTAGCCAAGTTCTTCCCAATGGCTAAGACTACAAAGATGAGGACAGCTATATGTCAGTTTGAGCAACAACAGGGCGAGTCCTTATATGAAGCATGGGAGAGATATAAAGAGATGTTGAGGAAGTATCCGCATCACGGTATGTTGGATTGGATGGTAATCAATACTTTTTACAATGGATTGGGATGGTAGTCGAGAACGATTGTAGATGCAGCTGCAGGAGGGGCATTATGGGCAAAAAGCTATGACAAGGCCTATACACTTATTGAGACTATGGAAGCTAATGACTTTTAGAATCCTACATCTCAGATGCCACAGCCCAAGGTAGCGGGTGTGTTAGAGGTAGATGTTATCACTCAGTTGTTAGCACAGATGGCAGCTATGGCAAAGAAGATAGACATAATAACCGAGAGCAAAGTGAAAACAGTTGCCTTCGTTTGTGAGATTTGTGTAGGGTCACACTCCATGGATCAATGTGCTATTAGCTCAAAGTCGGTACAGTATGTGAGCAACTACAGGAAAGACCAAGGTCAATTTCAGAACACATACCACCCTAACAACCGAAATCATCAAAACTTTAGTTGGTCGAATAACCAAGGAAATCAACAAAGTCAGTTTCAGCCGAATCATCAATTCCAGTCACATCCAGCTCAGCCAGAGTATACACCGAAACCACCGTTTTCGTCGGGATTTTCTCATCAACAACAACAACATCACACTCCAGCTGCACCTCAGCAGGAAAAGAAATCGGAAGTGGAGGAGATGATGTTGAAGTACATGGCAAATACAGAGGTCATGATCAAGAGCCAAGCAGTGGCTATCAAGAACTTGGAGACGCAGAAGGGGAAAATGGCGAGTATGCTTAACAATAGGACCCAAGGTTCTTTGCCAAGCAATACGGAGACAAATCCAAGAATAGATGGGAAGGAACAATGCCAAGCGATAACATTAAGATCTGGGAAAAATCTGACAAACACTACGCCCACGCCTGAAAACACTAAGGAGGTTGCGCGAGGCAGAGCAGGTGACTGTTGATAAAGAAAATCTGGAAAAATCTGAGTCGCAGCAGGTCGAGAAGGATAAAGCAGGTTCAGTTGAAAAGCCTAAGAGTTCAGCGCCGCCAATTCATCCTCAAGTACCGTATCCATAGAGATTAACTAAGTAGAGGGAGGATAAACAGTTTAGCAAGTTCTTGGAGGTATTCAAAAAGCTACAGATCAACATACCTTTCACCGAGGCATTGGAACAAATGCCAAGTTATGCAAAGTTCATGAAGGGTATATTGTCAAGGAAGAGGAGATTAGATGAGTTTGAGACGGTGGCCTTGACTGAGGAGTGCAGTGTAGTGCTTCAGAAAAAATTACCTCCAAAGTTGAAGGATCCGGGCAGCTTCACAATTCCGTGAACAATTGGGAAGGTGAACTTCAGTAAGTGTTTATGTGATCTGGGGGCAAGTATAAATTTGATGCCCTTGTCAGTATTCAATCAGTTGTGATTGCTGGCTCCCAGGCTGACAAAGATATCATTACAACTAGCTGACAGATCCATCACGTATCCACGGGGAATTGTTGAAGATGTGTTGGTAAAGGTGGATAAGTTTATCTTTCCGGCTGACTTCATCATCTTAGACTACGAGGAGGACAAGAGCATACCAATAATACTGGGAAGACCATTCTTAGCCACATGCAGAGCTTCAATAGACGTACAAAAAGGGGAACTCACAATGCGTGTACATGATAAGGAAGTGACCTTTAATGTCTTTAAGGCTACAAATCTCCCAACAGATGACGAAGAGTGTTTCCGGATTGATCTAGTGAATCAAGGCCTAAATGAAGAAGTACAGAGTTTGGTGAAGGATGAACTGTTGAGTGGTATACTTGGTAAAAATTTAGATTTGAAGGTAGGACCATTGACAAAAGCTGAAGTCATTAAATTTCGGGGTGAGGTGGACAAGCAGGAAGTCACCTCAACTTTTCCTTCGATGTGAGATTCAAGACAGTCAAGCTAATTAACTATAACTTAGTGCTTGATGGGAGGCAACCCATTATTTTTCTATCCCTACTTCCTTTTTAATCATTTAGTTTAGATTGTTTTAGTTAGTTACATCTAGTATATTTTTGACAGTATATCGGATTTGCATACTTGAATGTGTAGCAGGAATTGCATTGCGAATATTTGCAAGATGTTAGCGGATGTGGCCATTAATTCATGCTTTAATAGTGTGCATTAATGTCTATGCATGTACCGTCCATTGAAAGCATCACTAATAGGCAGAGTGGAATTCAACATTAGTAGTCTTGATACTCGATGTCGCTTGATCGCGCAAGCTATCTGATAAAAACTTCATGTGACAATAGCCTTACCAATTAAAAACTCACGCGGACACGCGCGACACCGGACTAAGACAGATTTGAAAATTTTAAAAATGAGTTGGGACCATTTGGACTCTTATTTGCTATCATAACAGAAGCGAAATTCTCTCAGTCTCCATAACTCACGTCTCTATCTCTCTATCAGTTACAAATTGAAGCCATACATCTCTCCATTACATTCCCACGATCATCTCAACGTTCAAGGCTCATACCCACGCTCCCATCCACTGCTATAAAGCTAGGGTTTCTGATTGGGTTGGCAAAAACAAGTTTGAAGGTTATCACATCATAAATTCTCATTTACTCTCAGTAATTTCATCTGCATTCTCACTCAATTATCTGCAAATGGGTCCAAAGAGAGCACGATCATCTTCCTCTTCCTCATCCTCCTCCGGCAGTCATGGGGAGGACATTGTCGACCACAACAAGTTCCTGTGCTTGGAAGCCCAACAGGAGTACTACCGAATCGTAGCAAAAACATTTATCAAGGAAAGAGGATTCAAACTAGAAGGCCAGGATGGACAACTTTGTGCCATGATTCATGAGAGAGGTCAGGATCGATTGCTTCCCCACGCCTGCTTGGCGATGAGCATAGTCCGTGAGTTTTTTGCCAATGCCAAGGTCACCATGAGCGATATCTCGATGGTTCGCGGGTTCAAGATAGACTACAGACCTCTGGCCATCAGAACCATTTTCTGACTCACTGAGACACCACCAAGAGGGGCTGCCAACTGGGTCACCAGTGCTCACATAGAAACAGACTTGGAGTTTGTGATTGCTGAGCTGTGTGTGCCTGGCACGAAATGGACATACAAAGTCGGTACAACCCGGCCGTGCATATTCTGCAGCCGCAGCCCTAAACCGATATGCAAAGGCATGAAACTTGTTCATATGTGCCAAGCTAGTGCCTTCATCGCATCAGCACGAGATTACAGCGGAGAGGGAAATTATTCTATGGGGGATTATCACCGGGAAATATATTGATGTTGGCCATCTCATCCACTAGAATATGCTGCAATATCTATGGGGAGGCACCACTGGGACCATTCCACACGCTTCAATGGTAGCGATGCTATGTGCTCATCAGGGATGCAACTGGGGAAACGAACAACTAAAATATCCAAGCAATGACATCACACATGCCATAATTGCTAAATTTGAGGACTAGGCCGGAGGCGTTCCACACCCACGCGGAAGAGGATTTATCCTCCAGCCCACATTTCCTGAGCCATCACAGTAGCCACCTCAGACCGATAAGGCAGGCCCCTCGACACGACCACAAGCTCCTCATGGTAATCACCAGCTCCGAAGGTTAGAGCAAAGGGTTTATGCCATCTACAACAACTTTAGAGCATTTACTACGGGTCTCACGAGGGCCTTGGCCGAAGCCTTTGCGCAACAAGGAAAAATGTTAGAGTGGCCCCAATTTAGGACTGCAGTGCCATATCCATCACCAGATTCACCACCCGAGGAGGGTGGTCAAGCCGATCCTTAGGGGAGTTTTCTGTACCCTTTACCTTCATTCAATGGGGCATTGAATATTATAAGTTTGGGGGTATTAGGATAGTAGTATAGTTGCATATAGTTTCATTTAGTTTGTGCATGTTTATGTGTTAGTTAAAATTTTATAAAAATTTTAATTTTTAGTTATTATTGCTTGTGTTAGGATGCTTTAGTTTGCATGTCTCACAATGTTTAGCTTGATAGAAATTTTTACCTAGCAAATGATGATAGTGAATTATGAAGGATTCTTGAGTATTGTGGATAACATGAGCTAAGTTATAATGTTTACATGATGAAATTCATGTTGCTGTTTAAATGCTTTTGGTTTGCACGGATGTGTTCACAATCACTTGTAGGTATAAGAATTATGTGTTGCATTGCTTGTTAAAAAATGTAGTTTTAAAAAGAGAAATATGTGGAACATGCATGTTGACTTGAAAAACATTGACATTCAAACTTTGGGAAAACATGGGTATGCTATGTATAAAAAAAACAAAATCAAATAGCAGTAACGTGGCTAGTCTTATTTCGGGGCCCTGGCTACTTGAGTAAGTACGCCCGAGGGGATTGTCTTTACACCTAGCGCCCTAAGGTCTTTCATGGTCTAGGAGTCGTTGGTTGAAAGCTCGCTAAGGGGTAGCAGTGTTGCCTAATGGAATAAGGCATTGCACAGTTATGTATAAAAAAAATAAAAAGACAAGAAAAATAGTAATAAACACTGCGGAAAAGAGCAAAAATAGCCCTCGTGAGTAGCAATAAAGCAGTTAAGCCCATTGTTGAACTTGAGTTTGTTTGGATATGTTGGAATAGTCTTCGTTGCATAAATATACATGAGTCTTAATTTAGACTATAATTTTCTGTTTTGAGCAGTTTAGCATATGTATTCTTTGCTTGAATCAAGTTTTGGTGAACATAGCACACACACACACAACATCTCTATAGCATGTATGACGTATCTGAGTGTATGATGTTATGACCAACGTTCAGTTTGAAGTTGTATTTTTGAATCTGGATAATTCGCTGAGGCATTTTGGACTAAAATTTTGTTTAAGTTGGAATGATGTGAGACTAGATTGCATCATAGCTTAGTTGCATAGTAGTGTAGCGGCATTTTCATTGTTAGTTAGCATGCATTGCTTGAGGGCAATCAATAGTTCAAGTTTGGGGGTATTTGATAAGTGGATTTTATACCTACTTATTGGATATCAGTTTATGCGAATTATGCCACCTCAAGTACATTCTAGTCTGTTTTAGTCGCATTTCATATTATTTTGCATTGCATGTACTGAGAACTCCTTTTTGGTGAAAAAGTGCAGGAAATGGCCTAATTTGGTGGTATTAGAGGGCACGAGGCTAATGGATGCATGAGGTGAGGCCAAAGCTGGCTGATGTAGATGGCACGAGGTTGACGGATGCATGGCATGAAGGTATAATGGAGCATGGAGACCAAGCAAGGAAAAGAATGAGCAAGTCGCAGCAGCAACACTGCAGAACCAGAACCAGAAACCATAGATTGCAAGCCGCACGGCCGCGCGACAGATTAGGCCTGAGGGCGCGCGCTCGCGTGAGAGCCCAGCTAGACAACATGACTTACTTCAAGTCTCTCGCCCGCGCGAGGAATATACTAGGGAGACTTGTGATCATGTAGCGATAAATGAAGTTCTTGATTTGTTTTATTTTAATTTCCAATTTTAAAGGGTTGTAATTGATTAAAAACGATATTTGACTGGTGTCAGACATAAATTTGATATCTTTTGATAACTTTGGACGTATTTTTCATATAGGAACTAGGGTTTACACTCTGGGGGAGATTCCAACGAAGAATGAAGCCAAAACTCCATCTTTTCTAATTCTTCTTGGGATTTTCTGTCATTGTGGATTTTTATTATTGTTTAACTGGATTTTTATGAGGAGTTGAACGTTGATATTAGTTTACAATCTACAATTGGGTTTGATCGTTCTATCTTTCATTTTTCAATTATTTGCTTGATAATCATGTTTAGCTTTGATCCCATAATGGCTTTTAGTTTAGTCATGAACTAAATTCCATTATGGGATTCTAACGGATTTTGATATGTAGTTTAGTTGCATGCTTGATTCTTTGAAATTTTTTTTACATATCATATGGGATTTCTATCATGATTGTTCAAAGTATGTATGAATGCTTGATCACCATTCGTTTGATGCTTGTATGGAATTGACAATGAACATGCAAGTATGGATTATAATCATGATAGCGATCGTATATGAAATTTTATTTTATATGGCTTGTGTGTTTCGTGAATGAGATAGACATATACTTATTCACCGTATGAGTTTAAATAAGGGCTTATGCTTAAATTCAGTATGATTGCAATTTCACATAGATATATAGTGATTTTGGTTATATTGATGATTACATGGAGTCTATCATTTATGGATGCTGTGTAAGTAGGTCGTAGTGCATTAAAAAATGGCTATGACTCTATTAGTGCTCTTGACTATTTTCCTGTGATGTGTGAACAGTTCTTTCATGATAGTGGTGATTAGATGAAATATTAAATGAAGTTAAGATCCCATTATTTCCAGATTTGTTTAATTCCAGTCTTATTCTCAGTTTAGTTATTATTTGCAGTTAGAATAAACCACACTTTTGAGCTTTAGTTTAAGCATATAAAAAAATAGTGATTGAATTAATGAATAGTAGTTTAAATTTGACAACTTTCTCTGTGGGATCGATACTTTACTTGCTATGTATTACTTGTTGACACATGTATGCTTGCATGAGTTAGAGCTCCTTTATCAGAACTAAAAAAGATACCAACAGTGCATCGGGCTCTGCGGGTCCCGCCGTCTATAACAAAGTATGTGCAAGCATTCAAAGTGATATCCGTTCGAACTTTCAGAACTTTAATCTGGGCATCCGATCGAGCTGTATAAGACCTTTTTCGGAGTGTTATTGTCGGGAGCTACACAATGACATAGGATTAGAGGTTGTGCGAAGTCAGGAATATGGGACCATGCCCTTGGTCTTCAAGTCTTCAAATTCTATCTGGTGTGCTGTCCTGTGTAGTAGTCACTCGGGATTGAAGCTATTTGGTTCTTGTAAGACATTGTTGTGTAGAATGTATGTTGAAATGTTTTGAGAGGGAGCGCATGTGGGATCGAGGTTAAAAAATGATAATTTTGCCCTTCACCGGGGTTATCTCCGATTTGGGCTGATGTAACAGTCGTTGCACAGGGTTATCTCTGAGATTAGGCTGCTGCAAGTGCTGAATGTCCTCAGGGTAGTCTCTGAGGTGTGCCTGACCTCCGAGGTTGAAGCTGATTGCAAAGGTTGAAAGGAGCTTTTTCGAGGTTATCTCCGAAACTACAATTGCACTCCTCGGTGTTATTTTCGTGGTTCGAACTAAACCTCCCGGTGATAGTTCTGGGATGAAACTGATTATCTCGGGGTTATCTCTGAGATGAAAGAGCTTTCTCCGGTGTTATTTCCAGAACATGAACTGCATCCCTCGGGGTTATCTCCAGGATGAGACTTATTATCTCGGGGTTATCTCTGAGATGGTAAGAACTGAGTATCTCAAGGTTATCTCCGGGATTGAACTGAGCTGTCCTCCAGGATTTTCTCTGAAAGACGATTCTGCCTTCTTGCCATGTTAGTAACAAGAGTGCAAAAAAAAAATTTAGTGTCTACAGATGCCCCTCTTTATCATATTCATGCAGTGCAATGGCATGGACAGGATAAAGAATACTAGACACTTGAAATGTGACAAGATAATCATGATGCAATGTACTGCAGCATGATGTATATGCATAATGCATGTGATTTTTTGGATTGTTCTCTAACAGGATGTGATGACTGCGGGATCCCACGACTTCTGTCGGGGATTGAAGTTATCACTGACAACCCTGATGAAATATTTTAAACGTGTGATCCAAAGTTCTCAGGAACTTCTAGGATGTTGACGTTGGGGTTATCACCAAAGTCCTTATTCCTTAGTACAGACTTTACATTGAGGATATATCTCTCATGTACAAGAGACCTGTGGGGATGTATTTTGTTTGTAGAAGACCTTGTATAACATATTCCATCATCAATCCTCCCCGATGAGGCTGGTCCTTCCTGGTTTGTGTCATCAGGTCCTTCTAATGCTCTATCGGAGTTACTGCCAATAGTCTGTGTTGTCAGGGTTGTCTAACCCTTTGCTGAAATGTACACATCAACGGATGAGATCCCTGATATGGATGATATCAAGGCTGCTTGCTCTTCATTGATGTGTGCATCAACGGATGAGATCATCAGATGGTTTCTGATACCTCGCTGGATTTACTTGCCAGCGGCTGAATTCTGTCACCTTCGTTGACGTGTTCATCAACGACTAATAGAGTTTTTGCTGGGGAGAAAGGTTTTGGGGTTCAGATCCCGCACAGATGGCATTCAGATCTTCGTGAGGCATTGTTGACTGTAGTTTGCAACTATTGCGATCATCGGTATAGTGAACCATGTGTCTGGGAGAATACCAATGAGTGTCATGTAGACCCACAGTTTGGTCTCTGAAAACAAGGATTTCAGGCTTTTCCGCTTAATCGCGTAGCATCATTTTTCTTGATTTAGCTTTTTCAGCTTCTGAAACATCCTTTGCAACTCAACTTGAACCAAGCCGAAGGGGTGGGCCCCACCCAGGGGTGCCGCAGGTACACCTGCGGCCAACCGTGGGTGGCTTTAAGGTAGTTGGTGCTTTCAAAATTATTTTCATATTGCGTCACACATGAAATTCGAGAGCTCTTCTTCAGATCTGCTAAGTTCGGGCATCTTTCTGCAAATTCTGTCACTGTACAAGTGTTCTACACTGCCATGGTAACGTATGCATGTCTTCTTTTGCAGTTTTTATCCGTTAGAAAATGAGTTATCACATGAAATGCTTCTAAACACATAGTAGTGAATATGCATGCTCATATGTCTTGATAAAAAATATTCAACATAGTAAATGTTAGTATTTAACCATGCTAAACATAATGATGTGAACAAATTTTACTTTTGAAACAGTCAAATTGACACCTTTTTTTCATGCTATTTCTTATCCTATTTGAGGACAAATGAGCAAATGTGGTAAAGCAAAGTAATCCTGGTAATTAGGCTACCCTTCTGGATTATGTCTTTGATAGTGTAATGCATATAGGATGTTTATGACTGTGGGTAGGTGTGCTACTGAATGGCCACCTAGTCATGCCTATGTGCATGTGGATAATCATGTTTACAAAGGAGACTATGGTAAAAAATTTCCAAAATATAGGCATTGGATAGTCATGCATTTTTTACTCTATTGTAGACATATGTTAAAATAATGCATGCATGCATGTAGTCATAGAATACATTTAAAAAAGCTCTAGGTTAAAGTTTATCAAACCCTTTTTGAGGTGATTTGGAGACTTGTGTCCAGATATATGGATCCGGATCAGCCGAGTAGTTCCCGTAGGACCACTTCAGGTGTGTGGAGGAGGGCTTCTAATGTGCCTCGACCCCATTCAGTTAGACAGCCTCGTCGTCTGGCAGAGGCAATGATCCGTCATATTCGGGTTGATGTACTAGATGTTGAGGACGAGGAGGAGGATGTAATAGTTATGAACCTCGCTTTTACTGCTCATGTTCCTCGTGGGGATCTTCCAGGCATTCAGGTGACAATCCCAGAGCTTCTGGGCAATTTGAGTCGACACCCCTCAATTTACTTACATGCAAATGAGGTACAAGCTGGATTTGATCTTCCTTTTTTCCTATTAACGAGGAGTAAGGATTCTGATGTTGATTTTTTTTATGATGCAGGTTCCCGGCTTTACACATCCTTGAGGGAACTAGCTCAACATTCACTCTATATATCAGGCTCTGCATCCCGATTATCGAGCTATTGTGCATGGCTGGGGCTTCGAGGCGTTCTTTTCCATCCTCCCCCATCATTGTCCTTGGGGTTATCTCAGGGCATTATCTAAGCGCTGGTTTCACCAGACTCAGTCTCTCCATTTGTTAGACTGTTAGGTGATGATGATGCTGATGGATTGGCGATTTATCACCAGTTTGGAGGGGCGCTAGTGCCATGTATAACGGATAATACCCCAACTGCCGTTAGATCCTTGCTAGGAGTCCCGGATGAGGCGTTCAAGGGCAGAACAGTTCATACAGGTCCTTTGAGCGTAGATGCTATAAGCGGGCTGCTAAGTGAGCCCATGCCCAATGATGTGAGAGTCAGGGGACGCATTCTTCGGCGATTATTCCTGATAATCATTAAGGGCTGCTTCATAGCAGATAACTCTTCCACGGTATCTTTTATTTTAGTTAGCGCCACACGAGATGTGGACCATATTGGAGAGTATGACTGGGGCTCCTACACCTTTGTCTATTTCCTCAAGGGCATGCGCATGTGTTCGCAAGACTTGACGGAGTCTTAGCTAGGATTTTACCCATTTCTGCTGGTGAGTGTTTCTCTTTTGATTTCCCATGTATAGGTTAAGAGTGTTGACTGACATCAAATGTTTTCCTTTGTATTAGCAGTTCTGGGCCTATAAAAGGCTCCCATGTTTGCATCCTATGAGTGTGTTAGGTCTAGATACCTATCCATGAGGACGGTGATGGCATCACTCCATACTGGCAAAGGTTCCTGTAGCTGAGGGTTTCACCCATTGTTGTCTACAATTAGAGTTGTTGATAGCTGATGCTATCACATAGATTCCCTACTCTGGGGAACACTTGACTGTTGGGTTTAAGGATGGGTACCGAACTTATTTTGAGTACGTGATATCCGCCCGTAGGATTCCTCTCTTCACTGATGGAGGATGGGAGCTCTATTTAGGAGAGCGTGCTATTAGGAGCACCATAAGGGAGATTCATGTACCGATCTTGCCTCCTGCCAGGTGTTATTGGCCTGTATCACAGTCGCCCATCATTGATATCCCATTGATGGGTATTGATGGCTTTACACTGTCAGAGTGTCCTTATACTCAAGAGATGTTCTAGTATTGGTAATCCCCTCGTACCATCGGAGCCCAGACCCGCGCCACTCAGTTTATGGGGGATATGGTTCCTGGGTCTGTGATGATTATGGATTGGATAGCCTATGTCCGAGATCTGACTCATTTGACATAGATTGACAGTTTGACCCGGTAGTTGGACTGAGCACATTTCTTTATCCGGTATTTGGGCATAGATTCTTTAGAGGCAGATACTTTTGATCCTTTCAGCTCAGGCGCTGGCCCCTCAGATGACCCATATGGTTTTTTCGGTGCAGATCCTCCATTATATAGGCCTGACATCCCCGTTGATGGAGATCCAGTGACTCAGGAGGAGTTACATCAGGTGGACAGGATTGATGATGTAGACATTGACACCATTATCTTCTTCTGATGTGTATTCTCATTATATCTTTTGATAGGCCTCTGTTAGATACTGGGTGGCTGTGCCCAATTCTCGCTATATCTTTTGATAGGCCTCTATTAGTTGTTGGGTGTATGTGCCCCATTTCCCTATATTTTTAACTCTATAAAGATGTATTAGATGATGATGTACTTGGGAATGTATGTACTATTATTCTCTACATCATATTGCCATCTATTGTTTATCATGCATGTATTATGTTATTTATATATACTTATGTCCAAAGATATTCAGCATTGACCCCTGGATGGTCTTATGATACAGCCCACACAGATGTCTTCTTCGATAGTTAGCCGCATAGATCACACCTCACCAGTGTTGGTAGCCTCCCATCTGAGGTCGTGGTATGATAGTTTGTCACCTCCAGACAAGGTGACCGTAGATCAGTTATTACAACATTCTATAACCCTCCTAATGTTTTAGGTTCTGACAGGCTTTGTAGAGGATATGCTAGAGCATTGGATACCGGAGAGGCAGGTTTTTCAGTTTGGTATCCAGGAGTTGACTCCCACCTTGGAGGAGTATGCATGGTTGACGTCGCTGCCATTAGACAGACCTTGCGCGTGGATGGCTATCGGCGACATGAGCCGGCAATTTATGACCCTCACGGGGCTGAGGCGTAGAGTAGTATAGGATGAGATTACATCTGGTCATGTGATATCTCAGCATTTTCGGATAGACAGATTTGGCTCAGAGGACAGCTATGTACGGCACTCGGGGGATTTCACCACACCGAAGGACCAGTGGCATGTATCCAGAGTAGATGTACTCATTATGTGCGTAGTAGCTTATGTGTACATGCCACCGTACATGGATGAGAAAGATATTGGTGTTATCATAGCGGTGAGAGCTCTCAGGGAGGGTCATACCATTGTTCCGATGATTGTGACAGAGACATTGAGATCCGCCACGTACTGTCTTACCTACCCCGCAGGGGTATTCATAGGCAGCTTGGTCATGTTATATGTGTGGTTTATGTCACATCTGAGACCGATTGGCACCTTCCGACGGCATGGATACTGTTTTACCCATGAGATAGCCATGTCTTACTCCTTTTAGCCATGGAGTGTACAAAAGCTACATCCTGGTCGGTGTTTTTGGCAGGGATTGGAAATCCATTTGGCATTTTGTCGTGTACAGGGCTCAGTTCACCCTATAGCTTTATTACTCATGCGCCTAGCATGGATTATCTCCCTCTGGCTAGTTTGAGGGGCATGACGACTTACCACCCACTAGCTGTGATGTCACAATTCTATCAGTTTTAGCACTTCCATCCTTTTGGGGGGGGCATTAGGTCAACGCTTGGTTTCTCGCCACGTGTTAGCAGAGGACAGATCTAGGGTGTATGCCTGTTGGGATCAGCGTGAGCTAGCTGAGTTTTTTGTTAGCCATTCGGGATGTTCGTCAGAGTATTCTGCATGGATGGAGACATAGACTGCATCGGCTGCGGTTGTACCCACAGAGCCGAGCATTAATTTGGAGGGTGGAGATCTCGTGGAGGACATTGATTCTCCTATCGAGCAGGAGTTGTTTGCTGATTTGACAGCAACTGCGATGGATTCTCCCAGTGTTCCAGCTACTATGACCCCGTATTCAGCAGAGTATTTAGAAAGACGAAATTATGACTGAAGCTCATAACTCAAGATATTCAATTCACCCGTGAAGTACAAAGATGTATCAAGATCTATGAAAACATTTTCGTGGGCCGAATATGAAAAGAGATGTTGTAGAATGTGTCACAAAATGCTTGACATGCCAAAAATTCAAAGCCAAGCATTAGAGACTAAGCGGATTACTTCAGCCATTGGAAATACCGGAATGGAAGTGGGAGCATTGCATAATGGATTTTGTGGTAGGTCTTCTGACTACTCAAAAAGGGTACGATGCAATTTGGGTGATTGTGGACAGACTGACGAAATCAACACACTTTATGCTAATAAAGATTAGGTTCAATCTGGATCCATTTCAAGATACAGAGATTCATTGTTAATAGTGTCAGACAAAGATCTGTATTTCACGTTGAACTTCTAGAAGAGACTACAAGAATGCATGGGAACACAATTGAGAATGAGTACGGCGTACCATCCTCAAAAAGATGACCAAAGCAAACGAGCAATCTAAGAAAAGTTGGTGAACGAACGAAGAAAATGCAGAACTCCACTGTGCTAGGATGAAGTTGGTGAACGTCAGCTGTTAGGGCCGAAACTGGTACAGCAGACCCCTAAGGTAGTCAAAATTTTCATAGCGAGGTCGGTAGCTGCTGGATACAGACAGAAGAAATATGCTGATCAACACCGACAAAATCGCGAATTTGACATTAGAAATTTCGTTTCCAAAAAGTTTCTCCTTGGAAGGGGAAAATCCAATTTGGTAAGAAATGGAAGCTAAGCCTGAGGTTTATTGGACTCTTTGAGGTGCTGTGAAGAGTAGGTGAAGTGGCTTATGAGGTAGCTCTACCTCTAGAATTGGAACATATTCACAATGTCTTTCATGTTTCGGTGTTGTGTCCGTATAAACTCGATTATAAGCATGTGATCAAGTATGAACCATTACAGTTTGATAAAGATTTATCTTATGAGGAAATTCCTATCCAGATAGTTGACATGAAAGATTAAGTTCTCATGAATAAAGTGATACCTTCTGTAAAGGTGATATGGAGGAACCAAAATTGTAACGCCCCGAAATCCGGTCTATTTTCACATCCGGATTCTGTACGTCACGATCCCATCTTCTTACAAACATATATCATTATATACCTAAATATAACAACATACATCCTCAAATCTCAGGTTCTAACACCTTAAAACCTCTTTCATTCCAAATAATGATAATTACATTATTCTTTACATCTTGTACAAGTGACTTTTATCCGCCACCAAGGATACATAATCATTCATTAAACTATTCTATAGTTTAATTCTATCATTCTATATTACAAGTCTTCGCTTGATCTTCACGCTCATTTATCTAATGAATGACACTTCTTCTAGATATCGATCAACTTAATCTTTACGGGATCCTTAAGTTCTTTCTAACATCGTTCGCTGAAAATGTTTTTATTTAAAGAAAGTGTGAGCATTCAATTGTTCGGCAAGTCATAGCAATTGAACAAATAACCTCAAGAATTCAAACATTCTTGTAAGACTTTAATAACCGAACAAAGGTTATGAAGCAGCTTGAATAATAGGAATAATCTCGATTCCTATTATTTTAAAACATTAATCACATTCACTTTGAAATACTTTTATTCTCTACTTTCTTTCATACACATTCTGTCTGGCTAGAATCAATAACACAGACTTAACAATAACGATTCGTGTATAAACAAAACATGCTCATATTGAACAGTTCAATCACATAACAGTTCATATCATAGAAACACCGAAGTGTTCACATTGTGGCACAAGGCCTCATATATTCTAACACCTTGTACAAATATCACACATTTGCACATAGACAGAACTTCTCAAGTTCAACATCGGAGAAGTTTTAGAAAATAACATTCATTTAAAATATGAATGAAGTTAGGAAACTTGCCTTACGCACAACTACAGCTTATAGTTTACGCTGAACTGCTCATTCCAATTCCTATGTAGCACATAAGGAAATAACACATATACCAATTAGTCATATACTTGACTTACGCATTGGTTTACTTTACTTTACTTCTTAGGGTTCACGTTCTTACAAACTAAGTTTATGCGACCAACTTCCTTTACCGGTTAACGGCTTCATGACATACGGAGATGTCTTACGTAATACATTCATCATCTTTGATGATTTACATTCTTATCTTCTTCTTATAACTCTCCTAGGACTCATCACACATCGTGTCTCTGCTAGTAGTCCATATGGTACTCTGAGTGGTTTCCCACAAACAACCAACAAACAAGTTCCCGTCTCATCTACACTACCCATAACAGTGAGTTAGATCGGTTGCCAGTTTTGTATATACCTTCGCTCTCTGAAGGAATTGTTTAGCCCAGCTCCCATATGTCAACCATCAAAGGTTACAATTGTACTACAACCTAAATTCATCTTAACTTACCCGAACTATTAAACTATAATGTTCGCTAAGTTAATTTTTTATTCCTTATGGCTTTCTGGCAACTAAATGCCATACCTCAGGATTCATTCTTTATCGTCTAAGTTATACAATCTTTTGTATACTCAGGAAGATCATTCAATATTCATTCTACGCATTTATAGTGTTAAGCATTTTACATTACCTTATTGTTATCTTACAACGTCTAATTCAATCGACTCGGAACATTATCCAAGTTATAAACATTAACTTGGCTTCTTTTATGTTATATGTACTTGTCCTTAATTCTGCTTCTCCATCGTTCACAGGTTTAATCATTGATCTTTATTACCTTACGGTCAAACCATACACGGGGTGTAGGTTCAACCCGTTTAATATTTGCGTACACTCAACCTTCGCGTCGATTTAAGTGTTCAACGCTTACATTTCATTCTAACATTCTCATCCGACTCACATTCGACTTTCATTAATCTTATTACCATTCACTACGTCTTTCTTGATAATTCATATCTTACTTACTACTCTCGTCAACGTCTAAGTCATACAACTAATGTATACTTAGAACGTTCGCTCAATGTGAATACGATTCACGAGGATCGTTTACGTATTCAACATTTACATTACTTGCCTCTTAATTCCATTTAACCTTCATCCAAGGTTTTAATTACTTGCATTCATTACTCATCCCCTGAACCCCGTGTTCATTATTCTTTCCTAATGTCAAAGCCATACGATTCGTTGTATGCTAAGACCGATTGTTCATCCCAATAACGTTGCGTTCATAGCGTCTAAACGCTTTACATTCATCTCTTATGATTCTGACATAACATCAAAATGTTATTCATTACGCTCATCAATCAACGTCTAAGGAATCACCATCAAAGTAATCCCTCACGTTCGATTATCGCGACTACGGTTCCCGGATATTTATTCCGTAACCCGCGTCTACATTCTTTATCTTTTAATCTCATTTAATATTTTCGTTCAACCTTCATCAAAGGTTTAATACACTTAATTAAGTGCTACATTAGTTGAACTATATGTTCATATTTCTTTCTTGCACATCCCCCAGTAATTGAGCAATAAAAATCTCATTTCTGGGAATTTCCCTGAACCGGCGCTGCGGCAACACTCTCTTCACTAAGACTCACGCTTCTGGTAGAAGTTAGCGATGTCTGCTCTCTCGGTCTAGCCTACCGCAATACCACCTTATAAGGCATGGTCAAACGCAATGCAGCGTGAAGCCCTAATCTTAGAAAATTTTCTAAGTGTTAACTTCATTTTGAGACGCTTACTTTGAAATCTCATATCTTATTCGTTATAACTCGGAACGAGGTCGTTCCAAAGCCATTTTCTTCCTTATCTTATGTACTTTTATTACCCTCGAACAGAACTTCATTCTGAATCCGTTAACATGCCATTCAATTGGCTTAATCTTCGCTCTTTGTTCATTTTATGTTTTTAACGTTCTTTGTTCGTTCGTCCGTAATTCGGTCATCCGAACTCAGAATTTATTCATTCTTAAGTCCACGACTCATGTTTTCTATGTTCTCTTACATTCTTATAAAACCCTACACGTTCGGGTTCATTTACTAACTTTCTAATTCTCGTTCTTCTTTTACAAAAATTTTGCCATAACTTCGTTATAGCTCAGTTTTAATTCGTTCTTCATGAACGTTTCTAACATTCCTAACCAAGCAATAAGAAACTAACTTATACGCGATGGTTTTAAACTTGTCTATTAACAACAATTATCCTACAATGGTTTTTCTTGGAATTTGATGTTATAAAACATCATTCCTTACTTATTTGACCTACTCATTCATAAGATTCATTCGGATCGCTCAAAATCCTTATGAATCTTACACTTCCTTAAGAAATTATTAAACTAAATTCCTAATTCTTAATTCTTCGTTTTCTCATGATTCCAACCATATGAAATCATTCTTAACTTCATCTATCTCTTATCTTCATTAAGTTATGTTTTTGAACATATTAAACTTAAAGAAAATTAGAAGAAACTAGGGTTCGGATTACCATTCTTCTTTAATCTCCTTCCGTCGGACAAAGCATGCACTCGGGCTAGTTTTTCCTCGTCCTTTTCCTCTCTTCTCCCATTCGAACCCTCTCTCTCTATCTCAAAGAGTAGGATTTTCAAAAGCTCAAAATAATGAACTTAAGCTTTTTATTTATAGAAAACCAAGGTTAGGGGCATTTTGGTCATTTCACCCCACTTCCTTACTATTCATGGCATAGCCACCAAGTTTACTTGGCCACCACCCTTACTTGGTGGCCAAGTGGTCACCACCTCCCTTATGTAGCTTCCTTGGAAGCTTCAGATTCGTCTTTCGGGTTTCGTCTCATCAGCTTTTAAAAAGCTGATTCTCGGAATCCAAATATTTTGGATATTTAAATCTTTCCTTTACCGATTAACTTTTACGTATTCATCGGATTTCCAAAAAACTGAAAAACACTTTTTGGTGTCAAGCGTTTTCCTTCACGTTTTCCCCTAACGTAGCTAAACAAGTGAAAAGTACATAATAGTACTTTTCGTCATTTTTATTTCGTCCGATTTCTACACGTTTTTCGAGAAAAACTTTTATTGGCTTAATTAACTTTTCACGATAAATAATCGTCAAATCTTCTGACGGAATATCATTTTGACATACCGAACTCTCGGAATGGCTTAGGTTATTCAAACCCTAACCCTTAGGTTTTGTCGGGTGAATAGTGCCTATTTCGTCTTTTTCCCAAGAAATATTTTTGTTCCCGGAAAAATTTCATTTTTGTCTTAAAAATTCATACTCGTTCAGTCTAGCTCGTAGCCAGAATCCTCCCGATTAATAATTATTCTAGGTTATAGAACGATTAATAAACACATAGCACAGAATAGTATTAATAAAAAATCATTTTATTAATAACTAATTCTTTAAACTTAAATTCTGGATAATCCGATTTTCCGGGTTGTCACATTCTTCCCTCCTTCAAAAAAATTCCGTCCTCGAAATTTCTTAAAACCAAACCCTTACCCGTGTCCTCACAAAAATGCTGAGGAAGTAACGTGAGAACTCGAACACAAGATGATAAAAAACTATCCTGAGTTATTTGTTTGATCTATGTCTTCGATTCTGGGGACAGCATCCTTGTAATGATAGAAGAATGTGACAAATGAATTGTTTGAATTATGATTCTGGGGATAGAATCCTTGTAAGGAGAGAAGGATGTAACGATCCAGAATTTTATATATAATTTAAAATATTTATTAAATTAAATTAATATTTTAGTTGATGTGTTTATTATTAAATAAATATTTGATTGGTTTGATTATTTATTAGTTAAATAAATAATTCATGAGTTGTTGTGAATTAACTTGATTAAGTGTAATATATTAATTAAGTTGATATTTGGTAATTTTTGGTTTGGAATTTTAATTTAATGAGTTAATTAAATTAAATGAGTGTTAAATTAATTATTATGTTACATTGTGGTAAAATTCTAATTTAATAATTAAATTAGAGAGTTGATAATGATTAAATGAATTCTTATAATTTTTATAATTTAATTTAGTAATTAAATTAGAGATGTACTAATTTATTAAATAAAATTATAATTTATAATAAAAATTATAATTTTGTAGCAATTGGAATATGTGGCATCTTGATTTAATAAGTTGTTGTTAGCTTTAATTTAATTGATTTGAATATGGGAATTTAATTAAATAGGGTGTGACAATAAACTATATAGTAAGTGAGTTATCAAAATAAGTTAAAAGGAGTTTAATTTGGTTTTACAAAACAAAGCTTAAGGCATTTTGAATTCCTATTTTAATTTAGTTTTTGCCAAACAAGCCTTAGTGACTTTTGAATTTAAAAAATAGATAACTGACAAAGGAATTAAACAAATATATAATGTTTATCAGTTTTTTTTATTACGTATTATATGTATCAGTTATATGGGTGTAAGTTACGTACTTTGTTTCTAAGCTTAAGAGTTAGAGATAACAGAGAAAGAAAAGAGGGAGAACTCTAGAGAAAATTTGAGAGTAAAATTGGAAGAAAGGGGGATTATCAAAGGAGATTATTATCATCCTTATTGGCTAAACAAGAACTTGAAGGTAGTAATCTAACTTTCAATTATAATTTTACACTCTTCATTGTTCTTCATTGAAAAATTTATTTTTATTTCTCTGTAACTTAAATTTTATGATAATTGTTGAACATATGGCTTACATAGGTTTATTTGTGTATATAAATTGTGTTTATATATTTGTATATGATTTAAAGTAGGTTAATTCATGAAAATATGATGTATATGAAGAAATTATGATTACAATGAAATATTTATGTATATGGTCTGTTTAATACCAAAGTTAGTGGTCAATTCATATTTTAATGTGTAAATTGATTGTTGATTTTGTAAATACATAAAGAAACGAAAATAATGTGTTTTAAATGGACTGTTTTATTTGAAAAACGAATTCACAGTGGTTAATTTCACTAAGAATGTTTAAAAGTGAAGAAATAGCAAAAATAATGAAATTTAAAGATTTTAATTTTATGATTCAGCAAGTTTGTTATCCTTGTTCAAGCTCTTTATCTTTAATCGTTAATGAGCAAGGCTTCTAGCTCTTATTTCTTGTTATTCAAAACATGAACTATTTTAGTCTTTGACCTTAAATGAGGTTTTCTAATGCCTTTGAAAGCATTATCTTGATGAATATTGTTATTCAATCATAAGTTGTTATTGTTTAAACCTTGATTATAAATCATTGTTCGAACCTATATTATTATCGAATTGTTAAGTAATTAGCGACCCTTTGATGATTCAACTAATCCTTAGTTAATGCACGTTTTGGACTCTAAATTACCCTTGAAGCTAATCCAAACCAAACTTACTTTGGTGCGGACTCGTAAGTTAAAGCTGAGATGAACAACCCTATTTTAGGGGATTATTTACGTGAAAGCGTTAAGATGTTTGTGCACAATATATGGTACGAAAGGCTGATCCCCCTAAGTACGAGAAGGATGGTCCATATAGTCGAACAACTGTTAAAGGTTTACGTAGGAATACCTACAACCTGGGACATATTTTATGGTCTTGTGACCCTCAGATGAATCCTAATTTTAGATCTTGATTATCGATAATAAAAAATGTTATTCAATTCAATTGAGCTTACTCACTGTCAATTATTATATTCTTTCAAGTGATCATTTGTTTTGCTCACTCTTGCATATATATAACCATTGCAGCTAAAATTGAGAAGTCTGACGAGCCAACCACTAGCAAAGGAAAAGGCAAGATGAACAAGTGTTGAAGACTTGTTAATTTGTTATAGTTTATGTATTCAGACTTCAATTTTTATTATGTGATGTAATTAGTTATTTTTCCGCATTTGATGATTGTATTAAGGTTAAACTGTGATGCCAAAATAGGTCCACACAACCCATCTTGGGTCGCCAAATACACACTACAGAATTCAAATACAAATTTCATTTATACAACTATTAATTATCGTGCAAAAATACGACAAAACATACGCTGTGAGTTTTAATACAAATAACAGTACTCACACTCCAAATTAATGATACTCTACATAAAGGTACAGTCGATAACTATTTTAGGAATTAAAATATTTGGAAAATACTCAAGGAATCCTTCATACATGGGAGGCCATACATCAAAGTTATAATAGATATCATAGGACTTGAGCATTAACCTTGGTTGACCTAATAGACCCCAAAGAAGAACGAGAAGATTACTATCATGTTCATTCCAATGGTATCAATCTTCTTGCCATATAAATATCTCCATTATCTTAAACTGAGGATTATATTCTAACCATACTCCAAGGTTATATAGATAATGCTCATAGATATAGTCAACAAGTGGATGCGCATAACCATATCTTATGATAACACAAATTTTTATGTGGTTAGACATCATGTATAAGAGTGGAAACACACTCTTAAAGCTCTTAGTACAATTATGTCCTCCTCGTTCTAATGGGGTGCATTTTTGACGCTTTCATAGTCGGGTTCTTCTCACCCTATTGTTGTTCACCAAAATTAATTATTAAATAACGTATAAAATACGACACACACATTTTAAGTTCTCAATACAATTATATATTATCATGCTATTTTATAATGTATTGAGAAACTTCGACAGTCACAGACCATCACTTTATTCTCCTGTTATCCCCGCTCGACCTAGCTACACTCTTATTACCTGAAAGGAATTATGAAGCAAAAGGGCCAGCACCAATAGCCCAGTAAATAATATTATAACTAAGATAATGTAGAACAAATTATCCTTAGTCCTTAACAGGGAAAAATCTGATAGAATACAATAGACAACAAGTTTTAGATCAACAACTGCAGCGAAAACAACAATCCATTAGAAGAGTCAAGTATAACATAATGTCTACTATCTCCTCCAAATTAAAAGTCCATCATTAATATTTCATCCTTGTAATACCCATTAACAGTTCTTTGTTGTACCCAAGATAAAGAGAACTTTCATCACCTGTCTTCACCTGAACCACCAAAGGTTATAGTTAAATTCACAATTCATGTTTATAATAATGTAAATCAACAGTTTCTCCTTGCCACAAAGGCTTTATAGAAATTTCGCTCAATATCCTTGCCCCAAAGGCTAAAAGACATTCAAATGTAATAAAAATGACCATACCATTTATATCTTTGCACTACGGGCCAAATATATTCAACTATAAAACCAATGGTCATGATCATGCCAATCAATTATCTGTCAGTGCACTACGACCAAAGATATCCAACTGTAAAACCAATGGTCATGATCCTGCCAAACAATAGTTTATCTTTTCACTACGGGCCAAAGATATATATTTGTATCATCAATTGTCATGATCATGTCATACACCTGTCAATCTTTGTACTACGGGCCAAACTATCAATCAACAGTTGATCTTTATACTATGACCAAAGATATCAACTATAAAATCAATAATCAACGGTCCATCTTTGCACTACGGGCCAAAGACATACAAATGTAAAACCAATAATCAACAGTCCATCCTTACGCTACGAGCCAAAGATATACAACTGTAACTCCAATAATCAACGGTCCATCTTTGCACTATGGGCCAAAGATGACTTTCAACACAATATAAGCATGAGAATGATGACAATAATATAAAGAATCAATCAAGTGAGATCAAGGATGAATATTAAATATTTATAATTCAATTTATCTAGAGTTCAAGAATGTCCAAATTGTCAACATGATAACTAATTGTGGAGAAAAATTCAAGATTGATATTCATGTATCAAAAATAATTTGGAGAGAAAAGAAACCAATTTTGTCATAAATAGTACCCCGTGAATAATATCCTGAGTGAATAGTACCCCGTGAATAGTACCCCGAGTGAATAGTACCCGAGTGAATAATACCTGAGTGAATAATACCCCATAAATAGTACCCCGAGTGATTAGTACCCCATCATGTAAAGTACTCATAAATGGAGAATATGAAAGAAAACGATATTCCTTGACGAGTACAAAAGGAATGATATCTCGTACGAGTATACAAGAATATACGAAACTGCAAATGGATTTTCACCCACCATGCAATAATCCGCATAGATAGATTATTTTTGCAGATTAATAAGGAATGAATACGAAGGGTCATTCACCATGCATGCTATAATCTGTGTAGACAGGTTACTCCCGCAGATTAATAAAGAATGAATACAAAAAAATAATATCCCTTACGAATACGAAAATTAACATCCCTTACCAATACAAAAAATAATATACCTTACCAATACGAAAAATAATATCCCATACCAGTACAAAAAATAATATCCCTTACCAATACGAAAAATAATATCCCTTACCAATACGAAAAATAATATCCCTTACGACTACGAAAAGTAATATCCCTTACGAATACAAAAAGTAATATCCCCTACGAATATGAAAAATAATATCATTTACCTTTGTAGGAGATTGAATACTGCAATAGTAAAGTAGCAAAATACTCTTCTTCTTTATCTCTATAGTTTCTCTCTCCATAGATTCTCTTGTGGGTCTTAGTAAATTGGTGAGAATGAAAGAATAATAAGCTTCTATTTATAGGAGAATGGGCTAAATAGTAACTGATTCACGGACGGTACAGATTGATTTACTATTAAACGGACGGTCCATATTGATTTACTATTAAAACTTCAATCGATGGTCCATATTGATTTACTATTAAAACCATAATTGACGGTCCAGATTGATTTACTATTAAAACCAAAACTGACGGTCCATATTTATTTACTATTAAAACCATAACCGACGGTTCAAAAAATTAGTACATCTCCCCATGGAATAATAAGTCAAACTTGCAACAAATGCCTCATTACAAACCCCGCTATTTATATCAAAAATATTTACCACAAATCACTTATCTTAAATAAACACATTTTTAATCTTTTAACAATTATTCATCATTAATATTATAACTCATAATATTTGACAACCAGATCATTCCCAAGAAAGAGGGGAATTTCCGAAAAGGATTTCTCCTTACTGGCGCGCAAGTAAATAACCAAACCCCTTTACTCGAAAAAACTTTCTAGACATTATCAATAATGCAAATAATAATATGAATAACTATGTCATCTCAATTATTGATTTAATAATATAAAATATTGTGCATATGATACTGTGACAATATTTGAATCAATAATAGGAGATACTATGTAGCAACTATTGTGGTAATTATTAAATGAACTGAGTAACTTCTTACGTAAAGCATCAATAATTAGAGATATTATACAATACCGTGTGCTACTGTGCAACCACGTGTATTACTGTTCTTTTATCCAGTATTTCAACAGTTAACGGTAAACGTTTTGCCGTTATTTTTATAAAAAGGTTATTTTTGTCGCTTTCTATATTTGACAGTTATTTCCTTCTGGGGTCCACTAATGATTGCGTCGTCGTACGAATATTCTCCGATAAAAAGAATATTCCCCGACATAACGAATATTTTATGATAACTTGCTTACTTTGTAAAATTTTCACATATCCCCCTTAACTTTAACCTTTTACTAAATAGAATAATAATTATAAGAAAATTGAATACTTCACTTTATAAAATTTGGGGTCTTACATAAACAACTTGGGATTTATTTGATTAACTTATGTAACCCTTTAATGGGAAGGTTTATTGCTTTTACATAACTCGGGTAGTTAGTAACGAATTTTTGGATAGTGAACACCAAATCATGTGGGAATGGAGTACTCGAATTTGGGGGTGTCACAGCATGGGCGGCTATGTATGCACACTGGGACGCTGATGACTTCAAGAAAAAGTCCGAACAGGCAAAAAAGAATCGTGGCCAACTCCCAGTCGTACGCACTAATGGCTCACATTCATTCTTTAGTTACTCGATTGTCATTATCATACTTAGTAAATATTATTTGCATGTATTTATTAGGGCATACGGATAGCTTGGTCGACCTCCTGCAATGCTAGAGTTTTGGGATAGAGCCCAGACGCCGAAGGATTCTGGTATGTCTCCGGCAACATTAGCTATCATGGTAAGACTAAAAGAAATTAATGTATATAATTATTAATATTAGGTAGTTGATAAAATACTTTCATTAACTTGCATGTCGCATAATAAATTGCAGGACCGATTTCAGCAGCTTTGGGAGAAGCGTATAGCTGAGTTGGAGGCTGCTAGGGGGGCTACTGAGCCATTAGATTCCACCGTCCCTTCGCTCGAGATTGTATTATCTCGGGATTACAAGCTTAGACTATGGGTCGAGTCTCAGGATCACCCTAGTAGTAGTACCAGCAGGTATCGAGTGCTTGGTCTGCCGAGGATACAGGCGTATACATTACATGGAGGTAATATTATTTCTGATAATTAAGTAAGTTAATATAATTTAATAAGATATATTATTAGTAATGATATATTTGTTTTCACAGGTTCTAGTTAGTGCCATCGTCCGAGAGCACCTGTTGAACCATCTCATACATGCATTAGCTTGGACTATAAGACCCCAACTTTTATGAATAAAGATTTAATTTTATCTAAATTGTATGTTGAATAATAAGGTGTGGATTTGATATAATGATATAGTTGTGGGTAATGTTTACAAAATTTGCAAAGTAAGCAAGTTGTCATAAAATATTCATTTGGTCGGGGAATATTCATTTTATTAGGGAATATTTGTATGACGACACAATCATTGGTGTACCCCACGACACAATTACTGTCGGATTTAGAAAGCGACATAAATAACATTTTTATAAAAATAATGGCAAGGCTTTTACCGTTAAAACAATTGAAATACCCGGTGATAAAAGTACAGTAATACACGTGGTTGCACAGTAGCACACGGTATTGTATAATATTTTTGATTATTAATGCTTACGTAAGAAGTCACTCAGTTTTATTCAATTATTGCCACAGTAGTTGTTGCACAGTATCTTATATTATTTATTCAATTATTATCATAGTATCATCTGTACAATATTTTATATTATTAGATTAATAATTGAGATGACACCGTTATTCATATTATTATTAGCATTATTGATAATATCTAGAAAGTTCTATAGAAGAAAGGGGTTTGGTAATCTAATTGCGCGCCAATAAAGAGAAGTCCTTATCGGAAAGCCCCCTCTTTCATGGGAATGATCTGGTTATTAATATTGTAAGTTATAATATTAATGATGAAAAAAGATCATGTTGATTAAAGATAGGAATAATAATTAATGAGGGGAAGATATTTGTTCAATTATCCTTTTAAATTAGTGTTTGTTCATTTAGTTTTTTTTTTTTAGGATTCATAATTCATCTATGGCCCCAATTACCTTTAAAGGAGGTAATCTTTTGATTGGCTAAGCAAATTCTTTCCTTTTAATATTGGATTCTCTTCACAGAAGGGTATCCTCTGATTCGTTAGATTTCCTTTTCTTTTAAGTTGCCTTCACAAGAGGGCACTCCCTTATTGGTTGATGATTTTAAATTGGTTACTGATCATGAGTTGCGCCCATGAAATTTTTTCCTTCTGTTCACCCGTGATATTATTTAAATAGTACCCTGCCATTCTCCTATAAATAGCATGCTTAGTTTATAAATGAAAATCACACCAAAATCAGAGAATTCTTCTTCTATAATATTAAGCGTATTTCTTTTGAGCATAAGGATACTTTGAGCGTAGCAAATAGTGCAAGTTTTCTTCAAGAATATCTCCGCTATACCAGTCGGAATTACTGATCTCCTACTAAGGTAAGGGATATTATTTATTTCATATTCATAAGAAATATTATTTTTCGTATTCGTAAGGAATATTATTTTCATTCAAAACTCATAAGGGATATTATTTTCATTCAATATTTAAAAGAAAAAATATTTTCTTCCATACTCTATAGTATGTAAGTAATATTATTTCGTTTCATATTCCTAATTCTACACTTATTTTGATAAGTATTGCTTCTATACTCCTTGAAATTAGTAGAATATCCTTGAAATTTGCGCTTCATCTAGTATCATTTCACAGAAGTATTTTTTTAAACATTCTTGTTAAATTTTAATTTTTTCATATCAGGATACTATTCACTGAGTACTATTCACGAAGTACTATTCATGAGGTACTATTCACGAAATACTATTCACGGGGTATTATTTACTCGGGTACTATTCACCTGGGGTACTATTTATTACAAAAAAATTTGATTTCTTTTCTGTCCAAATTATTTTTAATACATGAATATTATTCTTGAATTTTACTCCACAAAGCAGTTATTATGTTGACAATTTGGTCATTCTTGAACTCTGGATAAATTGAATTATAAATCTTTAAAATTTATCCTTGCTTTTACTTATTTGAATTCTTATATCATTGTCATCATCCTCATGCTTACATTGTGATGAAAGTCATCTTTGGCCCGTATTGCATAGATGGACTGTTGATTGGTATGATTATGACCAAGAATTATGTATCGGTATAATCATGACATGTAATGTTACAAATGATGTGGTAAAAGTCCTAATTGGCCCGTAGTGCGTTGATGGACAGTTGTTAGCATGATCATGACCACTAGTGATAATAATGAATATCTTTGGCCCGTAGTGCATGAATAATTCGGTGATGTCATTTAATTATTGAGATGTGTTACCGAGATATAATATTGATGATGAACTTGTAAATCATAGAAGATAGTAGACATCAAGCTCTACTTGACATTTCTAACGGATTGCTTGTTCTGTTGGAGTTAAACTTGTTGTCTATTGTATTCTATCCATTTTAGACTGTTGAGGGCTAATGTTAATTTATTTTTCATTATCTTTGTCATAATATTTTTACTGGGCTAGTTGAGCTCACCCTTTTCTTTCATTGTTCTCTTTAGGAAATGAGAATATAGTTGGGACTAGTCGGGGAATGGAGTGACGGTCTGAGATGGTGGCTGTAGTAGTCCTCACTATTCTATAAAATAGTGTGATAATAATTATAATGAGGACTCCATTTGAGTTTAGATATTGTCTACGAGACAATATTCGTGTTAAAACTCTCAGCTATGTTTTTGTCGTATTGTATAAAGGAAGTTTGTATTTAAATTTTGTACCATGTATTTAGCGACTTAGAATTGGTTGTATGGACATATTTTGGGGGAGTCACAGTTGGTATCAAAGCTTAGGGATATGATCCCTAGATGAGATTTGAGGCTAGAACTAGGAGGGGAGAGACGAGTAAATCCTACGCTAATATGACCTTCCTAAGCTTATTTGTTATTTAATTGGTCGGTCAAAATATAAGGATAATATGTGGAATGTCAATTAACCCTTGTTTTGTGGCAGTGTTTGAAAATGGCATCTAAAAATGTTGAGATAAGCAATGGAGCACATGGGACCGTTGAGTCACCACTGATCAATAACCAAGATAATGTGAATCATGAAGGTAATAATCCTCAGGTAAACAACAACACTGAACAAATGATGAACGACGGGATGTTTAGGAGCTTTTTTGCAATTCATGCAACATCAAGCGAGAGAGACTCTTATTCAAAATGTAGGTGGAAAGAATGGCAACTCACGGATGGTCACTACTAAGCAATTTAAGGAGCTGGGACCACCGGAGTTTTTGGGAAAACTTGAACCTTTTAAGGCAGAGACATGGATTAAGTAGATCACTAAGATATTTGATGTCTTGGGATGCTCTGAGGAGTAAATGTTTCCCTTTGCCACCTTCATGTTATGAGGAGAGGCAGATTATTAGTGGGAATCTGTAAAAACATACTCAACCTTACGCACTAATGATGTCTTGGGAGAAGTTTCAAGAATTATTCTGGTTTACATCCCATTTGGTAGATAATGAGGAGCGTATGACACAAATGTTTCTGCGAGATTTGAAACTCGAAATATATCAATACCTCATTTCTCACAAACTTTTCTTGTATTCAAATGTTGTGAATAGGGCTCAGTTATTGGAGTGCGATAATTAGTCAGCCCAACCAAAAGATAGCAGCCGAAAAAATGATAATACCATTGGTAGCAGTCATCGAAGCGGTGACAACCAACATGGAGGAAATCATCATTCCAGAAAGGGGAACCACTTCGGTGGTAATCCTGGCCAAGATAATAGAAGTGGAAATTTCAAAAAGAGGATATTCAACAATGATGGAAAGACAATAGCACCAACACCCGTTTTCAAGGAAGGAGAACGACCACCTGTCGTATGCTACAAATACGGACAGGAAGGACACATCAATTCAAACTGTACGCAGCAACCCAAAGTGTGTTATAATTACGGGAAGGAAGGTCATTTAGCTCAATTTTGTCATGCAGCGAAGTCAAGTCCAGCTAGGACGGTGACACCAAAGGCTGCCCCAGACAAGTCAAAGCCTGTAGTTTAAGGGAGAGCGTTTATCGTGACCTCTCAAAAAGCGAGGAACCTGAATGAAGTTCTCATGGGTAAGCTAATCAATCATAAACTCTTGCAAAGTCTATACCTTATTTGATATCGGTTCTACCCATTCTTTTATTTCATCTACTTGGGCTCAATGTTTAAATTTGACTCCAGAGAAATTAGACTTTGACTTATCTGTTGAAACTCCATTGGGAGAAACCTTCATTACATCCACTGTTTATAAATCTTGTTTGATTCAAATTGGCACCCTTACATTACCTGTTGATCTCATCTCTTTGAAAATACTTGCATTTGATGTGATTTTAGGGATTAATTGGTTAACTACTCATCATGCTAAAATTAATTATTTTCGTAAGGTTGTTAGCTTTCATATTCCTTACCAACCTATTATACGAATTCAAGCAACCAAACCATTAAAGTCAATCACTGTCATACCAAGCCATAAAGTCATTCGTTTATTAAAAAATGGATGTCAAGATTTCTTAGCCCATGTCACGAATTTAAACAAAAAGACGTCAGATTTGAATGATATTTCTATTGTTAATAAATTTCCTGACGTATTCCTTGAAGAACTTCATGGCCTACTCCCAGAGCGTGAAATCAAAATTTTTATTGACCTTGAACCTGGTACAAAATCCCTTGTCGAATGGCTCCTGTTGAACTTCAAGAGTTAAAAGCCCAACTGCAGGAATTGTTAGACATTAGTTTCATTCATCCTAGTACGTCTCCTTGGAGTGCTCCTATTTTATTCATAAAGATGAGAGTATGCGATTTTCACTAATACAAAACCATAAAAATACAACACTTAATAGATGACGTTTTTATAAAAAAACATTGTAATTTTTTTTTACAACATTTTTTAATAAAACGTTATAAATACATATGAAAAAATGTTATGTATTTATAAAAGCAATTTTTAATTTTAAATAGATAATATTTTTTTAAAAAAACGTTATCTATGTAAAAAACACGGACCAAAAAAGTCTTTATATCATACTTGTAATTCTCTCTCTGTATCTCTCTTTATGTTTATATACATACAGATAGAGTAGATAAAGAGATATATTACTATCAGTAAAGATAGAGGCAACGAAAGAGAAAGAAGACGTCAGTCTCATCGGCAGATCGAACAAACAAATAGAAAAAGAGGAACAAAATGTCATCATCAGCCGCATCGGACAAAGTTAGGGCTTCTCACATACTCATAAAGCACCAAGGCTCTCGACGTAAAGTTTCCTGGAAGAATTCAGAAGGTCGAGTTATTAGCAACACCACTAGAGAAACTACCGTCTCTCAGCTTAAATCCCTTTGTGAAGACATCGTTTCCGGCAAGGCTAAGTTCAAGGACGTCGCATCTCGTTACTCCGATTGCAGCTCCGCCAAGCGCGGCGGTGATCTCGGTCAGTATATTTACCTCCAGTTAGGGTTTCATTGATTTGTATTTGGCTTATTTTTTATATATGAATGCTTGCGTGAGGCTGAGTTTATAAGTGCAAATATGTATATCCTCTGATTGGACCCTTGGGGGGAACAGAAATTTAGGTAAACATGTATTGAGTTTTTTTTTCACCAAGTAGGTATAAGGTTTTCTACTAGACACCTCTTATAACGAGATTATTTCTGATGGGGTGTGTTTTCTAACAATGATGGGTGCCTTTGATGTAATTGTTTGTGTGTTCCTAGTTTTTTTTTGTTTTGAAAAATTACTACAATCCATGCCAATGACATGCTCTGAGTCTGTGTAGATCTAGAGAAAGACTCATAAAATTAGCGTTGTTTGGCTTTCATATTTTCTGCAGTGGTAATCATGAGTGTGACTGGCCTGGGACATGATCCTTCCATGATACTATAGATTCTGGTGGGGAATGTGTCGTGTTAGCTGAAACCATGATCTATGTTCCTGCAGAAAACAGAGCAAAATTTTGGTAATGGGTCAGTTTTTGTTAAATAAATTTTACTCTAGATTTTTAGAAGAGGAAGCAGTTATAAGCTTTTCTTCTCATCTTTGCATTGATCACTAAGAATGTTTTGAGTTACTTTAACCTATTTCAGAGCATTATTATGGTATACAATCAAAAATGGTATATTTTGTCGTAGTACTTCTAAATATGTGAAGCATTGATGGAACTTGTTGGCATCCCAAATTGGAGCATGGTATAGAACTTAACAGCTCTGTTACCAATTAATTTCGTATGTAAACTCACCAACTTTTCTTTGGAGTGCAATGTAATGTAGGGCAAAGTAACTCTTATTAAGGTTAACAAAAGTGTTTTACCAGATATTTGTTATTGATACCTTTCGTTTACTTGTCAAAGCTGATTATTGTACTATTTAGGATTATTTGTGGCATACTTATCTGGTAGGCAATCAGCAAGCGGGCAACTTTATGGAACATACAACCAAGATGATGTTGATGCACTGCAGGTATTAGTTGAGGAACCTGGAATAATAGATATATTCTTAACATATCCTTGATTTATAAATCTTAATTCACTCTCTCTGGATTATTCCTTCAACTTTGTTCATTGTTAGATATTGTTGCGTTTTTGTTTTTATTCTACTTGTTTCACTTCCTTAACTATATATTACTAATGAGTGGCCCAGTGGGATCCTGAATAGAGTTCCACCATCTGATGCTCCTCCAGGGATTTCAGATTTATCTGGTAGTGATTCCACAATCTCAGAGTTAGTGGCAGAGATGAAACCCAGGTACATGATGATTAATTGTCAGAGGTAATAATTAAACATGACAATTTTCTTCATTATTGTTAAAATTAGGCTTCCAGATCTGATTCGGTTGCGAATATTATTGGAAGATCTAAACTTCGGGTTTATAGCGAGCTCATAATCCATCACCTTCATATATTTTCCTAAACCTTTATCAACAAAATATAATTTGCTTAATTGGTAGAGCCTCAATCTCCATTTCTTCCATGGAGCCCACTATCCAGTTCTGACAAACTCCTTTCTTCAACTTTGTGACTACTAGCCAATAGACATACTTGTCCAATAGGAAAGTCTAAATTTTATGAATTCTATATTTGAAACTAATAGAAATTAGAAATTTTCTTAATGACTTGATAGGTATCTACTTTATAGTATTCCCTTCGTCCTAGCTGGTGTTTTTATAACTCTGCAACACATGGTTCATGTGTCGTGAACTAAGGTCATTAGGCATGAAAAGAGAGACAACTACTGTAGCCAACCTCGAATAGTTATATGGCTTGTTGACTTTAATAAAGCTATTAATTGATTGTTTTCACCATTTTCCATGTAACAATATACATACAAAAGTGTCAAAGATGTAAGAGTCTACTTAATCTTATCATAAAATAAGTATATTTTGTATGTAATAAAACTTGGATGCCTTTCTGTTCCACATTTTTTTATTGTGCCCAGATCCACAATCTTCCAAATGTGCTTATAGCTTAAGCAAAGAATGATAATAAACTATCCTGATGAATGGTTGTTTTGTGTTAGGTATCACATTATAAAGTTGTTGATATTCTGGGATCCTTAAGATTATCTGCTTTAGTAGTTTTTTTAGTAGTTTCTATTGAATATACATAGGTACTCTATTATATTTGACTTGGACATTAATGTAGTTTTTTGTAAGAATTACCCATTTGTACATGATGCCAGCTAATGATCAGTAATCAAGATTTGACGGGTATATGTACATGACAGTTCAACTTTTTTCAAAGCTCTTGTTGGGATACCTGAACTATGTAACATCTAGGGAGTTGTTTAGTGTTTGACACGTATCATTCAAATGGAAACAACTAATACTTTTTGATATCTTTTGAAAAAAATCCTTGCTTTTGATGTACATATTAGTTTATCAGGTCTTCGTGAAAATTGACCATCTGAAACATTATGGAAGTCATTTTATATCTGAATTGTACAGACATCTGACTTGTCATTTTATATCTGGATTTTAACATTGAAGGGCTTCTAGCACAAGATGTAAGAGAAAACTTAACAGCACATGCACCACAAAGTAAATTGATATTTGATGCATGTGTATATTTATGTTTTCCTTCTAAACCACTAAAATATTATACAATTTGGCACAGATTCTTCAATCACAACCTGGCCTTTCATCTATACTTAGTTTTCATTCTGACATGTCTATGTCATATCATCCACTGCATGATTCTCGACATAGACTAATTCAAGTAGGTATTCCTAGCCTGGGAACCTCTTCAGATGCCCTTCGGAGAACCATTAATTCCCACTTGACAGCCATGAATGGAGGATACAAGGAGTCTACAACTCAGGTAACTTTCAATTAATTGTTGAAACTGTATTTCCTTAACCTCGTTTATTTGTTCTTATCAATTTGAAGTTCCATATTCCTTTTTCACCTCAATATATATCGATTGTAGTATGAGGATGTTTGTCTAATTTTACCATTTGCCCATCTAAAAAATTTTAAATGTTTGATTTATAAAACATACATTCAGGATTAAAAAAAAATTTGTATGATCAAATCTTCCAGGCAGCATACAGCTTCTCTTAGATGACAAACTGCACTTTAATAGTGCCCTGTTGAGTCATGGGAAATTTTATTTTCCTTTTGTGATTCATATTACTGCAGGTACCCAATGTTTAGGAGGATGATCTCGACAACATTGTTTGGATGGTCTCAGTTCCGATACGCCCCTAGACAACCAATAATTAGTTGGTATAACTTGTAAATTTACCCAAATTGGCCTATCTTCTGAAACCTCATCAATCCTCTTCTTGAGCTAACCACAAAATCTCTCCCAAATTTATAGGGCCTCTGCCACCAGGCCATGTGAAAGCTGAACTTTGATTTTGTGTTAGTTATTTGAAGTTTAAACTAGTCAACTGCCTTGTATATCTTTTCGTAACTACCTTATGGGGATAGACTAAGCTTAATGGACTTCCTTCCCTGTTGTACTTTTGAAGCTGACAACATACATGTGCCTGATGTTACGCCATGATCTTTCTGCTATTTTGCCTATTGCCAGATTGGTGTGAAAGCTTCAAGGGTCTCTTCTGCGTGTATGAAGCTTCCAATACTGCGATTTAATAACAGCCTTTTATATATATATATATATATATATATATATATATATATCCACAAGTGTGAAATGTAGTACGTCATGGGATTGGAGTGAGTCCATGTGTAAGATCATCTTAAAATTGTAAATTTCTATTCTTGAGTAGATGTCTAGTAGAATTGGAGTTATACTGTGCATTCTATATTGTGCATTGGAGTTATTAGTTTAAACTCAAATATAGGTGAACCACAACTATTACAACATCATGTATTACAACATTTTAAAGTCAAACTATAATATTTTAAAAACGTTGTATAAAGTAGTCTAAATAGATGACACTTTATAGACATTATATAAATGAGTCTAAACGTTGTCTGATATACCAAACCACAACATTTTAAGTCAGAAAACGTTGTGGAATTATATCATCTATAACATTTTCAAGCATCCAAGAATTTATGGAAAATAAATATACAACATTTTTTAAGAAAAAAACGTTATGTAATGTGTCAAACTACAATGTTTTAAAAATGTTGTATAAAGGTGTCAAATAGATGACACCCTTAACCACGACGTTTTTGTAAGACCTTCTACAATGCTTTTATGCGTTATCTATTTACTATTTTGTAGTAGTGTTTGTATTGATTATCGGGAGTTGAATCATGTCACCGTCAAAAAATAGGTACTCGTTACCTTGCATTGATGACCTGTTTGACCAGTTGCAAGGTGCAAAATTCTTTTCAAAGATCGATCTTCATTCTGGATATCATCATTAAAGATTAAAATTGATGACATTCCAAAGACTGCTTTCAAAATTCGGTACAAGCATTACGAATTCTTACTCATATCTTTTGGATTGATTAATGCTCCTGCTGCCTTCATGGATATGATGAACTGAGTATTCAAGGAATATTTGGATCATTTTGTGGTTGCCTTTATTGATGATATCCTCATATACTCCAAATTTCGTGAAGATTATGAGCAACACTTGAGGTTGATAATCCAAAAGCTTCGCTAAAACAAGCTATATGCTAAGTTGAAAAAATGTGAGTTCTGGCTTAAGGAAGTAGCATTCCTTAGGTATGTGATATCGAATAATGGAATATCTATTGATTCATCGAAGATTGAAGCCTGTACGTAGCTTTCTTACCCATACGAGAAATATATTCACTTGAATGTCTTCCTTGTATATACATAAATGAGATTGTAAAACTGCATGGTATACCAGTATCCATAGTTTCTGATCGAGACACAAGATTCACTTCACGATTTTGGGTTAGCTTGCAGAAAGCTATGGGCACGGATTTACAATTCAGTTTTGTATATCATACTCAGATGGACGGGCAGTCGGAGAGGACTATTCAAACTCTTGAAGATCTATTAAGTCTCTGTGTCCTAGAATTCAAAGGAAGTTGGGACACGTTTTTGCCATTAGTAGAATTCTCTTACAAACAACAGTTATCAAGCAAGTATAGACATGACTCCATTCGAGGCATTGTATGGACGAAAGTGTTGTTCTCCAGTATACTGGAATGAGGTGGGTGAAGCAACGTTGTTGGGACCAAAATTGGTACGTATGACTACGAAAAAGATTCAAATGATCCAGTAACGTATACAAACCTCACACGATCGACAAAAGAGTTATGTTGTTCTTCATCGAAAGGGGCGTGTAATTCAGTGTTGGAGATCATGTGTTATTATGTGTTACTCCATGGAAAGGAGTTACAAGATTTGAAAAGAGAGGAAAGCTTAACCCTCGATTCATTGGTCCATTTAAAATCCTCGATCGAGTAGGAACTGTGGCCTGTAGACTTCCCTTACTGCCAAGTATGTCTCGTGTTCATAACATTTTTCACATATCTATGTTACATAAATATGTGGAAGACCCAAACCACATTATTGAGTTAGAACCAGACGAGATAGCGGAATATTTAACGTATGAAGAGGTACCTGTTAAAATCTTAGATAAGAAGGAACATATTCTACACTCAAAGGTTATACCTCAAGTCAAAGTTTTGTGGAGAAACCACTATATTGAGGAAATGACCTAGGAGTTAGAATCTAAAATGAAAACGAGGTATCCTTACCTCTTCATCATACCAGGTACGTACACTAATTTTGAGGATGAAATTTCATAAGAAGGGGAGGTTGTAAGACCCTAACTTTGATGAATAAAGATTTAATTTTCTATAAATGTTATTTTGAATAATAAGGTGTGGATTTGATATAATGTTATAGTTGTGGGTAATGTTTACAAATTTTACAAAGTAAGCAAGTTGTTATAAAATATTCGTTTGGTCGGGAAATATTCATTATATCAGAGAATATTCGTATGACGGAACAATCATTTGTGTACCCCACAACAGAATTACTGTCGAATTTAGAATGCGACAGAAATAACCTTTTTATAAAAATAATGGTAAGGCTTTTACCGTTAAAACTATTGAAATACTCGATGATTAAAGTACAGTAATACGCGTGGTTGCACAGTAGCACACGGTATTGTACAATATCTTTAATTATTGATGATTATGTACGAAGTCATTCAGTTTTATTCAATTATTTCCACAGTAGTTGTTGCATAGTATCTCATATTATTGATTCAATTATTCTCACAGTATCATCTGCACAATATTTTACATTATTAAATCAATAATTGAGGTGACACTGTTATTCATATTATTATTTACATTAATGACAATGTCTAGAAAGTTAGGTTGAGGAAAGGGGTTTGGTCATCTAATTGCGCGCCAATAAGGAGAAGTCCTTATCGAAAAGCCCCCTCTTTCCTAAGAATGATCTAGTTGTTAATATTGTAAGTTATAATATTAATGATGAATAAAGATCGTGTTAATTAAAGATAAGAATAATAATTGATGAGTAGAAGATGTTTGTTCAATTATCCTTTTAAATTGGTGTTTGTTCATTTAGTTTTTTTTAGGGTTCATAATTCATCCGTGGCCCCAATTACCTTCAAAGGATGTAATCTTTTGATTGGCTAAGCAAATTCTTTCCTTTTAATATTGGATTCTTTTCACAGAGGGGTATCCTCTTATTAGCTAGATTTCCTTTTCTTTTAAGTTGCCTTCACAAGAGGGCACTCCCTTATTAGTTTATGGTTTTAAATTGGATACTGATCATGAGTTGCGCCCGTGAATTTTTTTCATTCTGTTCACCCGTGTTATTATTCAAATAGTACCCTGCCATTCTCCTATATATAGGATGCTTTGTTTAGAAATGAAAATCACACCAAAATCAGAGAATTCTTCTTCTATAATATTAAGTGTATTTCTTTTGAGCATAAGGATACTTTGAGCGTAGCAAATAGTGCAAATTTTTTTCATGAATATCTCCGCTATACCAGTCGGAATTACTGATCTCCTACTAAGGTAAGGGATATTACTTATTTCATATTCGTAAGAAATATTATTTTTTGTATTCGTAGGGAATATTATATTCGTTCAAAACTCGTAAGGGATATTATTTTCAATCAATATTGTAAGAAATAATATTTTCTTCCATACTCTGTAGTATGTAAGTAATATTATTTCGTTTCATATTCCTAATTCTACACTTATTTTGATAAGTGTTGCTTTTATAATCCTTGAAATTAATTAGTAGAATATTCTTGAAATTTGCGCTTCATCTAGTATCGTTTCATAGAAATATTTTTCCTAACATTCTTATTAAATTTTAATTTTTTCATGCCAGGGTACTATTCACGGGGTACTATTCACGAAATACTATTCACAAAGTACTATTTATGGGGTACTATTCACTTGGATACTATTCACCCGGGGTACTATTCACGACAAAAAAATTAATTTCTTTTCTGTCCAAATTATTTTTGATACATTAATATTATTCTTGAATTTTAGTCCACAAAGCAGTTATCATGTTAATAATTTGGACATTCTAAAACTCTGGATAAATTGAATTATAAATCTTTAAAATTTATCCTTGCTCTCACTTAATTGAATTGTTATATCATTGTCATCATTCTCATGCTTACATTGTGATGAAAGTCATCTTTGGCCCGTAGTGCATAGATGGACTGTTGATTGGTATGATTATAACCAGGAATTATGTATCGGTATAATCATGACCTGTAATGTTATAAATGATGTGGTAAAAGTCCTCATTGACCCGTAGTGCATTGATGGGCAGTTGTTGGCATGATCATGACCGCTGGTGATAATAACGAATATCATTGGCCCGTAGTGCATGGATAATTCGTGGATGTGATACTAATAAATATACTTGGCCCATAATGCATGGATAATTTGGTGATGTGGATTAATTATTAAGATGTGTTACAAAGATAAATTATTGATGATGAAATTGTAAATCATAGAAGATAGTAGACATCATGCTCTACTTGACTCTTCTAATGGATTGCTTGTTCCGCTGCAGTTAAACTTGTTGTCTATTGTATTCTATCAGTTTTACACTGTTGAAAGCTAATGATAATTTATTCTGCATTATCTTAGTCATAATATTCTTTACTGGGCTAGTTGAGCTCACCCTTTTCTTTCATTGTTCTCTTCAGAAAATGAGAATATAGTTGTGACTAGTCGGGGAATGGAGTGATGGTCAGAGATGGTGGTTGTATTAGTCCTCACTATTCTATAAAATAGTGTGATAATAATTGTAATGAGGACTCCATTTGAGTTTGGATAGTCTACGAGATAATATTCGTGTTAAAACTCTCAGTTGCATTTTTGTCGTATTGTATAAAGGAAGTTTGTATTTAAATTCTGTACCATGTATTTGGTGACTCAGAATGGGTTGTATGGACCTATTTTGGGGGTGTCACATGGATGACTAGATTTTTTAAAGGGTTATGGCAGCGGTGTCGGAGACGTTTCGTATGGATCCGGTTATCCGTCGCCAGGAGTTGCCCAACCAAGCTCTCCTTCACCAGCTAGCACAGGATATTGCAGCAGCGGCCACCGCAGAGAGTACAAGTATCCCGCAGGAGCAATTCATTGCGATACACGACGAGGTGCTCCGGTTGGTTGTTACCTTACTCTTAGAGGCTTTTAGCCCAATAGAGAGTTAGCCCCCACCTACTCAGGTATTATATTTATTTTAAGTTAATTAATCTGCATGTTATATAATTCTCTCATACGGAGTAATGGATTATATTTTTAATTGTATCAACAGGGTGATGATACTGGCGATAGTGGTGACGAGCAGGAATTTCAGACTCCCAAGCAGCATCGTCGACTCCTGCTAGATGATGTTGATCCTACTGGTGGTAGTACTAGATTATGTTGATATATAGTGTCTCTTATATATCTGTTTAGATGTTTTGTAAAACATTGTATGTGTTTTAAATATAATTTGTTGTCATATAATTATTCATTGTAGTTTATATGTTAAAGTACACTCTACATATAAATTAAACACCATTATTATCTTTATAGGATCATTGTTTATATCATATATATCTTTGTAGTTTTATTTTGTAGTTTAGTTTTTATTGAAGTTTATAAGATCGTTACATCATTGTAATTTATAAGTTTTGTGGATGTGTTTTGTTATTCTTTGTAGTTTAGTTTGTAATTTGTATTATTATTTAATGTTAGAATGTATTCGAGGAAAAATATATACAATGTTGTATTATATGGGTTGATTATGGTATATGTTGTTGTTGGTTGTTGGATGTGTGTATTGTGATATAAAGCAGGTTACAGGTACAAAAAAGTGGTTTAAAAACCTAGAAAATACAAAAAAAATAATTAAATTTCTTTTTTATTTCCAACGGAATAAGATATAACCAACCGAACTTCAGTCGAAATTAATAAATGTCATTTACTAAAATGAAATTTATTTTCGACAGATTAGAGCCTACTTTCGACGGAATTTTGTTGGGATTAATTATCTCTTCATTTCACAGCATGTCTATGTGGCACGTTTTATGCGATGGATTGTTTGCGACGGATACCACTTCATCGAGGTTGACGTACTGCCGACGGAAATTATGTCGGAAATAAGTCTGTCATAAATAATTATTTCCAATCAATTTTGCGATGGAATTAAGCTGCACAACCCTAATTACGACCGAATTATCGACGGAATATTCCTTCAGAAGTAGCCTTTTTCCTTGTAGTGTCAGATATCTGCCAGAGAAAGATCTTACATACGGAACACCATCTTCATCAAGAATGACAAGGCTTGCCGTCATTGAGGCGTAGCTAAATGCTCCAAAAGCTTGTGGTTGCAGAAAAATTTCTTATATGTAGGATGATGAAAGCTCTGTGCCTCCACAACATTCAATAATGGGTTTATAGTAAGCCTTTGAAGAGAGCCAAACGTTATCATCAACATTGGAAGCTTCCCCAGTTGAAGCAAATGATCTGCAGATGTTGAAAATTAGTGCCTTTGCTGGTGACTTAATACAAGTATGCAACGATAAATATTTGAAGTTCCAGCAACACATTACTTAATCTTTGTCCAATCTAGGCCTTCCATACACTGAGTACTCTTCCAAGCTTTAACTAAGCTCGGTACTGTGCCAAAAATAGCTACTCCAACATCCTTAATATATGCAAGTCACCCAAAAAATAATTATAGACCACCCTTTTCTTGGAATTCAAATACTTCTCCTTATACTCCAAATGCCATAACCTAATATTAATTTATTGCTAAAAGAAAGTTTACAATACATTTACAAGAAATAGAATCTCAGAAGAATTGAAAAATGTAAGCTCAATCAAGTTCAACATATCGCACTTGACTAAGTTAGTAAACATAAATAAAATTAGTACAAGTATTAAACAATTTAAAGAATAAATATAAAGTAATCATACTTACATTTACCTATAAGATAATTACATTGGGAGTTGGCTAAGTTCACTAAGTGGCGGAGCATATGTTATTACACATAAGATAATCATCACCTCTATAATATGATGAGTGGGTTTCATACCTACAAATTGGATACTTTTCATACTTAAACGATTGCTAATCCGTATATTTTAGTACTGTTTTATGCATGTGTATTGTGTTTGTGTTGCAGGATTAGTTTATATTAGCTAAGGCAAGGTTTGATTGGCAAGGCAGCTAAAGCAACAAAAAAAGCAAAAAAATTTGAAAAAGTACAGAGCATATGCCTGCCGGGGTGGGGGTTCATAGTGTAAAGTAACCCGTTGGGGCGGGTATCCACGCCAGCAATAAATTTGATGCCCACCGAGGTGGGGGTTCTCAAGAGTAAAATGTCCGTCGGGGCGTGGGTGATTGGCAAGTTGGAAGTCTTCTGATGATGCGAAGCTTATGGACGTAGTACGTGATTGGGACAAGATAAAAAGATTATTCAGTTACAAAGAAGAGATATCATCAACTACAATAATCATTCAACATCCCAATTAACAAACCCTAGCTTTGGAGAAGATTTTAGAGGAATTTATGTAATGAGGTAGGAGCACGAAGATTTCATAGTGAATTGAAGAAAAGGGTGGTTCTATTTACTGTTTTAATTCTTTAATTTCAATTTTGTAATCAGGATGCTTAATTCTTTGATCTTTTTAGTTTTTAATTCATTAGCAATGAACTAAATTCTCTAATTAAGCCTATGATGGAACTTTTTGCCTAATAAGAATTGTCATGTTTTGTTTTAAATTTAATAATGCTATTTTCATGCAAGTATAGAAGGTGTTGCTAAATCATGCAAACTTCTCTGCACACTCGCTTTCCAACCTCTTCCGTTAATATTACCCTGTGCTGGTGTTAATTCAGAATTAGATGATCGCGTGTGTATAAAAATCTACAAGTACCTGAAACCAAAAACAAAAGCAAAAAATAGAAATGAGATAAGATTAGATTTGTCTAAGTCATACAATATAGCTTAAAACTGATGATAATTATTTAAATTTAAACGCCTTTCCCCGGCAACGACGCCAAAAACTTGTTACCTCTTTTTTAATTCTAACAAAAGAGCTCTAATTCATGCAAGTATACATGCGTCAACAAGCAATACAGAGTAAGTCGAGTATCGATCCACAGAGAAAGTTGCTAAATCAAATTATTATGCATTAACTCTATCACTATTTTTATATGCTTAAACTAATAATTATGATTATGATTGAAAATTACTTTAGAATTAAATAATAACTAAAATAAGAATAATAACGAAATAAATCAAATCTGGAAATAATGAGATCCTAACTTCATTTAATAATTCATCTAATTACCACCATCATGCAAGATCGTTCACATATCATAGGAAAGTAGTCAAGAGCACTAACGAAGACATAACCATTTTTCAATGCATTATGACCTACTCACACAGCATCCACATGCAATAGACACCATGTAATCATTAATATAACCAAAATCACTATATGTCTATGTGAAATTGCAACCATATTGAATTTAAGCACAAGCCCTTATTTAACTCATACGGTGAAACAATATATTTCTATCTAATTCACGAAATAAAAAGCTACACAAAACAGCCCATAAACGCATGCTATCATGATTACAATCCATACCCGCATGTTATTTTTCAATTCCATATAAGTAACTAAAACGAATGGTGATCAATCATTCATGCATGCAAATCAACCATGATAGAAATTCCTTATGATATGTAAAATAGTCCAGCAATCATGCATGCAATTAAACTACATATTAAAATCTGTTAGAATCCCATAATAGAGTTTAGTTCATGACTGAACCAAAAGTCATATATCATGGGATCAAAGCAAAACATGAATAATAAACAAACAATTGAAGGAGAAAGGATAGAATCGATCAAACCCAATTGCTGATTATAATCCAATAGTAACGTTCAAATCCTCAATTAAATCCAGGAAAAGAACAGTTGTTTATCCACAATGATTGAAAATCCAAAGAAGAAGTAGAAAATATGAAGTTTAGGCTTAGTTCTACGTTGGAAATCTCTCAAAGTGTAAAACCCTAGTTCCAATATGAAAAACACATAAAACTAACTGAATGATACGTCTGACACCAGTCAGAATTGTTTTAATTAATTACAAATTCTTAAAATTAAAAATTAAAATAAAACTGATCAGCAACTTCAAACATCGGCGAGAAGCTTGCCTCCTCCCGTGTATTCCTCGCATGCCATGAAGTATAAGTTCTCGTCCAACAAGTGATCGCGACGCGCTGTGGTAAGTTTAATCACCCACGCAGTACCGCTGACTTCTGCAGAAGGTTGATTCTGGTTTCTGCTTTATCGCTTTGTCTTGTTGCTCATTCTTTTGTCCACCAATGCTTGGTTTCTTTGCTCCACAAGATCTCATGTTATGCCTTCATTAATCATATGCCATCTACTATTGCCAACTTATGCCTTATTCTGCACTTTTACATCAAAGGGAGTTCTTAGTACATGTAACGCAAAATAAACAAAATGCAACTAAAAACACACTAAAATGTACTTGAGATGGGCACAGTTCGCGTGAATTGATATCAAATAAGTAGGTATAAAACCCACTTATCAGAGGCATATGATTTGAATGAGACTATGGCAACTAATAACTAACAGTGGCCAACTGCAAGGATGACTCAAACTAAGGCAGCTGGAGTGTTAGAAGTTGATGGAGTTACAACCTAATCAGCTTAGATTTCTGCGCTATCGAAGAAAATGAATGCCCTTACGGGAGTATAGGTTTAACAGGTAGCTTATGTGTGTGAATTGTGTGCGGGGGAACACCTGACAAATCAATGTGCTATAAATCCGGCAGTAGTTCAGTTGTAGGTAGGTATAATCAACCACCTAATCCATATCAGAACACCTATAATCCAGAGGCAAGGAACCATCCAAAATTGTCATGGAGCAATAATCAGAATCAGCAACAAGCTCCAAGACCTTCATATCCCCTCAATTTTCAAAATCAGCACCAACAGTCAGCTCCGCATCATGGAAAAAAAAAGATTTGGAGGAGATACTTTTGAAGTATATATCCGGTAATGAGGCGACAATGAAAACGTAGGCGCCTGCAATTAAAAATCTGGAAAATCAAATGGGACAGGTTGTAATGGCCTTGAACAATAGACCTCAAGGGTCTTTACCGAGTGACACTAAAAAGAATCCCATGGGAAATCAAGAGAAGTGTCAAGCTATTACATTACAGAGCAAAAAACATCTAAAGGGGCAAAGTGCAGAAAATTCGCCAAGGAAAGATGTTAAGGAAAGTGAAGAAAGAGTGGTTGAAGAGAAAAAAGGGTGAAAAAAGACAAGTGGCTAAGGAACAGACAGATGTTGTACCAGTTGTCTATCCTCCACCACCGTTTCAATAAAGGGTTCAAAAGCAAAAGTTAGACAAACAGTTCTCTATGTTTTTGGAAATCTTCAAAAAGCTACAGATAAATATTCCTTTTGCCGAAGCCTTAGAACAGATGACGAGTTATGCTAAGTTTATGAAGGGTATTTTGTCAAGGAAGAAGAAATTGGAAGCTTATGAGAGTGTAGCATTGACGGAGGAGTGTAGCACAGTATTGTAAAGGAATTTGCCACTGAAGTTGAAGGATCCAGGTAGTTTCACTATTCCTTGCACGATTGGAAACATGTCCTTCAACAAATATTTGTGTGATTTGGGTGCAAGTGTGAATCTCATGTTGTTATCAGTGTACACTCAGTTAGGTTTGCCGACACCCAAACCAATAAACATATCATTATAGCTTGCAGATAGATCAGTTACTTACCTTAGGGGAATTATTGAAGATATATTGGTGAAAATGGATAAGTTTTCAAAGCTATGAAATTCCCTACGGATGAGGAATAATGTTTTAGGATGGATGTGTTCGAAAAAATGGTTAGTGAAGATTTTATTCAAGGTATGGACAGGGGCCCGTTGGAAAACACACTGCTAGGAGATGTTGACTTGGACGATCCTAAATTTATTGACTATTTGAACTTGCTGGATGAATTACCTAGAGTGAGTAAATTCAAGATTCCGTTTGAGCTATTAGAAACTGCAGAAAAAGCAACAGCAAGGATGAAACCCTCACTAGAGGAACCACCCACACTTAAACTTAAACATCTTCCTAAACACCTGTAACGCCCGAGAAAAAATGGATTTTTATGACAATTAAATTTTTATTTGATTATGTGAATTAAATGAATTTAATTGATTTATTTTATTAGTAAGCTATGTAAAGGTCGTTCTATGACCTAAGATGTGTTTATGTGGTTAGTAATCTGGCTACGTGCTAGAATTAATTGTTTAGAATTTCCAAGACAAAAATAAATGTTTTTCGAGAAATTCCCGTAAAAATACTATTCATCTATTTTTGTTCGGGAAATTATTTTGAATTTTCGAGAAACGCGTAATGATAGAATATCGAGATGAGATGAAATATCTGATAATATTTCATTTATGGCAAACGAAGTTTTCGCCTGCGAACTTAAAACCTAAAGGTTGAGTATATTGATTTCCGAGAAGGAAATGAAACGCGTAGAAGTAATTTTGTTATGGTTAAAGCGTGTTATACAAGTATGATACTATTTAGTATCTATGTATAATACGATGAGTTAATACGAAGTACAATACAATTATCGTACGAGTATTATACGGAGAGAATACGTGAATTATACGTATAGAATACGATACGTATTATGGGATTAAGTTAAGACTTAATGTTAATTCATTTGGGTTAGATTATGTTTAGTCCAATCAATTGAATGAACAAGCCCAAAGGATTAGTGTGTTAAGCCCAAGTCAAGGCCCAATATTAGATTGGTTAAGCCCAATACAAGAAAATCGAACCGGTGGGTCACCGAATGGGTAAAACCCATGGGGCAACCCATGGGGATGACCCATGGGCAAGGTGGGCCGGAAACTTGGAGTGCAAGCAAGATAATCTACTTGATCACCAAGTATTTTACTTGGTGATGAAGTAGTGAATAGTAAGGAGGTGGGACATTTGACCAAAAAGCCCTTCCACTTGTTTTCCTATAAATAGGAAGCCTATGTTGGCCATTTGATGTTTTTCCAAGACTTAACCAACAATTTGAGAGAGAAAAAGAGCTAGACTTAAACTATTCTTCTACCTTGAAGCTTTTTCATTAGAAGTTTATCAAGAACACAAAGATCGTTAAGGTAATATTCCTTAATAGTAGTTCCATCTCTTTTTGTTTTCTTTTATCATGGAGAATCATAAATGGGTGGTGTATGTCTAATATGGTGGAATAAGGACGACTTACCATAGATTCAATCTCTATAAGTCATGAAATCATAAAAATCATAAGGGTTGTTATAGCTTAAAATCATGAAATTATTAATTGTTGAGATTGATTGTTGATAAACAATTGAACTCCATCAATACGTTAATATGTGCATCTTGTTTGGTTAGGATGTAGATATGAAGTCCATGGAGTATTCCATGTGATTTTCCTTAGAGAACATTAGTAACGAAGTTATAGAAAATTTCACGGAAATAAACGTTAAACGTCGAAAACGTAGAAATTTTGGATTGGTGGTCAAAAGTTGCCGTGAGACTTGAAAATGTTATTTTTCAATGTTAACATGTGAGGTAGGGTATTTAAGAGTCGTGGACTCAAGAATAGTTGGATTTTGACTTAAAATGAAGAAAACGAGCATTGAACGCTCATTAACGTTTACGAACGCTTAAAAAATGAGCTCAATAGTGAATTTTGAGTTAACAGATTAGAAAGTGTCGAATTCTTATATGAACGCGTAGAGTATGTCATTTATGATGTGTAGGCTTTTGAACAGACCAAATCGGACTCATAACGAAGAAGTTATGGATCCGAGAAGCTCACCAAAATTTTTATCAGTTGAATTTTTCAGGTCGAGGTCTCGCCATCACATGCATGCATAATAGAAAGTTAAATGTCAGTCACAGCCACCGCACAAAGGTGGTTGGTTATCGAAAGTGGTGCCGTAGCGCCACTGACAAAAGGAAGTCTCGTGCCGCAGCACCGAGACCGAAGCATGGGTACTGCTAACTGGCGCCGCACTGCCAGTCTTGTATTGAGATGTCACGCCGCTGCGCGGGTGCAGGGTTTTTGATAGATGACTTAGGTTTTGAACTGCAATTGTTTAGAGACCTAGAAGAGTAAAGTTTATGCACTTCATAAGTGTACTAAAACTATTCCTATACTACCTATACTAAGGTATATAGTATTGAAACTTAGGAATTGAATGCATGTTAGTAATGTATGAATGACGAACACAAAGTGTTGTCAATGAACCTTAATTGGTAAACAATGTTGGTACTTCACTAATGATGATAGAATCCGGTTAATAACGTAAGTTGGTTAATAAGCCAGGACGAAGGGTAACAAATCGAGTTGACTTTATTAATGATATTAAGTTAACAAAGACATAGAAGAGAAAGAAGTTGGTAGGAACAATGTGAATAATTGTTTGATAGTTAATTACAGTGTGCTATGTGAATATATCATGTAGATTCTCGAAGGTCGTGGTCAATCGATTAAGTTATTTGAAGACGCCGAAGGCAAGTTTTCTTAACGCTTGTCTAACCTTCAAGTTAGTCAAGTTTTATGTGATTCATTGTCTTCAATTGCACGAATCGATTTTAAAGAAAGGGTCAATGCCGATTTAACTCCTGCTTAGACTACTCGTAAGATATAGATTGATTAATATTCATATCTTTCTATATAGAAATGTTAACGCTTATCTTATGCCAAGTATTCTTGCATTTGGATGTGAAGGTAAGGTTTGTCTATGAACAAACAAAAGTATTTTTCATCGATTATTCGATGGGCACGCGAAGTTTACAAATGTTAAACGTAAATACGCTTTAACGAATGAGTGTTGATCAACATAGAGTACTATAGGCTGATCACCTAGAAGTGCTCGCAAGTAATGCGGATGTACAGCCTTAGTGTTGTAATATCCTTTTCAAGTATGAAAATAGAAAGCTACTGTTCATGGTCTATTGACTGGTTCAGAATTCCTAATCTACTCTATACTTTGGGAATTGATGATATGAAATGTTAAAGTATTATTGTTTCGTAATACTTCATAACTATTTGTTCGGTTATGTAGGAATTGTCATATAATTCACAAATGTGGTATTGATGATATCCTTTGTTAAAACATGTTGAGCTTGTTATGCTCACTTCTTGCGTGAATTATATGATTGCAGTTAAGGATGAACGTACTGAGAATGCTAAGAGAGATAAGGGCAAAGCTAAGATGGATACTTAACCATCGTGTAATAGACTAGTATGTTTGTATGTATTATACATTATGAACAACGAACGATGTAATCGATTTATGAACCTGGGAAGGATTATACTTTGATTGTAATAAGAAGATAGTAATTACATTCATTATGTTGTATTTCAATGGAATGATTGTATAGTTATGAGTATAGTGTAGCACCATATGTCGGGTTGGAAGATACCCGAATTTGGGGGCGTCACAACACCTCAGGTAAGTATTTTTGGGTAATTCATCTACTTTACTTGTTATTATTGCATCTGCACTTAATTATTTGTATGAAAGTAAGTTGTTGAGGGTTCTCCGAGAGGATAAATCTGTTATAGGATGGACTATTGTTGATATCAAGGGTATAAGCCCTTCATTCTTTATGCACAAGATGCTCCTGGAAGATTTGGCACGCCAAGAGCGATTATTAGTGATGAGGGAAGTCCCTTCTGCAATAAGTTCTTCACAGCTCTCTTAGCTATATATGGGGTTAACCATAGAATTGTGACTGCTTATCATCCCCAAAGGAGTGGCCAAGCTGAAGTGTCGAATAGAGAGGCGAAAATAATTTTAGAGAAAATAGTGCATCCGAACAGAAAAGATTGGTCTCTGAAATTGGATGGCACTTTATGGGCATATCGTACAACATACAAGACATTGATTGGTATGTCTCTGTATCAGCTTGTCTACAGAAAAAGGGTGTCACCTCCCAGTCGAACTTGAGCATAAAGCATACTGGGCCATACAGATGTTAAATATCGATCTTATAGTAGTGAGGGAGAAAAGGCTGCTACAACTTAACGAGTTAGATGAATTCCATCTTCAAGCGTACGAGAACTCCAAGTTGTATAAAGAAAAGGTCAAGAAGTGGCACGACCAAAAAATTTTGAATAGAAAGTTTGAACCAGGTCTAGAAGTGTTATTGTATAACTCTCGGCTGAGATTGTTCCCCGATAATGTGACGCCCTCAAAATAGGTATACAACACCTATTCTGAGTCACCAAATACATGGTACAGAATACAAATATAATTTTTAATATACAACCAGAAAGCTGTGAGTTTTAATACAAATATTGTCTTCTAGACAATATCCACTCTCAGAATAAGTCCTCAGTACATTTATTATCACACTATTTAACAGAATAATGAGGACTACTAATACTATCATCCGGATCACACACTCTGCTCCCCGACTAGTCCCTGCCACGCTCTCATTTTCTCAAGAGAATGAAGAAAGAAAGGTGAGCTCAAATAGCCCAAGAAGAAATATTATGACTAAGATAATGCAGAATAAATTATCATTAGTCTTCAATAATGTTAAACTAATAAAATACAATAAACATCAAGTTTAACTGCAGCGGAACATGAAATCTATTAAAAGAGTCAAGTAGAGAATAAAATCTACTATCTTTTATGATTTAAAAAGTTTTTCATCACTTTTATCGTTGGGACTCGAATTTTTAATAAATAATCCATATCATCTCTCTCGTTTTTCTGACCAAGGATATTCATTAGTATCACAACCACAAATTATCCATGCACTACGGCCAAAGATATTCGTGGTATTCATCAATGGTCATGATCATACCAACAATCGGCCCATCATTGCACTTCACGGGCCAATGAGGACTTTTACCACATCATTTGTAACATTACGGCCATGATTACACCGAATAATCCCTGGTCATAATCATACCAAGTCCATCTATGCACTACAGGCCACAGATGACTTTCAACAAAATATAAATATGAGGATGATGACAATGATATAAGAATTCAATAAAACAAGTTCAAGAATTAATTTATCCAGGAACTAATAACTTCCAAATTGTCAACATGATACTTCTTTGTAGAATAAAATTTAAGAATGCTCAGAAGAATATTTCCATGAAAAGATACTGAATGAAGCTCAAATATCAAGGATATTCCACTAATTTCATGGAGTATAGAAGTCAAAACTTTAACCAACTGAGTATAATAAAGAATGGAATAACAAAAGAAATCACCATGCATGCGGTTTCCATTGATAGACAAAGTTATTCCAACAGAACAATAAATAACGAGAACTGTGTCAAAGTAATATGCAATTCGATGGATATTCCAATGAATAATAAAGAATGGAATAACAATGAAATCACCATGCATGTCAGATTACATAGACCTAGGTTATTCCAATAGAATAATAAATAACGGAACCAGTCCCACAGTAAAATGCATGCATGGTGGATATTCTAGCGAATAATAAAGACAGAACCAGTCCCATGCGTAAACGCATGTATACGATGATATTCCAATGAATAATAATGAATGGAATAACAAAAGAATTTCACCATGTATGCGGTATTACAGATAGATAGGTTATTCCGACGCTTAATAATAAATAATGGAATAATGTATGAATTTCACCAAGTATAGGGTAGCCAGCAGTATCTGAAAGTTATTCCAACATAATAATAAAGACCTGAAATAACGAAGTTCTCTTCATGAATATGAAAAAAAAATACCCATTACCTTATAAAGAAGAGTACTCTACCAGAGAGGCGGGGATATACTTGAAGAAACTTGCACTACGCTTCAAAGCTTTCTTAAACGCTAAAGAAATGCGCCAAGATAGAAGAATAATTCTCTACGCTTTCTCTCTCAGAGTTTCAAAGAATTCGTAATAAATAATGAAGGAATGAGCTTCATTTATAGAAGAATGGACCTGAATAATAACCAATCCATGAACCGGCCTAGATCGATTTACTTTAAACTGGATGGTCCAGTTGGTTTACAATAAAATATAATATATTCTATTTATAATCTAATAAAACGAATAACTTTTAAAAAGATTTTACTATGAAAACACTATGCAGGCACTATGCATAATAAAATATAATATATTCTAATTATTATCTAATAAAATGAATAACTTTATAACGAAGATTCTCGCTTTTATATAAAAAGATTTTACTATTAGCCTAATAAAATGAATAACTTTATAAAAGTATTCTCGCTTTATATAAAAAAGCTTTTCCATTTTATTACATTAATAATACTAATAAAACAAAACTTCATCATCATTATTATTATTCACACTATTAATCGACTGTGTCGTTCCTGGAAAGAGGGCTTTCAATAAGGATTTCTCCTATTAAGCCAGCGTAATTAGGTGACCAAACCTCTCCTTGGCAGAACTTCTAGACATCATTAATATTGCAAATAATAATATTAATAACTCTGTCATCTCAATTATTGATTTAATAATATATAAATATCGACAATAATTGAATAAAACTAAATAACTTTTCACGTAAACATCAATAATCAATACCGTGTGCTACTATGCAACCACGCGTATTCCTGTACTTTTAACACTTGGTGTTTCAACAGTTAACGGTAAAACTTCCGCCGTTATTTTTATAAAAAATATTTGTGTTGTTTTCTCAATCCGACAATAATTCCGTTGTGGGGTCCACCAATGATTGTGTCGTCGTACGAATATTCCCTATTTAAAATGACTATTACGTTAAAAAATCGAATATTATATAACAACTTGCGTACTTTGCAAAATTTATAAATATTACCCACAACTATAACATTATATCAAATTTATTCCATAATATTCAAAAATGATATTTATAGAAAATTTATTTTTATTCATAAAAGTTGGGGTCTTACAATCTCCCCTTCTTATGAAATTTCGCCCTCGAAATTAGGGTACGTACCTGGTATGTCAAAGAGGTAAGGATACCTTGATTTCATTTCAGATTCTAACTCCCAGGTCATTTCCTCAACATCGTGGTTCCTCCATAAAACTTTAACTTGAGGTATAACCTTGGAGCGTAAAATTTGTTCCTTCTTATCCAAGATTTGAACAGGAACCTCTTCATACGTTAAATCTTCCTCTATTTCATCCGGTTCTAACTCAATAATGTGGTTCAGGTCTTTCACATATTTACGTAATATGGATATATGAAAAACGTTATGAACACGAGACATACTTGGCGGTAAAGCGAGTCTATAGGTTACATTCCCTACTCGATCGAGGATTAAAAATGGGCCAATGAATCGAGGATTGAGCTTTCCTCTCTTTCCAAATCTCGTAACTCCTCTCCATGGAGTAACACGTAACAACACATGATCTCCAATATCGAATTCCACATCCTTTCGATGAAGATCAGCATAACTCTTTTGTCGGTCTTGTGAGGTTTTTAAACATTGTCGGATCGTTTGAATCTTTTCCGTAGTCATATGTACCAACTCCGGTCCCAGCAATGTTGCTTCACCCACCTCATCCCAGCATACTATAGAACGACACTTTCTTCCATACAACGCCTCGAATCGAGCCATGCCAATACTTGTTTGATAACTTGTTGTTGTAAGAAAACTCCACCAATGGTAAGAACTCATCCCAACTTCCCTTGAAGTCAAGGACATAGAGTCTTAATAAATCTTCAAGAGTTTGAATAGTCCTCTCTGATTGTCCATCCGTCTGAGGATGATATGCCGAACTAAATCATAAATCCGTGCCCATAGCTTTTTATAAACTAACCCAGAATTGTGAAGTGAATCTTGGGTCTTGATCAAAAACTATGGATACTGGCATACCATGCAGTCTTACAATCTCGTTTATGTACATACGAGCAAGACGTTCAAGTGTATAAGTTTTTCGTATAGGTAAGAAATGAGCAGACTTGGTCAATCTATCAATAATTACCCAAATTGCATCTATGCCTTGAGAAACCTTGGGAAGACCAGTAACAAAATCCATGGTAATGTGCTCGTACTTCCATTCGGAATTTCAAGTGGTCGCAATGGACCTTTTATACTTGATGTTCGCGCCGACTCGTTGACAAGTTAAACACCTTGAGATAAACAGTGTTATCTCCCTCTTCATATGACCCCACCAAAATGTATGTCGAAGATCATGATACATTTTGGTACTCCCAGGATGGATTACAAATGGTGTGTTGTGCGCCTCCATCATGATTTTATACTTTAACTCAGGGTCGTTAGGAACACAAAGTCTGGAGTTGACTCGAAGTATTCCTTCTTCATCAATTCTTTCTTCCGGCATAGCACCTTCTTGTACTTTCTTCCTCATATGCATCAGCTCCAGGTCTGTAGCTTGAGCAGCTTTAACTTTATCGATTAAAGTCGGTTCTACTCATATATTCACCATCATCACGTGGGTCCCTGGAGTCTTTATCTCTATCTCCATCCTTTGCAAGTCATACAAAATGGGCCTTTGTGTTGACAATATCGCACTCGCACCCACATATGATCTTCTACTCAATGCGTCAGCTACCATGTTTGCTTTTCCAGGATGGTATTGGATGGTATGATCATAATCTTTCAATAGTTCAAGCCAACGTCACTGTCGCATGTTGAGTTCCTTTTGAGTGAAGAAATATTTGAGACTTTTATGATCCGTAAAAATCTCCACTTTATCCCCATACAAGTAATGCCTCCAAATCTTTAGTGCAAAAACAACTGCTTCCAACTCTAAATCATTAGTAGGATAATTCCTCTCATATTCTTTGAGTTATCGAGAGGCATAGGCTATGACTTTCCCATGTTGCATGAGAACACATCCTAACCCTTTGCCCGAAGCATCACTGTAGATGACAAATCCCTCCGAGCCAGATGGTATTGTCAGAACAGGTGCTGAAATGAGTCTCCTCTTGAGTTCTTAAAAACTCTTCTCGCATTCCTCACTCCAACCGAATTTTGTATCCTTCCGAGTCAGCTGAGTTAAGGGAGTAGCAATTCGAGAAAACCCTTCTACAAATCTCCGATAATAACTAGCTAAGCCGAGAAAGCTACGTACTTCGGTCACTGATTTAGGTTGCTCCCAGCTTTGAATAGCTTCAATCTTTGCTGGGTTAATAGATATTCCATGACATGATACCACATGCCCAAGGAATGCTACTTCCTCAAGCCAGAACTCGCATTTCTTCAACTTGGCATAAAGCTTATATTCACGAAGCTTTTGGAGTATCAGCCTCAAGTGTTGTTCATGATCTTCACGGCTTTTGGAATAAATAAGGATGTCATCAATAAAGATGACCACAAAGTGATCCAAATATTCCTTGAATACTCGGTTCATCATATCCATGAAGGCAGCAGGAGCATTAGTCAATCCAAAAGACATGACTAGGAATTCATAATGCCCATATCGAGTTCTAAAAGCAGTCTTTGGAATGTCATCGGTTCTAATCTTCAATTGGTGATATCCATAACGAAGATCAATCTTTGAAAATTTTTTGGCACCTTGCAACTGGTCAAACAGGTCATCAATACGTGGCAATGGGTACCTATTTTTGATGGTGACATGATTCAACTCCCGATAATCAATACAAAGTTGCATACTCCCATCTTTCTTCTTAACGAATAGAACAGGAGCACCCCAAGGAGAAGTACTAGGACGAATAAAGCCAATGTCTAACAATTCCTCCAATTGAGTCTTTAACTCCTGAAGGTCAATAGGAGCCATTCGATATGGGGCTTTGGAAATGGGTTTTATACCAGGTTCAAGGTTGATACAAAATTCAATTTCACGTTCTGGAGGTAGGCCAGGAAGTTCTTCAGGGAATACGTCAGGAAATTCATTAACAATAGAAATATCATTCAAAACTGACGTATTTTTGTTTAGATCCGTGACATGAGCTACGAAAGCTTGACATCCATTTTTCAATAAACGAATAACTTTATGGCTTGAGATGACAGTGATTAATTTTAATGGTTTGGTTGCTTGACTTCGTATAATAGGTTGGTTAGGAATATGAAAGCTAACAACCTTACGAAAATAATCAATTTTTGCATGATGAGTGGTTAACCAATCAATCCCTAGAATTACATCAAATGCAAGTATTTTCAATGAAATAAGATCGACAGGTAATGTGAGGGTATCGATTTGAACCAAACAAGACTTATAAACAGTGGATGTAATGAATGTTTCTCCCATCGGAGTTTTAACAGATAAGTCAAAGTCTAATTTCTCCGGAGTCAAATTTAAACGTTGAGCGCAAGTAGGAGAAATAAAAGAATGGGTAGAACCGGTATCAAATGAGGTATATACTTCGCTAGAGTTTATGATAAGCTTACCCGTGATGACCTCATTTGGGTTCCTTGCTTTCTGGGAGGTCAGGACAAACGCTGTCCCTTGTACTACTAGCTTTGACTTTTCTGGGACGTCCTTTGGTGCCTCCATCTTAGCTGAACTTTTCCTCGGTGAACGACAAACTCGGGCTAGGTGACCTTCTCTTCCACAATTATAACATGCTTTGGACAACATCGCGCAGTTTGGACTGATGTGTCCTTCCCCTTTGCATTTGAAGCATATAATAGGTGGTCGTTCTCCTTCCTTAACCACGGGTGATGGTGCTGACGTCTTTCCATCATTGTTGAATCTCCTCTTCTTGAAATGTCCATTCTTATTGTTTTGGCCATAATTACCATCGAAGTGGTTACCATTTCAGGCATGTTGATTCCTCCACGCTTATTGTCACCGCTCGATGATCAAGTATCACCGGTATTATCATTTTTTCTTTGTTGCTCTCTCTTTTGGTTGGGTTGACTCATTATCGCTCTCCAATAACTGAGCCCTATTAACAACATCTGAATATAAACACAGTTTATGAGAGATAAGATATTGATGTATCTCGGGTTTTAAACCTCCTAGAAACATTCACGTCATTCTCTCCTCATTATCAACCAAATGGGACGCAAATCGGGACAACTCGACAAACTTGGCTTCGTACTGCGACACAGTCATGTTGTTTTGCTCCAGCTTAATGAACTCTACCTCTTTCATGTGACGAATACTTTCGGGAAAATACTTGTCGTGGAACAATTCTTGGAACTTTTCCCAAGTCATCTTCAGTGCGGAAGGTTGAGTACGTTTTACAGATTCCCACCAGTAATCTGCCTCTGCACGCAACATGAAGGTAGCAAAGGGAACCTTTTGCTCCTCGGAGCATCCCAAGACATCAAATATCTTGTAGATCTGCTTTATCCATGTCCCCGCCTTATGTGATTTTGGCTCTCCAATAAACTCGGGTGGTCCCAGTTCCTTGAACTATTTAACGGTGACCGTCCGAGAGTTGCCAGTGTTTGCACCTGCATTTTGGACAGGAGCCGCTCTCGCCTGATGTTGCATGAATTGTATGAAGCCTCGAAACATTCCATCGCTCATCATCTAGCCAGTGTTGTTGTTTGCCTGAGGATTGTCGCCTTCCTGATTCACATTATCCTGATTATTGATCTATAGAGACTCAACGGTCTCCTGTGCTCCATTGATGTTCTCAACATTCTCGGATGCCATTTTCAAACACTGCCACAAAACAAGAGTTAATTAACATATCACATATTATCCCTATACTCTGACCGACCAATTAAATATCAAATAGACTTAGGTAGGTCATACTAGCGAAGGAATTCGCTGTTTCTCCCCTCCTATATCTTGTCTCACATCTCAGCTAGGGATCATATCCTTAAGCTTTGGTACCAACTGTGACGCCCCCAAAATAGGTATACATCACCTATTCTGAGTCGCCAAATATATGGCACAGAATACAAATACAATCTTTAATACACAACAAGAAAGCTGTGAGTTTTAATACAAATATTGTCTTCTTGACAATATCCACTCTAAGAATAAGTCCTTAGTACATTTATTGTCACACTATTTAACAGAATAGTGAGGACTACTAATACTATCATCTGGACCATCGCTCCGTTCCCCGACTAGTCCCAGCTACGTTCTCATTTCCTGAAGAGAACATTGAAAGAAAGGGTGAGCTCAACTAGCCCAGTAAGAAATATTATGATTAAGATAATGCAGAATAAATTATCATTAGTCTTCAACAATGTTAAACTAATAAAATACAATAGACATCAAGTTTAACTGCAGCAGAACATGAAATCTATCAAAAGAGTCAAGTAGAGAATAAAATCTACTATCTTTTATGATTTAAAAAGTTTTTCATCACTTTTATCACTGGGACTTAGCTTAATAAATAATCCACATCATCCCTGCACTACGGCTAAGGATATTCATTAGTATCACAACCACAAATTATCCATGCACTACGGGCCAAGGATATTCGTGTATTCATCAATGGTCATGATCATGCCTACAATCATCCATCAATGCACTACGGGCCAATGAGGACTTTTACCACATCATTTGTAACATTACTACCATGATTACAATCGAATAATCCCCGTCATAATCATACCAAGTCCATCTATGCACTACAAAACCACGTATGACTTTCAACAAAATATAAATATGAGGATGATGACAATGATATAAGAATTCAATAAAACAAGTTCAAGAATTAATTTATCCAGAACTAATAACGTCCAAATTGTCAACATGATACTTCTTTGTAGAGTAAAATTTAAGAATGCTTAGAAGAATATTTCCATGAAAAGATACTAGATGAAGTGCAAATATCAAGGATATTCCACTAATTTCATGGAGTATAGAAGTCAAAACTTTAACCAACTGAGTATAATAAAGAATGGAATAACAAAAGAAATCACCATGCATGCGGTACTTGCAGATGTACAAAGTTATTCCAATAGAACAATAAATAACGGAACCAAGTTAGGCGTAATACGCAACGACAGGATATTCCAACAGAATAATAAAGAATAGAATAACAACAGAAATCACCATGCATGCGATACTTCGCATAGATAGGTTATTCCAATAGAATAATAAATAACGGAACCAGGTCATGTAAAATGCATGCATGGATATTCCAATGAGAATAATAAAGATTTAAACCAGTCCCAAGTAAACGCATGCATGTGATTTTCCAAATGAATAATAAAGAATGGAATAACAAAACAATTTCACCATGTATGCGGATTACAAGATGAGGCAGTTATTCCATAGAATAATAAATAATGGAATAACGTAAGAATTTCACCAAGTATAGGGTAGCAGTGTATATGAGTTATTCCAACGTAATAATAAAGACCGGAATAATGTACGCCTTCTTCATGAATATGAAAAAAAAATACCCCTTACCTTATAAAGAAGAGTACTCTGATGGTAGGGCGGGGATATACTTGAAGAAACTTGCACAACGCTCAAAGCTTTCTTAAACACTAAAGAAATACGCTCAAGATAGAAGAATAATTCTCTCTACAATTTCTCTCTTTAGAGTTTCAGTGAATTCGTAAGAAATAATGAAGGAATGAGCTTTTATTTATAGAAGAATGGACTGAATAGTAACCAATCCATAAACGGTACAGATCGATTTTCTTTAAACGGACAGTCCAAATTGGTTTACAATAAAATATAAGATATTCTATTTATAATCTAATAAAATGAATAACTTTTAAAAAGATTTTACTATGCAAACACTATGCATGCACTATGCAAACACTATGCATAATAAAATATAATATATTCTAATTATTGTCTAATAAAACGAATAACTTTATAAAAGTATTCTGTTTTATATAAAATTTTTTTACTATTAGCCTAATAAAATGAATAACTTTATAAAAGTATTCTGTTTTATATAAAAAGCTTTTCTGTTTTATTACATTAATAATACTAATAAAACAAAACTTCATCATCATTATTATATTCACACTATTAATCAACCAGGTCGTTCCCAGGAAAGAGGGGGTTTTCCAATAAGGATTTCTCCCTATTGGCGCGCAATTAGGTGACCAAACATCTCCTTGGCAGAACTTCTAGACATCGTTAATATTGCAAATAATAATATTAATAACTCTGTCATCTCAATTATTGATTTAATAATATATAAAATATCGACAATAATTGAAAAAAACTGAATGACTTTTCACGTAAGCATCAATAATCAATACCAGTGCTACTATGCAACCACGCCGTATTCTCGCATTTTTTTAACACTGGGTGTTTCAACAGTTAGCGGTAAAACTTCCGCCGTTATTTTCATAAAAATATTTGTGTCGTTTTCTCAATCTGACAATAATTCCGTTGTGGGGTCCACCAATGATTGTGCCGTCGTACGAATATTCCCTATTTAAAATGAATATTACCTAAAAAATCGAATATTATATAACAACTTGCGTACTTTGCAAAATTTATAAATATTACCCACAACTATAACATTATATCAAATTTATTCTATAATATTAAAAAATGATATTTATAGAAAATTTATTTTTATTCATAAAAGTTGGGGTCTTACAGATAAACTCAAATCAAGATGGCCGGGGCCATTCACTATCAAAACAGTCTATCCATATGGCGTTATTGAATTGTATAGCCAGAATCCCATGGAAACCTTCAAAGTAAATAGACAACACTTAAAGCAATACTGGGGTGGTGACCATGATCACCAAGCAAACTCAATTACTCTTGTCGATGTGCCATGAGACATGGAGTAGTCAGGTTAAAAGACTTAAAAATAAGAGCTTATTGTAGTATTTAGTTTTAATTATGTAGTTTGGTAGACTAGTTATCAGTGTTAGTATGTAGTAGTCAAATTTTTGGAATTCATAGGATAGTAATTAATTAGTAGTTAGTCATTGTGTGTTAATCACAGTTTTCTTGCTCAATCTCCATGGGACTAGCTCTAATTTTGGGTTCTATTTGATTTCAGGAACTAATAATGAAGTTAATGCATGCGTAGGGAAAAATTAGAAGCAAAAATCATGTCTGAAAGGTGTTCATCGATTTCACAATCGATTATTTGCGTAAGCATACACAGTTAACAAGTAATAAAGTGATAAAATAAAGTGTCGTACCCACAAGGAATTCCAATCAATAAACTCCAACTACTAGTACTATATTAATTCAATTTTATTTAAACAACCTCAATTTTTGATTTTCTAATTAAGAAAACTAAAATTAACTAATCAAAACTGTAGAAATTAATTCAAATAAATAAAGGTTAAGACTACAATATCCCCAATTATGTAATACAAACTAATTATCCAATTACTCCAGTTATCCCGTCACCTGAATTGTTAACAAGAATTCTAGTTGTTTAAAGCCACTTCCCAAGTGGTTTGATAACATTTATTTTATTCAATTAATTCTGCGATATCCCTATGCGGAGCATATCCTTCATTAAGTTCCAATTCCCAACTGTTACATGCAGTGAAAATAGATATTCTTATTCAATTCACAATCCTAATTATTTAACTCGTGCAAATAATTAAGCATACATGTTATCACGTTCAGTTCTAACCCTAGATTTAATCTCCCGAATCTATCTAGTGTAACACAGTAATTATTGGCCAAATAATTAATCAATAAGCACAAAACATGATAAACAGTTCACTTTAATATAAATATTGGATTAAATTGAATAATCAATTCATAAACATAAAAGGTTCAATTTGTAGTCTTAATTAAAAAGTTAGTTCATACTGAAAAATAAAACCAAAAATCCCATGAAAATCATCTCAATAGAATTTAAAAAATTGACAACAGAGAAGAAGAAGAAACTCTAAAAGAAATCCTCCAGTCTTCAGTCTTCAACTTGAATTTTATTTCCCCAATTCTTTGTTGCTCCTTGATTAGTCTCCAGCTTTTTTTCTCAAATCCTTGTTGACCTAATTGCCTCCTTAAATACTTCTTGTCTCTTTACGTTCCTTTTTTTCATCAACTTTCTATCCACGCACACGCTCTGATTGGTTCCACCTGTTCCTTAGCGCCCCGACACTAGGTCCTGTCTTGTAGATAGCGCCCCGGTGCTGCACTTCCAAAAATTTATAATTGTGCCACTGGTGGTGCAGAAATTCATAATTTGCCCCTGCATAGCCTCAAACTGCAAAATAACAAATAAACACATAAAACTTATCCCAAAAGACTTAAAAACAACAATAAATCAAGCCCAAACATATCCAATTCATTGGTATATTACCCATTCATGAAATACCCTCAAACTTGACCCGTTGCTTGTCCTCAAGCAACAAAACACAATGCAATAAATAATTAAATATATAATGCAAATGCAAATGTAGCTATCTACATGCCAACGACTCCAGCAGTCAAACAGAACAAAGTCTATTCACCAAGCCTCAAAGAAATCATAGTAATCATGCTAATACATCATACCAAGACTAATCCATAATTTCCCACCCATTCATCAAATCTTAACCTGTTCTTGCTGATATTGTACGTGTGTGCTCAACAACTATACTAACTGATAAAAAGCTAAATAAGACACATAATAGATTTCTTCGAAGGCATCATACCATTTAAACTTCAAGAATTCCAAAAAAAAGCTAGATCCGGCTAAAATCACACACTTACCAAATTCCAGGGGTCAAGATGGAATACTTATGCTTTATTTTTATTTTATTTATTTATTTATTTTTTTCTTACGGAGGCTTTTTGCACTTTTTCCCATTTTATTATTATTATTATTATTCTTTTTTTTATACCCATTGATGTGAATTATCTTATTCCTTTAGGCTTTTCAATGCTACCTTATCGAGCTTTCGACCAATGACTCCCAGACCATTAAGACCTTAGGGTGCTAGGTGTAAAGACAATCCCCTCGAGCTTACATACTCAAGTAACAAAGGCCACAAAACTAGACAAGCATGCTATGATTTTTTTTAACATAAAGCTTATATACCCCAAATTTTCCCCCCAAATTTAAGTTCATGTCTAACTTTAGCCATCACTGCCTATTCTTGTTAATCTTTCATTCAACTGGCATTATCCTTTAGAAATCCATTATATATTTATTTAGACTTAATCAGCTAAGATGGTCATTTCTTAATGTGTGTTATCTTGATAATATCAGTTTCAAACAGATAAAGATTTAAATCAAGACAAGAAATCACATCAAAGGCTTAATAATCAGTACTAAACTTGTTTATGAAATTCCAGTCTCAGCATTGGCCCAAAATATACTTAAACTATCTAACAGCTGGAATCATATGATATATTAAATGTAACACGAAACAGTTGATTAATAATTAACTTAAAAGGTAACATCAAATTTAACAATCTAAAACATATTCATAACCTAAATGCCACAATCTACTATGAACATGCAACCTAAAATGCAAATAAAACTAGACTACCCCCAAACTTATCGTGAGCAATGCCCTCATACAAAAAAATATAGAAATTTAAAACAGAGGACTTCCCTGATGAGATCATTCATCGGGCGCATCCTCCTCATCTTCGCTCATCTCTTGATCAGAAGGGGGAAACACAGGAAAAATAGGAGCAGTTGGGAATTGACTGATATCAACTCCAGAGTAAAGCTGAGCATACATAGTTGTCTGGGGCTTGAAGTAGTCAACCATGAACCCGTATATAACATCTTGACGTTCAGACAGACAGACATTTTATGCTTCAATATTATAGAACCACCCGTCAATTTCACGCTGAACTGCATCGGGAACTACACCACGGGGAACTTCTAATGAAGATCCGTAAGCCGATGGAGTAGGAGCTTGTGGTGCTTTAGCTTGAGGAATTATGAAGCCCAATCCACGTGGGTGATTTGCACCACCAATCCACACCCGATACTTCCGTATCATTTTATGGTCCAAAACCAGCATTGGGGGTTGAATCATTTCATCAGACTTCCATTTTACCCCAAATTTAGAACATAGAGCACAAATAAGAGAAGGGTGTGGTAAACCTCCAGTGGTACCTCCTCGTGCAGCCCTCAAGATTGACTGCTGAATAATCAGACTACCGTTAAGCTTCATACCTTAAACTATAGAATAAAGCAACACCGCCCTTTTTATGGTGATATCACTAATATGCATGAATGGCATCAATTTAGCGTAGATAAAAGCATACCAAGCCTTTCCATATAGACTAAGATGCGAGTAGGGGAAAGTCACGCTTCCATGTTCATGTAGTGTCCAAGTTATGCCCGGTTGACATAACTTGCGGATGATCACTTCATAGTCTGGTCTTTGGCTCATAAAACCAGCATACTCACTGCGTTGACCCTCATAAGGAAGTTGGTAACAACCATTGATGTCCTCTTCGCAAAATTCAATAGTTTTTCCTCTCACGTACACGCCATAGTGGAAATGCTCAAAGACGTTGGTGTAGAACTCCTTGACCACTGCAATGACCACTGGGTCAGGCTGTTCGATGAAATTGAACCAGTTCCACTTAGCAATCACGAGAGCCATGTCCCCATCTTTTGTTTGGTCAGGCCTTAAACCTCGTTCTGGGAATAGAGAGTATGTTGCCATATGGTTGTAGCGCTCTAAGGCTGTAGCACTCATGAACCTCCTGTTGTCAAATTTTGGTGGGGCCGATGATGATCTAGAACCCTCTCCTCATTGACGCTTTGAGGCCATTAAAATGCTCTATCGCTATAGCTCCGTATGCTAAGAATTGCCTTTGGAATGGGCGCCGGGTGTCAGTCTTTGCTGCCTTTGAGAAAAAGTCCTTGTGGCCGAGGCGCCTGAGCCGAAACGGTGTTGGAGTGCCAGGGCGCTGTATGTCTCTTGTGGCTACTGATAAGTAGCACCGGGGCGCTGTACCCCTATGTATTTGTAGTGTCGGGGCGCTGTGGCTACTTCAAGTTTCTGTTCTTCAGCATCGGGGAGCTATTTGCACTTAATTGTGGAGCACTAGGGCGCTACTGCTTGAGTCTTGTGTTTCCTCTGTATTAAGCAAATAAATAAGCATTAGCAGTAAATAAATACAGAGTCTAGATTATTATTGTGACGCCCCCAAAATAGGTATACATCACCCATCTTGGGTCGCCAGATACATAGTACAGAATATAAATACAATCTTAAATATACAACAAGAGCTGTGAGTTTTAATACAAATATTATCTTCTAGACAATATCCACTCTCAGAATAAGTCCTCATTATAATTATTATCACACTATTTTATAGAATAGTGAGGACTACTAATGCTATCATCTGGACCATCACTCCGTCCCCCGACTAGTCCCTGCTATGTTTTCATTTCAAGAGAATAAAGAAAAGAAAGGTGAGCTCAACTAGCCCAAAGAAGAAATATTATGACTAAGATAATGCAGGATAAATTATCATTAGCCTTCAACAATGTTAAATTGATAAAATACAATAGACAACAAGTTTAACTGCAGTGGAATAAGCAATCCATTAAAAGAGTCAAGTAGAGAATAAAATCTACTATCTTTTATGATTTAAAAGTTTTCATCACTTTTATCATGGGGACTCACTTTTAATAAATAATCCACATCATCCCTGCACTACGACCAAGGATATTCATTAGGGTCACGACCATAAATTATCCATGCACTACGGGCCAAGGATATTCGTGTATTCATCAATGGTCATGATCATGCCAACAACTGTCCATCAATGCAAAGACGCAGACCCAATGAGGACTTTTTACGACATCATTTGTAACATTACGATCATGATTATACCGAATAATCCCTGGTCATAATCATACCAAGTCCATCTATGCACTACAGGCCACAGATGACTTTCAAAAAAATATTAACATGAGGATGATGACAATGATATATAAGAATTCAATAAAACAAGTTCACGAATTAATTTAACCAAGAACTAATAACGTCCAAATTGTCAACATGATACTTCTTTGTAGAGTAAAATTTAAGAATGCTCAGAAGAATATTTCCATGAAAAGATACTGGATGAAGCACACATATCAAGGATATTCCACTAATTTCATGGAGTATAGAAGTCAAAACTTTACCCAACTGAGTATAATAAAGAATGGAATAACAAAAGAATCACCGTGCATGTGATAGATAACACATGCGGTGTTATTCCAATGAATAATAAATATGGAACCAGTTCTACGTAAATGCATTGCATGTGATATTCCAATAATAATAAATGCGGAATAATAAATAATAGAACTAGGTCCCAGCGTAAAGCGCTTGCAGACGAATAATATTCTGGCGAGAATATTAAATGCGGAATAATAAATAATGAAACCGTATCGTGAAATTCACAAACGGTGATATTCGGCTGTAATATTAAATGCGGAATAATAAATAATGGAACCAGTCGGTGAAATTTGCAAATGAGGATATTCCGGCGAATAATAAAGAACGGAATAATAAAAGAATTTCACCATGTATCTTTTGATTTTGTAAATAGGTTATTCCAACATAATAATATAAAATGAAATAACAGAGGATTTCACCAAGTATAGGTATACCACAGATACAAAGTTATGTATAGGGTATGTCACAGCGTATCTGAGTTATTCAAATGTAATAATAAAGAATGGAATAATGTATGATTTCACCAAGTATAGGGTATGTCACAGATACAAAGTTATTCCAACGTAATAATAAAGAATGGAATAACAGAAGTTCTCTTCATGAATAAGAAAGAATAACACCTCTTACCGTAAAAGAAACTGGATATAGAAGTAGTGAAGTAGCAGAAAACTCTTCTTCTTTCTCTCTCTAGAGTTTCAGTGAATTCATAAGAAATAATGAAGGAATGAGCTTCTATTTATAGAAGAATGGATTGAATAGTAACTAATTCCTGAACGGTCCATATTGATTTACTATTAAAATTTAAAGCAACCGTCCATACTGATTTACTATTAAAACTTTAAACCAGCGATCCATATTGATTCACTATTATAACTTTCCACCAGCCAATCCATATTGATTCACTAATATAACTTCAACCAACTGATTCTCAAAAATTAGCACATCTCCTCATGGAATAATATTGTACCCAAATACCCGAATGTACAATACTAGAGTGAATAGTAACTGGGTGAATAGTAACTCGTGAATAGTAACTCATGAATAGTAACTCCTGAATAGTAACTCCTGAATAGTAACTCATGAATAGTAACTCGTGAATAGTAACTCGTGAATAGTAACTCGTGAATAGTAACTCGTGAATAGTACTCCAACACAAAAAGTTCCCCGAATACCCGACTGAAGAATATAACCTCTAGACATCAATTATCATCGGAATAGATGTCGATTTCTACAAATAATCTCAACATAATGAAACTATCAAATTCATCTTTAATCAACACGAACTTATTCATCATTAATATTATAACTCACAATATTTAACAACCAAGTTGTTCCCGTGAAAGAGGGCTTTCCAATAAGGATTTCTCCTATCATGCGATGCAATTAGGTGACCAAACCTCTCCTCGATGAACTTCTAGACATTATAAATATTGAAATTTAATAATATGAATAACTTTGTCGTCTCAATTATTGATTTAATAATATAACATATAATGCAGATGATACTGATAATAATCGAATCAATAATATGAGAGATATGATGCAACAATTACTATAGCAATAATTAAGTATAACTGAGTGATTTCTCACGTAAGCATCAATAATCAATGCCGTCTCACTTCTTATGCAACCACGCCAGATTCATCGTACTTTTACTACCGAGTAGTTCAACAAAGATCAACCAGTAAAACTTCCGCCGTTATTTTTAATAAAATACTTTTGTCGTTTTCTCTATCCGATAATAATTCCGTTGTGGGTCCACCAATGATTGTGCCATCGTACGAATATTCCCCGACATAAAGAATATTCCCCGACCAATCGAATATAATATAACAACTTGCATACTTTGCAAAATTTATAAATACTACCCACCACTATAACTTTATCTCAAATTCACACCATAATATTCAAAAATATATTTCAAGAAAATTAAATCTTTATTCGTAAAATTTGGGGTCTCACAATTATCCTTTTAAAATAAATTAACTAAAATACTGAAAAAGAAAAGAAAACAAAAGAAAAATATAAAAATCCTTGGGGTTGCCTCCCCATAGCGCTTGGTTTATAGTCGTCGGCCCGACTTTGCTGTATTTAAATGATCGCTGGGTCAAAGAGATGCATTGCTGTTAGTTGTCAATCGATGGGCCCACTCAAATAATGCTTAAGCCTTTGGTCGTTTACCTTGAATGCTCGCTTAGCATTTGGTTCTTCTACTTTAACAGCTCTGTGTGGAGCGACAGATACAACCACAAAAGGTCCGGACCAGCGGGATTTCAATTTCCCGAGAAATAATCGCAGTCTAGAGTTGAATAGCAGTACTTTTTATCCCGATTCAAATTTCCAATCGAGGATCTTCTTATCGTACCATGTCTTGACTTTCTCTTTATACAATTTGGTATTTTCATAAGCGTTTTACCGGAATTCATCCATCTCATTTAGGTGCAGCAATTATTTCTCGCCAAATGCTTGTAAGTCAAAATTTAGCTTACGAATTGTCCAGTATGCATTATGTTCTAACTCTACCAGAAGATGATATGTTTTTCCATAGACCATCCTATAAGGTGACATGCCGATAGGGTTCTTGTTAGCTGTTCGATAGGCCCATAAGGCATCATCTAATCGCATTGCCCAATCTTTTTGTTATGGATTTACAACTTTCTCCAAAATTCTCTTAACTTCTCGATTCGAGACTTCTACTTGGACATTGGTTTGGGGATGATACGCTACAGCAATCTTATGTCTGACCCCATACTTGGTGAGCAATTTGGTGAACTACTTATTACAAAAGTGAGTTCCCTCATCACTAATTATCGCTTTCGGTGTACCAAATCGTGTGAAAATATTCTTCTTCGGGAATCATAGTACTACATTGGCATTGTTAGTGGGTAATATAGCGGCTTCTGCCCATTTTGAAACATAATCTACCGCCAAGAGTATATACTTATTATTGAAGGATGATGGGAAGGGTCCCATGAGGTCGATTCCCCACACATCAAATAACTTAACCTCAAGAATTGTGTTAAGCAGCATTTCATTGTGTTTTGAGATATTACCAACCCATTGGCATCGATCACACTTCAATACATAGAGATATGCGTCTTTAAACAAGGAAGGCCAGAAAAATTCTGACTGCAACACTTTGGTTGTTGTCCTATCACCTGTGTAGTGACCTCCGTAATCTGATGAGTGACAATGACTTAATATGATATCCATCTCCTCATGTGGCACACATCATCAAATCATTTGATCCGCACAAGTCTTGAACAAAAAATGCTCTTCCCAAAAATATTGTCGGACATCGTGGAGGAACTTTTTTCGTTGTTACGAATTCTAGTCTGGATGTAACACATTACTAACTAGATAATTCACGTCATCCGCATACCATGGCACCATCATTGTAAGTTGAAGTTGTTCATCGGGAAACATCTCATTGATTATGACTTCATCTTTTTTCTAAATCTCTGCATTTTCCAATCGCGAAAGATGATCCGCCACCTGGTTTTCGGTACCTTTTCTATCCCTGATCTTTAAATCAAATTCTTGAAGTAAAAGCACCCACCGATTTAACCTTGGTTTAGCATCCTTCTTCTCAATCAAATACTTTATTGTGGAATGATCAGTATAGATGATTACCTTGGTCCCTATTAGATATGCCCTAAATTTGTCAAAAGAAAATGCTACCATAAGTAATTCTTTTTCAGTGGTAGTGTAGTTCAACTGAGCATTCGTCAATGTCTTGCTGGAGTAGTATATAGTATGAAAAATATTATCTCGTCGTTGTCCCAATACTACTCCAACTGCGTAATCACTGGCGTCGCACATAAGCTCAAATGGTAAAGTCCAGTCGGGAGCCACTATGAATGGAGCTGTGACAACTTTCTTTTTTAATACTTTGAAAGCGTCTAAGCACAACTGGTCCATCTTAAATGGCACATCTTTTTACAAGAGTGAACACAAGGGTTTCGAAATTCTGGAAAAATCTTTAATGAATCGTCTATAGAAACCTGCATATCCCAAGAAACTCCTTATTCCCTTCACATATGTTGGTGGAGGTAGCTTCTCAATCGTTTCAATTTTTGCTTTATCGACCTCTAGCCCCGCGACCGAAACTTTATGCCCCAAAATTATCTCTTCTTGCACCATGAAGTGACACTTTTCCTAGTTGAGAACTAGATTCTTCTCCACACAGTGCTTCAACACTAAAACCAGATTCTTTAGGCATAGATCAAAACTATCACTAAACACGGAAAAATCATCCATGAACACTTCCAAGTTCTATTCTACCATATCCGAGAAGATAGCCATCATACACCATTAAAAAGTTATCAGAGCATTGCACAAACCAAAAGACATACGCCAGAATGCAAACGTACTATAGGGGCACGTGAAAGGGGTTTTTTCTTGATCCTCCGGCGCTATGGAAATCTGATTGTAGGCAGAATATCCATCTAACAGATAATAAAATTGATGTCCCGCCAACCTATCCAACATCTGATCAATGAATGGCAAGGGAAAGTGATCCTTGCGTGTGGCTTTATTCAGTTGGCGGTAATCCATACATACTCTCTAGCCTGTAACTGTTCTAGTGGGGATGAGTTCATTCGTTTCATTTTTCACCACAGTCATTCCCCCTTCTTTCGGTACACACTGAACAGGACTTATCCAGGAACTATCTGAGATGGGATAGATAATACCTGTATCCAACCATTTTATGATTTCTTTCTTAACGACTTCCTTCATAATAGGATTCAACCTTATTTATTGCTCAATAGTTGGTTTTTCTCCTTCTTTCATTAAAATCTTGTGCATACAAAATGACGGACTAATTCCCCGAAGATCAGCTATAGTCCATCCAATTACTGTTTTAAACTCTCGCAATACCCTTAACAGTTTTTCTTTTTGAGTGTTAGTCAGATCCGCCGATACAATAATTGGTAGGGTGTCAGATTCTCCCAAAGAGGCATACTTTAGATGAGATGGTAGAGGTTCTAACTCCAACACTGGTGGCTCTTCTATTGATGGCTTAAACTTTTTCTCTTCCGCTTCGGGCCGGTTAAAGGTGTCGAACGGTTATTTAAACTTCCTAGAAACTGGTAATGCATCTAACCATTTGACATAACCTATTTCTTCCTCATTATCGTAGTCATCCATCCTAATCAAAATAGATTCTAATGGATCATCAAAATGATTTTTGCTCAGTTTGTGATTCACTATTTCTTCCATGTCATCTACCCATAGACATTCACCCTCTTCTTTTGGGAATTGCATTAACTTGAATACATTAAAGGTTACCTCTGGGTCTTCAACTCACATTGTTAATTCACCTTTTTGTACATCTATCAAAGTTCTACCCATTGCTAAGAATGGTAACCCGAGGATGATGGGGATTACCTTGTCTACTTCACAATCCAAAATAATAAAATCCGCTGGGAAGATAAATTTATCAACCTTTACTAAAACGTCTTCCACAATACCTCTCGAATATGTAACGGATCTATCTGCCAACTACAAACTGATATTTATCAGTTTTGGTGCCTTAAGTCCAAACTGGCTGTAGACAGATAGCGGCATCAAGTTTATGATGGCGCCCAAATCACATAACGCTCTTCCTAAAAATTGGTTACCAATCTCGCATGGAACAGTAAAACTACCTGGATCTTTTAACTTTGGTGGTAATTTATTTTGTATAATTGCCCTGCACTCTTCGATTAACGCCATTGTCTCAAACTCACCCAACTTCCTTCTCTTCGATAAAACCTCTTTCATGAACTTAGCGTAACTAGGCATCTATTCCAGGCCTTCTGCAAAAGGTATGTTGATATGCAGCTTTTTGAAAATATCCAGGAATCGTGAAAACTCCTTATCTAATTTTGATTTCTGAAATCTCTGGTTATCTAATCTTGTCCTTATCCTTAACTAACTCTTTCAGGACCTTTCCACTTCGTAAGGTTATGGCTTTACAATGTTCATCTCTGCCTGGGTTGATCTCAGTATCACCGGGGAGTGCTCCTTATGGACGACTGTTCAAAGCATGCACTATCTGATCCATCTGATTCTCCAAATTCTTTATCAAAACGGCTTGACTTTTCACATTCATATATACCTGACTTAATAATTTATCTTGCTCATTCATCCTCTTGTCAGTAGCTACAATAAATTTAGCCAATGCTTTTTCTAGATTTGTTTTCCACTTTGGCTGTTGTTGAGTCTGATTCTGAAATCCGGGTGGGTTTTGCGGTCTAGGAGCTTGAACTTGATTAGTACTCCATGAAAATCCAGGGTGATTTCTCCACCCCGGGTTATATGCATTCCGATTTTAATAAGGTTGTGCTGGTCTAATATAACTTCCCACGAACTGAGCCGATTCAGCATTGATGGCACATTGATCTGTAGCATGACTCCCAGCACACAACTCACAAACCATTGCTACTTACGGTACTGATGGTGGACCCCATGTTTCAATCTTCTTAGTTAACGCTGAAACCTGTGTTGTCAACGTTGTCACTGCATCTAGTTTGAGCTTTCTTGGTGTGTTTGGGGGATTAGATCTTGTCATTGGCCACTAATAATTATTGTTGGCCATCATCTCTAACAATTGATAAGCCTCATCAAAACTTTTTTCCATGATCGCTCCACCTGCTGCTACATCAATACTGGCTCGTGTGGATGCAGGCAACCCGTCACAAAATATTCCAACCTGCATCCAATGTGGAATTCCGTGATGTGGACATTTGTGGAGCATATCCTTAAATCTTTCCCATGCCTAATATAATGTTTCTGAGTCGAATTGCGCAAAAGTGTGAATATCATTCCGTAGTTCTGCCGACTTCGCTGGTGGGAAAAACTTAGCTAGGAATTTTTGAGTTAAGTCATCCCAGGCTGTGATTGAACCTGGCGGCAATGAGTGTAACCAACTTCGAGCATTATCCCTCAATTTGAACAGAAACAACCTCAACCTTATTGCGTCTTCCGAAACATTATTGAATTTGAAGGTGTCGCATATTTCCACGAAACTTAATATATGCTCATTCAGATCATCAGTCAAACTACCCCCAAATTGAATACATCTTGTAACATCTGTATTGTTCCCAGTTTGATCTCAAAACTATTTGCATTAATCGTCGACCTCCGAATACTGGACTATATGTCTGTCACTGTCGGCATGGCATAATCCCAGAGTGATTTTTGTTCTTCATCTGCCATGACTGTTGGAATTTCTTGTGCTGCCAGATCTTCTTCCAATTACATATAAAACCAATTATCCAATTACTCAAGTTATCCCGTCACCTGAATTGTTAACAAGAATTCTAGTTGTTAAAAGCCCTTTCCCAAGTGGTCAGATAACATTTATTTTATTCAATTAATTTTGCGATATCCCTATGCGGAGCATATCCTTCATTAAGTTCCACTTCCCAACTGTTACATGCAGTGAAAAGTGATATTCTTATTCACTTCACAATCCTAATTATTTAACTCGTGCAAATAATTAAGCATACATGTTATCACGTTCAGTTCTAACCCTAGATTTAATCTCCCGAATCTATCTAGTGTAACACAGTAATTATTGGCCAAATAATCAATCAATAAGCACAAAACATGATAAACAGTTCAATTTGACATAAATATTGGATTAAATTGAATAATCAATTCATAAACATAAAAGGTTCAATTTGTAGTCTTAATTAAAAAGTTAGTTCATACTGAAAAATAAAACCAAAAATCCCATGAAAATCATCTCAATAGAATTACAAAATTGACAATAGAGAAGAAGAAGAAACTCTAAAAGAAATCCTCTAGTCTTCAATCTTTAACTTCAATTCTATTTCCCCAATTCACTGTTGCTCCTTGATTAGTCTCCACCTTTTTTTCTCAAATCCTTGTTGACCTAATTGCCTCCTTAAATACTTCTTGTCTCTTTACGTTTGTGACGCCCCCAAATCTGGGTATCTTCCAACCCGGCAGATGGTGATACATGGTACTACTATTCACACATACATTCAATTGAAAAGTCTCAAAAGGACGAATATATCTTCTTTATATTCAAAATAATATTACATTTCCCCAGGTTCTTCGTTCTTGTCATAATATTCAATATATTACAAACATACACCTATACTATTACATAGGTAATCTAAGGGTTCGTCTTCGCCTTGCCCTTATCCTTGCCGGAGCCTTCGGTCCGTTCGATCTTGGCTGTGTTCATATGGTTCAAGCAAAAGTGAGCATGACTAGCTCAGCAAGTACTATAATTCTAATAAACAACATGCTTGAAACATAGAACTCATATATCTTCAGTAACTGGACAATAGTTACGAAGTACTATCGATAATTCAAAATAGCACTTCTTTTCATTCAAAACGTTTTGCAACAACAATATTCAGTAAAACATCAATTCCGGTCCAAGACCTTGAGCATTTCATAAGTTCTTTTGAAAAGGACATCCCGGCACTAAGTCCGTAAGTCTGACATTACTTACGAGCACGTCTAGGTGATCAGCCTATAGTACTCTATGTTGATCAACATTTCATTCATTAAACGTGTATACGTTTATGTTTTGGCAACCTCACGTGCCTGTCATTAAACGACAAAAACATTTTTATGCATACTCGGTCTTCAATTAAAAACCACACCAATATAACTCGGTAAACATAAAATATGCTTGACAGAATCATAATATAAGTCTAGCCAGAAGAATTGGCTTTGACTTCATCATTCAAGACTTCATGTGAGAGAATACATGAATTTCAAAGCTTGTCCAGACTGAACTGGAACAAGGGTTAGAATACTTTGCCTTCAGATATTCTGCCATCGATTATCACATCGCATACTTTTTAGGTCTCTAAGTCTCTACAATACATGATCATATAACGTACCACATTAGGTCACATATAATCAAGTATGTATACTACTATATCTTACCCTTCATCTTAATCTAAATCCTGACTTAGATCTGTTATTTATGGGTTTAGGCTTTTCATTACATTCACATTCAATTGATTATTAACCTTTAATCATCATACATTAAGTGTCTAACAATGCCTTAACAATGTTATGATTATAACTTAGTTCATTACTAATGAATTCTCTTTCATTCTATATCTGTAAACATTCTTTGTGCTTAAAACTCTAGGGATCATGCCACACACGTATCATAGCTCTTAACTTCATGTTGCAAATTGCAAGTTAGCGATGACGACATCCGGAATTGGCGCTACGGTACCACACTTAACTCTTCATCTCGCGCCGCGGCGCGATTTAGCAGTATGAAGTCAATGACTTATTCAACTTATTATCTACAAATTCCCTTGCTTATGACTTACTATGAACTTAAGTCCATCAATCAATGTTCTCATACTATATTGAACATACTAACATCATATAACAAACATATGATAAGTTTTATACAAGTTTATCAACTTATTTAGCTTCAAGTTGTTTATTCAACTTATTTGGCTTAAGTTAATTCATCAATGACTTCTTATATGTTCTTAGCATATAATCATACTTCTCTTATCACCCTATAATTATAGAGATGAATATATATTAGACAAGAGTCTGACCCTAGAAGCACTTGTACTTCTCTTCTCTTTGGAAACTAGCAAAGAACTTTTGACTTATTCTTGACTTATGTGAGCTTATTCTCTCTAACACTTAAGCACTTATCTTGAGAGGAGTTGGGAGAATTTTTATGAAGCAAACAAATGAATTGAAGCTTCTCTATTTATAGGCAATCCAAAGTGAGGGCATAATAGATATTTAGGCCATCCCACCTCCTTAATTAACCTCCTCACTTTCACCTCCTTACTATTCATAACTTTACAACTAAGTTACTTGCTAGCCACTTCTATTTCTTGGCCATCACAACACTTGTTCACCACTTAAAATGCTTGCCCATCAAGACTACCCACATTTACATGGATTGCTCCATGGATCATAGCTAATTCATTGGGCTTGCAATTAATCTAGCTAATTCCTTGTTGGGCTTATACTACAATAGTTTGGACTTATGACATATCAAACACTTGGGCTTGAGTATCACTTTCTATTGGACTTCTACCATTATGCTAATAATCCTACAAGTCCATTCCCTTTAATCAAGAACCTTGACATAAATATACCATGTATAATTCTCGTATGCTAGCTCGTATACTAATTCGTAATATACGTTATTGCATTCTTCATACATACTCATATAATACGTCGTATCATACTTACATTCAATAACTCGCACAATGCCTAAGCATTATACGAGTAACACATTTTTTTCTTAACGCTTAATATTTCTAACGTTCTCCAATTAAGTCCGCATGCGAAATATTACGTTTTCCATACTTAGATTATTATTACATAATCAATCTCACCTTGATATTATAACGTTATGTATTTCTCAGAAGTTCAAAAATAATTCTCGAGCAGAAATCGATGAATAGTGTTTTTTAGAAAATTTCTCGGAAAGCTTTTATTATCGTCTTAGAAATTCAAACACTTTAATTCATTCACGTAGTTAAAATACTATGACATTTCAAAATTTCTAGGTTATAGAACGACATTCATCTTATCAACACGTAATAATAATAAATAATATTATTTTATTCATTATTAAAAGTATTTACAAAGGTTCAACTTTTTGGGCCGTTACAACGTTCCTATTCTTCATCAACTTTCTCTCCATGCACGCGCTATGATTGGTTCCAGCTATTCCCAAGTGCCCCCGTACTGGGTCTTGTCTTGTAGATAGCGCCCCAGCAATGCAATTCCTAAAATTTACAATTATGCCACTGGTGATGCAGAAATTCCCGATTTACCCCTGTTTAGCCTCAAACTGCAAAATAACAAATAAACACATAAAACTTATCCTAAAAATACATAAAAACAACAATAAATCAAGCCCGAACATATCCAATTCATGGGTATATTACCCATTCATCGATGAAATTAGACCCATACAATGAAATTCAATTTCAACCTAACACACACTTGGTGGGTGGTCTCTATTATATCCCACTCTGGCGGGTTTCGAAAGAGCAAAATAACCCGCCATAGTGGGGGGGGGGGGTCCTCAATCCTATCCCGCCCCGATGGGGTTTACAGTGTAAAAGGAGCCCTCCCTGGCGGGCATCACGGATCTCAATTTTTTAAAAACCTATCTCAGACGTGACTCTTCTCACTTCTAGCATACATAACAAAACCTTAAACACACGAAATCATTCTTCAACTCCCATTACCCACAAGATTCGGCCCTCTATCACACTTCTATACATAACCCAACTATAATTTTATCAAATCCACACTAGTTTCATCTTCTTATCACAAAATTAGGTTTTCATCACTATTGTTAAGCTTTCAAGCAAAAGAGAGGGGAGAAGGTTCTGCAATTAAAAGAGAAGTATCATTTTTAAACAACACTAATGAATTCAACAGTGGGTAAGAATTCTCAGTTGATATTCAAAATACTTGGTACTTGTTCTGTAATTTGGGGGTGGATTTTGTTCTCTGTGGTCTTATACATCAAGTGTTCGATGAAATGCCCAATTAAAAAAGTTTGGGGGATTTTGCTTAAATTGATACAACCACGGTTCCTAAAACACCGGTTAAACAACAACAGGGTGAAGGCTCCTCACCATCTGTACAAAGTTTTGACAAGAAAAAATTTATCAGTGCCATTGCGGCAGATAAATTTGACTATTTAACCTTGAAGGCACTGACACCTGAAACGGGACTGAGGCCTGAATCCTTTGATGGGCAGATGCGGTGACAGATTTATGAGAAGGTCTGGGATTCATTCACTGACCAACCTGATCCAGCGGTAGTGACGGTAGTAAAGGAATTTTACGCGAATGCGGAGGATAAGGCTCCATTTGTAGCATTCGTACGGGGCAAGCATGTGCCATTTAGTCCAGAGGCGATCAACGAGTTTTATAATGAGAGGGCCCCATCCGTATTTGAGTATGTACAGTTGCGAGATAGCAATCAAGATTATGATCAGAACTTGAAAGAGATTTTAAAGCCTGTCACTACATGGGTCAAAGGCAAGAGAGGAAGCACATTATTCATGAGCAAATACTTGAGTTTGTACGAGAAGATTTGGTATGCTTTTCTCTGTGAAAAGCTGTTTTTGTCCCAACACACGAGTGAGGTTACAAAGGAGAAGGTTTTGCTACTTTATTCAATAGTGAAGGACTTTGACATCAATATTGGGGAGATCATCAACTTTTCCATCCGATGTTATTTAAGAGGCCCATTTTCTGGGGGGTGCCTCACCCATCGCTGATTTGTGGACTTGTCATCAGTCAGGCATGCGATGGACAAAAAATGAGGCTGTGCAGCAACCTCTACAGTTGCTAGACCCGCTGTTAATTGCAAAGATATTCGGTTTGGCCAGGAGGCGAATCACATCCTCATGGGCTAGGTTTTATATTTCCAGATGCTCCAGAGGAAGAGGATGCTGAAGCAAGTTTAGAGGATGATGAGTTTTGGGCTGATGAGCTATCTGAGGGTGACGATGATGATACGCCTGGTGCTTCTAGGAAGACCAAATATATGTTCAGTACACAATTTAGAAGCTTGCAGCACCACATGGATGCCAAAGATAAGATAAAGCAGTGTAATAGGACCATGCCTTTGCTACATAGAACGCGTTCAATGCATCCTTGGCAGAGGCATTCGCACATTTGAACCTTATTTCTCAGCCTTTCCAGTTCCCCATTCCTCGGCAACTGCTTGCATATCCAACTTCAGACTTAGATGTCGAGGAGGTGCCACCTCCTGCCTAGCCAATTCAGGGAAGTCTTCTGTACTTTATTTCAATATATTTAACAATGAGGACATTATTAGTTTTAAGTTTGGGGGTATTTTGTTCTTTGCATGTGTTGGTGTAGTTTTTGCATTTTAGTTCATATTTAGTATAATTTTTCATTGCATATTAGTTGTCTATGTTAGTATAGTGTAGTTTTCATTGTAGTTTACTTTGTGTAAATAGTCTTTGTTTTTTGAGTTTTCGTTTTAGTTATTTAAAAAAAATTAATGGTAAAAAATAGTAGTTAGTTAATTGTTTATGTGTTGCATTTAGTTAGTATTTGCATGATTACATTTTGTTATATAGTTGAAGTTAATCTGGCCAATGATGAAATTGAAATGCGTAGATAAGAATTGGTATTGACAGCGAAGGTTTAGATGTAATTTTATATCATGACCTAAATCTTTACCTGTTTGAAACTGATATAATCAGGATAGCACAAAAGAATAATTATATTGACTGACTTAGTTTAAATATACACATAATTGACTTCTTAAGTGAAATTGAGATTTAATGAAAGAAATTCATTGAATTAGTGGTGAAGGCTAAGATTAGACAGAAACCTAAGTTTGGGGGAAGATATGGGATCTATCTAAAAAATGATGAAAAAAAAGAAAAAAAGTTTGAATAAACACCATGGCTTTTTAGTTTTGTGGCCTTTATTACTTGAATAAGTACGCTCGAGGGGATGTCTTTACACCCAGTGCCATAAAGCCATCTGGTTTAGGAGTCGTTGGTCGAAAGCTTGCTAATGGGTAGCACTGAAAAGCTTAAGAGGACTAGACATTGCACAGTCATAAGTAAAAATAAGAAACAAATACGGGAAGAAGAGTGAAAAAGCCCCCGTAAGTGAATAAAAAAAATCCCATATTGACTTCTATTTTGGTATCTACTGAGTTTTAGTCGGATCTTTGCTTATTTACGGATTTCTTGACGTTAACCTATTTTTCTCCTTTAAAGAAGCATATTATGTGTTATAGTTGATTTACAGTCAGTTTCCATGGTTGTTGAGCACACACACACTATGTCAGTAATAACATGGATTGATTTGGAGATTGATATGAGGTTATTGACATGTCTTGGAAAGATTTACTATTCATGTCTATTGTGATTCTTTGAGGCAATTTGATTAGACTTTGTACTGTCTGATAGCTGGAATCATAGGCATGTAGTTATTTCCATTGCATTGCATTTTGTTATGCTTGAGGACAAGCACTGTTTAAGTTTGGGGGAATTTGATGAGTATGTTTCATGCCTATGAATTGAATACTTTTCAGACTTAAATGATTGCTAATTTATATGTTTTAGTATTGTTTTATGCGTGTGTGTTGTGTTTGTTTTGTAGGATTAGTTTATATTGGCTAAGGAAAGGTTTGATTGGCAAGACAGCTAAAGCAGCAGAAAAATTAGTAAAAGTACGGAGCATATGCCCACCGAGGTGGGGTTTATAGTGTAAAGTAACTCGCCGAGGTGAGGATCAACATTAGCAATAATTTTGATGCCCGTCGAGATGGGGGACCTCAAGAGTAAAAGGCCCGCCGAGGCCGGGGTGCATGACAAGTTGCAAGTCTTATGATGGAATTATACTTCTGATGATGTGAAGATTGTGGACTTAGTACGAGATTGGGACAAGATAAGAAGATTATTCAGTTAAAGAGAGGAGATATCATCAACTACAATCATCATTCAACATCCTAATTAATAAACCCTAGTTTTTCAGAAGAATTTGGAGGAATTGACGCAATAAGGTGGGAGCACGAAGATTTCAGAGTGAATTAAAGAAAATGGTGGTTCTATTTTCTATTTTCATTCTTCAATTTTAGTTTTGTAATCAGGATGCTTGATTCTTTGATCTTTTCATTTTTTAATTCATTAGCGATGAACTAAATTCTCTTATTAAGCCTATAATGGATCTTTTTGCCTAATAATGATTGTCATGCTTTGTTTTTAATTTAATAATGCTATTTTTAGTTCATCTATTATGGTTTATGTTTGATTTATGAGTTGCTTGATCACCAATTCTTTGTGAACCTATATGAACTCGAGAGATGAAATATGGGTTTAGACTTAATGATAATAGCATGTGTGTGACGCCCCCAAAATAGGTCCACACGACCCATTCTGAGTCGCTAGATATCACACTATAAAAATCAAATACAAACTTCATTTATACAATTGTTGAACTGTCGTGCAGAGTATGACAACATATAAGCTGTGAGTTTTAATATAATATTGTCTTATAGACAGTATCCAAACTCAAATTATTACAATGCCATATAAAATACAGCAGCAAATATTTCAAGACCCCAAAGAAAAATGAGAAGATAACTATCATGTTCATTCTAATGAGGTGCACTTTTGACGCTTTCAAAGTCGGGTTCTCATCACCCTATTGTTGTTCACCAAAATCAATTATTAAGTGACGTATAAAATACGACACACACATCTAAGGTCCTCAATACAATTATATATTGTATGTCATGCCATTTTATAATGTATTGAGAAACTACGACAGTCTCGACCATCACACTATTCCCCTGTTATCCCCGCTCGACCCAGCTACATTGTTATTACCTGAAAGGAATTATGAAGCAAAAGGGTGAGCACAAATAGCCCAGTAAAGAATATTATGACTAAAGATAATTAAATTATCAATAGCCTTCGTTAGTAATAAATCAGAGATTTAGAACATATGGTAGATGATAAAAGTTTTCAACCATAATTGCAGTAGAAATCAACAATCCATTAGAAGAGTCAAGTAGAACATAATGTCTACTATCTCCTCCAAATTAAAAGTCCATCGTTAATATTTCATTCCTGTAATACTCATCAACAGTTCTTTGTTGTACCCAAGACAAAGAGAACTTTCACCACCTGTCTTCACCTGAACCACTAAAGATTATAGTTAAAATCGCAATTCATATTTATAATCATATAAATCAATAGTTTTTCCTTGCAACAAAGGCTTAATAGAACGTTTACTCAACATACTTACCCCAAAGGATAAAGATATTCAAATGTAATAACAATGATCATACCAATCTGTTGTCTATCTTTGCACTATGGGCCAAAGATATTCAACTATAAAACCAATGATCATGATCATACCAATCAATTATCTGTCAGTGCTCTACGGCCAAAGACATATAACTGTTAACTAATGGTCATGATCCTGCCAATCACATTATCGAATTATCCATGCACTACGGGCCAAGGATATTCGTTAGTATCACCAGTGGTCATGATCATGTCATACAACTGTCAATCTTTGTACTACGGTCAAAAGCTATCAATCAACAGTTCATCTTTGCACGTAATCTAAAGATATAAAATTGTAAAATCAATAATCAACAGTCCATCTTTGCATGTAAGCCAAAGATATACAACTGTAAAACCAATAATCAATAGTCCATATATGCACGTAAGTCAATGATGACTTTCATCACAATATAAGCATAAGGATAATGACAATGATATAAGGATTCAATCAAGTGAGATCAATGATAAATATTAAATACTTTAAATTTATCTAGAGTTTAAAAAAAAGTCCAAATTATCAACACGATACTGCTTTGTGGAGTAAAACTCAAAAATAATATCCATGTATCAAAAATAATTTGTACATAAAAGAAATAAATTTTTAAGAGTGAATAGTATCCCGTGAATAGTACTTCGGGAAAAGTACCCCGTGAATAGTAACACTGGCATGAAAAGTGCCCCGAATACCCGAGTGAATAATATTAGAGTGAATAGTAACTCATGAATAGTAACTTGTGAATAGTACTCTGACATGAAAAGTGCCCCAAATACCTGAGTGAATAATACTAGAGTGAATAGTAATCGGGTGAATAGTAACCCGTGAATAGTAACCCAGCATGAAAAGTGCCCCAAATACCCGAGTAAAAAATACTAGAGTAAATAGTAATCAGGTGAATAGTAACTCGTGAATAGTAACTCGGCATAAAAAGTGCCCCGAATACCCGAGTGAATAATATTATAGTGAATAGTAACCGGGTGAATAGTACCCCAGGTGAAAATATTGATATTTAATAAGAAAGTTTAGATCAATATTCCAATAAAATGATACTGGATGAAGCACAAAACTCAAGGATATTCCACTAATTTCAACGATTATAGAAGCAATACTTACCATAGTAAGTTTAGATTTAAGAATATGAAAAGAATTAACATACGAAACTGCAAATGGATTTTCACCTAGCATACGCTACGTAATCCGCGTAGACAGGTTATTTCGACATATTAAAGGATGAATACGAAAAATAGTATTCCTTATGAATACGAAAGAAATAATACCCCTTACCAAATGAAAATAACATCCCTTATGAATACAACAAATAATATCCCTTACGAATACAACAAATAATATCCCTTACCTTAGTAGAAGGCTGGATACTACAAAAGTGAAGTAATAGAATACTCTTCTTCTTCCTCTCTATAGCTTCTCTTGTGTATCTCGGTGAATTGGTGAGAATAAAAGAAGAATTAAGCTTCTATTTATAGGAGAATGGACTAAATAGTAACTAATTCATGAACGGTCCATATTGATTTACTATTAGAACGGACGGTCTAGATTGATTACTATTAAAACAATAATTGACGGTCCAGATTGATTTACTTTTAAAATCACCACCGACGATCCAGATTGATTACTTTTAAAACCACCACCGACGGTCCAGATTGATTTACTTTTAAAACCACCATCGACGGTCTAGATTGATTTACTTTTAAAACCACCATCGACGGTCCAGATTGATTTACTATTAAAACCGTCGGTGATTTACTATTAAAACCACCACCGACGGTTCAGATTGATTTACTATTAAAATCACCACCGACGGTTTAGATTGATTTACTATTAAAACCACCACCGACAGTTCAGATTGATTTACTATTAAAACCACCATCAATGGTCTAGATTTATTTAACTTATTATACTTTGGTACCCCTAAAGTTTTCCAAGTTTGCATTATTCCCCTCTAACTTTCGTAATTCACTTATCTTCAATAAACACATTCTTAATACTTCAACAATTATTCATCATTAATATTATAACACACAATATTTAACAACCAGGTCATTCACAGGAAAGAGAGGGCTTTCCAATAAGGATTTCTCCTTATTGGTGTGCAATTATGTGACCAAACCTCTCCTTGACAGAACTTCTAGACATTGTCAATATTTCAAATAATAATATGAATAACTTTGTCGTCTCAATTATTAATTTAATAATATAAAATATTATGCAGATGATACTGTGACAATAATTGAATTAAATAACGTGAGATACTATGCAACAAATACTGTAGAAATAATTGAGTAAACTGAGTGACTTCTCACGTAAGCATCAATAATTAATACCGTGTGCTACTATGCAACCATGCGTATTACTGTACTTTTACTACCGGGTAGTTCAACAGTTTTAACGGTAAAACTTTCGTCGTTATTTTTATAAATAGATATTTCTGTCGTTTGCTAACTACGACAATACTTCCGTTATGGGGTCCACTAATGATTGTACCATCGTACGAATATTCCCTGTTAAAACGAATATTCCCCGACCAATCAAATATTTTATATCAACTTGCTTACTTTGCAAAATTTTCAAATATCACCCTTAATTTTAACCTTTTATCAATTTAACCATTTACTAAATAGAATAATAATTTTAATTAGAAAATTGAATACTTTCATTTAATAAAATTTGGGGTCTTACAATCTCCACTCCTTATGAAATTTTTCCCTCGAAATTTACGTACCTGGTAGTTCGAAGAGATGAGAATACCTTGCTTTCTTTTCGGATTGTACATTCCCGATTATTTTCTCTGTATCATGATTTTCCCATTGCTCATTTCTGTATTTCAGATAACATTCTAGAATATATCTTCAAAACAAAGGTTAATTGACATATCACAGTTTGTCAACTTATCAAGTAAAAATTTTAGCTTAGGTAAGTCACACACTAGCGAAGTATATTACTCGTGTCTCCCCTCCTAGTTCTAGACTCATATCTCTGTCAGCGACCATATCCCTAAGCTTTGATATCATTTGTGACGCCCCCAAAATAGGTCCACACGACCCATTCTGAGTCGCCAAATATCACACTATAAAAATCAAATACAAACTTCATTTATACAACTGTTGAAATGTCGTGCAGAGTACGACAACATATAAGCTGTGAGTTTTAATACAATATTGTCTCATAAACAATATCCAAACTCAAATTATTACAATGCCATATAAAATACAGCAGCAAATATTTCAAGACCCCAAAGAAAAATGAGAAGATAACTATCATGTTCATTCTAATGAGGTGCACTTTTGACGCTTTCAAAGTCGGGTTCTCATCACCCTATTGTTGTTCACCAAAATCAATTATTAAGTGACGTATAAAATACGACACACACATCTTAGGTCCTCAATACAATTATGTATTGCATGTCATGTCGTTTTATAATGTATTGAGAAACTACGACAGTCTCGGACCATCACACTATTCCCCTATTATCCCCGCTCGACCCAACTACACTCTTATTACCTGAAAGGAATTGTGAAGCAAAAGGGTGAGCACAAATAGCCCAGTAAAGAATATTATGACTAAAGATAATTAAATTATCAATAGCCTTCGTTAGTAATAAAACAGAGATTTAGAACATATGATAAATGATAAAAGTTTTCAACCATAATTGCAGCGGAATCAACAATCCATTAGAAGAGTCAAGTAGAACATAATGTCTACTATCTCCTCCAAATTAAAAGTCCATCGTTAATATTTCATTCCTGTAATACTCATCAACAGTTCTTTGTTGTACCCAAGACAAAGAGAACTTTTACCACCTGTCTTCACCTGAACCACTGAAGATTATAGTTAAACTCGCAATTCATATTTATAATCATATAAATCAAAAGTTTTTCCTTACCACAAAGGCTTAATAGAACTTTTACTCAACATCCTTACCCCAAAGGCTAAAGATATTCAAATGTAATGACAATGATCATACCAATCAGTTGTCTATCTTTGGACTACGGGCAAAGATATTCAACTATAAAACCAATGATCATGATCATACCAATCAATTATCTGTCAGTGCTCTACGGCCAAAGACATATAACTATTAACAAATGGTCATGATCCTGCCAATCACATTATCAAATTATCTATGCACTACGGGCCAAGGATATTCGTTAGTATCACCAGTGGTCATTATCATGTCATACACCTGTCAATGTTTACACTACGGGCCAAAGTTATCAATCAATAGTTCATCTTTGCATGTAAGCTAAAGATATACAATTGTAAAATCAATAATCAACAGTCCATCTTTGCACGTAAGCCAAAGATATACAACTGTAAAACCAAAAATCAACAGTCCATCTATGCACGTAAGCCAAAAATGACTTTCATCACAATATAAGCATGAGGCTGATGACAATGATATAAGGATTCAATCAAGTGAGATCAAGGATAAATATTAAATACTTTAAATTTATCTAGAGTTTAAAAAAAAGTCCAAATTATCAACACGATACTGCTTTGTGGAGTAAAACTCAAAAATAATATCCATGTATCAAAAATAATTTGTACATAAAAGAAATAAAATTTTCAAGTGAATAGTACCCCGTGAATAGAACTTCGGAATAGTACACCGTGAATAGTAACCCCGGCATGAAAAGTGCCCCGAATACCCGAGTGAATAATACTATAGTGAATAGTAATCGGGTGAATAGTAACTCGTAAATAGTACTCTGGCATGAAAAATACCCCAAATACCCGAGTGAATAATGCTAGTGTAATAACCCGATATTTTCTATATAAATAAATCATAAATTTTGCGTATAATTTTTTTTTTATTTATTAAAATAATATATGATATGATTTTTAGAATAATTATAATAATTATTTTATTATATGAATTTTGTTCAGGTTATTAAGTTAATTATTTTAACTTAATTAATAAGGTTAATTACGACAGATAAATCAGATATAGAATCCAAACCCTAATTCTAGGTTTTGATCAAGAAATGGTAATAATATTATAATATTTTAATTTTTTAGTGCTATAAATATGTACTGTATGTACGTACTGTTGATGGTTGGTCAATTATAGTGTATATTGACCAAACCCTAGCATTAATTGGTTTGACCCTATTTTTTCAATTTAAATGAGAAATTTATGACAGTTATATAACTGTGTTATATGATTTATGTTAAGTGTTACATAACAATATGCTAATTAGGAAACCCTAATTGTAAATTTAAAACCCTAAGTTATATTTAAAATTCTAATAATTATAACCCTACTTTGAAACCTAAACTAGAATTTATGATCAGTCAAAAATTATGTTACTGTGATTAATAACATGTATGATAGACTTTAATTGCTAATTAAGGTAAACCTAATTAGTAAATTAAAACCCTAATGATTAGAACCCTAAGTTAATTATTAGAAACCCTAATTATATATTAGTAACCCTAATTATCAAAATCCTAAACCCTAATTGCTTAATTTCAAGGTTAATTATAATTAGGGATATTAAACCCTAATATTCCTGTATAACGTAATTAGAAACTTAATTAACGAAACTCTAATTACAAATTTTAGAAAATAAAATTTTATTTTACAAACCCTAGTTGCTAAATTCTAAAAAATTGCTTTGTGCTAAAACCTTAGGGTTAAACCCTAAGGGTCAAACCCTAAGGGTTTGGAAAATTACTTGAATGCCATTAAAATGATTTACCAATTGACCATTTTGCCCCTAGTTGCATTATTTTGGCTAGTATAGGTTTTGACAATTAGGGGAAGTTGGTGACCAAACCCAACAACCCCATGTGATGTTAAATGACAGCCATCAGCCATTTTAATCAACCATTCATGCACCTTGTATGTCTATTTATAGATTGAAGGAGAGAGAAAGTCATTTGTTAGCCAATTTTTGCACAACACTCAAACTAACTCTCTCAAGCCCCACACCTCCAAAATTATCTAGATATATCAGTCCTAAACCAAGCCCCACTAATACATATAACAAATCAGTAGCCCAGAAACAAGATTTTTCAAAGAAAGGTATAAAAACCATAGTTTTAATTCTGTCCATAATCTGTTGCTAGATGTTGGATCCATAACATTTAGAAGCTCGAATTTGAAGATTTGCAAAATCTGGAAAAAGTTGAATCTGTGGTCTGACAACGAATGTCAGTGACCACAGATCCTTGCTCGATTATGGTTTTAGTTGGTTTTAAGTTGTTATTGGTAGCCTGTAATGTGGTCTTTAATCTGCAAAAAGAATCAGGGTTATTTGATGTCTAGAATAAAAGTTATTTAACGGTCAAATACCGTTGAATCGACATCGAATAAAGAAATCAAGGCAGTCGAGAACATGCCCGCATCGCTCGACAACACGCTTTACGCCTTTGATCTTTCTGGTTGTTAATTGTTTGTTGTGTTGGTTGCATCTAAATTGTAGTCTTGTATATGAACTTCAATATTATGCCTTAAAATCTCCTTAAAAGTATACAAATCGAAGGTAGTGGATGGTCAAAGTAGACCATCCGATCATATTTTCGGTTTTTGGGAAATTTCCAGAAATTTTTGAGGCTTATTTCTGACATGGTTTGACCGAGATGGATCTGGCTATTCTTTTGTTGTTATTGTTATGTTTTGTGATCGATCTACTCTTTTACATGTGGTCTACACACTGCATCTTTTAAATCACTAAAACATATCATATCTTGCAAGTTGTGGAAGCCCAAAGTAGGGTAGTCGAACTGTTCTTCATTTCTGGGCAAACCCAGAAATGAAGAACAGCTCTGACAGCCACTTTGAAGGCTTATATCTTCTGATTGTGATGTTGTTTGATCATGTTTCTTGTTGAATCTTGTAGTGTTACATTTATACTACACGATCGGACTAGAAACATTCACTTAAACATCACGATCTGATCTGGAATCTTGGTCAAACGTGGTCACTCGGTTACTGGCTTGATGATCTGGGTTTCATGAAGAACACCTATATAATACTTACCTTTCAAGCTATAGTGGTCTTTAACTACAGATTAATTATAAAAATTAGATTTTTATTAAATAATTATAGAAAATTAGTTTTAAGTTATTAAAAATAAAAAAATTAAATTAGTAAAAATTATTTTAATGTCCGAAAATTATATTTTAATTATTTTGAATATATTTCATAAATATTTAATATTTTGGAATATTAAAACTATTTAATTTATTTAATTATAATATTAAATAAATTATTTAAAATAATTTTAATACATGAAAAATCATTTAAAATTATATTATGATATAAGAAAATATTTTAAGTTATTTTTAATGACTTGTAATATTTTGTGATAAATTTCATTAATAAATTAATATTAATGATAATTAAAGTTATTTAATAATTATATTAAATAAATTAGTTTAAAATGATTTTAATATTATAAAAATCATTTTAAATGAAAATAAAGTGTTTAAAGATATTTTAAGTTATAAAATATAACTTTTAATATCTAAAGGATAATTTCATTAATAATTTAATATTAATGATATTAATGATATTAAATTTATTTAATAATTACATTAAATAAATAGATGAAAAATGGTTTTATTAATTTATAAATCATTTAAAAGGGATATAAATGAATTAAAAATATTTTAAGTTATAATTAATGACTTTTAATATTTAGATAAATAGTACATTAATATTTTAATATTAATGGTAATTATTTAAAATGATTTTAAATATTTTAAAAAAATCATTTAAGGGTAATATAAATGTTTTAAAAATATTTTTAGTTATTATAAATAACTTTAATATTTTGGCAATAGTTTCATTAATAGTTTAATATTAATTGAATATTAATGATAATAGAATTGTTTAATATTTAAATCATTTAATAATGATTCTGATATTTTAAAAATTATGATAAATGGTAATAATTATTTTAAAATTATTATAAGGCCATGAAAAATAGGGCGACTGGTGTTTAAGTTATCTAAATGGATAATAAATTCATCAGATATAGTCTTAGACTTCGATAGATAATTCGATAAAGTTGTCAATATACCGACATATTTCAGAAATTGATCTGGACTTAGAAAAATTGGTTTGATGAATGTTTATTTGTAATTCAATGGTTGTTAAACTTACATGACAATGTGTTTAGGTTATGTTCTAACTGCAAATAGTAGTACAATATGATATGATATGTTATTCTAATCAAACGAATGATCTATTTAATGATAGGGCTTGATATAAAAGATAAATCTAAGTTATGTAAGCAGCAGACAAGGCAAGTATCAAACCCTTTGCATTTACTTTATGCAACGGACATGCGTAAAATAATATCTGAACTGTTCATTTCAATTGTTCAAATATTCCAACCGTTGTATATACTTATGCAATGATTCTGTATAAGTAGGTTATTAAATTATAATTGTTGTACAAATTCCTTTATTCTGTTATTGATGATCAAGATATATATTTTGTTCGTTAATTTCTAAAACATGGTTATACAAGTGTCCTCACTTGGATAATCATTATATTTTATCACATGTTGATACATACTTATCGGTGTCAAGTATGTATAAGTTGAATTAAAAGTCGTCTAAGCTATTTGATCCAGCTAGACATAAATTTAAAGTTGTTGTTGAACAAGATAAAACTTATCCAACTAAATTGTTTTGGTTTGGATTCAAGACTGTTATGAACATCCCAATTATGGGAAATTTTTATGCGCTAAGGCGGACAAAGGATGAACGATAATATCATTCTAGCAATGTAGTATTGATCAATACAGGGCATAATGGGCTGATCACCCCCGTGCCCATAAGTTATGACGATTTACAGATGAAGTTCATAGTCTGTCAACTGATCTTTATATATAGTAAATACGTAGTTTCAAAAGTTTGAAATCGAAATGACATGTTGTTTATTAATGGTTCAGCTTACTTCACAACTGTTGATTCGTTGTAGAAGTATTATTCAAAGAAAACATTTAATCCTTTCAGCTAATTGTTATTATTTTCTATTACTTACTGGGCACTCAAATGCTCATCCTTGCTTAATTTAAATGTTTTCAGCTAAGTGTGAACAACCTGAAGGATCTGCCAAGAACAAGGGAAAAGGGAAGGTCGTAGAATAAAAGTTTATGCTATCTTATTGTAATAGTTTGACTTTAGGTTAAGGATGATATATAATATTATTATCATGTAACAAATGTTTAAAGGTTTCGTATTTGGGAACTAAACTTTGATAATATGTAAATTAAATTTGATAATGTATATTATTGTTATTATTATTAGTATTATTCCGCTCGTAGAAATGGTATTGTGAAGCACTGAGTTCGGGTTTCAAGTACCTAAATTTGGGGGAGTCACAGCTAGAGTGAATAGTAACCTGTGAATAGTAACTCATAAATAGTAACCCGGCATGAATAGTGCCCCAAAAATCCGAGTGAATAATATTAGAGTGAATAGTAATCAGGTGAATAGTAACCTGTGACTAGTATCTCGGCATAAAAAGTGCCCCGAATACCCGAGTGAATAATATTATAGTGAATAATAACCCGTGAATAGTACCCTGGGTGAAAATATTGATATTTAATAAGAAAGTTTAGCTCAATATTCCAATAAAACGATACTGGATGAAGCACAAAACTCAAGGATATTCCACTAATTTCAAGGATTATAGAAGCAATACTTACCATAGTAAGTTTAGATTTAAGAATTTGAAAAGAATTAAGATACAAAAACTGTAAATGGATTTTCACCTGTCATACGGTACGTAATCCGCGTAGACACGTTATTTCGACATACTAAAGGATGAATATGAAAAATAGTATTCCTTATGAATACGAAAGAAATAATACTCCTTACCAAATGAAAATAACATCCCTTATGAATACAACAAATAATATCCCTTACGAATATAATAAATAATATCTTTTACCTTAGTAGAAGGCTGGATACTACAAAAGTGAAGTAGCAGAATACTCTTATTCTCCTCTCTATAGTTTCTTTCTCTATAGCTTCTCTTGTGAATATCGGTGAATTGGTGAGAATGAAAGAAGAATTAAGCTTCTATTTATAGGAGAATGGACTAAATAGTAACTAATTCATGAACGGTCCAGATTGATTTACTATTAGAACAGACGATCTAGATTGATTACTATTAAAACCACAACTGTCGGTCCAGATTGATTTACTTTTAAAACCACCACCGACGATCCAGATTGATTACTTTTAAAACCACCATCGACGGTCTAGATTGATTTACTTTTAAAACCACCATCGACGGTCTAGATTGATTTACTTTTAAAACCACCATCGACGGTCCAGATTGATTAACTATTAAAACCACCACCTACAGTTCAGATTGATTTACTATTAAAACCACCATCGACGGTTCAGATTGATTTACTATTAAAACCACCACCGACAGTTCAGATTAATTTACTATTAAAACCACCATCAATGGTCCAAATTGATTTAACTTATTATACTTTGACACCCCTAAAGTTTTCCAAGTTTGCATTATTCCCCTCTAACTTTTGTAATTCACTTATCTTCAATAAACACATTCTTAATACTTCAAAAATTATTCATCATTAATATTATAACTCACAATATTTAACAACCAGGTCGTTCCCAGGAAAGAGGGGGCTTTCAGATAAGGATTTCTTCTTATTGACGCGCAATTAGGTGACCAAACCTCTCCTTGACAGAACTTGTAGACATTATCAATATTGCAAGTAATAATATGAATAACTTTGTCGTCTCAATTATTGATTTAATAATAAAAAATATTATGCAGATGATACTGTGACAATAATTGAATCAAATAATGTGAGATATTATGCAATAATTACTGTAGAAATAATTGAGTAAACTGAGTGACTTCTCACGTAAGCATCAATAATTAATACCGCAGTGCTACTACGCAACTGCAGCAGACATCTTTATTACTTTTACTACTGTAGTAGTTCAACAGTTTTAACGGTAAAACTTTAGTCGTTATTTTTATAAAAAGATATTTCTGTCGTTTTCTAACTACGATAATACTTCCATTGTGGGGTCCACCAATGATTGTACCGTCGTACGAATATTCCCTGTTAAAACCAATATTTCCCGACCAATCGAATATTTTATATCAACTTGCTTACTTTGCAAAATTTTTAAATATCACCCTTAACTTTAACCTTTTATCAATTTAACCATTTACTAAATAGAATAATAATTGTTAGAAAATTGAATACTTTCATTTCATAAAATTCGGGGTCTTACAATGTGATTGTGATTTCTGCGTTTTGTTGGGATTCAAAATTTATGTCTAGGATAGAGATATACATATACATCGCATGTAATCTTATGAAAACTTGGGATTAAACCTTCTTTAATTTTAATTCACATAAAGATATAGTGGATTAGTTAATTAGGGTGTTCTACTTAATGCTATCATCTATGGATTTAAGTTGATATCGGTATAGTGCATCGAGAGGTGATTATATCTACTTTCGTGTTCTTGACTAATGAACTTGAATAGTTAATTTGAATTAAAAGGAAGAGTGACTGTGACGCCCCCAAATTAGGGCCTCCACTTGGTCACTCGAATTCGGTTCGTCACGTTCTCATGGTAACACCATAATAATTGTAACACCCCCATATCTATACTCCCACGGTATCTGATATGGTGTTTACAGTAAATCAATATAATGCATTTAAATCTATACACCCATGGTATCTGATTACAAGATTATATTAAATAGAGGGACTATCAGATATAATTCCCATATATCCAAAATTAACAGTATCCCATAACAGATGTCAATTCTCAAGAGAACTATTACTGTGTTTGGATACCCTCACTTGGATATATGAACTGTATCTGTGACTAGAGTCTATCTATCCGAAATTCAGAGTACCAATAATAACATGAACAGTCCATGCTATTAATACCCTCACTCAGATAAATAGTTCCCAAGGATCTCAACTAGATTTGAAGAAGTCTAATTTTACATCTATATATGTAAGAAAACACGGTTGCGAAATTAAAAGATGTTATATATATATATATCATAATATTAAGATTCGATTATATGATTCTCATAACGAGTTCTTATTATAAGGTATTCAAACAGACAAGAATATAATCTAATCTATGTAGGGACGCTTCCCTTTATCTACTCCAGATGTTCCAGGATTACCAACTAAAACTGCAAAGGGAATAATTTGCAAGGGTGAGCTATGACATGCTCAGCAAGTTTTGTATTTATAACAATATATGATTTGAAGAAATACAACAATTCAAAATTTTGACTGATAGTTGTTACCATTTCTGGATTTTTATTTATTTCAACAATTTCTAGAATTTTTCTTTATTTCTATCAGTCACGCAGACTGAGAAATTTTGTTTAGATATGAGATAAGGGATCAGCCTATTCAACATCCTAGGAGTATGCATTTCATCCTACCAGTGCTTAAACGCACCCAACATTAGTATCAATATATTCATTGACCATATCTCGATCCCTTATGGGATACCCAACTTCAATATAGGATGTCTTACCAAAACAATTTGTTTTGACTCAACAGTTTATGCTCAATAAATAATTCATTTCTTAGTTATGCTGGAGCTATAGCAATAACTTTACAATAAGAAGGTAATTCAATTGTAGGTGCAGTATATTATATCAACAGTATATCAAGATAAAAAAATCTTGTTCAACGAGTAAATAGGTTTAAGAAATTTGCATAAGTAGTTTAAGGGTTAAGAAGAACTTGCGAAAGTAATAACTTGGGTATAAGAAACTTGCCTTATAAGAGATTTAAGGATAGAGAACTTGCTTGAGCGTAGATCAGTCAAGTTATGTCATTCAATCGTTAATAAATACATACGATGTTCATATATATAATTCCAACACGTTAGTATTTATAATAATACTCAATTATATCATTTATATATGAACGGATTAGATTAATTAAGTTTTCGGTGATAAGTACCTTTGATAAATGGACTAAATTTTATTTATAAAATTTAATTATCTTTATAATACCTTTTTAGAAATTTTAAAGTATTTAAAACATTTATTTATCTTAAAAATGATTTTTAAATTATTTATTTCTATTTATAAGTAATTAATATTTACTTAAAATTTTACAAAAACATTGATTATTATTTTTAAATAATTTATATATCAATAATAATATTTTTCCATAATTATTTAGTATTTATAAATAATTATTCTAATTTCTTTATTAATAAGTTAATTATTAATAATATCTAATTATAATAAAATAATTATTAAATTTATGTAAAATATCAGAATTTAATTATAATTATTTAATATAATTTTTAAAACTATTTTTATATTTATTTATATTTATTTATTAATTATTTCTAATTTTTTATAATTTATTTTTAGAAAAATAATTTCTATCTGTCGCTAAAGCCCTTCAGTGACAGAAAGTGTCGCTGTAGGTGTTCTTGAGTTTTAGGCAATCAGTTCGGTCATGGTCGAGTGACCAATTTGACCACTAATTAAAATGCTACTGATAATGATTTTTGATTTGGTCACGAATTAATGTTGTAGTACTCATACAATAATACAACATGGAATAAATTTTAGGCTTTAACCTACATATAACAAGAAGTTATAGAGGCTCAAAGTCACTGTCAGAGCTGTTCTTGAGTTTTTGGGTAACCCAGAACAGTAGTCATAGCCGGTCAACGATTTTGTGGCTTGAATATCTTTGATTCTGTGTATTAGATGTGTGTGATGTTTGTTGTAACATGTAGTATATATGTCAGGTTAGATATATATAACATTAACTTGAACAAAGCATAACTCTAAGGTCTCTAATTATGCTGGTCAAAGTACAGCCAAACGTTGTTCTTCGTGTTCTTCAGTTTTTTGGGCAACCTAGAAAACTTGGTCAAGCTCGGTTAACGACTTTTAACCATTAATTCCAGTAATCCTATGAGCTGTTTTAGTAATGTGAGATCATATATATGTAGTACATATAATCGGGTATTGATCTATAACAAAACCTTACAAAAATAACAAACATAACATGATTAAAAAGATTGGTCAAAGTAGCTTGCTCAATCGTTCTTGAAGTTTTACGGGTAACCCGTAAAAGCGCAATCCGTGAACTAGTCAACCCACTTTATTTCGCTTATAACTTGAAATCTATGGCTCAAATGAACTTGTTTTCTTTTCCAAATTAAAGACCTACTAACACGCTACAAATACCTAACAATTTACAGACTAAAACATAAACACATATGAATCTATAGGCCCTGACATTCGGCTGTCAGACTTAGTTTTCAAAATTTTTAGATTTCTTAAAACACTTAATTAAGGCATCTAGATGTTATAAAAACGTGTTCTACCAATCTAACATACTTTCTAACATACTAATACATAATTCTAAACATCTAAACAACAAATCTAACATAGGATCAAAGAGCTAATTATGAACTAGGGTTTGTACCTTTTCTTGAATGATTTTCGATTCTAGCTTCTGATAATGTTGTTGCTATCACCCAGGCTTGATTTGGTAAGTTTATAAGTGTATCTAGGCTTAGGAATTTCGTGAGTTTGCTTAGCCCTAAGGTTCCTATTTATAGAATTCTTCAACTTGGCTTTTTGGTCATTTTTGTGCAACTTGCCTCTATAAATATCTGACTTGATGACTATTATCATGTTTGGGAGTTACAAGCATGTCATGTGTAGCCTAGGGACTTGCAATGGTGACTCCTAACCTACTTGTGAGATAGTTAGGTTTGTTTAGTAGCTTAATTAGTTTTTAATCTTCACTAATCTTGATTAGGGTTTTGTTTTTAATGATTAGGATCGTTAAGTGATGTTTTTTAGTACCTAATTGAAGTTTACTAACCATGATTAGGTGTTAACATAAGCTAATTAGAGTTAGTTTAGCTAATTAGGGTTAGGTTTACAAATTAGGGTTAGGGTTTTGCTAATTAGGTTTAGGATTTGTTAATCTAGGGTTTTTAACCTAAATTTCTCACTAATCCTAATACCAACGACAAAGCGTTTTGTCAGTGTAAGCACGATAAAGTAACTTGCCAAAATAAATATACTGAAAAGTCCGATTACGGAAAAAAAAAAAGTAAGCACGAGGTGTCAAGCACGATGTTTTTCGGACAAAAATTTATTTGGTCAGATTTGTTAAACAAATTATATATTAACACATAACACATTTAGAACGGAGAAATTATATTTATATATATAACGGAATTTTATACATATGAGTCTTATTAGGGTTTTGGGTTTTTACATTCACCCCCACTAATAAGAATTTCTTCCTCGAAATTACAGTATAAGTCAAGTAAATAATTGAGGATAATTCTCGCGCATTTTATCTTCAAGTTCCCATGTAGCTTCTTCAACGTTCTGATCTCTGCAGATTACTTTTACCGATGCTATCACTTTATTTCTCAAGACTTGCTCTTTACTATTTATTTATCCGCATTACGAGTTCTTCTCTACATAAGAAAGATCTTTTTTTATTTGGATTGGCTCATATTGTATAACGTGTTTATAATCAGGTTTATATGGATGTAATACAGACACATGAAACACATTATGAATATGATTCAACTCCGGAGGTAGTGCTATTTTATAAGCAACTTCACCAACCCTCCTCAAAATTTCAAAAGGTCTAATAAATCTAGGACTTAGTTTTCCTTTCTTGCCAAAATGTATCTTGCCCTTCCAAGGAGATACCTTCAAGAATACGTGGCTTCCTACGTTAAAGTTTCGTTGTTGACGATATGGATCGGCGTATTTTCTTTGTCGATCTTGAGATGCTTGTAATCGTTGACGAATAATTCTGATGGTTTCAGTTGTTTGTTGAATTATCTCAGGTCCTAGCATTTGTCTTTCCCTGACTTCATCCCAACATAAAGTTGTTCTTCACTTCCTTCCATATAAAGCTTCATAGGGTGGCATACCTATGCTAGCATGATATCTATTATTATAGGCAAATTCAACTAAGGGTAACTGAACTTCCAAACTTCCTTTGAAGTCTATAATACCAAGTTCTCAACATATCCTCTAATGTTTGTATGCTTCTCTCACTCTGTCCATAAGTCTGAGGATGATAAGTTGTACTCAATCTTAATTGTGTTCCTAAGTGTTTCTGAAGGCTTTTCAAAAAATTAGAGGTAAAATGTGGATCTCAATCTGATACTATGGAAACAGGTACTCCATGCCTTGAAATAATTTCATTGATGTACAGTTTGGCAAGATGATCTAGGTTATGAGTAATTTTAATAGGTAAAAAGTGAGCTAATTTTGTTAAACGGTCAACTATTACCCAAATGGCATTATGGCCCTTTTGTGTAGCTGGAAGACCAACAACAAAATCCATAGTTATATGTTCCCACTTCCACTCAGGAATTAGTAAGGGTTGAAGTGAACCACTCGGCTTTTGATGCTCAGCCTTTACCCTTTGGCACGTGAGACATTTGTTTACCCATTCAGCTATTTCTCTTTTCATGTTCGACCACCAAAAGTGTGGACTTAAATCCTTATACATTTTTGTACTGCCAGGATGTATGGAAAATTTAGAATTATGAGATTCGTTTAAAATTTCATCTTTTAAAGCTTGGTTTAACGGAACCCAAATTCTATCTTCATATCTTATTATTCCATCCGTATCTATTCTAAATTTATTATACTTGTCATGAGTTATATTAGACTTGTATTTCTGACACTCTTCATCCTTCTCCTGTATCTCTTTGACTTTGTTAAGAAGAGATGAAACTCCTAAAAATATACAATTTTTGGGTAGAGGTAGTTGGACATTCCACCTCAATTTCTAAATTTTAAAGTCTTTTATTAACCTATCATTGGTGGTTAATACATTCAATTTTTCCCATATTTTTCTACTTAACGATCGCCAACTTACATTGGCTTTACCGAGATGATATAAGATTTCACAGTCATAATCCTTTATCAGTTCTAACCACCGTCTATGTCTTAAATTTAATTCCTTTTACGTAAAAATATATTTCAGACTTTTATGATCTGTATATATTTTGCACTTTTCCCCGAACAAGTAATGTCTCCAATTTTTTAGAGAAAAAACTACTACGGCTAACTCTAAATCATGAGTAGGATACCTCTTCTCATAATCTTTGAGTTGTCGTGATGCATAAGCTATCACTTTCCCATGTTGCATCAACACACACCCTAAACCTCTGTGTGATGCGTCACTATATACTACAAGGCCTCCTGTATCATCTGGTAAGGATAACACTGGAGCCATGCTCAGTCGCTTCTTTAACTCTTGGAAGCTTTCCTCACATTTATCTGTCCAGACGTATTTCACCATCTTTCGAGATAAATTAGTTAATGGGGTTACTATTTTTGAAAAATCTTTTATAAATCGACGGTAATAACCCGCTAAACCGAGAAAACTTCGTACTTCTGTTGGAGATGTTGGTTGTTCCCAATTCACAACCGTTTTGATCTTAGCTGGATCTACAGATATTCCATTTTTGTCAATTACGTGACCTAACAATTGAACTGTCTTCAACCAAAAATCACACTTGGAAAACTTTGTATAAAGTTATTCCTTTCGTAATATCTCCAAAACGACTCTCAAGTGTTCAGTATGCTCTTCCCGTGTTTTCGAGTATACCAGAATATCATCGATAAACACTAACAAATTTTTCCAAGCATGGTTTAAACACTCGATTCATTAAATCCATAAATGTTGTCGGTGCATTTGTTAATCCAAAAGACATTACAAGAAACTCAAAATGTCCATAGTGTGTCCTAAACGCTGTTTTCGGCACATCCTCCTTTCTTACCTTTAATTGATGATAACATGTTCTAAGGTCAATTTTTGAAAAATGTTCAGCCCCTTTTAATTGGTCAAACAAATCATCAATTCTTGGTAAAGGATATTTATTTTTAATAGTTAATTTATTTAGCTCCCTGTAGTCTATACATAGTCTCATAGTTCCATCCTTCTTCTTTACAAACAACACTGGTGCTCCCCAGGGTGAAACACTAGGTTGTATGTACTTTTTATCTAAGAGTTCCTATAATTGTATAAGTAAATCTATCAGTTCTATAGGTGCCATTCTGTATGGTGCCTTAGAAACTGGTGTCGTTCCCAATGCAAGATCAATAACAAACTCAATTTCCCTATCTGGAGGCAAACCTGGTAAGTCATTCGGAAATACATCGGGAAAATCCTTAACTATAGGTATTTGATCTAGTTTTACTCCTTCCTGTCGAGTATCAACTATATAGGCCAAATATACTAAACAACGCTTTCTAAGTAATCTTTATGCCTGAACTATAGTCAAACATCGAGATTGCTTAGGTGAACAACTACCGTTGAACACTACCTTTGACTTCGAAGCAGTCAAAAGGTTTATACGTTTTTGATGACAATCAATCATCGCGTTATGACTAACTAACCAATCCATTCCTAAAATTACATCAAATTCTCCCAACTGAATTGGTATCAAATCTACTTTAAAATTATGTCCTTTTATTACCACACTATAGTTTCTGTATATGGTCTTAACCAGAATTCTTTCATTATTAACAATTTCTACACAAAATGGTTTGTCTAAATTTTCACAACGTGTATTCAAGTTTGTAGAGAAATTTTTAGACACAAAAGAACATGTAGCACCAGAATCGAATAACACATATGCATTTAAAGTGTTGATAGGGATGATACACTGTCACCACGTCCCGTGAAGCAACAAAGATCCTCACCCCACATATTAAATGTTCTCGCCAGAGGGTCGATTCTCACCCCAAGTGCAATGCATGGTTGATTGATTATTCTCTGGTACTCTATTCCCCTTTCCTCCTTGGTTCTTGGGTTTAGGATAATTCTTAGAAAAATGGTCCAACGAACCACAATTAAAATATCTATTTTTATTTAGAAGAGGACACTGTGGGAAAAAAATGTCCCAATTATCCACAATTAAAACATTTGTTACGATAACATTCTCCTTTATGTTTCTTACCGCAAGTAGGACAAGGTTTAATATTATTATTACTATAATTGTTATTAGTATTTCCTATCTTTTTCCCTGGGTTGTTAGAAAAAGTATTATCCCATTTACGCTTGTTATTAAACCCACATGAATTGGGTTCTGTCTTAATTTTTCCTTTTTCATTCTGACTTTTCTTGTCTTGATGAAACTTAGCAAGACTTTCATTCTCACTTTTGGCTATAGTGGCCTTCTCCAGTATTTTAGAGAAAGTTTTTATTTGAAGTACTGACAACTTACTCCGAATCTGAGGTTTTAAACCCTCTTGAAACCTACGAGTCTTTCTAAGTTCAGTGGTTACTTGATGAGGAGCAAACCTGGACAGTTCATTAAACTTAGCTGTATACTGGGTTACAATAAGATCTCCTTGTTTCAAGTCCAAAATTATTATTTCCATTCGGTCTTTCAAGGATTGGGAAAAATAGTTTTCAAAGAACAACTCTTTGAATCTATCCCAAGGAACAATTTCAGTTTCTACCTGACCTTTGGTTGATTCCCACCAATAATTAGCCTCACCCTTCAAGAAAAAGGTTGTAAAAGTTGTCTTTTGGTTATTATTAACATTGGTTACTAGGAAAAAACTTTCTATCCCAAAAATCTAAATTTGTGCATCTACAGGTTCTGATGTACCCTTAAACTCAGGTGGTCCGACTAATTTAAAGTCTTTAAAAGTTGTATTTTAGTTCACAAGTCTATTTACAACTCCTAGCATAACGTCTACTAACTGCTGGGTAGAAATATCATCATTCATTTCTCTTTGGGGTCTTCTGGTTGGTGGCATGATTCTATATAAAACAATAACCAAAATTCACATAAGAATTTGAATAATACAATACAACATATTGTTTATTTTATATATCACAACGATCTTACATAACAACTTCTTAATTAAACATACTACTATCTTACAATACTGATTACAATACAAAATTTGAATGCTTCTTTATTATACTAATATAAAGAATTCAACCACCTATGCCACTCTCTAGAATTCATTGATATCATCAAAGGAATCCTGAATCATGTGACAGACCACAGATCGATCAATGAGATAAGCTATTTTCTTCTCCTCTACCGGATATCGAACTACATGACTCTGTAAATCATTAAAAGTATCTCGAACACCCAGAGATGTTTTAAGAAACCTTAACTGAATTTCCTTCCTGCCCCTCTGCGCATGGTGCAGTTGTACTTTTAGTCGTTGACTATGTCCCTCTCATGTCAGAGTATTCCTCAAATTTATATCACTTTAAACCTCATCTTATTATTTTCATATTCTGTTGTCTTCATCAGTGATGACATTGCCTCATCATGTTCATCAATTCTCATTAATTGTCTTGCTATTGGATCTTCCTCTTCCTCGGCATCTAGCAGTTGTTGACCATGAAGCAATTCCTCATCTTCCGCATCACTGGCTATTTATGACTCTATTTGTGGTGGATTATTGGCTATTACCATTTCTTCAGCATTGGAGTTGGCCATCTATAAAAGAAAACTCCTTTAATACTGTATAGAAATTTACACAACATAATAGTTTTAATGTTATATTTTATGTGTACTTTTAAGATTTTTACGGACTCGAAGACTATATACTAAGATTTCTCTTCCTTATATCTATAGCCTTGAAGCTTTGATACCAAACTTTGTAACACTCATGGTACTTTCAACCATAGCACCTTACAAAGGTACCTATCAATTTGCCACCGACTCGCTCGGCGTCCCCTACGAAAAGTCTGGCTTTGGTACATTCCCTTAAAGGGATGTCACCAGCAAAAGGCTCGGGGCTCTTCGCAAATTCATGCTTATAGCTTTGATACCAAACTTGTAACACCCCTATATCAATACTCCCACGGTATCTGATATGGTATTTACAGTAAATCAGTATAATGCATTTGAATCTATACACGCATGGTATCTGATTACAAGATTACATTAAATAGAGGGACTATCAGATATAATTCCCATATATCCAAAATTCATAGTATCCCATAACAGATGTCAATTCTCAAGAGAACTATTACTGTGTTTGGATACCCTCACTTAGATATATGAACTCAGTGATTCATGGACTAGAGTCTATCTATCCAAATTCGAGTACCAAGAATAACATGAATAAATCCATGCTATTAATACCTCACTCGTATAAATAGTTCCCAAGGATCTCAACTAGATTTGAAGAAGTCTAATTTTACATCTATATATAAGAAAACACGGTTGCTTGAATTAAAAGATGTTATATATATATATATATATATATATATATATATATATCATAATATTAAGATTCGATTACATGATTCTCATAACGCAGTTCTTATTACAAGGTATTCAAACAGATAAGAATATAATCTAATCTATGTAGGACGCTTCCCTTTATCTACTCCAGATGTTCCAGAATAATCTTCCAACCCGACATATGGTGCTCCACTATACTAATATCCATACAATCATTCCATTGAAATACAACAAAATGAATGTAATTACTATCTTCTTATTACAATCAAAGTATAATCCTTCCCGAGGTTCATAAAGATTACATCGTTAGTTGTTCATAATGTAATAATACATACAACTTACTAATCTATTACACAATGGCTAAGCATCCATCTTAGCTTTGCCTTATCTCTCTTAGCATTCTCGGGGCGTTCATCCTTAGCTGCGGTTATATAATTCACGCAAAGAAGTGAGCATGGCATGACTCGACAAGTTTAATAAAGGATAACGATATAATACCACATTAAGTGAATTATATAACAATTCCTACATAAGCGAACAATAGTTATGAAGTATCATGAAACAATAATACTTTAACATTTCATAACATCAATTCCCAAAGTATAGAATAGATTAGGAATTACGAGGCAGTTCGATAGACCATGAGCGATAACTTTTAGTTTTCATACTTGAAAAGGATTTCCGACACTAAAGAAATTTGTTACATCGCATTACTTACGAGCACTTCTAGGTGATCGACCTATTGTACTCTATGTTGATCAACACTCATTCATTAAGCGTATTTACGTTTAATATTTTTAACAAACTTCGCGTGCCCATCGAATAATCGATGAAAAATACTTTTGTTTGTTCATAGACAAACCTTACCTTCACGTCCGTACCAATTACTTGGCATAGGATAGCGTTAACATTTCTATATAGAAAGATATGAATCATAATCAATCTATATATTACTACGAATAGTCTAGCCAGAGAGTTAAAATCGGCATTGACCCTTTCTTTAAAACCAATCGTGCAATTCAGTTCAATGAATCACATAAAACTTGGCTAACTTGGAAGTTAGACAAGCGTTAAGAAAACTTGCCTTTCAGCGTCTTCAAATAATTTAATCGACTGACCACAGCCTTTACAGAATCTACATGATATATTCACATAGCACACTGTAATTAGCTAACAAACAAATGTTCACATTGTTTTACCAACTTCTTTCTCTTCTATGTCTTAGTTAACTTAATATTAATAATAAAATCAACTCGACTCATTACCCTTATTAATCTCGGCTCATTACTTACTCAAACTAACGTTATTAACGGGACTCGAACATTGTTGATAAAGTACCAACTTTGTTCATCATTCATAACTTATTAACATGCATTCAATTCCTAAGTTCAATACCATATACCTTAGTATAGGTAGTATAGGAATAGCTTTAATACACTTATGAAGTGTACAAACATTACTCCTATAGGTCTCTGAACAATTGAAGTTCAAAACCTAAGTCACTATCATCAAAACCTTACACTTCGCATTGGCGGCCCTCTATAATACTAGTAGCTAGGCTGGCTGCTGGCGGATTAGCGATTAGCGATGTTAGAGCTTGGTCTCGATTGCGGCGAGAGACTTTGTTACTAATAGTGGCGTTTGCGGCGCCATTTAGCGATAACAAATATTCTTTATGTGTTGTATTGCTGCGCGCGACATTTAACACTACGTGCAATGGCGTGCGGCGCTTGAGACCTCGATACTGAAAAATTCAACAATTTTGAAAAATTTTGTGAAATTCCGGGGTCATAACTTCTTCGTTATAAGCTCGATTTTTGGTCCGTTCAAAAGCCTACATCATAAATGACATACTCTACGCGTTCATATAAAATTGACACTTTTTGAATCCAATAACTCAAAATTCACTATTGAGTTCAATTTCTAAGCGTTAAATAGCGTTAATGAGCGTTCAATGCTCGTTTTCTTCGTTTTAAGTCGAAATCAAGCGATTCTCGAACCCACAACTCTTAATTACCCTATCTCACGTGTTGACATTGAAAACAACATTTTCAAGTCTCACGACAACTTTTGACCTCCAATCCGAATTTTCAACGTTTTTCGACGTTTAACGTCTAATTAAATGAAAATTAGCCAACTTACCGTTACTAACGTTCTCTAAGCCAAATCTCATGGAATACTCCATGGATTTCATATCTACATCTAACCAAGCAAGATGCATATATTAACGTATTGATGGAGTTCAATCGTTTATAAACAATCGATCTCAACAAATAATATTTTCATGGTTTGAAACTATATCGAACCTTATGATTCTTATGATCTCATGACTTATAGAGATTGAATCTATGGTAAGTCATCTTTAATCCACTATACAAGACATATACCACCCATTTTATGATTCTCCAAGATAAAAAAAAATCAAAAGAGATGGAAATGAAAGATAAGGATTATTACCTCAAGAACTCTTATGAAATCTCTTGAAAACTCTAAGTCAAAGCTTCCAAAATATATGATTTGTGTAGTCTAGCTCTCTTTCTCTCTCTCAATAATCTAAGTTGGGCAATTGAAAAACTCTCAAATGACCAAACCTAGCTTCTTATTTATAGAAAAAAAATAGAATGGAGGCATATATTAGGACATTACACATCACCTCCTTACTATTCACTCTTGGTCACCAAGTAAAATGCTTGGTGACCAAGCATTATTCTTAGCTTGCACACCAAGGTGGTGGCCCACCCTTGCCATGGGTCATCCCATGGGTTTGCCCCATGGGTTTTACCCATTCGGTGACCCACCGGGTTCGATCCACGGTTCGGTTTTTCATGAATTGGGCTTAACTAAATTAACATTGGGCCTTGACTTGGACTTAACCCATTAATCCCTTGGGCTTGCTCATTCAAATAATTGGACTAATTATAATCCAACTCAAATGAATTAACATTAAGACTTAACTTAATTCTATAATACGAATAATTATTCTATACATACAATTCACGTATTCTCTCCATATATACTACTAAATACTAATAAAATCATATTGTACTTCGTATTTACTCATCGTATTATACATAGATACTAAATAGTACCATAATTGTATAACACTCGCTTTAACTATAACATGAATCCTTCTACGCATTTCATTTCCTTCTCGAAATCAATATACTCAACCCTTAGGTTTTTTTTTAAGTCATGAGCAAAAACTCATTTTGCCATAAATGAAATATTATCGGATATTTCATCTTATCTCGATATTCTATCATTACGCGTTTCTCGAAATTTCAAAATAATTCCCCGAACGAAGCGGATGAATAGTGTTTTTCTGAAATTTCTCGGAAAAACATTTATTTTAAATCTTGGAAATTCTAAACAATTAATTCTAGCACGTGGCGGATTACTAACCATATTAGCACATTCTAGGTCATAGAAACGACCTTCACATAGCTTACTCACATAATAAATCAATTAAATTCATTTAATTCACATAATCAAATAAAAATTTAATTGTCATAAAAATCCGATTTTCTTGGGCGTTACATTCTCTCCCCCTTATAAGGATTCTGTCCCCAGAATCTTTGCTTATAATTACATAAACAAATGAGAAAAATCCTCCTTCATTTTACTCTCGAGTTCCCACGTTGCTTCTTCAGCATTGTGGTTTCTCCATAACACCTTAACTGAAGGTATTACCTTATTTCTTAATACTTGCTCCTTCCTATCAATAATTTGAATTGGAGGTTCCTCATATGATAAATCTTTCTCTATTTGGATATATTCATACTCTATTACGTGTTTATAGTCCGGTTTATAAGGGCCTTGACAACGACACACGTGAAACACATTATGAATGCGTTCCATTTACGGAGGTAAAGCTACTTCATAAGCCACCTCTCTACCCTTCTTAAAATCTCAAAAGGTCCTACAAACCTTGGACTTAACTTCCCTTTCTTTCCAAAAGCGTATCTTCCCCTTCAAGGCGATACTTTTAGAAAAACAAAAGATCTACATCAATTCTCTCTTTTCTCTGTGAGGATCTGCATACTTCTTACTTTATCTTGAGCGACAACTAATCGAGTGCGTATTAACTTCACCATGTCCATAGTTTGTTGTACCATCTCGGGGTCCCAACATCAAGCGTTCACCCACCTCATCCCAACATAATGGAGTTTGGCACTTCCTTCCATACAACAACCGTGGTGGCATGCCTATACTAGCGTGAAAACTATTGTTGTCTGAAAATTCCACCAGCGGTGAATATTAAATCCCAACTCTTTTGAAATCCATAACATAAGATCTTAACATATCTTCAAGCGTTTGAATTGTCCTTTCACTCGACCATCCAATGCGAGGATGATCGCCGCATACTCGATCTTAAGCTGCGTTCCCCATTTGCTCTTGCAAAACTCCTCCAAAAGTTCGATGTGAATCGTGGATCACGATCGACACAATCGAAATAGGTACTCCATGTGCGAAAATAATTTCCTTGACATCTGACTTAGCTAAGCTATCTAGGTTATACCTAACTCCTATTGGTTGGTAGAAAATGAGCCGATTTAAATCAATCGATCCACTATCACCCAAATAGCATCGTATCCTTTTCTTGTTGTTGGAAGTCCCACCACAAAGTCCATTGTGATATGCTCCCATTTCCACTCTGGAATTTCTAGCAGTTGTGCAACAACCCACTTTCGATGTCGTTGGTGTTCGACCTTAACTTTTGACAAGTTAAGCACCTACTAACATATTACTGCTATCTCTCCCTCTTCATGTTACGCCACAAAAAGTTACGGCGAAGGTCTTGATACATCTTACGTACTACTGGGATGTATCGAGTACCTCGAACTATGAGCCTCCATCATTATTTCCTCCTTTAATTGGGATCATTGAAACCCAAATTCTTCCTTCAAAATGAAGTAATCCCTCCTTATCGAGGTTATACTTAGTCTTCTCTTCATCTTCTATCCTCTTCTTTATTTGCTTGCATTCCTCGTTACTCAATTGTACTCCCTAACTTGGTTCCACTATGGTGGGTTGGGTTTCCATGGAAAATAACATTTCCACAGCTTCCTCGGTAACAACTTCTAATTCCATTCTTGCCATCATTGTTATCAACTCATTACGAGTTGTTAACATTGATAGATTTCTCTCTACCCTTCCTACTTGGCGCATCGGCTACTACATTTGCCTTTCCGGATGATATAAAATATCACAATCATAATCTTTTATTAACTCTAACCACCTTCTCTATCTCATATTCAACTCCTTACGTGTGAAGATATATTTTGAGACTTTTGTGGTCGTGTATATCTCACACACTTCTCACCATATAGATAATGCCTCCATATCTTCAAGCCAAAAACTACATTTGCCAATTCCGGATCATGAGTAGGATAGACCTTCTCATAATCCTTGATTGACGTGGCCTTGTCATGATGACTTTGCCATCTTTGCGTGAGCACGCATGACCCGATCCTTTATCTGAAGCATCGCTATACACTACAAAAAAATTCCATGTCATCTGGTAAGGACAATCTGGTGCCTCATTAACCTCTTCTTCAACTCTGAAAATGTTCTCACATTTTTTCAGGTCCACACATACTTCACCAACTTTCTTGTCGGTTTGTCAATGGAGTAGCTATTTTAGAAAAGTCCGGAATGAACCTTCTATAGTATCCGTAACCCCAAAAAACTCAGAACCTCGGTTGGCATTTTGGTTGCTCCCACTCATTAACTTCTTCTACTTTTCTTTGGATCTCTGAAATGCCATCTTTATCAATAACATGTCCTAGAAAGCGCACTCTCTCAAGCCAAAATTCACACTTTGTGAATTTACGCCTACAACTTCTCCTTCCTTAGTGTTTCCAACACTATTCTTAAATATTACGCATGATCTTACGGCGTCTTTGAATAGACTAGAATATCATCAATGAACACTCTGACGAACTTGTCCAAATATTGTTTGAACACTCATGTTCATCATATCCATAAATCTTGGTGGCGCGCATTAGTCGACCAAACGACATTACGAAACTTCGTAATCCACCATAACGAGTTACGAATATCGTCTTAGGTACATCCTCCTTCCTCACTTTTAGCGATGATACCCGTGCGCAAATCTATCTTAGAAAAATACTTTTGCCCTTTCAAGCGATCAAATAGATCATCGATCACAGGCAGCGGGTATTTATTCTTAATCGTCGACTTGTTCGACTCTCGATAGTCGATACAAAGTCTTAACGACCCATCCTTTTTCTTTGACAAACAACAACTGGTGCTCCCCAAGGAGACACACTCGGTTGAATGTACTTTCTATCTAATAGTTCTTGCAACTGAACCATTAACTCCTTCATCTCAAGCTGGCGCCATCGATATGGTGCCCTTGAAAGCTGGTGTCGTTCACGGTAATAGATCAATTACAAACTCGACCTCCATCCGGGTGGAATACCGGTAACTCCTCCAGAAAATACATCCATGAACTCTTGCACTATAGGTATACGGTCCAAGGATGTTCCCCTCTCTTTGGGTATCCACAACATGGCACGAGATAACCTACACACCCTTTTCTCAACATCTTCTAGCTTGTGTCATCGACGAACAACAAGAAGCGTCTCGGTGATTTACTCTGAAGAAAGAACACCACCTTGGTTTTCTTAGAAAGCCAGAAGGTTTACACTTTTCTATGGCAATCTATTATCGCCTTATGGTTAACCAACCAATCCATACCAAAATTACATCAATTCTTTTAACCTTATCGGTACCAAATCTCTGAGATAACTTATTCCCTCTAATTTCTACATGCAACAATCCTTATGAATATGTTCATGGGGATTATCTCTTCATTTGCTACCTTAACGTCTAAAGGTATTGGTAACTTCTCGAGGATTAAACCTAATAAACTTAGCAAATTCACATCTTATAAAAAAGAACAAGTAGCACCGAGAGTCAAATAGCACATAAGCATTTATCTTATTGGCCAGGAATGATACTGCTTTACCACATCCGTTGATCTGTTAGCATCTTGGATGATCGTATTAAACGTTGGTGAGGTCTACCCACTGATGGTGTTGGTCCAGTAATGGCTAACTTACCACTACCAGAACCCTTATTTCCCTCTAAACCCTTCTTCGGGCAATTTCTTGCCATGTGGTCCAATGACCCACAGACAAAACACCCCTGGTTCTTCTTAGGGTTAGGACAGTTGGGTGACAAATGCCCCTCCTGCCCACAGTTGTAGCAAACTACTTTCCCCTTTAAACAGACTCCCATATGAGTCTTTCCGCATGTCTTACATGCTTCTGTTCTCCGCTTGGGCTCTCCCTGCTTTACCCCAGTATTCCCAGGGTTAAAACTCTTCCTCTTTGGCAAGTTCTTGCTTTCATTTGGCAACTTGACCTTACTCTCACTCCCTCTAACTTACTCTTGTTCTTTTTCGCTTTGTGTGGTGCTGAGACAATGCCTCACCACCACCTTGACTATAATCGCCTTTTCGAAATGGTCCGTAGGAAGCACTCTCTACGAAAAATCGATATCTCTCTTGTAGAGAGCCGGGGTTTTAAGCCTGCTCAAACTGCGTGCCTTCCTCTCCTCTGTATCCACCACGTGTGGAGCAAAACCTCTCAATTCATTGAACTTGGCGACATCTTTGAGGAAGCTGTCATATCCCCTGCTTAAGTTCTAGGAACTTAATCTCCATCCTACCTGCATGCTAGTAGGGAAATAGTTCTCGAAGAAGACCTTCTTAAAGCTGTTCCCCGTAACATGCTTGACTTCTGTCCTAGCCCCACCACAGTGAGCCTCCCACCGATGGTTGGCTTCCCCTTCATCATGTAAGTCATAAAAGAAGTCTTTCTGCCTCACCTACGTTTGTTATCACAAACGCCTTTTCAATCTCTTTTACCCATGTTTGGGCTTCTAAAGGGTCAAAATCGTTCCTCGGAACTCGGGAGGACCCACACTCTTAAATTCCTTAAAGGTAGTTGTTCTTACTACCCGGGAGCTCTGAGAATCCTACCCCCAACTTGGTTAAATCACGGTAGTTAATAAATTAACGAACTCTTGCATAGGGTTATTAGGACCCCCACGATTCTCATTATGAAACTCGGCCTCTTGGTTACGTTGTCTCCTTCTTGGCGGCATAATTACGATTAAATAAATAAAGTTTTGTTATTATCTATTTAACTACTTGGTTATCATTCTCAAACAACAACAACCACTCATACCACAACAAAAGCACATTAAATAAAAACTTCATTATATTAATATGCTTTCATAGTCAAAACTATTTACATCATGTTTCTTTAGCCAAAAAGCTATTACATACTATCCATGATTGCCTTCTACAAAAATTGGGATTTACAAAAGACTACCCTTTAATTATACAAAAGAGGGCTTTACGTCACTACTACATACAAAAAAAAGATCTAACGATCTACTAACAACATCGAGCGACATTCTCATATTTACGATTTGCGAATCGACACTATATCTCGACTTATGGTATGTCGAGTGCATACGACTCAATGGAATAACAAGCAATTTTTAGCTTGAAATCCTCATGGCGCACTTTCGTGGATGTATGACATCCTAGCTATCTTCTGGTCTTTTCAACGGTTTCTTTTGAAGTTCTAGAACCTCATCCTTATAGTCCGTGCTTTATCTATCATAAGCACTTTCTCGTCGTGCTCTCTCGACTCAAAATGCGCCTCTGCTGATTCCTTCGCCTCATATAGAGGCGGTTATCTCCTCATTACGAGTTTCTATCACGGTCTTGCGAGATGCACATTCCTATCAACAACACGGAGACAGATACAATGATCTCATTGCATCCGGAGGTGTTGGCTCCTGAGTAGGTATCACCGTATTAACCGATGTCACCTCCATTTCCTCCTCCACGTCCAGCATCTCATTAAGGTATGATGCTAAACCCATCGTCTCTTCAGAGTATTCCTCCTCAGAGATGTACTCCTCAATGTCTGAGTCTTCTAGTACAACTAACGGTACCTCCGCCATTGGCATTGGTACAATCTCAACTTGGTTCTTGACTCTTCTTCTTCACTCTGGCGTGAATGTCTCTATACATCATCTTGTCGATCGACATCTACAATAGCACATAACAAGTTGATTAGTACATAATACACAATAGTATAAGCACAAATCACATTTAATTTATTTAAGATTAATTTCCATCTTTTAATTCTTTTCGATCTTGAGTTATCTCAATACCTTAATAATTCAATGGACTTGAATTTCATTCTTGGACTTTACCTTCCTTACGAGGTTATTAGCCTAAGGTTCTTCCCCCTAAGTTTTATAACCTAAAGCTTTGATACCAACTTTGTGGCCCCCCAAATTGGGTATCTTCCACTTGACATATGGTGCTCCACTATACTAATATCCATACAATCATTCCATTGAAATACAACAAAATGAATGTAATTACTATCTTCTTATTACAATCAAAGTATAATCCTTCCCGGTTCATAAACCCGATTACATCGTTAGTTGTTCATAATGTATAATACATACAAACATACTAATCTATTACACAATGGCTAAGCATCCATCTTAGCTTTGCCCTTATCTCTCTTAGCATTCTCGGGGCGTTCATCCTTAAGCTGCGATTATATAATTCACGCAAAAGAAGTGAGCATGACAACTCGACAAGTTTAATAAAGGATAACGGTAATACCACATTAAATGAATTATATAACAATTCCTACATAAGCGAACAATAGTTATGAAGTATCATGAAACAATAATACTTTAACATTTCATAACATCAATTCCCAAAGTATAGAATAGATTAGGAATTACGAGCAAATTCGATAGACCATGAATAATAACTTTCGGTTTTTTCATACTTGAAAAGGATTTCACGACACTAAAAGTTTTGTTACGTCCGCATTACTTACGAGCACTTCTGGTGATCGACCTATAGTACTCTATGTTGATCAACACTCATTCATTAAACGTATTTACGTTTAATATTTTTAACAAACTTCGCGTGCCCATCGAATAATCGATGAAAAATACTTTTGTTTGTTCATAGACAAACCTTACCTTCACGTCCGTACCAATTACTTGGCATAGGATAGCGTTAACATTTCTATATAGAAAGATATGAATCATAATCAATCTATATCTTACGAATAGTCTAGCCGAGTTAAAATCTGGCATCGACCCTTTCTTTAAAACCAATCGTGCAATTCAGTTCAATGAATCACATAAAACTTGGCTAACTTGGAAGTTAGACAAGCGTTAAGAAAACTTGCCTTTCAGCGTCTTCAAATAATTTAATCGGTGACCCACGACCTTTCGAATCTACATGATATATTCACATAGCACCATAATTAGCTATCAAACAAATGTTCACATTGTTTTACCAACTTCTTTCTCTTCTATGTCTTAGTTAACTTAATATTAATAATAAAAATCAACTCGACTCATTACCCTTCATCCCGACTTATTACTCAACTAACGTTATTAATGGGACTCGAACATTGTTGATAAAGTACCAACTTTGTTCATTCATCATTCATAACTTATTAACATGCATTCAAATTCCTAAGTTCAATACCATATACCTTAGTATAGGTAGTATAGGAATAGCTTTAATACACTTATGAAGTGTACAAACATTACCCTATAGGTCTCTGAACAATTGAAGTTCAAAACCTAAGTCACTATCAAAAACCTTACACTTACGTGCGGCTGCGGCCTGACCTATAATAGTACTAGGCTGGCGGCGTTGCGGCGCCGATTAGCGATGTTGCTTTGATCTCGGTCTGTGCTGGGCTTGAGACTTTATGCTAACGATGGCTTGGCTGTGCGTGCCATTTAGCGATGGCCAAATTACTTTATCTTCTTGCGTGACTGCGACTGACATTTAACACTAACACTATACGTCGCGCGCGCCGGACCTCGATACTGAAAATTTCAACAATTTTGAAAATTTTGTGAAATTCCGGGGTATAACTTCTTTGTTATAAGCCCGATTTGGTCCGTTCAAAAGCCTACACGTCATAAATGACATACTCTCTGCGTTCATATAAAAATTGACACTTTGAAATCCATAACTCAAAATTCACTATTGAGTTCAATTTCTAAGCGTTAAATAGCGTTAATGAAGCGTTCAATGCTCGTTTTCTTCGTTTTAAGTCGAAATCAGAAGCGATTCTCGAACCCACAACTCTTAATTACCCTATCTCACGTGTTGACATTGAAAAACAACATTTTCAAGTCTCACGACAACTTTGACCTCCCATCCAAAATTTCAACGCGTTTTTTGGCGTTTAACGTCTAATTAGTAAAATTAGCCATAACTTTACTACTAATGTTCTCTAAGCCAAATCTCATGGAATACTCCATGGATTTCATATCTACATCTAACCAAGCAAGATGCATATATTAACGTATTGATGGAGTTCAATCGTTTATAAACAATCGATCTCAACAAACAATATTTTCATGGTTTGAAACTATATCGAACCTTATGATTCTCTCGATCTCTCATGACTTATAGAGATTGAATCTATGGTAAGTCATCTTTAATCCACTATACAAGACATATACCACCCATTTTATGATTCTCCAAGATAAAAGAAAATCAAAAGAGATGGAAATGAAAGATAAGGATTATTACCTCAAGAACTCTTATGAAATCTCTTGAAAACTCTAAGTCAAAGCTTCCAAAATGTATGATTTGTGTAGTCTAGCTCTCTTTCTCTCTCAAATAATCTAAGTTGGGCAATTGAAAAACTCTCAAATGAACCAACCTAGCTTCTTATTTATAGGAAAATAGAATGGAGGGCATAATAGGCATTACACACAAACCTCCTTACTATTCACTCTTGGTCACCAAGTAAAATGCTTGACCACCAAGCATTATTCTTAGCTTGCACACCAAGGTGGCCCACCCCACCCTTGCCATGGGTCATCCCATGGGTTTGCCCATGGGTTTTACCCATTCGGTGACCCACCGGTTCGATCCACAGTTCGGTTTTTTCATGAATTGGGCTTAACTAAATTAACATTGGGCCTTGACTTGGAAACTTAACCAATTAATCCCTTGGGCTTGCTCATTCAAATAATTGGACTAATTATAAACCAACTCAAATGAATTAACATTAAGACTTAACTTAATTCTATAATACGAATAATATTACATACATACAATTCACGTATTCTCTCCATATACTACTAAATACAATAATCGTATTGTACTTACGTATTTACTCATCGTATTATACATAGATACTAAATAGTACCATAATTGTATAACACTCGCTTAACTATACTATATGAAATTCTTCTTCTACGCATTTCATTTCCTTCTCGAAAATCAATATACTCAACCCTTAGGTTTTTTAAGTCATGAGCAAAAACTCCGTTTGCCATAAATGAAATATTATCGAGATATTTCATCTTATCTCGATATTCTATCATTCGCGTTTCTCGAATTTCAAAATAATTCCCCGACGAAGCGGATGAATAGTGTTTTTACGAAAATTTCTCGGAAAACATTTATTTTTCGTCTTGGAAATTCTAAACAATTAATTCTAGCACGTAGCTTGAGATTACTAACCATATTATTCACATTCTAGGTCATAGAATACGACCTTCACATAGCTTACTCACATAATAAATCAATTAAATTCATTTAATTCACATAATCAAATAAAAATTTAATTGTCATAAAAAATGTAATTTGACCAATTTGACCACTAATTAAAATGCTACTTGATAATGATTTTGATTTGGTCACGAGTTGATGTTGTAGTACTCATACAATAGTACAACATGAAACAAATTTTAGGCTTTAACCTACATATAACAAGAAGTTATAGAGGCTCAAAGTCACTTTATCGAGTTGTTCTTGAGTTTCGGGTAACCCGAGCATGTGAGTCATGGCTCAATCAATCGGTTTTGTGGCTTGAATATCTTTGATTACATGTATTAGATGTGTGTGATGTTTGTTGTAATATGTAGTATATATGTCGTACATATATATAACATTAACTCGAACAAAGCATAACTCTAAGGTCTCTAATTATCTTTGGTCAAAGTATGACCAAATGTTGTTCTTCATGTTCTTCAGTTTTCTGGGCAACCCAGAAAACTTGGTCAAGCTCGGTGAACGACTTTTGACCCTTAATTCCAGTAATCCTATGAGTTGTTTTAGTAATTTGAGATCATATATATGTAGTACATATAACAGGGTATTGATCTATAACAAAACTTTACAAAAATAACAAACATAACATGATTAAAAAGATTGGTCAAAGTAGCCGGTTCAACTGTTCTTGAGTTTTCTAGGTAACCCAGAAAACTACAATCTGTGAACGGTCAACCCACTTTGACTGCTTATAACTTGAAATCTATGGTTCAAATGAACCTGTTTTCTTTTCCATATTAAAGACCTACTAACAGGCTACAAATACCAAACAATTTACAGACTAAAACATAAACACATATGAATCTATAGGCCCTGACATTCGGTTGTCAGACTTAGTTTTCAAAATTTCCAGATTTCTTAAAACACTTAATTAAGGCATCTAGATGTTATGAAAACGTGTTCTACCAATCTAATATAGTTTCTAATATACTAATACATAATTCTAAACATCTAAACAACAAATCTAACATAGGATCAAAGAGCTAATTATGAACTAGGGTTTGTACCTTTTCTTAAATGATTTTCGATTCTAGCTTCTAATATTGTTGCTGCTATCACCCAGGCTTGATTTGGTAAGTTTATAAGTGTATCTAGGCTTAGGAATTTCGTGAGTTTGCTTAGCCCTAAGGTTCCTACTTATTTGGTCAGATTTGTTAAACAAAGTATATATTAACACATAACACATTTAGAACGGAGAAATTTTATTTATATAACGGGATTTTATACATACGAGTCTTATTAGGGTTTTGGGTTTTTACAATAACTAAATAACATACATTCACAACGGAAAATCTAAATTAGAATAATATACAATGATTTATTATAATTATTCCCCCAAGTCTCGCAACCTACAGTACTTAATAGATTACATAATAGTATCGAATAAAGACCTATTAAATAATCCTACTTAAGTTTAAACATAGTCTGCAAATAGTCTTAATATAACATAATAGTTTTTAAACATAAAGGAACAAGCTAATCGGTAGCCTTGCCCTTGCCCTTGTCAATTCTAGAGACACCTCCATGTTCTTCCTTAACTGAAAGGTTTTAAATAAGCAAGGATGAATACAAATTGCCCAGCAAGTAATATACAACAAGGGTGTAGGATATAATATCACAAGATTTGAAATATCGAAGTGTCATTTCTAGGATAGTTCAAAGTGTCAGAATAACATCATGGATAAGGAATATCAACAATTCTTGGAATAAGAACGACAATTCAATATAAATCAACAGATATATATGAATTTAACGACTAACAATGTATCCAACTGGATAAGCAATTTGTACTCAACAGTCACTAAGGACCATTAAACTTCCACTAGGGTTACCAATATTAAACTGATAACCAAAAATATCAAGTACTATAGATGATCAGTCTATAATACTTTACGTTATGCATAACACCACAATAATATTCATTCATGTGTTGGTGTTTCCAACGACATACACTCCCCTTACCAAAAGGGTTGTCCAACTCAATTTTCAAGATTTCTGCACTAATCAATTAGTTTGGACAGCTTTTATAAACATGCATATAGTCTAGCCGAATCAAATGGCATCGACTCTTTCACAATATTCAAGAACAATACTAAGTTCAACCTGAATAATAACTTTCACAAGGGTTTAAGCATATTAGCTCATTTTAACGAGAAGGTAATATAACTTGTATTCAAAGAGATAAGCCTACGGTATTCGTTGAATAAAGAATGTAATTATACTTGCACAATAAGAGTAGGGTTCGGATACTTGCTCAATATAAATTTGAGTAAGGTTAGAGAACTTGCCTTAAGCGTAGTTTATCCACGTTAATAAATCAACACTTTCGAATCCTATTTATAGCGTATTATATGATCAAGATATTCATTAGCTAACACAGTCTTTAAACAAGCTTGACACGATTCAAGTATGCACATATGGTACAAAATCAGTTTATAAGTCATCACAAATACAACGACGACTTGATTGCTAAATTTTTTGAAGACAATCTTCGGACTTAACATTTGGAATTCATGATCAACATTTGTCTCTATTACATAGCATGCTTCTTAACACATTACATAGCATTTTGGTCATATAAGATAAGTTAAATTAATCATATAGCCATGTTTCAAACATCAGTTCAAAATGTAATCACGAGAACTCAAGATTCCAGATCGGAGTATCAAGCTTACGCATGGCTAAACCTAAGACCGGCCAATTTGCTACCATTCCTCCGACTCAAATAAAACTCAAATTTCTTTGCCTTATGGTCTCTGTCCATTCTTGAACACACAATCATACATAATGTATTTTGACATGTTAAGGGTGTTTTCATGCTTATCAAGTAAATCTAGGTTCCCTCTTTATGATACATTTCAACAAGTTAAGGCCATTCAAGGTCATGAACTCACAAAGTCTATCATGCTTGCTCTCTAAACCTTTAAGATAGTCACAAAGTTCATATTAGGCATGTTTGTGAGTATTCATAATGTATATGTGAAACTAACACCACTTTAGTTGAAGATAGGCTTCGTTCATGATTTTCTTGAAATATGACACACATGCATGGTATATATACGTTTATGCTACATGAGTGAGTTTAAGAGTGTCATCAAACATGATCACAAATGTCAGATTCTAGTCCTCATAATAGCTTGACAATATTCACATTCAATGCTTACTAGTAGGTTCAACATGTTCATGCTTGCTTATTAACCTCATAAACACCATCTAAAGGTTTATTCATGCATTTCTAGGTCATACTAACATGCTTCCAAAGTCAGAATATAAATCATGTAGAAATCATACATGTTAGCTCACTAGGCTAAGCTTTTTCTTGAAAATTTTTCTAACACAAAGCTTAATAAGGTTGATCATGCTCAAAGGAACTATATACACTATAACATGCTCATCTAAGTGTAAAATCAGTCATGTATAGCTTACTAGGTTCAAAATTTGCAGAACATGATCTCTAACATAGTTTGTTTTCAAAACTTAAAGTCCAAACCTCCATCTAAACCATATGCTTTCGTTAATCATGCAAACCTATTAAAACATGTTCCACTTAGCATAATATACTTACATATACACATTATACATGCTTGCATGCTATTATAAGTAATAGTACTATGTCAGATTACAAAACAGAAACTAAAAAAGCGAACTCAAGAATCCCAAGGTAAATTGTTGTCTTTGCCTTTTAATATCTGACAAATGGCAATTGCTACCAAGTACAAATTCAGTGCGAGTGTAGACTTTGTTTTGCAGAGTCTTGGCCAACTCGATTTCCTTGACATCAAACATGTTTCAAACCATTCCTAAAGTGTTCATACATACTAGTAAACTCCTTAAACACATCTTAACATGTTAATTCATCATGCTGGACATAGAATTTCAAGGAATTACAAGAATCAAACAAAAACCCATCTCAAGAATATAAATAGAAATTATACCTTCTTGAGCTTAACTTGAACTTCCTACACACTGAATGGGCTTTTACAATGCTCAGCAACTTAGAACTCTCCACTTAAACAACTCTTAGAAACATAAAAATCTGAACAAAATCTTGCATTTATAGAAAAATCATGGACTAGGCATTGTCATTACACAATTTTGGAATCCATGGTGTATTGGGAAGAAACAATGGTTCATGAAGGGTGGTTTAACAACTCCATACCAACTACATAGCTAAAAATGATCATCTAGGATTTAGCCTTATGGAGAATACGTGTTTTCAATCTCAGCTATTGTTCATGTACTTGTGCCACTCATTTTGGGACAAAATGAAAAACTCAGCAATCTTGTTATCTAGGTTTGGTTTGTTCTATTTAATTCCCACAATGAAATTTTAATGTACAATTGTTACCATATTAGAAATTTAGAGATTAATTATACACTCACATCATATAGTCCATGTACATTAAATATACGCAATAAAATAATACAGTCAGATATTATTGTCCGGGTAGTTCCATAATTATTTCTACCACTCATATAACCATATTTTAAATGTCTACTCACATTCATATTGTTACATACACATTTCATGATATATTTATACCATATAGTTTCAATATGTTAATTACCTTGCTTTTTACAATATAGTTTCATACAACTTAATATATAGTCACATAAATGTCATAATACACTATATAGTATAGTTGTATTATTGCTCCTATGCACATAATTGTCATATAATATTATTATATTACTAACTTACTTGTTTTTGTCAAGTAAATAATTTATTCACTTCCTTGATCAATTAATCTCAACATTAATTAATCCAATCATCATGTATTTATGGATTTCCATAATCATTATTTATCCATATAATGTATTGCAATTAATAGTAATCACACATTATTAGTTAATTACTAAAAATTCAATATTCTACCACAACCATCATCAATTAATTAATATAACAGTTAACAATTAATATTACTTAATTGCACACTTTATTTCATAGTTTATTAATGTCACACACATCACATAATTATTTCATTTAATTTTCCAAAGTAGAAGAATTAATTTTTTTTCTCCCATTGACCATCCATGCTAGATTCTTGATTTGTATCATTGACTACAATAATTTTGCCATGCCCCCCGACAATGCCAAGACTAGTTTAGCTTAAGCCAGTGTCAACCCCCATCGCCATACTCGTCCTACACGACATGAATTAATGTCCACAAGAGTGTTACTACGAGTCTACGAGTGTATTGATATCTTATATGAAATCATCTTATCAACACAATTAATCTTCTTAATCCTTGTTTTAATCTACTTAATGGATTTCCTCTTTTCACATTATGCCACACAAGGCATTTCACAATCCTCATTGTCACTTCACACATCTTAATACGCATTGAATTAACCAACTCACAAAATAATAACACTTTTATTCAAATAAATTTTATTTCCATTAATATATTTATTTAATAATATGTAGAAATTCTCGGGTACTACAGTGACAATCTAAGTGAAGCATAAAGTGAAATTGTAGGCTTAATTCTCCAATATCTTATTAAAGTTTGTGGTAGTTAGTTGATTTTTCTTTATTTAGTAATTTTTCATTAATTTCATCCATAAATCATTAGTTTAATAAAATTGAGATAATACAAGATTGGTAATTGTTAAGATAAAATTCAATATTTGTCTCTGTGGGAACAATATTTTACTTATCATTATATTACTTGTTGATCACGTATACTTGCGTGCTGTGCATAATTAGATTACACCCAACATACTGTAAGGTTTTAAACCCAATGTTGATATTTATTTTATTATTTTAATAATAAAATTTAATTTTATTTTGCATAATTAAATATGTTATAAATTTTGTCCATAATTATACAATTTATAATTTATGTATATGAAAGAGTGTCATATACAGAAGACATAAATTATATATTATGTATAATTAAAGAAATATATTGTTCTCAATCTTAGATGGAAATAGACAAACCATTCTAGTAGATTGTAATACACTTGATTGGATGATTTGTCTTAGTCGTGTAAAGTGAAGACTTTAATCTAGTGTATTTTTGAAATACATAGAACTGGATCATTAAGAAAAATTATTTGTTAAATATTGTTATTATAAGTAATTTTTCAATTACTATTAATGTGTCATTACTCTTAATCCTGAGAGAATAATGAACTTGATTTTATAATGTATGTCACTTTAATATATTAAATAATGAGACTTTAAATACAATTAATACCTCAATATGTTAGGTGATATATGTTATGAAATTAGGAACATATATTTTTCAAAATGGAATTCTACATTTAAATTATAATATCCCCTTGATATAATTTATTTTGGCCAAGTATTTTAGTAATTCTAATTGCTAAAGTATTAATTTAATTTATTAAATTAATGTGTGATCAAAAGTGTATAAATTATGTAGTCAATGATATAAATAGTAAACGTAGTGGGTTAACAACTTTATTCCAACATGCGTTTATGGATATTATTGTAGAGGAGTATTTTTGCAAGATAATAATAGTGGAAGGATTTAATTAATTAATTTTAATTCTATTACTTCTAGAGTGCAATTATAACTATTTAGTAGAATTAGTTATAATTAATATAATTCTAATTGATTAAAGAGTTAATCAGAAATTAGTATTATATTGGAGTTAGAATTGTAGAATCCTACTTGATCCCCACTATAACCCTTATTAAGATATAACAAAATAGTAGGATAAGATATATCTTAAGAATTTTCAAATCATTCTGAAAAATATCAAGGAGTTGAGGGCTCTATATATTATATCACTATGTAGTATTTTGAGCTCACACTCAGAAAAGTACGTAATATCAAAATCAGGGTCATAGGGAGGAAGATCAGGAGGGAGAAAAAGGTATAATTAGAATAAGAAAAAAAAATTCTCCATTCTTCTACAACTAAGCACGAGGTATGAAATATAATTTTTTTTTTATTCTAAATTATGAGAAAGATCTTGGGATAATAATTTTTTAAAAATAAAAATTATTAATTTATTTGGAAATTGTTTCCTTCAATTAGTATCAAAGCTAACTCATAATTTTCATAAATCATGATTATATTATTTAGTTTGAAATATATTTGACAGATGTATGGATATTTTTTTTACTACTTTTCGAATTTTATGATTCAGATTTTTTTTATAATTTAATTAATTGATATCTACAGATATAATTATTTAATACTTCCAGATATATGTACTGAATAATTTATAATTCAATTAATTGTTGCGTTCGTATATATGTTGGATGTTTAAAAAAAGGAGGTCGGTGAATTATTACAAAGTTCACTACCACTAAAAGTCGGTTCATTCATTTAACATATAACTTTTTTTTATGTTTGAATGTATTAAGTATTAATTTTAGATAGACTATTACAATTCTGATTGTATGGTTCGGTGGTTTTTGGTTGGAATATAAGTGATCTTTGTTTGGTATTAGGGAGGCCAGGAGATCAATTTTTTCCAGCAACAATGAACAATTTTTTAAAAATAAAAAATGTTAAGCTTAAGTTATTTAGCCGAGTCCCAGACCATTTTTTTTAAGAGAATTGTTAAATTCACAACAAAAATTATTATTTCCACAATAAACGTGTCGCTTATAGATTATAGCGACGATTTTCACCATTATTATACATCTACAGCGACACTTTTATTGTGAAAATAACAAAAAATATTGTGAATTTAACAATTCCCTTATTTTAAATGTCACGCGCACACAGTTTAGCCCAGGCCCAAAGACGTCAAACATTTTTAAGATTAAAATTTAAGTTGCTATTGCGAATGACATCCAAACCTTGAAGTTACAAGAAGCATAGTCAAACCAACTGTACCAACAAACCTTTTATTTAAATACGCTGATTCATTTATATTTATTATTAGTTAAAAATTATAATGTTTAATTGTTAACATTTCATAATGTTGTAATTGTTAAATGTGAATGTAGACACTCAAAATTTTGCATTCACGTTACTAATCATGCATGAGGGCAGAATCGTCTTCCAAAAATAACCTTGGAAGTCAAATCAGTTTCAACCCCGTAGACAACCCCAGGAGATCCAGTTTTCAATCTCGGAGACAATCCCGAGATCCTCAGTTTCAACCCCGGAGACAACTCCGAGAGATTCAGTTCCAACCTCGGAGATAACCCCGAGGGATGCAGTTCAAGTTCCGAAGATAACTCCAAAAAAGTTAGTTCCAAACCTCGGAGACAACCCCGAGACACTTAGTTCCAACCCCGGAGATAGCCCCGGGAGGTCAAGCATAGCTCAGAGATAGCCCTGAGGACATTCAGTATCCACAACAACCTAATCTCAGAGATAACCTTGAGCAACGACTGCTACATCTGCGCAAAGCTGGAGATAACCCCGGTGAGGGGCAAAATTATCATTTTGCTACCTCGATACTACATTCACGTCGTCTCAACCTTATTTCAATCAACACTGCATACACGGTGTCCCACAAGAACCATAGCTGAAATCCCGAGTGACTACTACACAAGACAACACACTGGATAAAATTTGAAGACTTGGAGATCTAGTCATGGACCCATCGTCCCGGCTTTGTATAACCTCTAATCTTATGTCACTGTGTAGCTCTCGACAATAGCATTTTGAAAAGGTACAACATTCCGAAAAGGTACAACACGCCTTTATCGGATGCCCGGATTGAAAGTTATGAAGGTTCGAGCGGACAAATATATTGCCCAAGTGCATGTATTTTGAGACGACAGACCACAGAGAGCCGGGTAATTCCACAACCACTGTAGACCTGGTACGCCATGGGTTGACTGTGGCTCCTTGGTTTATAAATAAGAGCTCTTGGCAGCTCATTTAAAATAAAGGAGAAAAGAAGAGAAAAATTGTCCATTTCAGTCTGTAAACACTTCTAGAGTGCTCTAAACTCAGTGATTCTTGTTTCCAAACACTTGTAAGCTCGTGTTTTGCTACACACTGAAATTTAACCGGTGGAAACCAAGTTTTCAGGTGTCTAAAGCTATCTAAAGTCTTTTTGGCAACCCACTGTAAGATATTTTAGATTTTTAAGCTTTATATTACATCTATATATTTAAATCTACTAATGTTGAGAGACGCGTTGTGTGCGTATATCCGGATCGTCAATCTGTGGCTTTTTATTGCTTATATATATATACACTTATATATATTTACCTCTTTTATATAAATATCTGCTTTACTCGCTTTCATAATGTAGATATTTAATCTTTCAACCTACGGGCTAGATCTTTCTAAATCTGGCAATTTCTCACTTTAAGCGCTATATGGTGACTAAATTGGAACCGTTGAAGCTGGAATGGTTTAGATTTTCTCAAATCAAGTTCTTTTTCTAGGTTTTGCACATATTCTTTTTTCATGTGAGCCTAGGAATCATGTGATCACAGATTCAGTCTTTGAATCTAGATTCGGTTCCCGTGATTGATATTTTCAGTTGCAGCTAGCTTGTAAATTATCTACGGTGTCTGAATATCCTTAGATGGCTCTCATGCCCACAAGGAGTTCGGCACTGCTATGTATCTTATTTTCTCGAGGATGCCTTGCACCTCGAAAATAAAATCAATCAAGCTGAACATATAATAAACTGGTAGTATCAAAGGCCTCAATTACTATTGAGCATAAGGGTTTGAAAAATCTGTTTTACAAAATATCACTTCTATATCTTGTTAAAATTGAACTTTTATACAAAAGTCAAACCCTTTGTATATAGGTGCGAATGAGGCATATCACTACTTCCAAACAACTGCATATAGACCTAATACACACACACATACACAGATAAAAGTTTTAATGAAAAGTGGCGGTAACCATGTTATCACGGAAGTCGGGGGGTTCCTAACACCTTCCCTCTGCTTAATCAAGCCCTCAGACCCTAACAAATTTTGGTTTCTCAGACCAGTTAAATAGTGTCACATCACTAGGTCTTTATGCAAACCATTTCTCGGTTGAGTTGGTGCAACCATTTAAAATTAACCAACTGACGACTCTCACAGTTAAATTGTCGACATATACATGTCGGACCTTTTCAAACTTATTTTTTCAAATAAATATCACCTAAAATGAGAACACCAAAAGACAAGAACAGAAAGGGATAAATAAAAATCCTGACATCGACAAGTGGCGACTCTGCTGGGGGGCTCTAATAAGAGGGCTTAAGCCGCTATTCAAGCTTCTCAAAAAATTTTATCTGCTTATGTGTGAATAACTGCATTTACATTGAATGGATATATACTAATGCTTTATATACTGCACGTAGTGCTTCACACCTTATCTGCCTGTAATATTAGTGTTTCACATATGTCATCATTTTCATACGGTGAGACGCGATGTATGTGAGACCCCGAATTTATGAAATGAAAGTATTTAATTTTCTTATAATTATTATTCTATTTAGTAAATGGTTAAATTGATAAAAGATTAAAGTTAAGGGTGATATTTGAAAATTTTACAAAGTAAACAAGTTGATATAAAATATTCGTTGTGTTGGGGAATATTCGTTTGACGACACAATCATTGGTGGACCCCACAACAGAAGTATTGTCGTAGTTCGAAAACGACAGAAATATCTTTTAATAAAAATAACGGCGAAAGTTTTACCGTTAAAATGTTGAACTACCCGATAGTAAAAGTACAAACGAATACGTGGGTCAGCATAGTAGACACCAGATTGATTATCGATGCTTACGTAAGAAGTCACTCACCACTCAATTATTGCTACAATAATTGTTACATAAGATCTCACGTTATTTGATTCAATTATTGTCACAATATCATCTGCATAATATTTTATATTATTAAATCAATAATTGAGATGACAAAGTTATTCATATTATTATTTGAAATATTGACAATGTCTAGAAGTTCTGTCAAGGAGAGGTTTGGTCACCTAATTGCGCACCAATAAGGAAAAATCCTTTTCGAAAAGCCCTCTCTTACCTGGGAATGACCTGGTTGTTAAATATTGTGAGTTATAATATTAATGATGAATAATTGTTGAAGTAATAAGAATGTGTTTACTGAATATAAGTGAATTACAAAAGTTAGAGGAGAATAATGTAAATATGGAAAACTTTAGGGGTACTAAAGCATAATAAGTTAAATCAATTTGGACCATTGATGGTGGTTTTAATAGTAAACTAATCTGGACCATTGATGGTGGTTTTAATAGTAAATCAATCTGGACCGTTGGTGGTGGTTTTAATAGTAAATCAATCTGGACCATCGGTGGTGGTTTTAATAGTAAATCAATCTGGATCGTCGATGGTGATTTTTATAGTAAATCAATCTGGACCGCCGATGGTGGTTTTAATAGTAAATCAATCTTGACCGTTGATGGTGGTTTTAAAAGTAATCAATCTGACCGTTGATGGTGGTTTTAAAAGTAATCAATACTGGACCGCTTGCGGTGGTTTTAAAAGTAAATCAATCTGATCGCTTTGGCTGTGGTTTTAATAGTAATCAATATAGTAATCAATCTGCTCTAATAGTAAATCAATCTGACTGCTCATAAATTAGTTACTATTTAGTCCATTCTCCTATAAATAGAAGCTTAATTCTTCTTTCATTCTCACCAATTCACTGAGATTCACAAGAGAATATATAGAGAGAGAAACTATAGAGAGGAAGAAGAAGAGTATTCTGCTACTTCACTATTGCAGTATCCGATCTTTTACTAAAGTAAGGGGCGTTATTTCTTTTATATTCGTAAGGTATATTATTTGTTATATTCATAAGGGGTATTATTTCTTTCGTATTCATAAGGAAAACTATTTTTTGTATTCATCCTTTAGTATGTCGGAATAACCTGTCTAAGAGGATTACGTACCGTATGACAGATGAAAATCCATTTGCAGTTTCGTATGTTATTTCTTTTCATATTCTTAAATCTAAACTTACTATGGTAAGTATTGCTTCTATAATCCTTGAAATTAGTAAAATATCCTTGAGTTTTACGCTTCATCCAAAGATTACATTTTATTGAATATTGATCTAAATTTTCTTATTAAATATCAATATTTTCACATGGGTTATCGTTCACTAAGTTACTATTCACCCATTACTATTCACTATAATATTATCCACTCGTATTCGTAGTAACTTTTCATACCGTCTGGGGTACTATTCACGAGTTACTATTCACAGGTTACTATTCACCCGATTAATATTCACTCTAGTATTATTTACTCGGGTATTTGGGGCACTTTTCATGCTGGGTTACTATTCACGAGTTACTATTCACAGGTTACTATTCACCTGATTATTATTCACTATAGTATTATTCACTCGGGTATTTGGAGCACTTTTTATGCCGGGATACTATTCACGAGTTACTATTTATGGGTTACTATTCACCCGATTACTATTCACTCGGGTATTTGGAGAACTTTTCATGCTGGAGTACTATTCACGGGGTACTATTCCCGAAGTACTATTCACAAGGTACTATTCACCAAAAAATTTATTTCTTTTCTGTACAAATTATTTTTTATACATGGATATTATTCTTGAGTTTTACTCCACAAAGCAGTAACGTGTTGATAATTTTGACATTTTTAAATTCTGGATAAATTAAATTGTTAAAGTCTTTAATATTTATCCTTGATCTCGTTTGGTTGAATTCTTATATCACTGTCATCATCCTCATGCTTATATTGTGATGAAAGTCATCTTTGACTTACGTGCATGGATGGACTGTTGATTGGTATGATTATGACTAGGGATCATTCGGTATAATCATGACCCGTAATGTTACAAATGATGTGGTAAAAGTCCTCATTGGCCCGTAGTTCATTGATGGACAATTGTTGTTATGATTATGACCAGGGATTATTTGGTATAATCATGACCATTGGCGAAAACATGAATATCCTTGGCCCGTAGTGCATGGATAATTCATGGTCGTGATACTAATGAATATCCTTAGACGTAGTGCAAGGATGATTCGAGGATGTGGATTATTTATTGTCGAGTCTCAAATGATAAAATATTGATAATAAACTTTTTAATTCATGTAAGATAGTAGATATCATGCTCCACTGACTTTTCTAAAAAATACGCTTGCATGTCTTTGGCCCAGAAGTGCAAAAGATGAATCATTAATGAATATCTTTGGCCCGTAGTGCAAAGATGAATTTATTAGTATGATTATGAACAGGAACTGTGATTTGGTATAACCATGATCTTTGATGTTTCAGGTAAAGACAGGTGATGAAAATTATCTTCGTCCTGGGTGCGAAGAGGAATTTAGAACCACAATTATGAGTTATTCACATGATTGTGGACATGAACTGTTGATTGATGTTACAGGGATAAAACAGTGTTGGTGGACTTTTAACATGGAGAAGATAATAGACTTTAGAGTCTATTTGACTCTTCTAATGGATTGCTCGTTTTACTGCAATTATGGTTGAAGACTTTTATTATCTACCATATGTTCTAAATATCTGATTTATTCCTGATGAAGGTTATTGATAAATGAATTATCCTAGTCATAATATTCTTTACTAGAGTCTATTTGACTCTTCTAATGGATTGCTCGTTTTACTGCAATTATGGTTGAAGACTTTTATTATCTACCATATGTTCTAAATCTCTGATTTATTCCTGATGAAGGCTATTGATAAATGAATTATCCTAGTCATAATATTCTTTACTAGGCTATTTGTGCTCACCCTTTTGCTTCACAATTCCTTTCAGGTAATAAGAGTGTAGCTGGGTCGAACGGGGATAACAGGGGAATAGAACGGTGGTCTATAGTTGTTGAGGTTCTCCCTATACAGTATGGAAATAATTTTATTGAGAACTTTAGATAAGTGTATTGTATTTTATACGTCATTTAATATTTAATTGTGGTGAACAATAATAGGGTGAGGCGAACCCAACTTTGGAAGGGTGTTTTGCTACTATCATACAAGATGTCTAATGACATACAACCTCGTGTTATCATAAGACAGGGTTGTGCACATTCAAATGCTGAGTATATCTACGAGCACTACCTATATAACCTTGGAGTTTATTTGAAATATAATTCTCAATTGGAGACAATAGAGATAATTATATGTCAAGAGAGGACTCACCATTAGAAAGAACATGATAGCAATCTTCTCATTTTTCTTTGGGGACTATTGGGTCAACCAAGGATAATTCTGTGGACATATGATATCTATCATAACCTAAACGCGTAGCCTCCCATGTACGAAGGTTTCCTTGAGAATTATCCACATATTTTAATTTCTAAGACAGTTATTGACTATACTTTTATGTAAAGTATCATTGTAAGGTGTTGTGGTCGAAGCACCATAAGAGTTACATATATTTGTATTGAAACTCACAGCTTATGTGTTGTTGTACTCTGCACGACAGTTCAACAATTGTATAAATAAAGTTTGTATTTGATTTTTGGTAATGTGATATCCGGCATGACTCGTAATGGGTCGTGTGGACCTATTTTGGGGCGCCACATTTGGTATCGTAGCTTAGGATATGGTCAAGTGAGATATGAGTCTAGAATTAGGAGAGGATAGACGAATAATATACTTCGCTAGTGTGTGACTTACCTAAGCTAAAATTTTTACTTGATAAGTTGACAAATTGTGATATGTCAATTAACCTTTGTTTTGAAGATATATTCTAGAATGATATCTGAAATACAGGAGATGAGCAATGGGAAATTTATGATGCAGAGGAAATAACCGGGAAGGTACAATCCGAAAAGAAAGCAAGGTATTCTCATTTCTTCCAAACTACCAGGTACGTAAATATTGAGGGCGAAATTTCATAAGGAGGGGAGATTGTGAGACCCCGAATTTATGAAATAAAAGTATTTAATTTTCTTATAATTATTATTCTAATTAGTAAATGGTTAAATTGATAAAAGGTTAAAGTTAAGGGTGATATTTGAAAATTTTGCAAAGTAAGCAAATTGATATAAAATATTCATTGTGTTGGGGAATATTCGTTTGACGACACAATCATTGGTGGACCCCACAATGGAAGTATTTTCGTAATTAGAAAATGACAGAAATATCTTTTTATAAAAATAACGGCGAAAGTTTTATTGTTAAACTGTTGAACTACTCGGTAGTAAAAGTACAATAATACGCGTGGTTGCATAGTAGCACGCGGTATTGATTATTGATGCTTACGTGAGAAGTCACTCAGTTTACTCAATTATTATTGCAAAGAATTGTTGCATATAGTATCTCACGTTATTTGATTCAATTATTATCACAAGATCATCTCGTGATAATATTTTATATTATTAAATCAATAATTGAGATGACAAAGTTATTCATATTATTATTTACAATATTAACAATGTCTGTAAGTTCTCAAGAGAGAGGTTTGGTCACCTAATTGCGCCGCCAATTAGGAGAAATCTCTTATCGAAAAGCACCCTCTTTCTCGGGAAAGACTCGTTGTTAAATATTGTGAGTTATAATATTAATGATGAATAATTATTGAAGAATTAAGAATGTGTTTACTGAAGATAAGTGAATTACAAAAGTTAGAGGAGAATAATGTAAACATGGAAAACTTTAGGGGTACTAAAGCGTAATAAGTTAAATCAATCTGGACCATTGATGGTGGTTTTAATAGTAAACCAATCTGGACCATTGATGGTGGTTTTAATAGTAAATCAATCTGGACCATCGATGGTGGTTTTAATAGTAAATCAATCTGGACCGTCGGTGGTGGTTTTAATAGTAAATCAATCTGGATCGTTGATGGTGGTTTTAAAAGTAATCAATCTGGACCGCTTGATGGTGGTTTTAAAGTAATCAATCTGACCGGACCGCTTGGTGGTTTTAAAAGTAAATCAATCGACCGCTTTGCCAGTGATTTTAATAGTAATCAATATGGACCGTCCGTTCTAATAGTAAATCAATTTGGACCGTTCATGAATTAGTTACTATTTAGTCCATTCTCCTATAAATAGAAGCTTAATTCTTCTTTCATTCTCACCAATTCACTGAGATTCACAAGAAAAGATATAGAGTGAGAAACTATAGAGAGGAAGAAGAAGAGTATTCTGCTACTTCATTATTGCAGTATTCGGTCTTCTACTAAGGTAAGGGACGTTATTTCTTTTATATTCGTAAGGGATATTATTTGTTATATTCATAAGGGGTATTATTTCTTTCGTATCCATAAGGAATACTTTTTTTTGTATTCATCCTTTAGTATGTCGAAATAACCTGTCTACGTGGATTACGTACCGTATGACAAATGAAAATCCATTTGCAGTTTCGTATGTTATTTCTTTTCATATTCTTAAATCTAAACTTACTATGGTAAGTATTGCTTCTATAATCCTTGAAATTAGTAAAATATCCTTGAGTTTTGCGCTTCATCTAGTATCGTTTTATTGGAATATTGATCTAAATTTTCTTATTAAATATCATTATTTTCACTCGGGTTACTGTTCACGGGTTACTATTCACTATAATATTATCCGCTCGGGTATTCGGGGCACTTTTCATGTCGGGGTACTATTCACGAGTTTACTATTCATGGGGTACTATTCACCCAATTACTATTCACTCTAGTATTATTCACTCGGATATTTGGGGCACTTTTCATGTCGGGTTACTATTCATGAGTTGCTATTCACGAGTTACTATTCACCCGATTACTATTCACTCTAGTATTATTCACTCGGGTATTTGGGGCACTTTTTATGCTGGGGTACTATTCACGGGGTACTATTTACCGATTTTTTTTTCTTTTCTGTACAAATTATTTTTTATACATGGATATTATTCTTGAGTTTTACTCCACAAAGCAGTAACGTGTTGATAATTTGGACATTTTTAAATTCTGGATAAATTAAATTGTTAAAGTCTTTAATATTTATCCTTGATCTCGTTTGGTTGAATTCTTATATCATTATCATCATCCTCATACTTATATTGGGATGAAAGTCATCTTTGGCTTATGTGCATGGATGGACTGTTGATTGGTATGATTATGATCAGGGATCATTCGGTATAATCATGACCCGTAATGTTACAAATGATGTGGTAAAAGTCCTCATTGGCCCATAGTTCATTGATGGACAATTGTTGTTATGATTATGACCAAGGATTATTCTAAGATAATCATGACCATCGGCGAAAACACTAATATCCTCGGCCCGTAGTAGTGCATGGATAATTCGTGGTCGTGATATCAATGAATATCCTTAGTCAGTAAAAGGATGATTCGAGGATGTGGATTATTTATTAAGCTGAGTCTCAGCGATAAAATATTGATAATAAACTTTTAATTCATAGAAGATAGTAGATATCATGCTCTACTTGACTCTTCTAAAAATACAGTTGCATATCTTTGGCCTATAGTGCAAATATGAACTATTAATGAATATCTTTGGCCTGTAGTGCAAAGATGAATTTAGTAGTATGATTATGAACAGGAACTGTAATTTGGTATAACCATGATCTTTGATGTTTCAAGTAAAGATAGGTGATGAAAACTATCTTCGTCCTGGGTGCGAAGAGGAATTTAGAACCACAATTATGAGTTATTCACATGATTGTGGACAAGAACTGTTTATTGATGTTACAGGGATAAAACAGTGTTGGTGGACTTTTAGCATGAAGAAGATAATAGACTTTATAGTCTATTTGACTCTTCTAATGGATTGCTCGTTCCGCTGCAATTATGGTTTAAGACTTTTATTATCTACCATATGTTCTAAATCTCTGATTTATTCCTGGTGAAGGCTATTGATAAATGAATTGTCCAAGTCATAATATTATTTACTGGGCTATTTGTGCTCACCCTTTTGCTTCACAATTCCTTTCAAGTAATAAGAGTGTAGTTGGGTCGAACGGGGATAATAGGGGAATAGAACGGTGGTCTATAGTTGTTGAGGTTCTCTCTACATAGTATGGAAATAATTTTATTGAGAACTTTAGATAAGTGTGTTGTATTTTATATGTCATTTAATATTTAATTGTGGTGAACAATAATAGGGTGAGGCGAACCCAATTTTGGAAGGGTGTTTTGCCACTATCATACAAGATATCTAATCACATACAACCTCGTGTTATCATAAGACAGGGTTGTGCACATCCACTTGCTGAGTATATCTACGAGCACTACCTATATAACCTTGGAGTTTATTTGAAATATAATTCTCAATTGGAGACAATGGAGATAATTATATGTCACGAGAGGACTCACCATTGGAAAGAACATGATAGCAATCTTCTCGATTTTCTTTGGGGACTATTGGGTCAACCAAGGATAATTCTGTGGACATATGATATCTATCATAACCTAGACGCATGGTTTCCCATGTATGAAGGTTTCCTTGAGCATTATCCAAAGATTTTAATTTCTAAGACAATTATTGACTGTACTTTTATGTAAAGTACCATTGTAAGGTGTTGTGGTCGAAGAACCATTAGAGTTACATATATTTGTATTGAAACCCACAGCTTATGTGTTGTCGTACTCTGCACGACAGTTCAACAGTTGTATAAATAAAGTTTGTATTTGATTTTTGGTAATGTTATATCTGGAGACTCATAATGGGTCGTGTGGACCTATTTTGGGGGCTTCACAATGTATGTGAATGTATGTTGTGTGGTCTCTGCACTAGGAGGCTATCTCGTCGGTGTTTGATTACTGGACTCGTCGGAAGACTAATTCCACGAGGCTCAGGAAAGGCACCACCGTGATTAGCTTCAGTTGAAAAATCGGATTAACTTCCCATCTTGTAAATTTCGATGATTTGGCGACCTTCATGCCAAAAAGCCGCAAGAGTAGCCTAAGTTAGGTCAGCCTCTGATAAACCAAACGTGGAGGGAAGTCTCTTCATACCTTCCCATTTCAATTACTTGTAATTTCATTTCCATGTCAATCTTAATGTAATGGAAAATATAAAGGAATATGTGAACATGCATATCAAGACCTACCATGCTATCCTGTCATCAAAATAGCTGACATCCATTTTGCATGATAATACTCCTAAAAACGGACACATTACATAGCATGTAACATTTCTACGTTTCCCCAGACTAAACTACCTAAGTCTTTTGTAGGGAAAAGGTTGGTCCCATTACACATTCAAAGTCCAAAAAGGCACTAAGCCTACAATCAGACATGGCTACAAGTGCTCAGCCTAATCCTACTCATGTCTCTCACGAGGAGTTCGAAGGATTAAGCAATCAATAATAGAGTTGGTTGTTCTCTTAAAAGAACTAAACAAATCAACTCAGGGTCCACAAATACCCATGCAAATAGAAGCCTCTGCATATTGAGGAATCCAGGGTCCGGACAGAGAAGTCCCAACACTTGAGTCTCAAACTGAGAAGACCAACAAAACCCCTGAAATCACCCATCTTAAAGAAGATCAAGACACCGATGATATTCAGAAGAAAGGGATTCATTATCTAGAGAAATTCAAGGGAGCGTCTATCAAAGGGATTGGAGCGCACGGAAGCGTGTCCAATTCAGACCTTTGTATCTTCCCCGGGATTCATTATCTAGAGAAATTCAAGACTCCTGATTTCAAGAAATATGATGGATTGGGAGATCCTTACACCCACTTAAAAGGGTTCATTGGAGAGCTCGAATCCTACGCCGAGAATGAAAAGCTCAGAATATAGCTATTTTAGAAAAGTATGTCTGGAGAAGCCAGAGCATAGTACACAAGATTAGATAGCTCCAAAATTCACACCTGGGAGGAGTTAGCCCATGCTTTCCTCAGTCAATACTGATTTTAAACTTAGATGGCTCCACACAAGTATCAAATTACCAAAGTCAAGAAGCAAGTTAATGAGTCATTCAGAGAGTATGACCAAAGATGGAGGCGTCTGACAACTCAAGTTATCCCATCCATGACAGAGTCTGAAATGGTGATGGCCTTCATAGATATTCAAGAAGCTCCATTTTATGAGAGGGTCCTAGCTGGAATAGGAAAGACATTCTCAGAAATGATCAAACTCAAAGAAATTGAAGAAATGGGATTGAAGTCTGGGAAGATTCAAGACCTCACCGCTTTAAAAGTCGTAGCTAAGCATATCCAATCTAGAAGTTATGGGAATAACCCCCAGAGGGACCATAAAAAGAAAGAAGAGGATGTTTCCTTGATACTAGAAGGACAAAAAGGCAATCAAAACTTACCTATTCAAAGGAGAAATTACTCCCCTTTTCAAGCACAGTCTTCAAATCCTCCCTTGCCAAAGAGTGGAAAAGTCAGACGTTCAAGAGTGTTCACATCCTTAGGGGACTCACTTGAAAAACATTTTTAAACTTCTGACAGCTCAGAAGAAAATCACTCATCTCTTTCCACCAGCAAATCCAAGTGGAAAGGGCTTCAACACAAGCAAGAAGTGTGCTTACCATTCTGGAGCTCCAAGCCACGACACTCAGGATTGTTGGGCCCTCAAGAATAAGATCCAGGATTTAATAGACAGTGGTGAGATCGTAGTGACCAAGCCCGAACAACCACATGTTCAAGATAACCCTCTCACTCAATATAAGGAAGAGGATGTTAACATGATCAATAGGGGCAGTGGAGAGAGCTCCAAGTACCTCAAATATGTGGGTGGTTCTTCCCAAACCTGCAAAGATAATGCTGACAAGTGGGATTATTTAGAGTTCCAGTTCCTGATGGAACAGGAGTTAAAGTCTCTTGACGAACAGGTTAATCAACTGGCAGAACTGGTGATACATCAACGCCAAGTCATACGGAAGTTGTTCAGTCAGGAGCATGCTAGCCTCCTTTCTCTTATCACAAAGACTCCATCACTTACCCAAGAAATTGAAACCTTGGAGGAAAAGCTTGCCATAAAACCAAGAGCTAAAGCCCGTTAGGATTTTTCCAATAAGAGGGAGTTCACCTATTTAGGCAAACCGATGGAAGAAATATTGCAGATGCTTATAAATGAAGGAAAGATCACTGCATTGCTACCTCCACTCAATCCACGCTCAAAAAGATTTGATGCTACTGGACTATCTCAACACCACCCTCATTCTCGCGGTCACAACACTAAGGAATGCTGGGCACTCCGCCATCTTATCCAAAATATGATTGATAGTGGTGACCTACAAATGGCAGACGATGACACCGTATCACTTAAGAGCGGTCATACATTTCCTCCATAAACACAAAGATGGAAGGAAATCATAGCAGTTATATCCTCTGAGGGATATTCTGCTGCCACATCATTCACAATTCAACCCATCAATCTCAAAGGAGTTGAAAACCCTTTGAAAGTGGTTGCACCAAAGCCAATCATATTGCTATTCAGGTCATAGTATCTGTTGAGTAAAATATATATACGCACAACACGCAAGTATACGTGGTCAACAAGTAATATAATAATGAGTAGAGTATCGTTTCCACAAAGACAAATTTGTAAGAAACTTAACCTTACAATTACCAATTTCCTATTAATCCTAATTTTATTAAACTATTCAATGCAATGATTAAAATTATAGAAACTAAATTAAGAAATAAATAAACTATCACAAAACAATCACAAATATCAAAATCTGGAATTTCAAACAATTAATGGAGAATTAGACTTATGATTTCACCCTAAGCTTTACTCTGATTTCTACACCTTTATTCCAATTCAAATCATTATCCCAGTTTATTAATCAAGAACACAAATGTAGTACTAGCCACCTCTCGATGCACTAATACCATATTAACTTAAATCCACAATTTAGATAGAAATAAGTTAAACACCTTAATCAACTAACTCACTATATCTCTATGTGAATTATAATTAAAGAAGATTAAAGATTAAGTTCTCTATCCGATTACATACGATGTCAAGCATATATCTACCTTAACATTCATCACGATTCTGCTATTCAAAAAATTCATGAACACACGATATATTAACGAAGTCTAGATTCGAATATCCTCTCTCGATTCCATACAAATCCACAAAGAATTGTTGATCAGGCAATTCATAAGTTCAAGCTCAAATTAATATAGATAAACTGGAAAATAGCTTATTAAATTGGAAATCAAAGTTTACAAAATCATCGTTTCACTTAAGGATCCACCATAAGCCTAAAAAGTGAATTAGTTCATCATAAATGAAATAACAACTGAATAAATCAAAGATAAAATTCTTTCAATTACAAATAAAAGACTAAGAAAAATAATAGTGAAAAACACCCTTCACGTAGCCTAAATCTGCAATTGTCTCGAAAATCTCTTCAAATCTTCCTCCAATGCTTGCTATGAAAAACTAGAATTATTCTTTGTATTATGCCTTTTGTCCCCCTTAATTCATTGTTAATTGAGTAGTAGATATCCCACACACATTTTTCTCATTAATTCCACGCCCAATAGAGTTCACTTGCCAACCAAATGCTAGAGTTCATGCCTCAGCAGAGTCCAAAACAAAACAGGAGAGTTCACCAGTCGAGACCCCCAGCCCCGGCGGGGGTACAAGCTTAAAATAGGCCTCACGTGATGGGGTACATAGGCAAAAAAGGGCCCGCTTGAAGCGGGGTCTATTACGCAGAGATGACTTTGTTAACTTCATGATTACTTCCAGAAATGCTCCAAATGACTCCAAATCTTAGTTAAATGCCATAACAACCACCCTGCACATAAACGAACACAAAAAAATAAAAACGAACATGAAAACAAGAAAATAGCAACAATTAAGCGTGAAATGGACAACGATTGGTGGATATAAAATCCACTTATCAAAATCCCCCAAACTTAAACCATGCTAGTCCTCGAGCACAAAACAAACTACATGCTATGCAATGCAATGAAATGTAACGACTCTAATCTATATGCTTTCGAATCCAACAGTATCGCAGAATCAAAATTATCTTATTGGCCTCAAAGAAAACAAGCAAACTCTATAATATTAATCACCAAAACTAATCCACAATTCCGTATTAATTCTCAAATCTTAAACCATCATCACTGGTATAATGTGCGTGTGTGTTCAACATCCATGATAACTGATACGGACTCAAATTCAATACATAACCAATTTCTTAGAAGGAATCATACAGTGCAAACTTAAAAATTTCAAAAATAGGCACATTCCAACTAAAACTAAACAATACCAACATCAAGGGTTCATGCAGGGTACTTATACTTCATTTATATTCTTTCTTTTTTTCACACGGGGGCTTTTTGATCTTTTCCTGTTTTATTATTATTTTTTTCAGATACACACATGACTATGAAATGTCTCATCCCATTAGGCTAATAGTGCTACCCCTTAGCGAGCTTTCGACCAACGACTCCTAGACCATAAAAGTCCTTAGGACGCTAGGTGTAAAGACAATCCCCTCGGGCATACTTGCTCAAGTAACAAAGGCCCCGAAACAAGACTAGTCACAATATATATTCTCTTTTTTTTTCTCTTTCATTTTTTTTCATAAAGCTTATATACCCCATATATAATCCCCCAAACTTAGGTTCTTGCCTAATTTTTGCCTTTATTGCCTATCCTTGTCATTTTCTCATTTGCCCTAGGATTATCCTTTAGAAATTATTTATGTATCAATTTGAACTAACCAGTCAACAAATATGTTATTAGCATGCTAATCTTTTTATACCAGTTTCAAACAAGCGCAAGATTCAATTCATAACAGAAATTATATCACAGTTCTAATAATCAATGTCGTATTGGTTAACTTATTCTCAATCTCATCATTGGCCCACAAATAACCTAAACTACAACACTGTTGGACATATGCAAACACAATATTTAACTAAATTTTTTTTTTCATTTTTCTCTTTTTTTTATATAGCATAACATAACAAAATGCATAAATGCGAACACAAAAATAACCTAAGCTACTATGTATGCACTTAAGCTATCATGCAACTATGTAACTTATATGTATACAACATCATAATTCCTAACTAATATGCAAAACTAGAATGCAATGACAAATGTAAGCCTAACTAATAACATATGCATGCAAACAAGAATTTAAATCCCCCAAACTTAAGTAATACAATGCCCTCATTGGATGAATAATCGCAATTTAGTGTGTGAGGACTTCCCTGCAATCGCCTAAGTCTGAGGAGGTGGTGGTTGATCTTCTTCTTCTGAATCACTTGGTGGAAACCTTGGCATTGGCATGGGTTGCTGATATGGGAATTGTACAGCTGGATTGAAGCTCTGAAGTGTCATGTTGAGTGAAGAGAACGACGTGTTCATAGCATCAAATATGTGGTCTTGCCTCAATGCGAGTCGCCGCATCTCCCGACGTGTTGCCTTATTGTGCGCGTCCATTTGACGTTGAAAGTCAAGAAACTGAGGACTGGATAATGCCTCGGTCTGCGGTACCTGCTCGGTTCCTTGATCTCCCATAGCCTCATCCTCATCCTCCAAAGTGTCTACCGCATCAACTTCGTCCTCTGATGGGAATCGCCCCCGGCCCATACTGAATACCGCGCTATCATTCTGGAGTCTATCAACTACAGCGACATCTGTGTGGGTTCATCGTCTGACCATCTCATACCCGCTTGGTGACACAACACACATATGAGTGATGGGTGTGGCAAGCCGCCTGAAAAGTTTCCTCGTAAGCACAGGTGGATGGAAAAAATAAACAATGGCCCCGACATCAATGATAAAGTCTTGCACAATCGCGTATAGTAGTAACGCCTTCTCTTTGGTCACGTCCGAGGTGTGTTGGGATGGATACAATTTAACACATAGGAATGCGTACCAAATTTTTCCATACCGACTGAGATCTTTGCTATGGAACATTATGCCTCCCTTCCGACCTTTGATCCATGTTGTTCCCGGTTTATTCATTTCCTTGAGTATTGCCTCATAGTCCGGATCAAAATCACGTAGGTGGGCATATTGGCATTGTCGAGGCACACACAATTGATAAAACGTGTTGATTGCATCGGCACTGAACGGGACCAAGTGACCCCGCACATAAGCGTTGAAGGGGGATTTGTCCTTGGCGTTCGCATAAAACTCCTTGACTATGTTGACCACGGCGGGTTCCGATTCTTCGGTGAATTTATTCCAACCCTTCTATTAGATTTGCAGCATCATCTCCTCATCAACGTGATCTGGTGCAACCCCCCGCTCTGGTGTAAGGGCTTTTTTCATCATATAATCATATTGGTCTGCGGCGGCGGCACTTAAAATTTTTTGGCGATCCAAGGTCCGTGTCGGTTGTGCGGGCCTTGAAATCTCTCCCCTTTAGCATTTTGATGTGGGTTGCAAATCTATTTGCTCTCGAATGCTTGTATCATAGTATCTTCCCCCCCCCCCCCCCAAACTTGGTTCACACACTTTGTCAAACACTTGGTGTGCACAGATGATTTTCCCACAAACATGCCAATTTTATGTGGCAATTATGGTGAATAAAGTTGAAAAACTCGAAAATAGGGTACTCACGCTTACATGAACGATGAATTCCCACAGTAAGAACCCTAATTCGTGGCTTCCTGGGTTCAATTTGAATGAAAATGATAAATTTGGGTTGTGAATGTGTGTTTATATAGAGGTGATGTGATGTAGAGAAATAAGGGTAGTGGATTGATGGAGTGAAGTAGTGGGTTGATGGGAGAATTTGTGGTGAATGGTTGTCAAAATTGTGGGTTGAGGAATGGGAGTAGTGGGAGTGATGTTGAGAATTATTTGAGTAACAAATAATAAAGGCTAGCATCACACATAACTGCCGAGAGTTACTTCAGATTCTGGACCCCCGCCCCGGTGGGGGGTATAAGGCTTGGGAAGACCGCCTCAGCGGGCATATGTTCTGTTAATCGAGTTGGGGGACCCCCGCCTGACGCATGCCTTCCACAATTCATGGGAGACCCCGCCTCGGTGGTTTCTGATTAAATAGGCCCCTTGGCTAGTGCCTTCTGCTAATTGACTCAGATTCTCATCTTTTCTGCATATTAAGCCATTAAATGTCCATTTCCCCATCCTGCAAACCATGAAATGTACAAGTTATTAGATTGTTTACCACTTGGAGTATGATTGAGAGATTAACAAGATTTTTACCATATAATACCTACCTATTAACTTAATAAAACTATATTCTAACAATTATGAATGAAAATACGAAAAATAATGCATGATTAGGTTGCCTCCCAATTAGCGCTTGATTTAAGTCGTTCAGCCTGACTACTTCCTGTTCATGGTACGTCGGACAATGTGATGGCAATGACATTGGTGTTGGACTCGCCACCCCAATAGTGCTTTAATTGTTGACCGTTGACTTTGAAAGTTTCTAAAGGATTCCGACTGTAAAGTTCAATGGCGCCATGAGCGAACACCCTTTTTATGGTGAATGGTCCCGACCATCTGGACTTAAGCTTTCCTGGGAACAATCTCAGCCGTGAGTTGAACAGAAGGACTGATTGCCCCGGCTCGAATGTTCTAAGCATAATTTTCTAGTCGTGTCATTTCTTGACCTTTTCCTTGTATAACTTGGAGTTCTCGTAGGCTTGAAGGCGAAATTCATCGAGCTCATTTATTTGTAGTAATCGCTTTTCCCCTACAGCTGGTTAATCGAAATTGAGTTTCTGAATTGCCCAATAAGCCTTATGATGTAGCTCGATTGGTAAGTGATAAGCCTTTCCGTACAGTAGTTGATATGGTGACATCTCGATCGGTGTCTTATACGCAGTCCGGTAGGCCCATAATGCATCATCCAACCGGAGCGACCAATCCTTACGATTTTGGTTCACCACTTTTTCCAAGATTTTCTTGACTTCTCTATTCGACACCTCAGCCTGCCCATTGGTTTGGGGATGATAAGTTGTCGCTACTTTGTGGTTGACCCCATACCTTGCCAATAGAGCTGTAAATAATTTGTTGGAAAAGTGACTACCTTCGTCACTTATAATTGCTCTTGGTGTGCCGAACCTCGTGAAAATGTTCTTTTGTAGGAATTTAAGAACCACATTGGAATCATTAGATGGGAATGCTGCAGCTTCAACCCACTTTGATACGTAATCCACTGCGAGTAGAATGTACTGATTGCTAAGTGATGAAGGGAATGGCCCCATGAAATCGATGCCCCACACATCAAAAATTTTAACTTCAAGAATAGTTTGTAGAGGCATCTTATTCCTTTTCGAAATGTTGCCCACCCTTTGACATCTATCACATGTTTTGACAAACTGGTGGGCGTCCTTGAATAGTGTAGGGCAATAAAACCCAGATTGCAGCACTTTTGCTGCTGTTCTCTCAGTACCATAATGACCGCCATATGCATATGAGTGACACTCATGCAGTATGTTCTTCACTTCACTGTAGGGCATGCACCTTCTAATCATTTTGTCGGCGCACTGCTTGAATAAATAAGGTTCGTCCCACATGTACCATTTTACGTCATGAAGAAACTACTTTTTTTGTTGTCTAGTGAGATCAGGTGGAAGAACGTTGCTCACTAGATAATTTACATAATCCGCGTACTAAGGAAATTCTGCATTTATCCCAAATAATTGCTCATCCAGGAATGAGTCGTTGATTTCACACTTGTCCTCTTTCAATTTCCCTTGATTTTTCAGCCTAGACAAGTGATCGGCGACTTGATTCTCCATCCCCTTTCTATCTTTTATTTCTAGATAAAACTCTTGAAGAAGGAGAATCCATCGGATCAGGCATGGCTTAGCATCTTTTTTCGCAATTAGGTACCGAATAGCCGAATGATCCGTGTAGACAATCACCATAGTCCCGATCAAGTATGCCCAGAATTTGTCAAACGCATACACCACTGCAAGCAATTCCTTTTTCGTAGTTGTATAATTCATTTGAGTCTCAGTGAGAATTTTCCTTGCATAATATATGGCGTGAAACACCTTCTCTCGGCGTTGACCCAGCACAGCCCCAACCGCATAGTCGCTTGCATCACACATCAGCTCGAAAGGCATATTCCAATCTGGTGCGACAATCACGGGTGCTGTAGTTAACTTCTTCTTCAACAACTCGAAAGCCGACTTACATTCCTCATCAAAATTAAAAACAGAGTCCTTCTCTAAAAGACTGCGCAACAGTTTTGCAATTTTAGAGAAGTCTTTTATGAATCTTCTGTAGAACCCAGCATGTCCAAGAAAACTTCTAGTTCCATTTACTGAGATTGGTGGAGGCAGTTTCTCGATTGTTTCTAGCTTAGCTTTGTCAACCTCCAGTCCTTGAGCTGATACCTTGTGGCCTAAAATTATGCCATCCTCAACCATGAAATGGCATTTTTCCCAGTTAAGTACAAGGTTCGTGTCTTTGCATCGCTGTAACTCCATTACCAAATTCCCTAGGAAAGTATCAAAATTGTCCCCATAGACAGAAAAGTCATCCATGAAGACTTCCACGTTTTTCTCCACAATATCTGAGAAGATGGCCATCATACACCATTGAAAGGTAGCAGGTGCATTACACAAACCGAATGACATTCTCCTGAACGCGAATGTGCCATAAGGGCACGTAAATGTAGTCTTCTCTTGATCCTCAGGAGCGATGACGATCTTGTTATAGCCTGAGTATCCATCCAATAAACAGTAGTACTCATGTCCCGCCAATCTATCCAACATTTGATCGATAAAGGGCAGCGGAAAATGATCTTTTCGGGTTGCCTTATTCAACTTCCTATAGTCCATGCAAACCCTCCAACTTGTCACTGTTCTTGTCGGAATTAGCTCGTTATCCTCATTTTGTACCACAGTCATTCCCCCTTTTTTTGGCACACACTGAACTGGACTAACCCACTTACTGTCGAAAATCGGGTAGATGATACCGGCATCCAACAATTTCAGAATTTCCTTCTTTACAACTTCCTTCATAATTGGGTTCAGTCGACGTTGTTGCTCCACCGTCGGTTTTGCATCGTCTTCCATCAGAATCTTGGGCATACAAAATGAAGGGCTGATTCCCTTGATATCAGCTATCGTCCATCCTATCGCTGATTTATGTTCCCTAAGCACTCTCAGCAACTTTTCTTCCTGCAAATCATTAAGTGCAGCAGAAATAATCACAGGTAATGAATTCGAATTACCTAAATATGCATACCTGACGTGTTTAGTGAGTGGCTTAAGTTCCAGTGTTGGTGGCTATAATAACCCGATATTTTCTATATAATTAAATCAGAAATTTTGCGTATAAATTTTTTTTATTTTAAAGGTGAGAATATGTGCCAAGTAATGTGTATGAATGTTTGTGATAAATAAAAATTTATTTATTACATGAATAATTTTAAATAATTTTATTTTAGAATTATTGATCATTATAAATTATATTATTATAATAATTAATTTTACAAAAAATGTTTTTATTAATTATTATCCATGAAAATATGATTTTATGTTATTTAAATAATATATGAAATGATTATAGAGTTATTATAACAATAATTTTATTATATTAATTTATTTCAGAATAATTAAGTTAATTATTTAACTTAATTAATAATGGTATGTATATGCAAGATAATCAGATATGGAATCCAAACCCTAATTTTGGATTTTGATCAAGGAATGAGAATAATAATATAATATTAATTATATTTTGATTTTGATTTTTAAGTGTTATAAAAAAGTATTGTATGTACGCATTGGTCAATGGTGGTGCAGTATTTGGAAAACCCTAATGTTACCGATAAACCCTAGTTTCGAAGTCAAATGAGAATTTAAAATCTGTTTAGTAACTATGTTATGTGATTAATGATATTTATTATAATAGTATATTATTTATATTTCAGTGCTATAAATATGTATTGTGTATGTGTGTGGACTGTTAATGGTTGTTCAATTATGATGTATCATGACCAAGCCCCAACATTAAAATTGTGAAACCCTAATTTAAAACTCCATTATGAGTTCGAGAATGTTTTATAATTGTATTATCATGATTAAGGATAAGAATTATGGAATTTAAAGTTAATTAGAAAAAACCCTTGACTTTCAAAAGTGCTGAGAATCAATACATATCAGCCACTTAGATCAGCCATCGTATTATATCCAATATATATAGAGATCAAGAGAGAGAAAGTGTAATAACTTAGCTCATTTTTGCTCAAATACTCAACCCACTTCTCTCTCACCCAAACCCACGAATTTCTATTGCATACAAGTCCCAAAACACAGCCCCACTACTGCTCATAACCAATCAAGAGCCTAGAATCAAGAATTGTTCACGAGAGGTATAAAACCTAAACCAAAAATCTGATCTTGATTGATATGTTAGATGTTAGATTTTTGTGTTAAAACATGTTATATGTAGTAGGTATTGATGATCTAGGTTGGTATCTTTCTAATCTATATCATCTAAGTATTCAAAATTGATGATTTTAAAAATCTTGAAAATTTTGTTTTGTGTCCGACGATCGAAAAGTCGGACCAGTAGATCTTTGGTTGTTAAATATTTTTGTTGTTTAAATGTTTGATCTTGTTATATCTTTGTGAGATCTGTGTTCTAGAACTTTTAGTAGGACGGATCATGCATAGGTTAACAAGATAATCGTGGTCAAAGTCACCGACCGAGCCACAGCCCGAAAATCAAGGGCACCCAGTTTTTTCCGTGTGGCTCGACAAGATTTTCAAAGCCTCTGATCTTGTTGATCTTTGATGTTTTGGCCAAGTTGTTGTTTTGTTATTGTAGCTTGACATGAGGACTACACATCCATGCTTTTATATTACTCAGATCATGACCAGATTAAAAATTAATCATGGTCAAACATAGGTTGACCAACTGCCTGGGTTCCATTTCTGGAAAACCCAGAAAGTTCAAGAACACAGTTTTGAATGAACTTTGACCAGCCTTAATCTTGTGCATGTAATGTTGTTTGGTTGATTTTGTGATACTAAGTTGTTCTATGACATAAGTACTACAATCTAATATATTGGAATCACTTAAAACATGAACAGAGACCGGATTAATCAAGGCTCCAAAAGAGACCCTTGACACTGCTTGAGTTTCTGGGCAGCCCAGGAACTCAATAACACGCCTGACATAATTTTTGGAGGCTCAGATTTCTTTCATTTTACGTTGTTTATTCATGTTTGTTGTTGAATCTTATAGCATTACATTAGTTCTATACACTCTAATCAATAGATAGACTAGAAACATCATGATATGATTGTTATGCTTGGTCAAAGTAGTACCCTCATTAGCTGCATATGAATTCCTGGGTTGCACGAAGAACACGAAGAACACCTATAGCGACGGTTTTGTCGCTATAGGCAGTCTTTAGCGATAATTTATTTCCAAAATTAATTATTTTTATTAAATAAATAAAAAAAATTAGTTTTTAATTATTAAAAATACAAAATAAAATATATATATATATATATATATTAATGATATTAGATTTATTTAATATATATATTAAATAAATTAGTTTAAAATGATTTTAATATTATAAAAATTATTTTAAATAAAAATAAAGTGTTTAGAGATATTTTAAGTTATAAAATATAACTTTTAATATTTAAAGGATAGTTCATTAATAATTTAATATTAATGATATTTATTTAATATTAATGGTATTAAATTTATTTAATAATTATATTAAATAAATAGTTTTAAATGGTTTTATTAATTTAAAATCATTTAAAAAGGATATAAATGAATTAAAAATATTTTAAGCTATAATTAATGACTTTTAATAGATAATGCATTAATATTTAAATATTAATGGTAATTATTTAAAAATGACTTCAAATGTTTTAAAAATCATTTAAAGGTAATATTAGTACTTTAAAAATATTTTAAGTTATTATAAATAACTTTGATATTTTGGCAATGGTTTCATTAATAGTTTAATATTAATTAAATATTAATGATAATTGAATTGTTTAATATTTAAATCATTTAATAATGATTTCGGTGTTTGAAAATTCATGATAAATGTTTAAAAATTATTATAAGTCATTTAAAAATAATATGATTGATACTTACAGATGTTGATCTGCATGATAGAGTCTTAGACTCGATAATTACCCGGTAAAGTCATCGGTACACCGACATATTTCAAAAATTAATCTGGACTTAGATATTTTGACTGTATAATTAATGTTTATTTGTGATTCCAATGACTGTGAAACATTGGTGACTATATGATTAGGTTATATGCTGACTACAATAAGCAGTATTATGTGTTATGATATGATATTATTCTAATCGATAGACTGATCTTATTAATGATAGGTCATGGTATAAAAGATAAAACTAAGTTGCGTATTGTAAGCAGCAGACCAGGCAATTATCCTACCTTTGCATTTTCTTTATGCAATGGACATGAGTAAGAAGATTCAGAATTATATTATTATTATACCAAATTATTAACCCTATTATTATATATGTTATATCCGATCATTGCTTATCAACATGGTACTATATTGTAATTCAGATATATATTCTGTTCGTTAATTTTTAAATATGGTTATTCAAGTGTCCCCACTTGAATAATCATTGTATTTAATCACATGTTGATATATATTAATATATATATACCTCTAAGCTATTTGATCAGCTAGACACAGATTTAGAAATATCGTTGAATATGTTAAAACCTTTTTGTATCCAATCAAATTGTTTTGGTTCGGATTCCAGACTAAGTATGAACATCCCGAACAAGGAAAAACTTTTATGCGCCCAAGGCGGACAGAGTGAACGATAATATCGTTCTTGCATGTAGTATTGATCAATACAAGGTCCATGGGATGTACACCATCGTGCCCGTATGTTATGGCGGTTTGTAGATGAAGTTCTGTCTAACCTTTTCGAAAATAGAAAACAATGTTCATAGTATGTCGACTACCTTATATATATAGTCAATACGTAGTTTCAAAAATTTGATTTAGAATTGTTATGTTATTATTATCGGTTCAGTTTACTTCACAACTATTAATGTCGTTGTAGAAGTGGTGTACAAAGAAAACATTTAATTCTTTCAGCTAATTATATTTATAATTGTTATTACTTGTTGGGCACCCAAATGCTCATTCTTGCTTTAAAATTTAAATATTTTTAGCTAGGCATGATCAACCCGAAGGTTCAGACAAGAATAAGTGAAAAGGAAAGCAAACAGAATATATTTTATGGTATCTTTTGTAATAGTTAGACTGTATTAAGATAATGATATGTATTATCTATCATGTAAAGAGTTATATTAAAGGTTGCGTACTTGGGATTAGACTCTAATAAATGTAAGTTAAGCTTGATATTTATATTATTGTTATTATTATTAGTATTATTTTCGCTCATAGAAATTGTATCATAAAGCATTGAATTCAGGTTTCAAGTACCTGAATTAGGGGGCGTTACATCATGGTATCAGAGCTTTAGGGTTAAAAACCTTAGGTGAGTTAGACCATAGGCTATAACCTTGGGATAGAAGGAAACGTTGAAAATACAAATAACTCATATAGAGTTTAAAAAGGAGATGAATTGAATAAGTTCATCGTCAAATCAAATAAAAGATAACCTATATAAAATTATTATTTGTTGTGTGTATATATTATGCGCTAATCAAGACAGTTTGTGTATAGATGTCAGATAGAAAGGATTAGGATACCCTCAAATCGTAAAGAAGGAACCGATATCCATAACCGAGCCAATATCAAAGCCAATAGCTGAAATAGAGGCTCATATTGAAAGCTACCTCAATGAGGTGGTTATTTTGGAAAGTGTAGTATCGGACCCAGAAACGATAGTATAACTGATATGTAGAATATCAAGTTCTTAAACTCATATGTTTGTGGTGAGTTCTTAAACTCATAATGTGTTGTAAGTTTGACGAACTAGGTATAGTTAGGTGTGAATGGATTATCGAGGATAATGAGAATATATAGATTACTAAGCAATTGATCCTTAGTGAAGGCGTAAGAAATAAGTAGTATTAGTATTACTTGAATATGTATGATTCTATGTAGTGAATACGATAAGTATGTCTGAGTAATGTAATATTTTGTATAAGTTATGGCAGCGATTCCCGACTTTTGAGTCACAAAGGGATAGCGGATGTTTAAAGCAGTATGTGCTATGGTATGTCAAGTGCTATGAGTATGAATCTATGATGGATTAATGAAATAAGTTGGTATAAAGATAGTAGATATTTATTTTAACACTGGTTAATACAGTAAACCAAGTTTTTAAAATCTAATATTTGAATATATGATTATTTGAGTAGAAAATTTCGCGTGATATGTTAAACATATACAATAAGGCTTAGAATGTAAGATAATAAGGAATAATTTATGATAATGCCGCCAAGATGAAAACAAACCTAAAGGGCAGAAGAACCTGTCAACCAAGCTGGAAGACAACCAGACCCGAAATAGAATTTTACGATTATGGACACTCAAGCTATGCAGAACGGAATACCAGCCGCGGAAAATTAGCCAGATAATTGAATGACAAACGTCAAAGACTTCAAGACAAACGGACCGCCAGGATTTAGGGGATCAACTGACCTGGTAGAAGCGTTTGTGATAGCTAGGATAACAGAGGGGCAAAAGACAGCTTTTGTCACCTATATGATGAAAGGGGGAATGCGAATTTTTGGTAGAAGGAAAATCAAGCTAGAGCTGGAAAAGGGAGTAGTGGTAGTAAGACTGGAAAAAAGGAAAGAAGATAAAGGGAAAGTTTATGTGTTATAAGTGTGGGCAGAAGGGACGTGTCTCTCCTAACGTCCCCAATCCAAGAATGTATAGTGGATGTTTTATTTGTGAATCAATAGAGTATAAGGTGGAAGACTGTTCAAGAAGGAGAAGGGAGGCAAGGAAGCGAATACGGGAAAAGGCAGCAGGACATTGGAGACAACGGGACCAACTTCAATAAGCGAACTAACAGAACAAACTGCAAGAGTCTTCAGCATGACTGTTCAGGATAAGGTAGCAGCCGGGGATGCAACTCCAGGTATTATTCAAACCAATTTTATTTTCTTATATATGATTTTTGTATATATATATATATATATATATATATATATTATTTTATAAATTATTTTGAAGGAGGAAATTGAGTTCTATTAGAAATCAATTTTCTGTTTAATCAGATAGACAAGTTTTTTGGCTGAATAGTTAAAGATCAGTTCGATCAATTATGATCGAGATCTACTCGCAATGATTGTGTATGTTATGTACCCTGGTATGTATAGGTTTTAAAACGGTGATTCCGGGGACGGAATCTTTATAAGGGAATGTAATAACCCGATATTTTCTATATAATTAAATCATAAATTTTGCGTATAATTTTTTTTAATTTTAAATGTGAGAATATGTGCCAAGAAATGTGTATGTATATTTGTGATAAATAAAAATTTATTTATTACATGAATAATTTTAAATAATTTTATTTTAGAATTATTGATCATTATAAATTATATTCTTATAATAATTATTTTTACAGTAAAATATTTTTATTAATTATTGTTCATGAAAATATGATTTTATATTATTTAAATAATATATGAAATGATTATAGAATTATTATAATAATTATTTTATTATATGAATTTATTTTAGAATAATTAAGTTAATTATTTAACTTAATTAATAATGGTATGTATATGCAAGATAATCAGACATGGAATCCAAACCCTAATTTCTGATTTTGATCAAGGAATGAGAATAATAATATAATATTAATTATATTTTGATTTTTAAGTGTTATAAATAAGTATTGTATGTACGCATTGGTCAATGGTAGTGCAATATTTGGAAAACCCTAATGTTACCGATAAACCCTAGTTTCGAAGTTAAATGAGAATTTTAAATTTGTCTAGTAACTATGTTATGTGATTAATGATATTTATTATAATAATATATTATTTATATTTCAGTGCTATAAATATATATTGTATATGTGTATGGACTGTTAATGGTTGTTCAATTATGATGTATCATGACCAAGCCCTAACATTAAAATTGTGAAACCCTAATTTAAAACTCCATTATGAGTTCGAGAATATTTTGTAATTGTATTATCATGATTAAGGATAAGAATTATTGAATTTAAAGTTAATTAGAAAAAACCCTAATTTTTGAAACCCTAATTAATATTTAGAAATATTAATTTCTAGAAACCCTATTTTCGAGTTGTTAATTGTAAACCTTAATTGCTAATTTGGCACGCTTAACGATAATTAGTAAAACGTAAACCTAATTATCAAGTCTATGTAATTAGGAAACCTAATTAATAAAGAAACTTTAATTTTGTATTTTTAAAAACTAAAATTTTATTTTTGTAAATCCTATTTGGAAATTCTATAAATTAATTGTGTTAAACCTTAGGGTTAAACCCTAAGGGTCAAACCCTAAGGGTTTGCCAAGATTACATTTTTGCCATTAAAAGCACAAGTCAATTGATCAAAATACCCTTTTGTCACATTTTATATTATGTTGCTTGCAAATCTTGCCATATGTATAATGGTTGAGCAACCCTTGACTTGCAAAAGTCCTGAGAATCAATACATATCAACCACTTAGATCAGCCATTGTATTATATCCAATATATATAGAGATCAAGAGAGAGAAAGTGTAATAACTTAGCTCATTTTTGCTCAAATACTCAACCCACTTCTCTCTCACCCAAACCCACGAATTTCTATTGCATACAAGTCCCAAAACACAGCCCCACTACTGCCCATAACCAATCAAGAGCCTAGAATCAAGAATTGATCACAAGAGGTATAAAACCTAAACCAAAAATCTGATCTTGATTGATATGTTAGATGTTAGATTTTTGTGTTAAAACATGTTATATGTAGTAGGTATTGATGATCTGGGTTGGTATCTTTCTAATCTATATCATCTAAGTATTCAAAATTGATGATTTTAAAAATCTTGAAAATTTTGTTTTTGTGTCTGACAGTTAAAAGTCAGACCCGTAGATCTTTGGTTGTTAAGTATTTTTGTTGTTTAAATGTTTGATCTTGTTGTATGTTGTGAGATCTATGTTCTAGAACTTTTAGTAGGACCAGATCATGCATAGATTGTAAGATAATCGTGGTCAAAGTCAGTTGACCGACCACGAAAACTGAAAATCTGGGAAGCCCGGATTTTCCAGGTGGCTTTGACAAGATTTTCAAAGCCTCTGATCTTGCTAATCTTTGATGTTTTGGCCAAGTTGTTGTTTTGTTATTTTAGCCTGGCATGAGGACTACACATCCATTCTTTTATATTACTCAGATCATGGCCAGAATAAAAATTAATCACGGTCAAACATAGGTTGACCAACTGCTTGGGTTCCATTTCTGGAAAACCCAGAAAGTTCAAGAACACAGTTTTCAATGAACTTTGACCAGCCATAATCTTGTGCATGTAATGTTGTTTGGTTGATTTTGTGATACTAAGTTGTTCTATGACATAAGTACTACAATCTAATATATTGGAAACACTTAACACATGAACAAAGACCGGATTAATCAAGGCTCCAAAAGAGACCCTTGACACTGCTTGAGTTTCTGGGCAGCCCAGAAACTCAAGAACACGCCTGACATGATTTTTGGAGGCTCAGATTTCTTTCATTTTTCGTTGTTTATTCGTGTTTGTTGTTGAATCTTATAGCATTACATTAGTTCTACACACTGTGATCAATAGATAGACTAGAAATATCATGATCTGATTGTTACGCTTGGTAAAAGTAGTACCCTCGTTAACTGCATATGAATTTCTGGGTTGCATGAAGAACACGAAGAACATCTATAGCGACGGTTTTGTCGCTATAGGCAGTCTTTAGCGACAATTTATTTCCACAATTAATTATTTTTATTAAATAAATAGAAAAAAATAGTTTTTAATTATTAAAAATACAAAATAAATTATTAAAAATTATTTTAAAGTCCGAAAATGAGTTTTTAATTATTTTGAATATATTTCATAAATATTTAATATTTTGGAATATTAAAGGTATTTAATTTATTTAATTATAATAATAAATAAATTATTTAAAATGATTTTTAATACATAAAAATCATTTAAAATTATATTATGATATAAAAAAATATTTTAAGTTATTTTAATAATAAATGTATATTATGATTTTATGAAAAATCATTTAATGATATTTAAGTTATTTGATAAATGTATTAAATAAATTATGAAAATAGAATTAATAATTTAAAATCATATAAAAATGATTTAAAGATTATAAAAATATTTTAAGTTATAAAATATAATTTTATGATATAATTATTTAAAAATGACTTTAAATGTTTTAAAAATCATTTAAAGGTAATATTAGTACTTTAAAAAAATAAATTTAAAGTTATTATAAATAACTTTGATATTTTGACAATGGTTTCATTAATAGTTTAATAATATATAATTAAAAGTTAATGATAATAGAATTTTTAATATTTAAATCATTTAATAATGATTAAAAATGTTTTAAAATTCATGATAAATGTTTAAAAATTATTATAAAATGTCATTTAAAAATAATATGATTGATACTTTACGATTTTGAGATGTTGATCTGCATGATTAGAGTCTTAGACTGTTTAATATAATTACCCGAAAATTCATGATAAATTATAATAATTTTTAAAAATTATTATTAAGTCATATATTTCCGAAATTGATCTTAATATGACTTAGATATTTTGTTTATCAGATTAATGTTTTTTTTGTGATTCCAATGACTGTGAAACATGTGTGACAATATGATTAGGTTATATGCTGACTGTAATAAGCAGTATTATGTGTTATGATATGATATTGTTCTAATTGATAGAATGATCTTATTAATGATAGGCCATGGTATAAAAGATAAAACTAAATTGCGTATTGTAAGCAACAGACCAGACAAGTATCCTACCTTTGCATTTTCTTTATGCAATGGACATGAGTAAGAAGATTCAGAATTATATTATTATTGTTTCAGATTATTAACCCTATTGTTATATATGTTATATCTGATCATTGTTTATCAACATGGTACTATATTGTAATTCAGATATATATTCTGTTCGTTAATTTCTAAATATGGTTATTCAAGTGTCCCCACTTGGATAATCATTGTATTTAATCACATGTTGATATATATATATATATATATATATACCTCTAAGCTATTTGATCGGCTAGACACAGATTTAGAAATATCGTTGAATATGTTAAAACCTTTTTGTATCCAAACAAATTGTTTTGGTTCGGATTCCGGACTAAGTATGAACATCCCGAACAAGGGAAAACTTTTATGCGCCCAAGGCGGACAGAGTGAACGATAATATCGTTCTTGCATGTATTATTGATCAATAAAGGGTCCTTGGGATGTACACCCTCGTGCCCATAAGTTTTGACGGTTTGCAGATGAAGTTATGTCTAACCTTTTCGAAAATAGAAAACAATGTTCATATTATGTCGACTACCCTATATATATAGTCAATACATAGTTTCAAAATTTTGATATAGAATTGTTATGTTATTATTATCGATTCAGTTTACTTCACAACTATTAATTTCATTATAGAAGTGGTGTAGAAAGAAAACATTTAATTCTTTCAGCTAATTATATTTATAATTATTATTACTTGCTGGGCACCTAAATGCTCATTCTTGCTTTAAAATTTAAATGTTTTCATCTAGGCATGATTAACCCGAAGGTTCAGACAAGAACAAGTGAAAAGGAAAGCAAATGTAATATGTTTTATGGTATCTTTTGTAATAGTTAAATCAGTATTAAGATAATGATATGTATTATCTATCATAAAAGAGTTATAGTAAAGGTTGTGTATTTGGGATTAGACTACGATAAATGTAAGTTAAGTTTGATATTTATATTATTGTTATTATTATTAGTATTATTTTCGCTTATAGAAATGGTATCGTAAAGCACTGAATTCGGGTTTCAAGTACTTGAATTTGGGGGCGTTACAGTGGCTCCTCCAATGACGGTTTCAATTTTTCTGGGGCTATCTCCTTCGTATGCAATGGTTCAAATGGTGCTCTGAATCGGTTAAATCGTGGCAATGAATCTAACATCTGTAAGTAGTCCACAAATTTCGGGTCATCGAACTCTTTATCCCCCAATAATGTTGTTTCTAATGGATCATTAACCAAACTCTTGCCCATGTCTTCACTGCTAATCTGCTCAATTATTTCCATCATGAAACATTCTTCCTCATCCGTAGGGAATTTCATGGCCTTGAACACGTGAAATTTGATTTCTTGATCTTGGACCCTCATAGTAAGTTCTCCTTTTTGTACGTCAATGAGTGTCCTACCCGTGGCCAAGAAAGGTTTCCCTAGGATAATTGGGATGTTCTTGTCTTCTTCAAAATCCAGAATAATTAAGTCTGCGGGGAATATAAACTTATCCACCTTAACCAATATGTCATCTACTATGCCTCTCGGGTATGTGACTGACATATCCGTCAACTACAATGAAATATTCGTAGGCTTTGGTGTGGGCAAACCCAATTCTGTGTATACTGACAATGGCATAAGGTTCACACTCGCCCCCAAATCACATAAACACTTATTAAAAGACATGTTCCCGATCGTGCATGGAATAGTGAAACTCCCCGGGTCTTTCAGCTTTGGTGGCAACTTCTGCTGTAACACCGCACTACACTCTTCTGTTAATGTCACTGTTTCGAAGTCTTCCCATTTCTTTTTCCTTGATAGAATCCCTTTTATGAACTTCACATAACTCGGCATTTGCTCTAGGGCTTCTGCAAACGGGATGTTAATCTGAAGTTTCTTGAAAACTTCCAAAAACTTCGCGAACTGCTTATCTAATTTCTGTTTTTGGACTCTCTGCTAAAACGGTGGTGGAGGATATACAACTGGATTGTCGTCTAACTTTGTTTTCTCACTTTGCTTATCCTCAACCTTGTTTCCTTCAACCACTTTACTGTCATCAACTTTGTCATCCGATGTCGCTGAATTTTCTGCATCTGTACCAACGAGATATTTTCCACTCTTCAACGTAATTGCCTAACACTGTTCGTGGTTTCCCTTCGAATTTCTCTATGTATCACTCAGTAGGGTCCCTTGTGGCCTATTATTTAATGCTAAGGCAATTTCCCCCATATGATTTTCCAAATTCTTGATGGCCATTGCTTGGTTTTTCATCGCTTGCTTGTTATGTACTTCGACAACAACTCCTCTAAATCTGATTTTCTTTCCTGATGTTGAGCCGGTTGTTGGTGATTTTGAAAACCTGGGGGATATGACGGTTGTGATGCCCCCAAAACAGGTATACATCACCCATCTTGAGTCGCCAGATACATGATACATAAATTCAAATACAACTTATTATACAACAAAATGTGTAAAATAATGACAAAAACATAGCTGAGAGTTTAAACAAGAATATTGTCATCTAGATAATATCCACACTCAATGGTGTCCTCATTACAATTATTATCACATTATTCCGTAGAATAGTGAGGACTACTAAAGCCATTTATCCTGGACTATCACTCCATTCCCCGACTCGTCCCAGTTATATTCTCATTTCCTGAAAAGAACAATGAAAGAAAGGGTGAGCTCAACTAGCCCAGTAAGAAATATTATGACTAAGATAATGCAGAATAAATTATCCTTAGCCTTCAATAGTATAACAACTGATAGAATACAATAGAAAACAAGTTTTAGAATCAACAACTGTAGTGGAAATAAGCAATCCATTAGAAGAGTCAAGTAGGGCATAAAATCTACTATCTTCTATGATTTAAAAAGTTTTTCATCAACTTTATCGCTGAGACTCAGCTTAATAAATAAAATCGAATCATCCTAGCCTCACAGCCAAAGATATTCATTTAATCATCAATGATCATGATTATACCGAATAATCCCTAGTCATAATCATACCACAACTGTCCATCAATGAACTATAGTCCAATGAGGACTTTCACCACATCATTCGTCACATTACGGTCATGATTATACCAAATAATCCCTGGTCATAATCATACCAATTTCATCTATGCACGTAAGCCAAAGATGACTTTAATCACAATATAAGCATGAGGATGATGATAATGACATAAAAATTCAATAAAACAAGTTCAAGGATAAATTTTAAAGATTTATAATTTAATTTATCCAGAAATCAATAACGTCCAAATTGTCAACATGATACTGCTTTGTAGAGTAAAATTCAAAAATAATATTCATGTACCAAAAATAATTTGGACAGAAAAGAAATATATTTTTTAGGTGAATAGTACCCCGTGAATAGTACTTCGAGAATAGTACCCCGTGAATAGTACCCCGACACAAAAAGTGTCCTGAATACCCAAGTGAATGATACTAGAGTGAATAGTAAGTGAGTGAATAGTAACCCGTGAATAGTAATTTATGAATAGTACTCCGGCACAAAAAGTGCCCCGAATACCCGAGTGAATAATACTAGAGTGAATAGTAACCAGGTGAATAGTAACCTATGAATAGTAACTCGTAACAGAAAAATACCAAAGAAAACGATATTTCATAACGAGTACAAAAGAAATGATATCCTAGATTAGTATAATAGAATATACTGAAACTATAAATGGATTTTCACCACCATGCGGTAATCCACATGTATGCATCATTTCCACAATTTAATAAAGAATGAATACGAAGGATCATTCACCATGCATGCGGTAATCCACATAGATGTGTTATTCCAACGTAATAATAAAGAATAGAACCGTCATGCGAATCAGCATGCATGTGATATTCCAAATGTAATAATAAAGAATGGAACCAAGTCATGCGTAATCCATACATGGATAGGATATTCCAACGTAATAATAAAGAATCGGAACCAGTCATGCGTAATCCATGACAGCATAAAGATATTCCTACGTAATAATAAAGAATGGAATAACAAAAGAATTCACCGTGCGTGCGATAAACCGCAAAGACAAAGTTATTCTAATAGAATAATAAAGAATGGAATAATGTAAGAATTTCACCATGTATGTGGTACTTTTATATAAACAAAGTTATTCCAACATAATAATAAAGAATGGAATAACAACCCTTATGAGTATTGAAAGAAAATAATTCTCTTCATGAATACGAAAGAATAATACCCCTTACCTCAAAAGAAGACTGGATACTGAAATAGTGAGGTAGCAGACTTCTCTTCTTCTTTCTCTCTATAATTTCTCTCTATAATAATTGCTCTATAGTTTTAGTGAATTGGTGAAAAATAATGAAGGAATGATCTTCTATTTATAGGAAACTATAGTTTCGATAATTGCACATTTTGGGGCTCGAAATATTACAGTATAATACCTTCATCTTTTTCTTCATTTTTAATTTAGTCCTGCAAGTATTATCAAACTTGCACCACCTCCCCTAATAGTAAATCATGTGAATCAATAGTAAATCATGTGACTCAATAGTTCTAATCATGTGAAAATATGAATTACAGTATACTACCTCCATCTATACCTCTATTTTTAACTTAGTCATGCAAGTATTATCAATCTTGCACCAACTCCCCTAATAGTAAATGAATGTGAATCAATAGTACACACATGTGAACACATAGTTATAAGCATGTGAATTAATAGCAATTAATTGCTCATTTATCCGATTAATTACCCGATTGGTCAATATAACCTCCTAACATCAATTATTATCAAAATAAATGTCGATTTCCACTACAACTAATAATCCCAACACAATGGAACTATCAATTTCATCTTTAATCAACACGAACTTATTCATCATTAATATTATAACTCACAATATTTAACAACCAGGTTGTTCCCAGGAAAGAGGGGGCTTTTCGATAAGGATTTATCCTTATTGGCGCGCAATTAGGTGACCAAACCTCTCCTTAATAGAACTTCTAGACATTGTCAATATTACAAATAATAATATGAATAACTTTGTCATCTCAATTATTGATTTAATAATATAACATATTATGCAGATGATACTATGACAACAATTGAATCAATAATAAGAGATATGATGCAGCAATTACTGTAGCAATAATTGAGTATAACTGAGTGACTTCTCACGTAAGCATCAATAATCAATACTGTGTGCTACTATGCAACCACAGCAGTATTTTGTCGTATTTTTTTACTAATGGGTAGTTCAACAGGTTTAACGGTAAAATTTTCGCCATTATTTTATAAAAGATATTTCATCATTTTCTAGCTATGACAATACTTCCGCTTAGGGGGTCCACCAATGATTATGTCGTCGCATTTAATATTCCCCAACAAAAAGAATATTCCCCGACCAAACGAATATTTCCCGACACAACGAATATTTTATAACAACTTGCTTACTTTGGAAAATTTTCAAATATCACCCTTACCTTTAAACTTTTATCAATTTAACTATTTACCAAAATAGAAAAATTGAATACTTTTATTTTATAAAATTTGGGATCTCACAACGGTCGTAGAGCTTGATGTTGTTGATTATTGCTCCACGAGAAATTTGGGTGATTCCTATTCCCCTGGTTGTAAGTGTTTTGGTATATATTCTACAGGGACCCCTATCAGAAGCTACTCTGTGAGCCGCATTTGGTATTTGGATTGATTAACGTCTTGATCGTAGAATGGTCACCCATGCACAATTCATATACGACCGCAACCTGTTGTACCTGAGCCCCTGTCATGGCATCTAACTTCTTGGACAGCGCATAAATTTGTGCTTGTATTGTTGTCACCCCATCGACTTCTAACACCTCAGCCACCTTTTCCTGTGTTATTCTTGCTATGGGCCACTAGTAGTTGTTAGCCGCCATGGTCTCAATCAAATTATAGGCCTCCTCATAACTTTTAGCCATGAACGCTCCACCTAACGCTGCATCAATACTGGTCCTGAGATTCCCATGTAGTCCGTTATAAAAAGTATTCATTTGCAGCCACTTAGGCAATCCATGATGTGGGAACTTCTTGAGCAATTCTTTGTATCTCTCCCATGCCTCATATAATGACTCCCCATGTTGCTGCTCAAACATAGTTATCTCATTCCTCATTTTTGCAGTTTTCGCCGGTGGGAAAAATTTGGCAAGGAATTTCTAAGCTAAGTCTTCCCACATAGTTATCGATCCCGATGGTAGAGAGTGTAACCAACTCTTCGTCTTGTCCCGTAAGGTGAATGGGAACAAGCGAAGTCTCACTGCATCATCCCACACCCCATTATGCCTGAAGGTGTCACAAATCTCCAGAAAGCTGACTAGATGTTCATTCGGATCGTCATTTGCCAATCCCCCAAACTGAACTAAATTCTGAATCATCTGAATTGTCCCAGGCTTGATTTTGAATGTATTTGCAGCAATTGCGGGCCTTATGATGCTTGACTGCAGTTCAGTCACCTTGGGTGTGGCAAAGTCCCTTAACGCTTTCTGATCCTCAGCTACCATTGCATCTTCTTGCTCAGAATTTTCAAAGTCTTGCCTCGTTTCCTTGATCCACTTACTTAACCTCTGGAACCGTTTCTCAATGTCGTCCTCAAAAGGTAGCAAGTCTGGATTTTTGGACCGAGTTTGCATAAACCACTTCAAAAAAACCTGAAATAAGAGGAACCAAACAAAAATTAAAAATGTTTAAGTAAAACTGGACTAATTAAACTAATATTGTAAAAATATTAAGATCTATACTAAATTATCCCCGGCAACGGCGCCAAAAACTTGTTGGGTAAAATCTATATACGCATAACACGCAAGTATACGTGGTCAACAAGTAATATAATAATGAGTAGAGTATCGTTCCCATAGAGACAAATTAGTAACAAACTTAACCTTACAATTACCAATTTCCTATTAATCCTAATTTTATTAAACTATTCAATGCAATGATTAAAATTATAGAAACTAAATTAAGAAATAAATAAACTATCACAGAATAATCACAAATATCAAAATCTGGAATTTTAAACATTTAATGGAGAATTAGACTTATGATTTCACCCTAAGCTTTACTCTGATTTCTACACCTTTATTCTAATTCAAATCACTATCCCAGTTTATTAATCAAGAACACAAATGTAGTACTAGCCACCTTTCGATGCACTAATAGCATATTAACTTAAATCCACAATTTAGATAGAAACAAGTTAAACACCTTAATCAACTAAATCACTATATCTCTATGTGAATTATAATTAAAGAAGGTTGAAGATTAATTTCTCTATCCGATTACATGCGATGTCAAGCATATCTCTACCTTAACATTCATCACGATTTTGTTATTCACAAAATTCTTGAACACACGCTATATTAACTAAGTCTGGATTCGAATATCCTCTCTCGATTCCATACAAATCCACAAAGAATTGTTAATCAGGCAATTCATAAGTTCAAGCTCAAATTAATATAGATAAACTGGAAAATAGCTTATTGAATTAGAAATCAAAGTTTACAAAATCATTGTTTCACTTAAGGATCCACCATAAGCCTAAAAAGTGAATTAGTTCATGATAAATGAAATAATAACTGAATAAATCAAAGATAACATTCTTTCAATTACAAATAAAAGACTAAGAAAAAGAATAGTGAAAAACACCCTTTACGTAGCCTAAATCTGCGATTGTCTCAAAAATCTCTTCAAATCTTCCTCCAATGCTTGCTATGAAAAACTGGAATTGATCTTTGTATTATGCCTTGTGTCCCCCTTAATTTGTTGTTAATTGAGTAGTAGATATCCCACACACGTTTTTTTCATTAATTCCATGCCCAATAGAGTTCACTTGCCAACCAATGCTAGAGTTCATGCCCCAGCAGAGTCCAAAACAAAACAGGAGAGTTCACCAGTCGAGACCCCCCGTCCCGGCGGGGGTACAAGCTTAAAACAAGCCCACCCCGACCGGCACCCTTTCCGTTAGTTGCTGTTGAAGACCCCCCGCCCCGGCGGAGGTACATAGGCAAAAAGGGTCCGCCCCGGCGGAGGTCTATTCTGCCAGATGACTTTGTTAACTTCATGATTACTTCCAGAAATGCTCCAAATCTTCGTTAAATGCCATAACAACCACCCTACACATAAAAGAGCACAAAAAAAAAATAAAAACGAACATGAAAACAAGAAAATAGCAACAATTAAGTGTGAAATGGACAACAATTCGTGGATATGAAATCCACTTATCAGTATCCTATCATCAGCCTTAAGAAAGTCCCATGGAACTGTGGAGAGGTTGAAGGATCAACATCAAACACAGCTATTGCGGTATCAAAGGAAAATCCACTATATCTCCCTCAACGAGTGATGAAGCCAGTCATCAGATCTAAGGGGAAAGTGCCCAAGGAGAAAATTAAAGAATTCCTCTGCCAGATGGGACACAATGAAGCCAAGGTGGTGCAAAACTTGAAAGAAGCACCACAACAGATCTCTATTCTAGACTTGGTTTTCTCTTCAGAAGATCACCAGAAGGTCTTACTAAAAATATTAGAAGAATCCCACTTGCCAAAGACAGTGGATGTAGAAAAGTTTTATAATCTGGTAGATTACATCTTCAATAGCAATGTGATATCCTTCACCGATGATGACATACCTCCTGAAGGGATGGGTCATTGCAAGCCATTGCACATAGCAGTGATGTCTTCCGGATATGTGGTCGGAGGAGTGCTAATAGATGGAGGATCATCCCTAAACATCTGCCCCTATTCTGCATTGGAAAAAATGAAGACCAATCTCAACAGGATGTGAAGCAGCCACACAATCATCAAAGCCTTTGATGGATCTCAGCAAAATGTTGTCGAAGAGATTGAATTAGAAATCAATCCACGTACATTCTACATATCCTTTCAATTGCTCAAAATCACTACAGGATATAATTTACTGTTATTAAGACCTTGGATCCATATGGCGGGAGTCGTCCCATCCACTCTTCATCAACAATTCAAGTATACCATCAACAGTAATCTGGTCACTGTAAATGCTGAGCCAGAGTATCATGTCCAAAGTGATATACCTCTCATCAGTTTTAATGAATAAGTTGAGTCTGTCAGCTTCCAAGCACTTTAGGTGAGCAACACTCACTATCAATCCATTGGGGCTCCACCTCTAAAACCCAGAGTTTCTGTCGAGGTAATGTCGGCCGGTCAAGGGATGATATCCTTGGGTTTCCAACTAGGACAAGGGTTAGGAAAAATTAGTAACGAATCAAATGCCCAATTCAAATTCCTAGCTAGACAAGGAAAGCCAGAATAGGATACTCCTCTGGGTCCATGTACAGGAACCCGCATAAGCATACACTGGTTCCTTCATCTACAAGGCTATTGCCTAAACCTATAGATGCAGATTTTCTATGGTCTCTGAGGAAAATTCATGTCTCTGTGGCGGGAATATTGTTTCCTATGCCGATACCGGTTAAGGGGAAAGAAGTCTTGATTCCAGACCCAGACATGGAGGAAAGGAATCAAAGGCGCATAAAAGACATTAAGAGATGCTTATCGCAGATGTCTCAGATGACGACTGCTTAGATGTCATGGTTATTATACAAGAGGAGGAGGACTATAATAGCTCCTTCATCATAGCTGTTCAGGAGGTCTTAACCCTTGGCAATTGAAGCAACACTCCTTACATTTTCCGAAAAGGGTAAAAAGGGCAAAAAATACCTCTGCCCTGTAGATAGCAATAACTGCTTACTTTTGTTGCATAATATTAGCAGTTGTTTTTGTCATATCATGCTAACACTTTGTATGATTAAACAGTTTCGTATTTTAAGTGAAAGCATTTTGTTTCAGGACTCTAAAGTTAGATATGTCTAAACTTGCTCATGGAGTGCAATTCTTCACAAGGACTGCAACTTTGATGTAAAGTTGGAGTCTGGCTTGATAGAGATTGAACAAGAGGACTATGAGGTGCCTTAGGAGATCAAATAATGGGTCGAAGATAAACCCAAGCCAAATCTTGACCAAACCACCTATTTTAACCTCAGAACCTCATCAAACCCCAATTCCAAGATGTGTTTGCATGGTCTCATGAAGACATGATCGGTTTGTCCACTAACATTATCATTCATCGCCTACCTATTAAAGAGGGATTCCCAGTCAAACAAAAATTCACGCGATTAAAACTTGAGTGGAGTTTGAAAGTCAGGAAAGAAATTGTGAAACAATTTCAAGCTGGAATCTTCATGGTATTAACATACCCTGAGTGGCTATCCAACATAGTCCTCGTACCTAAACCCAGAGGGAAGGTGCGAGTTTGCGTGGAATACAGAGATCTGAACAAAGCTTGTCTCAAAGATAGATTTCCCATACCATTCATCCACAAACTCATTGACAATACAGCTCCGTATGGCATGTACTCCTTTGTTAACTACTTTGTTGGGTACCATCAAATCATGGTTACTGAAGAGGATCATGAGAAAACTGCATTCATCACGCCTTGGGGAACCTTTTGCTACAGACGGTTGTCATTTGGCCTTATCAATGTCGGAGCTACCTATTAGTGAGTCATGATGGCTCTTTTCCACGATCTAATACACAAAGAGATAGAAGTCTATGTGAATGACATCATTGTCAAATCCCGAAGGGAGGAAGACCACATAAACCATCTCAAAAAGCTCTTCAACCGATTGTGTAAGTACAACTTAAAGCTGAATCCGGCCAATTGTGCCTTTGGAGTCAAATCAGGCAAGTTGTTGGGATTCCTACTAAGCTACAAAGGCATTGAGCTGGATCCTACAAAAATCCAGGCCATAACTAAGATTCTCATACCCCAGACATAGAGGGAAATACGGGGATTTCTGGGAAGAATCAACTTCATCAGCCAATTTATTTTCCAACTCACAGCAACCTATGAACCCATCTTCAAGTTGTTAAGGAAGAACTCCTCCAAGAAATGGAACAAAGAGTGTCAAAAAGCCTTCCTTTCTATCAAAGAGCAACTAGTCAAAGGTCCTGTCTTGGTACCTCCCAGGGATGACGTTCCCCTATTTATGTACCTGCCAATCAATGACAATGCCAAGGACTACATGCTGAGACAAAAAGATGATAGAGGCCAAGAAAGAGCTATCTATTATCTCAGCAAAAGATTCAATATGAGTGAGCACATGTATACCTTGATTGAAAAGACTTGTTGTGCAATAGCGTATGCTTCCATTAGATTACAACATTATCTCAATAGTCACACAGCCCATCTCGTATCCCGCATGGATCCTCTCAAGTACGTGTTTAGCAAACCCATGTTGAATTATCGATTATCCAAATGGAAGTTGATCCTACAGCAATTTGACAACATCTACGTGACTCAAAAGTCTATCAAAGGTCAAGGAACTGCAGATCAACTAGTCGTCGCACCTTCAGGGGACTTCAAATCCTTGGAAACATATCTCCCCGATGAAGGGCTTATAACAATTCAGCAGCACCATCAGGAAAATATAACCCAATCATGGAAGATGTATTTTGATGGAGCTGTGAACATGGGAGGTATCGGAGCTGGAGCAGTTCTAGTGTCCATTTCGGGAGAGCAATATCCCGTTGCCATCAAATTGCAATTTATCAACACCAACAACATAGCTGAGTATGAAGGCTTTATCATGGGGTTGAAACTAGCCCAATCCATGGGCGTTAAACAGTTAACTGTTTTTGGAGATTCTGAACTGGTAATCAAACAAACCACTGGGATCTATCATACCAAGGAATTACATTTGCTGCCTTACCATCGACAAGTTATCCAGAAGGCTTCGGAGTTTAAAGAAATATCCTTCCTCCACATTCCTCGAAACACGAATGACTTTGCTGATGCACTAGCAACTTTGGCCTCCTTAATCAACATATCTGACAAGGAAGACATGCCAATTATCACCTTTTCCAAGAAAAAGGCTCCAGCCTACGAGAATTACATCGGAGAAGTATCAGATGAACTACCTCCCATCCAACACCCTTTGTATTAGTCTATCAAGGAATATCTGCTAGATGGATCTACACCCACTAGGGCAAGTCAACCTGAAAGAAAGCGGATCCATCGAATGGCCATGAAATTCTATTTGAGCGGAGCCGCACTCTACAAAAGAGATACAGGACAAGGCCTTCTAAGATACCTAGACAAAGACTAAGCTCAGAGGCTCATGGATGAAATCCATGGTGGAGTATGCAGCCCACACATAAGCAGCCCTCTACTTGTCAAGAAGATCCTAAGAACAGGGCATTACTGGCTCTCTCTCAATGCTGACTGTGATGATCATATCAAGAGATGTTACCAATGCCAAATTCATGGTAATGCTATCCACACCGCTCCAAAGGAGCTCCACAATATGACTTATCCCTGGCCCTTCTCAATGTGGGGAATGGATGTGATCGGGCTAATAAAGCCCAAAGCCATTAATGGTCATCGAATTATCTTCACCATGATCTACTACTTCACCAAGTGGGTAGAAGCAGCCTCCTCCCCCAGGGTTACTAAAGAGGTGATCATTGGTTTCATACGAAAAAACTGTCATTTGTCAATACGGACAACCAGAGGTGGTTGTATCAGACAATGCCAAAACCCTCAACAACCAAATGATGGAGGAATTATGCATTAAATTCCACATCAAACGTCTCAACTCCGTCATCTATTGTCCAAAGATGAATACTGCTGTTGAAGCGACTAATAAGAATATCAAAAAGATCATGCAAAAGATGTCCGCCAATCACAAAGGATGGCCTAACATATTGCCTCTAAGTCTATTAACCTAAAGAACGTCAATGCGCACTTCCACTGGGGCAACCCCCTACTCATTAACCTATGGCATGGAAACAATGTTCCCCGTAGAGGTGGAAATGGAATCCCTAAGAGTATTGATAAATGCTCAGCTGGATGAAGACCAATTATCTCTAATAGATGAAAGATGGGCCACAACCATCTTCCATGGTCAGTTATACCAACAGAGGATCGCTAGATCCTACAACAAAAAAGTTCGGCTACGGCAGTTCAAAGAACATGACTTGGTCTTGAAAAAGGTTCTTGACAACCAAGATCAATCTAGAGGAAAATTCTCCCCAAACTGGGAAGGCCAGTTTGTTTTCAATGAGGTATTGATAAGAGGAGCCCTCAGATTACAAGAGATGAATGACGAGGAATTTCCCCAACTCATCAACTCAGACACCGTGAAACGGTACTATGTCTGAAGTTACTTGAAACCCGGCATCCTAGTTCTGGATCATCAGATCCATCACTCAACTCAGGTTTTCAAAACCTTTCTCATTACAACTTTCACAACTTCAGTTTGTCCCACCAGGGACGAACTACGAAGACCTGATCTCCCCAATACACGGGAGTATGTAGGCAGCCATTTTTATGGTCTAGTCTAACTACAAAAAAAATCTCTACACCCTTCCATATACAACTTTCAACCTTTTCACGCTAGGTTGGAACTACGCAGACCTGATCTCCCCCTCATCAATGGGAGTACATAGGGAGCCATTCACGGTGTAGTCTCACCCCTACCAAAAACACAAAACCCTGTCAATAGTACTGGGACTATCATTCCACTTTCAAACCAAACCATAAGAGATGGAACTACCTGATCTTCCCAATACACGGGAGTACATCGACGACCATCTGTGGGGCGGTTAAACCACACCTCATCGTCTTAGACCAAAGGGATGGAACTACCTGGTCTCCCCATACAAATAGGAGAAAAATCGGCGACCATCTATGTTGTGGTTGAATCCGCAAAGAGAAACACCAATCTATAAGAGATGGAACTATTTGGTCTCCCTAATACAAAGGAGTAATAGCGACCATCTGTGGGGCGGTCAACCTCAGAGAGGAAAGCTAAAATCCTCTCCATAACCACATTCAGAAACCAGTCCCATGACACCAAAGGGTAGGGGATTACAAAAATCAACGATCCATTCTAAAAGATCTTGAGATATCTCAATGTCCATCCATCAAGGAGGAGTTCAGAATACATCAAGATCACAAGCCCGGGAGAACAGACAACTATCAAGCAAGTAACAAGGCATAACTAAAAGGGAAGTGGATCAAAACATATTTCCTTACCATATAATATTGTTTGATATATACAATGTGTTATGTACATGACAAAAATGGCTAACCTAATCTATGCAGAAAAATTAAAGCTAATCTACAAACCAGTAGATAAGCGAGCCATTAAGTCTAACATGGCATTCCTCTCAGAAGATGGAGGTAACTCTATGAGCTCATGCCCTAGGGTTTCTACATGAGCCAGGAGATCTATGGTCATCTGCATGGTGCTATTATGCTCATCAATGAATGCACTCATCTACGTAATGATGTCAGTAGTATGAGATCTCAATGTAGTACTATCTCTAGTGGCAGCATCTCGGGTAGCTAGAGCACCATCCCCCTCAATAACAGCTGCATCCCTAGATGATCGAGCCTCATCTCCCTCAACAGCAGCGATATCCCTATGAGCTAGAGCATCATCTCTCTCAACTAGAGTGGCATCTCTACCAGAAAGAGTTTTCAACATCAAGGCCCTAACCTGATCCCTCTCAAATGTCATCAGATGCAAACTCTGCTATAAATACTCTGCAGAATGTGGAGTCACAGCAGCAGAAATACTAGGGTAATCAACAAGAGCTGCTGATAGTCCAACAAATAACTCATCCTCGGTGGGAGAATCAGGGTAGTCCATAGGCTCCCCGCTATCAGAATTAGCACCCGGCTATGAGGATACAACCCTAGTCAATGCAATCTCTGCCTTCAATAATGCAGAATACTCTGTAGAATGACCTGGATGGCTAGTTGAAAATTTATCCCTCTCACACTGGGTCCAACATACATAAATCTTAGACAAATTCTCTGCTGACAAAAGCCAAGATGACAAACACTGACCCAATGCCCACTCAAAGGGATGAACATCCTGAAACTGGTCAAATTGTGCCATCATAACTAGTGGATGATATGTGGTCACACCCCTTAAATCGGCCAGGGGAAGATAATTCATGCCATCTACATGAGTAATAAAGCTATAGGGAGAGCTAAGCCCCTGAACATGGCAAAATATCAAACAGATCCTCGATCCCTGATAAGAAAGTCGACCAAGAAGCTGCGTCTGTATAATCCGCTGGCTGAAAGGAGTATGACATGGCTATCTCATGGGAAAAACAATAACCATGGCCTCGGAAGGTGCCAATCAGTCTCAAGTCTGTCATAAACCACACATACAATAAGACCGAACTGCCTGTAAACACCCCTACAGAATGGGTATGGCAATATGTGGCCAACCTCAAGGTCTATGCCAGAATCGTCGGTAAGATGGTATGTCCCTCCTGGAGAGTTATGACTACCAGGATCACACCGATATCTAAGTGGTCCATGTACAAAGGCATGTACAAATAAGCCACTATACACATCAAGAGTATATCTACTCGGGCGACATGTCAATCATCCTCTAGAGCGGTGAAATCCCCAGAGTGCCGCAGATAACTATTCAAGGACCAAAATCTATCTATCAGAAAACTCATGGATACTACATGCCCCGAGGAGATCTCATCCAGGGTAACTCTGCGCATCAAACCTATGAGGGTCATAAACTGCCGACTCGTATCACCGACAACCATCCGAGAGCAAGGCCTATCCAATGGCAAGTCTGTCAGACGCTCATAGTCCTCCAACATAGGAGTCAACTCTTGGGTAGCAAACTGGAATACTTGCCTATCTGATACCTAATGCTCTAGCATACACTCTACAAAGCCCAATGGAACCTAGAATGTCAGGAGGGTCATAGAGTGACGTAACAGCTGATCGACTATCACCCGATCTAAGGAAGACAAACTGTCATACCATAATCTCAAGGAAGAGTCCATCAATATTGGTGGGGTATGCTCAATCCGGCTAACTGTCGATGAAGACATCTGTAGGGCCATGTCATTAGACCATCCAGGGGTCAATGCTAAACTCATCTCTGGAAATGCATGTCCATAAACATAATGCATGCATAATAAATAATAGATGACAATATAATGTAGGGAATGGAAAATAATATACATACATTCCTAAGTACATCATCATCATCTAAATACATCATCTTTGTATACAACTAGAAAATACAGGTAAATGGGGCACATCCGCCCTACAACTAACATAGGCTTGTCAAAAGATATAACGAGAATTAGGCACAGCCGCCCAATATTTAACAGAGGCCTATCAAAAGATATAGCGAGAAATGCATCAGAAGAAGTCAATATTGTTGATGTCCATGTCATTTAACCTATCCATCTGATGTAATTCTTCCTGAGTCACTGAATCTCTGCCAGTAGGGATATCAAGCCGATACAACGGAGGATCTGCATTGGAAAAACCATCTGAATATGGGCCACCTGAAGGGCCAGCCCAGAGCTAGAAGGATCAAAAGTGTCCACCTTGGAAGGATCTCTGCCCAAATATCGAATGAAGAAATATGTCTGGTCCAACTGTTAGGTCAAACTATCAATCTACGTCAGATGAGTAGGCTCTTGGACGCAGGTAATCCAATCCGTCATCATGACGGAGCCATGAACCATATCCCTTATAAATTGTGTGGCACGGGTCTGGGATCCAATGGTGCAAAGGAACCTCCACCGGTAAAATACCTCCTGAGTGAATGGTCCCTCTAACAAAGTAAAACCTTCAACACCCACCAATGGGACATCAATGATCAGCTGCAACAAAGGCCAATAACACCTAATAGGAGGATAGATTAGAATACGAATATCTCTTGTGGTGCTCTTAATAGCACGCTCTCCTAAATAGAGCTCCCAGCCTCCGGCTGTGAAAAGAGGAAATCGACAAATGGACATCATATACTCGACACTAGTCGGAAAACCACCCTCTAAGCCAACTGTCAAGTGCTCCTCAGAGTAAGGAACCCATGTAATGACATCAGTTGTCAACAACTCCAATTGTAAGCGCGAATGGGTGAAACCCTCAGCTACAAGAACCTCCAGTCATCGGGTAATGGCTCAGTCAAAGCCCCACTCACGGCATCTACACTCAAAGGACCAGTATGGACTGTCCTACCCTTGAGAGTCGTAGCCGAAACTCCTAACAAGGATCTGATGGCACTCGGGGATATGTTAGCCACACAAGGCACTGGTGCCCCAGAAAACTCCATCCAGTGATGAACTTCCAATCCTTCGGTGTCATCATCACCTTGTAATCTAGTAAATAGAGAGACTGGGTCTGGTGAAACCAGTGGTTAGACAACGTCCTGAGGTAATCCTAAAGACAAGAAAGCCCCAAGCATGCAAAATTTCTTGGTACTCTGGATGAAGAGTCTGTTACAGAGAATGTATGTTAAATCAGTTCCCTCGAGGCTGCGTAAAGTCGAGAACCTACATCATAATGCAAATCAACATCAGAACCCTTGACCCCACAAATGGGAAAAGGAAGATCAACATAACCTTTACCTCGTTTACATGCAGATAGATTGAGGGGTGACGATTTAAATCCTCCAGAAGCTCTGGATTTGTCATATTTATGGCAAGAAGCTCCTTGTAGAGAATATAAGAAGAATAAGTAGGATCCACAATCGGTACATCCTCCTCCTCGTCCTCAATATCTGGTCTCTTAACCTGGATAGATCGAATCACTAACTCCGTTAACTGACGAGGCTATCGGGTTGGGCTAGGCCCAGGCACATATGAACCTCTCCTCCTCACACCTAAAGAGGTCCTACGGGAGCTGCTCGGCTGGTCTGGATCCATATATCTAGACAAAAGTCTCCAAATCACCTCAGAAAGTTATGATAAATTCTAACCTGGAGCTCATTAAATGCATTTCATATCTATATGCATGTATGCATTACTTTAACATACGTCTACAGTAGAGTTAAAAATGCATGATCCTTCAATGCCTAGACTCGTGAAAGTTTTTTGCCATCGTCTCCTTTGTAAAAAGGACTATCGTATATGCATAAAAAATTATCAAAGTCATAATCCATAAGGGTAACCTAATTACCAGGATTATTTTGCTTCAAAAACTTTGCTCATTTATCCTCAAATAGGATGAAAAAATAGTAGAAAAAGGTGCCAAATTGACTATTTCAAAAGTCAATTTTTTCCACATCAATACGTTCAGCATAGTAAAATACTAACATTTAATATGTCAAATAATTTTTATCAAGTCATATGAGCATTCATATTCAGTACTATGTGTTTAGAAGCTTTTCATGTGATATCTCACTTTTTAACGGTCAAAACTAGAAAAGAAAACATGTAAACGTTACCAGAATAGTGTAGAACATTTGTACGGTGATGAATTTTATAGAAAGCAACCCAAACTCAGTAGATCTGAAAATGAAATCAAAGATTTCATGTGCAGCTTCAAGTTGAAAATAACTTATGAATGGGAAAGGAAGAGAGATATACACCCACGGGTGGCCGCGGGTATACTCGCGGCAGCCATAGATCCACCTGCGGCTACCCTGGGTGGTCCCCACCCCCTTCAGCTCGATCAAATTTATGTTGCAAAGGAGGTCCCACAAGCTAAAAAGTTAAATCAGGAAAAAAGATGCTACGCGATTAAGCGGAAAGCCTGAAATACTGATTTTTAGAGACCAAATTGTGGGTCTACATATCAATCATTGGTATTCACCCACACATAGGGTTCACAAAGCCGATGATCAAAACTATGGAAAGCTACCCTTTGCAATACCTCACGAAGGTCCAATGCCATCAACCTGGGTGTACTTGCAATCAAAATCATACATCTTGTCAGAAATCTATCCCCAACAGATTTTTCATATATCCTTAGCCGTTAAAGGACATTTCAGCGAAGATCAGGCAACCCTGATAATATCAGCCATTGGCAGTAACTCCAACGAGGCATCGGAGGTGGTCCAATGATGTTAACCATTGAAGGACATTTTAGCGAAGATCAGGCAGCCCTGATAGTACCAGCCGTTGACAGTAACTCCAGTGAAGCATCAGAGATGGTCCGATGATTTTAGTCATTGAAGGACATTTCAACGAGGGTCAAGTAGCCTTGACATCACCAGCCATTGGTATTAAATCCAGCGAAGTATCAGAGATGGTCCGATAATTTTAACCGTTGAAGGACAATTTAGCGAGGCTCAGGCAGCCCTAACATCACCAGCCATTGGCAGTAACTCCAGCGAAGCATTGGAGATGGTCCGATAATTTTAGCCATTGAAGGACATTTCAGCGAGGGTCAGGCAGCCCTGACAATACAAATCGTTGGCAGTAACTCCAATGAAGCGTCAAAAAAACCTGATGATGGAAAGCCATCCTCATCGGGGAGGACTGATGATGGAATCTGTTATACAGATCCTCAATAATCATAGCACAATTCCCCAAGAATCTCTCGCACATAAGAAAAGCATCTTCGGTGGGAAGCCTGCAATGAGGATTAAGGACTTTGGTGATCACCCCAATGTCAACATCATGTGGTCTCAATCGTGGAGATTCCTGTGAGCTTTGAAAACTACCGGTCGATTAGACATACAAGCGGTTCAACATGGTCATCATGGACAATGCCAGTCACCCAACAGAAGCGATGGGAGCAGAAAATTGTTATGTTTTTTTGGAAACCATTCCGACAAACCACACTCAACATGCATTTGCATCATACTGTATTACATTTGCATCATGTTCATCTTGTTTACATTTGAAGTGTCTAGCGACCTTTATCATATCCATGCCATTACACCGCACGAATATGATAAAGAGGGGCATCTATAGACACTCAAAATTTTGCATTTCTATTACTAACCTTGTAGGAGGACAGAATCGTCTTCTAGAGATAACCCTAGAAGTCAAATCAGTTTTAACCCTGGAAACAACCCCGGGAGACAACCCCGGGAGATCCAATTTTTAATCTCAGAGATAACCCCGAGATCTTCAGTTTCAACCCCAAAGACAACCCCGGGAGATTTAGTTATAACCTCGGAGATAACCCCAAGGGATAAAGTTCAAGTTTCGGAGATAACCCCAGAAAAGTTAGTTCTAAACCTTGGAAACAACCCTGAGGCACTCAGTTCCAACCCTAGAGATAATCTCGGGAGGTCAAGAACACCTCAGAGATAACCATGAGGACATTCCGCATCCACAGCATCCCAATCTCAGAGATAACCCTGAGCAACGACTGCTACATCTACGCAAAGCTGAAGAAAACCCTGATAAGGGGAAAAATCATCGTTTTTCCACCTCGATACTTCATTCACGTTATCTCAACCTCATTTCAATCAACACTGCATGCAAGGTGTCCCACAAGAATCATAGCTCAAATCCCAAGTGGCTACTACACATGACAGGACACTGAATAGAATTTGAAGACTTGGAGATCTAATCATGGACCCATCTTCCCGGCTTCGTACAATCCCATATCATTATGTAGCTCTCGACGACAACATTCTGAAAAGGTATAGCACGCCTTTATCGGATGCCTGGATTGAAAGTTTTGAAGGTTCGAGCAGACATCGCGTTGCCCAAGTGCACGTACTTTGAGACGACGGGACCCTCAGAGCTCGGGGTAACCCGGGCAGCCACAGGTAGACCTGCAGCTACTGCGGGTTGATCCGCGGCTCCTTAGTCAATAAATAAGAGCTCTTGCCAGCTCATTTAAAAAAAAGGAGAAAAGGAGAGAAAACTCTGTCCATTTCAATTTGTAAACACTTCTAGAGTGTTATAAACTGAGTGTTTCTTTTTTCCAAACACTTGTAAGCTTGTGTTTTGCTACATACTGAAATTTAATCGGTGGAAACTGAGTTTTCAGGTGTCTAAAGCTATCTGAAGTCTTCTTGGCTGCCCACTGTAAGATATTTTAGATTTTTAAGCTTTCTATTACTTCTATATATTTATATCTACTAACGTTGAGAGTCGCGTTGTGTGGGTATGCCCGAATCATTGATCCGTGACTTTTTATTGCTTATATATATATATATATATGTATATATATATTTCAAAGTCCTACCTAGAGTTTACTTCGTGGCAGTTGATCATCAATTTATATATATATATATATTTACCGCTTTTATATAAATATCTGCTTTAGACGCTTTCATAATGTAGATATTTAATCTTTTAGCCTGCAGGCTAGATTTGCGTAAATCTAGCTATTTCTCACTATAATCATTTCATGGTAACTAAACTGAAATCGTTGAAGCTGGAATGGTTTAGATTTGCTCAAATCTAGTTCTTTTTCTAGCTTTTACATATATTGATTTTTCATGTGAGCCTAGGAATCATGTGATCACAGATTCAGTCTTTCAATCTAGATTCGGTTCCCGTGATGGACATTTTCAGCTGCAGTCAGCTTGTAAATTATCTACGGTGTTTGAATATCCTTAGATGGCTCTCATGCCCACAAGGAGTTCGACACTACTATGTATATTATTTTCTTGAGTATGTCTCGCATCTCAAAAATAAAAGCAATCAAGTCGAACAAATAATAAACTGGAAGTATCAAAGGCCTTAATTACTATTGAGCATAAGGGTTTGAAAAACCTGTTTTACAAAACATCATTGTTATATCTTGTTAAAATTGAACTTTTATAAAAAAAGTCAAACCCTTTGTATATAGATTCAAACGAGGCATAGCACTATTTCCAAACAACTACACATAGACCTAATTCACACACACACATACACAGGTAAAAGTTTTAATGAAAAGTGGTGGTAACCGTGTTATCACGGAAATCGGGGGGTGCCTAACACCTTCCCTCTAATTAATCAAGCCCTCGGGCCCTAACGAATTTCGGTTTCTCAGACCAGTTAAATAGTGTCATATCACTAGGTCTTTGTGCAAACCTTTTCTCAGTTGAGTTGGTGTAACCATTTAAAATTAACCAACTGGCGACTCACATGGTCAAAACGTTGACATATACATCTCGGACCTTTTCAAACATATTTTTTTAAAACAAACCTCACCTAAAATGAGAACAATGAATATGCATGGATCTTAGTTTACATGTTATATGTATTAATATGGGATATTAGTATTATTATATACTTTTAAATAAATAAAAATCCTCAATTTTTTTTAAAAATCAAGTGGGAGAAAGAATTGAATTTCTTACGTCCTTCATCATTGGTCCATTATATTGATACATGTATCCAATCTCAAATTTTATGAGTTCCCTTCGGAAGATGCATGAATCTAGTTATATTAGATATAAATTTCTTTGTGATAAATTTATTTAAAATTGTATTACGCATTATTTCCCATCAAAATATTTGTATTAAAATTTTAAAGAAAATTTAAATGGATGATATACACTTGACAAAACATAAATAATAATTCTCCCCATTGGAGGGATACTTATTTTTATTGTTTTGTGCTGAATTAAAATGGTGAATTATTTTTATTTCATGAGATGTCAAGATATAAAAATCATAGTAATTTCAAATTATTCTTTTTTTCCCTTCGAAAAGAAAATTATTTGAAATTAAGTTGCCATGTTTATTTATGTTTGTGTTTGAGGATTACACTTTCATATTATTTGCAAAAGTTTATTTTTATTTAATGACCATTTAATTTATGCATATTGTATAATTATACAGATTACCATGTCGGCATTTAATCCCCTTACTGTTATCCTTAAAGAAAATAAGTTAACTGGACCAAATTATATGGACTGGAAAAGAAATCTTGATATTGTGTTGACCGGTGAGAACTACAAGTTTGTGTGACGAATGATTTGTTTGAGTTGTAATTCTGGGGACAGAATCCTTGTAAGGAGGGAAGGATGTAACAATCCAGAATTTTAATTATAATTTTTAAATATTTATTGAATTATATAAATATTTAATAGATGTGTTTATCATTGAATAAATACTTGTTGAATTCGAGTTGATTTGATCGATTATTTATTTGTTAAATAAATAATTAATGAGTTAAGAAAATTAATTATTATGAGATAATATTCTAATTTAATTTAATAATTAAGTTAGATAGTGTATAATGATTAAATGATTTATCTCAATAAATTGTTATTAGAATTAATTAAATTAAGTATGAAAACTTAATTAAATAAAGTGTGACAAATAATTATACTATAAAGGAGTTATTAAAATAAATTAAAGGAGTTTAATTTAGTTTTTTTGGCCAAACAAGGCTTAAATATATTAAGTCTTTAATTTTTAAAAAAATTTGCCAAACGAAACCTTATGTCTTTTGGATTTCTTTTGAATTTTGAATTATAATAATATAAATTAAATAAAACAAATAAAATAAAATACAAAATATATTTATAACAAGTATACGTTATATGTTGTAACCGATACTATTTAGTATGCCTATTATGGCCATATGAGTTTTTATTACTATTACGCATACTTGGCTATTAGTTAGTTTACGTGACTTGTTATTTGCTAAGCCTAAGAGCATTCAGAGAATTTTGAGAGAGGTTGAGAGAGCCTGAGAGAGAATCAAGAGAGAAAGTTCAGAGTTCGTCAAGCTATTCTCGGTGATTAACAAGGATTTCTTGGGCAACCAAAGGTATGTTACATAACCTCAATATATATGTTTTACGCTATAATTTCTAAGTCTCTGTGTTTCTGAATTTGACTGTAATATAAAATTCTTTACAAACTTTCTGTAAAACCATGTTTTTATAATTGGTTAGGAAATTATGTGTATTTGTAATTGTAAAGGTTATACTAGCATATATATATATATATATATATATATATATATATATGATTGTATGCTTAATTTATAGATAAGATTTTCTGCTAAATTAAGTCTGCAAGAAAAAAAATTGGTTTTACAGTGAACACATGTATGAACGTGTTGTGTAGGATAACAAAATTAGTATTGGATTTTGAGCTAATATGTGAAATTAAACTGTGACTATATTAATTAGTTTGTTAGGAATTACAGAGTACGTAGTTCAAAGGAATCAATTTGGGGATAATTGTGAAATTACAATTAATTTTGTCAGATAATGTCAAGCATGGAGTTTTGGTTTTAAAATATGCTATTCCAGTATTTAATTTTCAAAAATTATGGTTTAAGTTGTGCTAAATTAGTATATGTATACTTGGTGAAGTTTATGTGTAATTTGCATAAGTTATACATGTTAATTATGATACAGTACCTTTGTTTTGTTTTTCGTTTTGGGTGTTACGTAATTGAGACCTCGGTATAAAATTTTGCATCCACTCTTGAATTTACGTGCCTCAAATAGCTAAAGTTGGAGTCGAAGCTCTGAGTTTTAGCGCATACGGTGCCGACCAATGGCACGGCTTCACGCCACAGAGCCACTAATCGCTTTGTTACTTTCATGACTGCAATGCCGGTTAATGATTGTCCGAGAATAACTTTTGTTTTACAAAAAGTCTGTATCGTGAATGAGCATATTACTAATGCTTAACAAGTGTTGTTAATATTTTAATCGATGTAACTAGATTATGTGATTAAACATCAAACCATTTATGAAATCGATATGTATTATGAGTGATGGCTAATTATGTCTTAATGGCATGTGATTAGGATATTGTGAATTGAATTGTTACGGTTTAGCCTATAAGCAAGGCAAGTTTTCTATCTCCACACTTTTGTTGAGTTAGTTTATTTACAATTTTGCAAGTTCTCTAAATCTATTGTTACATTGTGCTAGCTTACACTTTCGTTGAGCTAGTTTGTTTATTATTGAGTAAGTTATTGTTTCTTGTTCGATTACATTATACAAGTTTTCTAACTCTACACTTTCGTTGAGTTAGTTCTGTTATTACATTATGCATGTTTTTTCTAAACCTAAACTTGTTATTTTAGCATGCAATAATCTTCATTCTGATGAACAAGTTGTATCGTTCAAAGTTATTGCTTATGATGCATGCTTAAGATTCAGTTCTAAATTTTAACCTTAGCTTAACGTTGTTCAAGCAAGGTAGGTTATATTATTCAATATGTATGCTATTAGCTTATTCCTAAAGCATGACCATAATTTACAATGTCAATTCAGTTATGATTATTCCATAGCATAACGTTATTAATTTTATTCAACTAATCCTTAGTTGATGTTCGTTGAATTCCAAATTACCTTGAAATGTATCCAAACCAAACTTAATTTGGTGCGGACTTGTATTCTAAATACTGAGATGAACAACCCTAATATTAGGGGATAATTTACGCTTAGCGTTGAAATGTTTCTACACCATACATTGTACGAAGGGTTGACCCCCCTAAGTGTGTGGAGTCCCTATAGTCTTATGACTGTTAAAGTTTAAGTTGAAAGATTACTTATAATTATGGACATAGTTCGTGGTCTTAGGACCCTCAGTTATATATTTCAGAATGTTGATAGAATATATTGTTCAGTTCTATTAAGTCTATTATTTGGCAATTGTTGTAAAGTTTATTCATTATTATTTCAAGTGAGCTTTGTTTGCTCACACTTGCTTATATAAACCTTACAGCTAAAGTTGAGAAGGTCGATGTACCTAGCACCAGTAAGGGAAAGGGAAAGATGAACAAGGATTGAAGACTTGTAATCATGTTGATATTTTATAATCAGACTTTAGTTTGAATGATTGTAATGAAGTTTATTTATTTTTCGCATTTCAATGATTGTATTTAAAGGTTAGACAACCTGGGAGATTTTTATTTATGTAATCCTTTATGGGAAGGTTTATTATTCAATTTTATTTTGATTGGGTAGTTAGAAATGAATGTTTTGATTAAGTGAACACCAAATCTTGAGAGAATGAAGTACTCAAATTTGGGGGTGTCACAAGTTGGTATCAAAGCCTTAGGTTATGAACCTTAGGTAGGGAAAATCCTTAGGAAGTAACCTTTGAAAAGATAGTGGTGGTAAACTCTGATCGGGTTTTAAGTAAAAAGTAATAAAACACTTATGTGCTTATGTGATTACAACTTATGTGCTCATGAGTGTTGAGTAACAATGATTAGTAATTAAAACTTAAAAAATTTTTGTCAGGATGACTAATGTAGGAGAATCCAGTCAGGCTAGGGAGGAAGGATCCCAGATGCCTAGCGAGGAGGAGCCTGGAGATATTCAAGTGGTTTGGGAACAACTACTTCCATAGGAGTTAACTCCGTTGGTCATAGTGGTTGAAGAGGAGGAGGATGATGTGGAAATGGATGAGGAGGATCCCGTTGAGCTGCCACAAGAGAATGAGGATGACGAGGACGAGGAGGAAGAGATTTCACTGAATGCGATAGCCGCTCGTATGTACGATGAAGTCTACGACCGCAATGTGGAACTTTAGGATACAGTCGAGGCACACAGTATTAGATCGCGGAACAATGTTCCGAATTATGGAGGAAGAGCGTCATAAGGCTACACAGTATCTTAGTATGACATCGTAGGAAATGTACTTGATATGTGATTTATGATAGATAAATAAAATGTAAATCCCAAGTGTTATGTAACCTATGGGATATGATGATAATGTTATCCTAGAACTTTAGTAGTTCAGGGAAGTAATATAAATAGCAGTGATGCTATTGTTCTTATGTTTTCAAAAAGATTATGAATGAATAAAAGTGATTATTTTATTCAAAGTGTTTATGTTACATGATAATCTTTTATAGGTGCAAATTAAGTAGAAAATACTTAAAGAAATTGAGTAATAGTCTAATGAGTGTATTTTAACTGAAAATGCCTCCAAGACGTCAACCACGACAGAGAACCACTGAGGGAACCAACAATAACAATGTGGAAGATAACCCAGTTCAGCAGCTAGTGACGTTACTGACGAGTGCTTTGCAGAATCAACCTCAGAACCAGGGTACAACGTTTAAGGATTTCAAGGCGGTTGGACCACCAAAATTCTATGGGTCCATGAATCCAGTTGAGGCACATACCTGGATTATGAAGATTGAGAAAGTATTCAATGTTGCGAGAGTAGGGGAAGATCAGAAGACTGCTTTTGCAACATTTATGTTGAAAGCAGAGGCTAGTTATTGGTGGCGGGCCAATAAAACTCGAGGAGGACAAGGGGTGATGACTTGGGATAGATTTCAGGAGATATTCTTCGAGACTTATTTCCCAGAGAGTTCGAAGAATCAGATGGAAGTGCAGTTCCTAGAACTGAAGCAGGGAACAATGACGGTATCAGAATATGTCGCGAAATTCAATGAGCTAGCAAGGTTTGCGCCATATCAAGTCAACACAGATGAGCGTAAGGCTAGGAGGTTTGAAGCAGGATGAAACCACTATTTATGCAGTGGGGTTTCCTGTTCCACTAAAGACATTCGCAGCGGTGCTTGAGAAGGAAATTCTCGAGAGAGTGGAGGCGAGTACGTAACAAAAAGCACAATCAAGAAGCGGAGAAAGAAGAAGAATGAGCGAAGTTAAAATGGTGGTGGTGGTAGTGGAAATGGTAGCAATAACTCAAGAGAAATGGAATGGAAATGTGGGTTCGTGGAAACCAGCAGGGTAATCAAAGATGAAGAAGAAGTTCGAAGCATGTGCTACGTGCGGGAAGTTTCACGTGGGTGTGTGCTTAAGGGGGAAGCATGTATGCTTTAATTGTGGCCAAGAGGGTCACATTGCCCCAAATTACAGTCAACCCAAGAAGAATGTTTGCTACACGTGTGGGTCAAAGGATCATTTTGCTCGTGAGTGCCCTAAGAAGAAAGCTGAAGAGACGACGGGAAACAAGGGAGGTAGCAATGGAGGTACATTGACCATTGTGGGACCAACGTCATCTAACAGACCCACAACCAAAACATTCAACATGACTGTGCAGGATGCAGTACAATCAAAAGATTCGGTGTCAGGTATTATCCTAATCAATGATATTGATGCTTATTTATTATTTAATTCGGGTGCTACTTGGTCATTTATATCTGATGAATTTGCTAAGAGGTTAGGATTACCTAGTGAAGAGTTGAATTTCCCTTTAAATATAGAAATTGCGAAGAGGGAAGTGATCCCTGTTAGGTTCGTATACAAGAACTATAGCGTGAATATTAAGGGAAATGTTATGATGGTAGATTTAATTCCAATAAAACTTGGAGAGTTTGATGTTATTTTGGGAATGGATTGGTTGTTCAATTATGGAGCAATAATTGATTGCCAAAAGAAGTGTCTAAACCTTATGACTCCGTCAAAGGTAGTTTTCTTTGGTAGCAGATAGCCTAGACATGCGAGATGTCTAACGATTATGCAGGCCAAGAAATTATTGAGTCAAGGCTGTGTGGGTTATTTAGCTTACATAGTCGATACTCAGAGGAAGGGGGTGAAACTGGAAGAGATACCAGTGGTTAGGGAATTCGTAGACGTGTTTCCAGAGGATTTGCCAGGACTTCCGCCTGATCGAGAGATTGAATTCGTGATCGACTTAGCGTCAGGAACTGCTCCAATATCGAAGGCCCCGTACCGAATGGCTCCGGTAGAAATGAAGGAACTGATGGTACAGTTGCAGGAGTTGTTAGACAAGAAGTACATTCAGCCGAGTATGTCACCGTGGGGACACTAGTGTTATTTGTGAAGAAGAAGGATGGGTCTATGCGTCTTTGCATTGATTATAGGGAGTTAAACAAAGTCACTATTAAAAATAAATATACATTACCAAGAATAGATGACTTGTTTGATTAGTTGAAGGGTGCTAGATATTTCTCAAAAATAAATTTGAGGAGTGGGTATCATCAACTGAAAGTAAAGAAGGAGGTTATACCAAAGACGGCATTTCGAACTTGGTATGGACATTACGAATTTTTGGTGATGTCTTTTGGTTTAGCAAACGCCCTTGCAGCGTTCATGGATTTGATGAACAGGGTGTTTAAACCATTTTTAGACAAGTTTGTGGTGGTATTTATCGATGATATTTTGGTGTACTCCAAAACTCAAGAAGAACACGTGGAACACTTACGTCTGACGCTGGAGACACTAAGAAAGGAAAAGTTGTACGCGAAATTCTCTAAGTGTGAATTTTTTCTAGAACGTGTATAATTTCTTGGGCATGTGATTGACAAAGATGGGATTTCAGTGAATCCATCAAAAGTTGAAGCTATAATCAACTGGGAGCAACCAAGAACACCTTTAGAGGTGAGGAGTTTCTTGGGACTGGTTGGTTATTATAGACGGTTTATTCAGGACTTTTCCAAGATTTCCACTCCGTTAACAAATTTGACAAGGAAAGCTGTAAAATGTGTTTGGACAGAAAAGTGTGAGGAAAGTTTTCAAGAATTGAAAAAGAAGTTAAGTGTGGCACCTGGGTTGTCATTACCAGATAATACGGGAAACTTTGTGGTGTATAGTGATGCCTCACACAAAGGATTGGGTTGTGTTCTTATGCAGAACGGCAAAGTTATTGCTTATTCATCAAGACAATTGAAGGACTATGAGAAAGGATATTTGACTCATGATTTAGAGTTGGTTGTAGTGGTATTTACTCTGAAGATATGGAGACATTATCTCTATAGAGAAAAATGTGAGATATACACAGATCATAAGAGTTTAAAATATATTTTCACTCAGAAGGACATGAACATGTGTCAAAGGAGATGGATGGAATTAATAAAAGATTATGATTTTGAGATCTTTTATCATCCAGGAAAAGAGAATGTGGTTGCAGATGCTTTAAGCAGGAAAGGTTGGGAGAAGTTGATGTTGTTAACCAACCAAGAGGAGCTCATTTCAGCAATGGCAACACTAGAGTTGGAAATCAAATTTCCAAAATAAAGCGATGAAAGATTGTTCCAGATGGAAGCTAGTTTAACTTTGGTTGACAAAGTTAAGAATGCTCAACTACAAGATGAGGAATGTGGGAAAATCAAGGAGAAAGTGGTTGAGGGTAGTGATGTGAAATACAAGATCGATCTTTGAAGGAACTTCTACTTGTTCGAGGAAAGAATTTGGGTTCCCAAAGAATACGGATATTAAAAAAGAAAACCTGACCGAAGCTCATAACTCAAGATATTCGATACATCTGAGAAGTACGAAGATGTATCAAGATTTACGATGACATTTTTGGTGGCCAAACATGAAAAGAGATGTCGCAGAGTGTGTCACGAAATGCTTGACATGTCAAAGAGTCAAGGCTAAACATCAAAGACCAAGTGGATTACTTTAACCGTTAGAAATACCAGAATGGAAGTGGGAGCACATCACAATGGATTTTGTGGTAGGCCTTCCAACTACTCAGAGAGGATACGATGTGATTTGGGTGATAGTGGACAGACTGACATAATCAGCACTCTTTTTGCCAATAAAGATTAGATTCAATCTTGATCAGTTGGCAAAGTTGTACCTTAAAGAGATCGTTTCGAGACATGGAATGCCATTGTCAATTGTGTCAGATAAAGATCTGCGATTCACGTCAAACTTCTGGAAAAGACTACAAGAATGTATGGGAACACAGTTGAGAATAAGTATGGCTTATCGTCCGTAAACAGATGGCCAAAGCAAATGAACAATCCAGACATTGGAAGATATGCTGAGAGCATGCATTATGGACTTCAAAGGGAGATGGGATGAACATTTATCGTTGGTGGAATTTTCCTACAATAATAGTTACCACGCGAGCATCGGCATGCCGCCTTACGAAGCATTGTACGGTAGAAAGTGCGGAACTCCACTGTTCTGGGATGAAGTCGGTGAACGTCAATTGTTAGGACCAAAACTGGTACAACAAACTACTGAGGTTGTCAAACTTATTAGAACAAGATTGGTAGCTTCTCAAGACCAGAATAAAAGAAATATCTTTGATCAACACGCAGACAAGATCGTGCATTCGGCGTAGGAAATTACGTATTCCTAAAATTTTCTCCTTGGAAGGGAAAATTTTGGTTCAATAAAAAGGAAAAACTAAGCCTGAGGTTTATTGGACCCTTCGAAGTGCTGTGAAGAGTTGGAGAGGTGGCTTACGAGGTAGCTCTACCTCCAGAATTGCAAAACGTTCATAATATTTTTCATGTTTCAGTGTTACGACAATATAAACCCGATTACAAGCATGTGATAGAGTACGAACCTTTACAGTTTGATAAAGACTTGTCTTATGAAGAGGTTTCTATCCAGATAGTCGATAGGAAAGAACAGGTGCTTAGGAATAAAGTTATACCTTCTGTGAAGGTGATTTGGAGGAACCACAATGCTGAAGAAGTTACGTGGGAACTCGAAGATAAAATGATGAAAGATTACCCTGAGTTATTTGTTTAATCCGTGTCTTCGATTCTGGGGACAAAATCTTTGTAAGGAGGGAAGAATGTGACGAATGATTTGTTTGAGTTGTGATTCTGGCGACAGAATCCTTGTAAGGAGGGAAGGATGTAACAATCCAGAATTTAAATTATAATTTTTAAATATTTATTGAATTATATAAATATTTAATGGATGTGTTTATCGTTGAATAAATACATGTTTAATTCGAGTTGATTTGATTGGTTATTTATTTGTTAAATAAATAATTAATGAGTTAAGGAAATTAATTATTATGAGATAGTATTCTAATTTAATTTAATAATTAAGTTAGAGAGTTTATAATGATTAAATGATTTATCTCAATAAATTGTTATTAGAATTAATTAAATTAAGTATGAAAACTTAATTAAATAAAGTGTGACAAATAACTATACTATAAAGGAGTTATTAAAATAAATTAAAGGAGTTTAATTTAGTTTTTTTTGGCCAACCAAGGCTTAAATATATTAAGTCTTTAATTTTTAAAGAGTTTTTCCAAACGAAACCTTATGTCTTTTGGATTTTAAAATTTTGAATTTTAATATAATAATATAAATTAAATAAAATAAATAAAATAATATATAATAATTATTGTTATATTGTTTTAATAAGGTACTATTTAGTATGCCGATTATAGCCATATCGTTTTTAAATATTACGCATACTTGATTTTTAGTTAGTTTACGTGACTTGTAATTTGCTAAGCTAAGAAGCGAAAAAGAGAAGAAATTTTGAGAGAAACCAAGAGAGCAGAGAGAGAATCAGAGAGAGAAAGTTCTCGTAGTTCAATCGAAGCTATTCTCTGAGTGATTAACAAAGATTTCTTAAGCAACAAAAGGTATGTTACATAACCTTAACATATATGTTTTACGCTATAATTTCTAAGTCTCTGTGTTTACAATTTGACTGTAATATAAAATTCTTTACAAACTTTACAGAAAAACCATGTTTTTATAATTGGTTAGGAAATTATGTGTATTTATAATTGTAAAGGTTATACTAGCATATATATATATATATATATATATATATATATATATATATATATATATATATATATATATATATATATATGATGATTGTATGCTTAACATATAGATAAGATTTTATGCTAAATTAAGTCTGCAAGAAAAGAAATTAGGTTTTACTGGTGAACACATGTATGAACATGTTTGTGTAGGATAACAAAATTAGTATTGGATTTTGAGCTATTATGTGAAATTGAACTGTGACTATGTTAATTAGTTTGTTAGGAATTACAGAGAGAACGTAGTTCAAAGGAATCAATTTGATGTATAATTATGAAATTACAGATTAATTTTGTGTGATATTATCAAAATGGAGTTTTAGTTTTTAAAATATATTATTCCAAGGATTTAATTTTCTAAAATTATGGTTTACGTTGTTTTAAATTAGTATATGTATGTTTGGTGAAGTTTATGTGTAATTTAAATATATTTATACATGTTAATTGTTGTTAGAAATTAGCTTTGTTTTGTTTTTCGTTTGGGTTTACGTTTGAACCTCATATTTGTTTACCATGACTCTGAATTTCGTGCCCTGACTCTAAATTTAAGACTCAAATTGCAAAGTTGGAGCCAAAGCTCTCGAAGTTTCACGCCTTGGCGTCGGCCAATGGCTTTGAGATTCGGCATACATTCACGAGCTTCATGCACATGATGCCACCAGACTACTTTGTTACTTATGACTATGTTGGCGATTATGAAGCCTGTCCAAAAATGACTTTTGTTTTGCACAAAAGTCTCAGATTTGTTTATGGAATGTGATATGATGATTATTTAAATATAAATTTTTATTATTATATTATAGTACTATTAATGAGCATATTATTAATGCTTAACAAGTGTTGTTATTATTTTAATCGATGTAACTAGATTATGTGATTAAACATCAAACCATATATGAAATCAATATGTATTATGAGTGGTGGCTAATTATATCCTAATGGCATGTGATTAGGATATTGTGAATTGAATTGTTATGGTTTAGCCTACAAGCAAGGCAAGTTTTCTATCTCCACACTTTCGTTGAGTTAGTTTATTTACAATTTTGCAAGTTCTCTAAATCTATTGTTACATTATGCTAATTACACTTTTTTGAGCTAGTTTGTTTATTATTACACAAGTTATTGTTTCTTGTTACGATTACATTATACAAGTTTTCTAACTCTACACTTTCGTTGAGTTAGTTTATCCTTACATTATGCAATTTTTCTAAACCTAAACTTGTTATTTTAGCATGCAATAATCTTCATTCTGATGAACAAGTTTTATCGTTCAAAGTTATTGCTTATGATGCATGCTTAAGATTCAGTTCTAAAATTTTAACCTTGGCTTAACGTTGTTCAAGCAAGGTAGGTTATATTATTCAATATGTATGCTATTAGATTATTCCTAAAGCATGACCTTAATTTACAATGTCGATTCAGTTATGATTATTCCATAGCATAAAGTTATTAATTTTATTCAACTAATCCTTAGTTGATGTTCGTTGAATTCTAAATTACCTTGAAATGTATCCAAACCAAACTTACTTTGGTGCGGACTTGTACTCTAAATACTGAGATGAACAACCCTAATATTAGGGGATAATTTACGCTTAGCGTTGAAATGTTTGTGCACAATACATTGTACGAAGGGATGATCCCCCTAAGTACGTGGAGTCCCTATAGTCTTATGACTGTTAAAGTTTAAGTTGAAAGATTACTTATAACTATGGACATAGTTTGTGGTCTTAGGACCCTCAGTTATATATTTCAGAATGTTGATAGAATATATTGTTCAGTTTTATTGAGTCTATTATTTGGCAATTGTTGTAAAGTTTATTCATTATTATTTCAAGTGAGCTTTGTTTGCTCACTCTTGCTTATATAAACCTTACAGCTAAAGTTGAGAAGGTCGTGTATCTAGCACCAGTAAGGGAAAGGGAAAGATGAACATGGATTGAAGACTTGTAATCATGTTGATATTTTATAATCAGACTTTAGTTTGAATGATTGTAATGAAGTTTATTTATTTTTCGCATTTGAATGATTGTATTTAAAGGTTAGACAACATGGGAGATTTTTATTTATGTAATCCTTTATGGGAAGGTTTATTATTCAATTTTATTTTGATTGGGTAGTTAGAAATGAATGTTTTGATTAAGTGAACACCAAATCTTGAGAGAATGAAGTACTCGGATTTTGGGGTGTCACAGTTTGTGCTGACTGAACCTTGCCCAGACCTTCCAGAAATGCTACTGTTGCATAAAAGAATAACCATATGAGGTGGCAAAATGCAAATGATATGGCTCATTTCTATATATTATCATCTTTGTTAAATATATTGCGACACCAATATCAGTCTACTACCACTGCTAAAGAAATCTTGAATAGCCTTCATGAAATGTTTACTGACCAGAGTCGTGTTGCACGATAGACTGTGATGAAAACACTTATGAATTTCAAGATGTCGGAGGGATCTTTAGTTTGAGATCATTATTTAATAATTATTTATTACTTAAACGAACTGGAAATCCTGGGAGCAACAGTTGATGGGGAAATCCAAGTTGACATGTTGCTAGAGACCTTTCCTGATTCCTTCAATCAGTTCAAACTTAATTACACTATGAACAAATTGTCTTTAACCTTACCTGAACTGATGAAGGAACTTCAAGCAGCAGAGGGTATTCTTCGTGCAAGAGGAAACATTCATATTGCAAAAATTGGTACTTTTAAGGGAAAGCCTAATGGCAAGAATTGGAAAAAGAATAACAGTAAGAAAGCTACAAATGGAAACATTCCTCCATCTAGAGGGGTTGGGGAGAAAGGGGCAAAAATAAAATTTAAAGGGAAATGTTTTCACTGTGGGGAGAAAGGTCACTGGAAAAGGAATTGTTCTACTTACCTAACCAAGATCAAAAATCAAGGTATGATTGATCGTCTCATTGATCAGTTTGTCAAGATAAGTAAATATCAATCTTTCATTCATGGAACATGTTTTGTGGGTCATTCTACTGAATCTTGGTGTGTAGATTCGGGAACCACTAATCATGTCTGCAATTCTTTGTAGGGGTTTCAGGAAACCAGAAAATTGAATGATGGCAAGATTTTTCTACACCTTGGTTCTAGCGCAAAAGTAGCAGCTATTGTAGTGGGAGTTATGCATCTCAATTATAATAATGATAGGACTTTAGAATTAGTAGATTGTCTTTACATTCCAGACATTCGTAGAAATTTAATTTCAGTTTCTTACTTTTTTAAACATACATATTCAGTTACTTTTGATTCCAAGATTGTTATTCGTAAGAATGAAAATTTCATTTGTTCTTGTTCATTGGTAGATAATTTATATATTCTTACTTCAAATTATTATTCATTATTGCAAACTGAATGTAGTCAACATATACCATTAAAAAGAAAAGTTTCTTCAGTTAATCAAACTTATCTTTGGCATCTACGATTAGGTCATATTAATCTAAATAAAATCCAAAGACCGGTTAAAGATGGTCCTCTAAGTTCCTTAGAAGTTGAAAATCTTCCAGTTTATGAATCCTATATAGAGGGGAAAATGACCAAAGGACCTTTCAAGGCAAAGAAATATTGTAAGACCCCGAATTTTATGAAATAAAAGTATTCAATTTTTTATATAGTTATTGTAACAACTCAGAAATTTGGATAGTCCAGAATTTAAATTTAAAGAATTAGTTATTAACAAAATAAATTTTTATTAATAATATTTTGTGCTATGTGTTTATTAATTGTTCTAGAACCTAGGATGATTATTAATCAGGAGGATTCTGGCTACGAGCTAGAATGAACGAGTAAGATTTTTCAAGACAAAAATAAAAATTTTCCGAGAACAAAAATATTTTAGGGGGAAAAGACAAAATAGGCACTATTCACCCGATAAAACCTAAGGGTTAGGGTTTGAATACCTTTCCGAGAGTTCGGTATGTCGAAATGACATTTCGTCGAAAGATTTGATGATAATATGTCGTAAAAAGTTAAGTAAGCCGATAAAAGTTTTTCATGAAAAACGTGCAGAAATTGGACAAAATAAAAACGACGAAAAGTACTATTATGTACTTTTCACTCGTTTAACTACGTTAGGGGAAAACGTGAAGGAAAACGCTTGACACCAAAAAGTATTTTTTAGTTTTTTGGAAATTCAAAGAATACGTAAAAGCTAATCGGTAAAGGAAAGACGAAATATCACAAATATTTGGATTCCAAGAATCACAGTTTTTAAAACTGTCGGACGAAACCCGAAAGACGAAAACACGAAACTTACAGGCTAAGTTTCGTGAATAGTAAGGAGGTTAACTAAGGAGGTGGAAATAGTAAACTTAAGGGCTAAGTAAACTTAGTGCTTAAGTCATGAATAGTAAGGAGGTTTGGGGGGCGAATGACTAAATACCCCTAGCCTTGGTTTTCTATAAATAGGAAGCTTATTTCATTATTTTGGGATTTTGAAAATCCTACACTTTGAGAGAGAGAGAGAGAGAAAGAGAGAGACGGAGAGAGAGTTTGGATAGGAGAAAGAAGAGGAAAAGGAAGCGGAAAAGCTTGCTCGTGAGCAACTTTTGTCCGACTGAGGAAGATTAAAGAAGATAGGTAATCTAAAAATCGAACTTTTAATGAATTTTTCTATGTTAAGACATAGTTTAATGAGAATATGAAGTAAAAGATATAAGAATGATTTCATATGGTTGAAATCATGAGAAAATGAAGAAATAAGAATTTAAAGTTTAGTTTATAAATTTCTTAAGGAAGTATACGATTCATAATGAATTATAACGATCTGAGTGGATTATATAAATGAGTAGGTGAAATAAGTAAGGAATGGTGTTCTATAACATTAAATTCCAAGAAAAGGTGAAATTGTAATCCAAAATATCGATTAAAAATGAAGAACGAACGAAGAACACGCGAAGAACACGAAGAACGTTGTTGATGGACAAATTTAAAACCATCGTAGGATAATTGTTGTTGATGGACAAGTTTAAAACCATCATGTATAAGTTAGATGCTTATTGCTTGGTTAGGAATGGTAGAAACATTCATGAAGAACGGATTAAAACTGAGCTATAACGAAGTTATGGCGAAAATTTTGTAAAAGACGAGAGAATTAGAAAGTTAGTAAATGAACCCGAACGTGTAGGGTTTCATAATAATGTAAGAGAACATATGAAACATGAGTCGTGGACTCAAGAATGAATGAATTTCGAGTTCGGATGACCGAATTAAGGACGAACAAACAAAGAGCATTAAAAATATAAAATGAACGAAGGGTGAAGATTAAGCCAATTGAATGGCACATTAACGGATTCAGAATGAAGTTCTGTCCAAGGGGGATTGAAGTACGTAATATAAGGAAGAGAATGGCTTTGGAAAAACCTCGTTCCGAGTTATAACGAATAAGTTATGAAAGCGGGAAGGAAGCGTCTCAAATTGGATTTAACACTTAGGGAAATTTTCTAAGGTTAGGGCTTGGCGTCATGGCATGGCCATGCCTTTATAAGGTGGAAATACAACATGAGATCAGAAGCCGGTATCTTCTGCAAACTCGCAACACAGCGTGAGAGATAAAGAAGAGAGTGGGCGTCATAGACGCCAATTAATAGTAGAAAAAAGCCAAAGAAGATCTTTTAACTTCTCAACTCTTGGGGGAAACATAAGGAAAGATAAATAACATAATATTCAATTAATGTAACCTTTAATCAAGTGTTTTAAACCTTTAATGAAGGTTGAACAAAAAGATTAAATGAGAGTAAAGGATAAAGAATGAAAACGCGAGTTACGGAACTGAAATCCTGGGACCGTAGTTGCGATAAGCGAACGTGAGGTATTGCTTTGATGGTGATTCCTTAGACGTTGATTGACGAGGGTAATGAATAACATTTTGATATTATGTTGTGGTAATGAGAGATAAGTGTAAAGCGTATAGACGCTGTGAACCAAACGCAGTTGCAATGAACGATCGGTCTTAGCATACAACGAGCAGTATAGCTTTGACATTATGAAAGAATAATGAACATGGGGTTCATGAGATGGATAACGATTGCAAACGATTAAAACCTTGATTAAAGGTTGAATGAGAGATTAAGAGACGAGCAATGTTAACGTTGAATACGTAAATGATCGTTGTAAATCATATTCGCGTCGGACGAACGTTCTAAGTATACCCTAGTTGTATGACGTAGACGTTAACGAAGGTAGTAAGTAACATATGAATTATTGAGAAAGCCGTAACGAATGGTAATAAGATTAATAAAAGCCGAATGTAAGTCGGATAAGAATGAATCTTGAGGTATGGCATTTAGTTATCAGAAAGCCATAAGAAATAAGAAATTGACTTAACGAACATTATAGTTAATAGTTCGGATAAGTTAGGTTGTGGTGCAATCGTAACCTTTGATGGTTGACATATGGGAGCTCGGCTAAACAATTCCTTTAGAGAGCGAAGGTATATATAAAACTGGCAACCGATCTAACTCACTGTTATAGGCAGTGTAGATGAGACAAGAACTTATTTATTGGTTGTGTGTGGGAAACCACTCAGAGTACCATATGGACTACTAGCAGAGAAACGATGTGTGTTGAGTCCTAGAGAAGTTATAAGAAGAAGATAAGAATGTAAAACATTAAAGATGATGAACGTATAAGTAAGACATCTCCGTATATCATGAAGCCGTAGAACGGTAGTGAAAGTGTTCGCGTAAACCCTAAGAAGTAAAGTTAAGCAAACCAATGCATAAGTCAAATATACATGACTAATTGGTGTATGTGTTGTTTTTCTTATATGCTACATAGGAATTGAAATAAGAAGTTCAACGTAAGTTGTAGCTGGGCGTAAGGAACGTTTCCTAACTTCATTCATATTTTAAATGAATGCTAGTTTCTTAAACTTTTCAGATGTTAAACTTGAGAAGTTCTGTCTATGTACGAATGTGCGATGTTTGTACAAGGTGGTAAAACGTATGAGGCCTTGAGCCACAATGTGAACACTTCGGTTGTAAGACCCCAACTTTTATGAATAAAGATGATTTTTCTATAAATATCATTTTTGAATATTATGGAATAAATTTGATATAATGTTATAGTTGGGGGTAATATTTATAAAATTTGCAAAGTACGCAAGTTCTTATATAATATTCGATTGGTCGGGGAATATTCGTTTTAACAGGGAATATTCGTACAATGGCACAATCATTGGTGGACCCCGCAATGGAATTATTGTCGGATTAAGAAAGCGACAAAAATATTTTATGAAAATAATGTTGAAGTTGTACCATTTAATCTTTTGAAACACACGGTGTTAAAAGTAATCTGATGTCTGGCGTCGTTGCATAGTAGCACACGGTATTGATTATTGATGCTTACGTGAGAAGTCACTCAGTTTTGTTCAATTATTGCTACAATAATTATTGTATAGTATCTCAAGTTATCTGATTCAATTATTGTCGATATTTTATATAGTATTAAATCAATAATTGAGATGACAGAGTTATTAATATTATTATTTGCAATATTAACGATGTCTAGAAGTACTACCAAGGAGAGGTTTGATCACCTAATTACGCGCCAATAGGGAGAAATCCTTATTGGAAATCCTCCTCTTTCCTGGGAACGACCTGGTCGATTAATATTGTGAATAATAATAATAATGATAAATGTTATTAAATATATTGAGGTGTCTTTTTATGAAGTCACGGAAATTTATATATATATATATATATATATAAATTTTGTTTTATAAGTATTATTAATGTAATAAATGTAAAAGCTTTTTATATAAAATGTAATACTTTTATAAAGTTATTTGTTTTATTAGACTATAAATAGAATATATTATATTCTATTATGCATAGTGTTTTGTATAGTAAAATCTTTTTATATAAAACATAATACTTTTATAAAGTTATTTATTTTATTAGACAATAATTAGAATATATTAGATTTTATTATGCATAGTGTTTGCATAGTAAAATCTTTTTATATAAAATGAATACTTTTATAAAGTTATTCGTTTTATTAGATTATAAATAAGCGATATTTTATTTTATTTAAAAGATTTTGTTTTATTAGAATATTTTATTTATAATTTGCATAGTAAATCAATATGGACCGTCTGCTTAAAAGTAAATCAATCTAGACCGCTTCATGAATTAGTTACTATTCACCCATTCTCCTATAAATGAAGCTCATTCCATTATTATTTCTTACGAATTCAACGAAACTCTAGAGAGAGAAACTATAGAGAGAAAGAAGAAAAGTATTCTCGCTACTTCACTACTCCTATATCCGGTTTCTTCTAAGGTAAGGGGAATTATTTTTTTTATTCATGAAGAGAACTTCATTATTCCATTCTTTATTATTACGTTGGAATAACTCAGTATACGCTGCTACCCTATACTTGGTGAAATTCTTCATTATTCCATTCTTTATCATTATGTTGGAATAACTCGCCATGCATGGCAATCGCATACATGGTGAAATTCTTACATTATTCCATTCTTTATTATTACATTGGAACATCCTGCTTGTGCGCGCTTACGCATGACACAGTTCCATTATTTATTATTCTGTTGGAATATCATATCTATGCATGCGATTACATGACCGGTTCCACTAATTATTATTCTATTGAATAACTTTATACTATGCGATTATCGCATGCATGGTGATTTCTGTTGTTATTCAATTCTTTATTATTCTATTGGAATATCCTCAATTGCATTTAATTTCACGACACTGGTTCCTTTATTTATTATTACATTGGAATAACTTTCTGCATGGGATCTATCGCATGCCCGGTGATTTCTTTTGTTATTCCATTCTTATTTATACTCAGTTGGTTAAAGTTTTGACTTCTATACTCCATGAAATTAGTAGAATATCCTTGATATTTGCGCTTCATCCAATATTTTTTCATGGAAATATTCTTCTGAGCATACTTGAATTTTGCTCTACAAAGAAGTATCATGTTGACAATTTGGACGTTATTAGTTCCTGGATAAATTAATTCTTGAACTTGTTTTATTGAATTCTTATATCATTTTCATCATCCTCATGTTTATATTATGTTGAAAGTCATATGTGGCTTGTAGTGCATAGATGAACTTGGTATGATTATGACCAGGGATTAATCGGTATAATCATGACCGTAATGTTACAAATGATGTGGTAAAAGTCCTCATTGGCCCGTAGTGCATTGATGGATAGTTGTTGGCATGATCATGACCATTGATGAATACACGAATATCCTTGGCCCGTAGTGCATGGACAATTTGTGGTTGTGATACTAATGAATATCCTTGGCCGTAGTGCAGGGATGATGTGGATTATTTATTAAGTTGAGTCCCAGCGATAAAAGTGATGAAAAACCTTTTAAATCATAAAATATAGTAGATTTTATTCTCTACTTGACTCTTTTAATGGATTGTTTGTTCCGCTATAGTTAAACTTGATGTTTGTTATATTGTATGAGTTTAACACTGTTGAAGGCTAATGATAATTTATTATACATTATCTTGGTCATAATATTTCTTACTGTGCTAGTTGAGTTCACCCTTTCTTTCACTGTTCTCTTCAGAAAATGAGAACGTAGTCGGGACTAGTCGGGGAATGGAGTAACGGTCCAGATGATAGCATTAGTAGTCCTCACTATTCTGTTAAATAGTGTGACAATAAATTTAATGAGGACTCCATTGAGTGTGGATATTGTCTAGATGACAATATTCTTATTAAAACTCTTAGATTATGTTATGTCGTATTTTATACGACTGTTGTATAATTAAGTTGTATTTGTATTATGTACCATGTATTTGGCGACTTAGAATAGGTGATGTATACCTATTTTTGGGGGCGTCAAAGTTGATATCAAAGCTTAGGGATATGATCCCTGGCTGAGATGTGAGATAAGAACTACGAGGGGAGAGACGGGGAATTCTTTCGCTAGTATGACCTACCTAAGTTTATTTGGTATTTAATTGGTGTGTCGGAGTATAGGGATAATATGTGATATGTTAATTAACCCTTATTTTGTGGCAGTATTTGAAAATGACAACCGAGAATGTTGAGAACATCAATGGAGCACAGGAGACCGTTGAGTCTCTACAGATCAATAATCAGGATAATGTGCATTAGGGAGGCGACAATCCTCAGGCAAACAACAACACTGACCAGATGATGAACGATGGAATGTTCAGAGGCTTTATGCAATTCATGTAACATCAGGCAAGAGCGGCTCCTGTACAAAATGGAGGTGGAAACACTGGCAACTCTCGGACTGTCACCGCTAAGCAGTTCAAGGAACTGGGACAACCGGAGTTTTTTGGAGAGCCAAAATCACTTAAGGCGGAGACGCGGATAAAATAGATCTACAAGATATTTGATGTCTTGGGATGCTCCGAGGAGCAAAAGGTTCCCTTTGCCACCTTCATGTTGCGTGCAGAGGTAGATTACTAGTGGGGATCTGTAAAACGTACTCAACCTACCGCACTGAAGATGACTTTGGAGAAGTTCCAAGAATTATTCAACGACAAGTTCTTTCCTGAAAGTATTCGTCACATGAAAGAGGTAGAGTTCATCAAGCTTGAGCAAAACAACATGACCGTGTCGCAGTACGAAGCCAAGTTTGCCGAGTTGTCCTGGTTTGCATCCCATTTGGTTGATAATGTGGAGAGAATGAAGCGAATGTTTCTAAGAGGTTTGAAACCCGAGATACGTCAATATCTTATCTCTCATAAACTGTGTTTGTATTCAGATGTTGTGTATAGGGCTCAGTTATTGGAGCGCGATAATGAGTCAACCCAACCAAAAGAGAGCAGCCGGCAAAATGATAATACCAGTGAAAGCAGTCATCGAAGCGGTGACAACAAGCGTGGAGGGAATTAACAGGCCAGAAATGGTAACCACTTCGGTGGTAATCCGGGCCAAAATAATAAGAATGGACATTTTAAGAAGAGGAGATTCAACAATGATGGAAAGACGTCAGCATCAGCACCCGTTGTTAAGGAAGAAGAACGACCACCTATCATATGCTTCAAATGCGGAGGGGAGGGACACATCAGTCCAAACTGCACGATGTCGTTCAAAGCATGTTATAATTGTGGAAGAAAAGGTCACCTAGCCCGATTTTGTCGTTCACTGAAGACAAGTTCAGCTAGGATGGAGGAACCAAAGGTCGTCCCAGAAAAGTCAAAGCCGGTAGTACAAGGGAGAGCGTTTGTTGTGACCTCCTAAAAAGCAAGGAACCCGAATGAGGTCATCATGGGTAAGCTTATCATAAACTCTAGCGAAGTTTATACCTTATTTGATACCGGTTCTACCCATTCTTTTATTTCTCCTACTTGCATTCAACGTTTAAATTTGACTCCGGAGAAATTAGACTTTGACTTATCTGTTGAAACTCCATTGGGAGAAACCTTCATTACATCCATTGTTTATAAGTCTTGTTTGGTTCAAATCGGTACCCTCACATTACCTGTCAATCTTATTTCATTGAAAATACTTGCATTTGATATGATTCTAGGGATTGATTGGTTAACTACTCATCATGCAAAAATTTATTATTTTCGTAAGGTTGTTAGCTTTCATATTCCTAACCAACCTATTATGCGAATTCAAGCAACCAACCCATTAAAATCAATCACTGTCATCTCAAGCCATAAAGCTATTCGTTTATTAAAAAATGAATGTCAAGCTTTCTTAGCTCATGTCATGGATCTAAACAAAAATACGTCAGTTTTGAATGATATTTCTATTGTTAATAAATTTCCTGACGTATTCCCTAAATAACTTCCTGGCCTACCCCTAGAGTGTGAAATTGAATTTTGTATCGACTTTGAACCCGGTACAAAACCCATTTCCAAAGCCCCATATCGAATGGCTCTTGTTGAACTTCAGGAGTTAAAGACCCAACTGCAGGAATTGTTAGACATTGGCTTTATTCGTCCTAGTACTTCTCCTTGGGGTGCTCCTGTTCTATTCATGAAAAAGAAAGACGGGAGTATGCGACTTTGTATTGATTATTGGGAGTTGAATCATGTCACCATCAAAAATAAGTACCCATTGCCACGTATTGATGACCTATTTGACCAGTTACAAGGAGCCAAATTATTTTCAAAGATTGATCTTTGTTCCGGATATCACCAATTGAAGATTAGAACCGATGACATTCCAAAGATGGCTTTCAGAACTCGGTACGGGCATTATGAATTCCTAGTCATGTCTTTTGGATTGACTAATGCTCCTGCTGCCTTCATGGATATGATGAGCTGAGTATTCAAGGAATATTTGGATCACTTTATGGTCGTCTTTATTGATGACATCCTTATTTATTCCAAAAGTCGTGAAGATCATGAGCAACACTTGAGGCTGATACTCCAAAACCTTCGTGAAAACAAGCTTTATGCCAAGTTGAAGAAATGTGAGTTCTAGCTTGAGGAAGTAGCATTCCTTGGGCACGTAATATCAAGTCATGGAATATCTGTTGACTCGACAAAGATTGAAGCAATTCAAAGCTGGGAACAACCTAAATCAGTGATAGAAGTACGTAGCTTTCTCGGTTTAGCTGGTTATTATCGGAGATTCGTGGAAGGATTTTCTTGAATCACTACTCCACTAACTCAGCTGACTCGAAAAGATATAAATTCGGTTGAAGCGAGGAATGTGAGAAGAATTTTCAAGAACACAAGAGGAGACTCATTTTAGCACCTGTTCTGACAATACCATCTGGCTCGGAGGGATTTGTCATCTACAGTGATGCTTCGGGCAAAGGGTTAGGATGTGTTCTCATGCAACATGGGAAAGTCATAGCATATGCCTCTCGGCAACACAAAGAATATGAGATGAATTATCCTACTCATGATCTAGAGTTGGCAATTGTTGTCTTCGCACTTAAAATTTGGAGGCATTACTTGTATAGGGAGAAAGTGGAGATCTTTACGGATCATAAAAGCCTCAAATATTTATTCACTGAAAAGGAACTCAACATGCGACAACGACGTTGGCTTGAACTGTTGAAAGATTATTATCATACCATCCAATACCATCCTGAAAAAGCGAACGTGGTAGCTGACGCATTAAGTAGAAGATCATATGCGGGTGCGAGTGAGATATTGTCAACGCAAAGGCCCATTTTGTGTGACTTGCAAAGAATGGAGATGAGTTAAAGACTATAGGAACCCATGTGATGATGGAAAATAAACGAGTAGAACCGACTTTAATCGATAAAGTTAAAGCTGCTCAAACTACAGACCTGGAGCTAATACGTATGAGGAAGAAAGTGCAAGAAGGTGTTATGCCGGAAGCAAGAATCGATGAAGAAGGAATACTTCGAGTCAACTCCAGACTTTGTGTTCCTAACGACCCTGATTTAAAGTATAAAATCATGATGGAGGCGCACAACACACCGTTTGCAATCCATCCTGGGAGTACCAAAATGTATTGTGATCTTCATCATACATTTTGGGGGAGCAATATAAAGAGAGAGACAACGCTGTTTATCTCAAGGTGTCTAACTTGTCAACGAGTCAAGGCGCAGCATCAAGTACCAAAAGGTCCATTGCAACCACTTGAAATTCCAGAATAGAAGTGGGAGCACATTACCATGGATTTTGTTACTAGTCTTCCCAAGGTTTCTCAAGGCATAGATGTAATTTGGGTCATTATTAATAGATTGACCAAGTCTGCTCATTTATTACCAATACGAGAAACTTATACACTTGAACGTCTTGTTCGTATGTACATAAATGAGATTGTATGATCGTGATTGTATGCCAAAGATCCATAGTTTTTTTTGATCGAGACCCAAGATTCACTTCACGATTTTGGGTTAGTTTGCAAAAAGCTATGGGCACAGATTTGATTTAGTTCGGCATATCATCCTCGATCCTCGACCAGACGACAATCGAGAGAGACTATTCAAACTCTGGAAGATTTATTAAGACTATGTGTCCTTGACTTCAAGGGAAGTTGGGATAAGTTCTTACCATTGGTGGAGCTTTCCTACAACAACAGTTATCAAGCAAGTATTGGCATGGCTCCATTTGAGGCGTTGTATGGAAGAAAGTGTCATTCTCCAGTATGCTGGGATGAGGTGGGTGAAGCAACGTTGTTGGGACCAGAGTTGGTATGTATGACTACGAAAATGATTCAAATGATCCGACAACGTATAAAAACCACAAGATTGACAAAAGAGTTATGCTGATCTTCATCAAAAGGACGTGTAATTCGATATTGGAGATCATGTGTTGTTACGTGTTGCTCCATGGAAAGGAGTTACGAGATTTGGAAAGAGAGAAAAGCTCAATTCTCGATTCATTGGCCCATTTTTAATCCTCGATCGAGTAGGAACTGTGGCCTATAGACTCGCTTTACCGCCAAGTATGTCTCGTGTTCATAACGTTTTTCACATATCCATGTTACGTAAATATATGGAAGACCCGAACCACATTATTGAGTTAGAACAGGACGAAATAGCTAAAGATTTAACGTATGAAGAGGTTCTTGTTCAAATCTTGAATAACAAGGAACATATAATACGCTCCAAGGCTATACCTCAAGTCAAAGTATTGTGGAGAAACCACGATGTTGAGGAAATGACCTGGGAGTTAGAATTTGAGATGAAATCAAGGTATCCTTACATCTTCGACATACCAGGTACGTACCCTAATTTCGAGGGAGAAATTTCTTAAGTAGTTGTAAGACCCCTACTTTTATGAATAAAGATGACTTTTCTATAAATATCATTTTTGAATATTATGGAATGAATTTGATATAATGTTATAGTTGGGGGTAATATTTATAAATTTTGCAAAGTACGCAAGTTGTTATATAATATTCGATTGGTCGGGAAATATTCATTTTAACAGGGAATATTCGTACAACGGCACAATCATTGGTGGACCCCGCAATAGAATTATTGTCGGATTAAGAAAACGACAAAAATATTTTATGAAAATAACGGTGGAAGTTGTACTGTTAATCGTTGAAACACCCGGTGTTAAAAGTACAGTAATACGCATGGTTGCATAAGAAGACACAAGATTGATTATTGATGCTTACGTGAGAAGTCACTAAGTTTTGTTTAATTATTGCTACAATAATTATTGTATAGTATCTCACGTTTTTTGATTTAATTATTGTCGATATTTTATATATTATTAAATCAATAATTGAGATGACAGAGTTATTAATATTATTATTTGCAATATTAACGATGTCTAGAAGTTCTCGCCAAGGAGAGGTTTGGTCACCTAATCATGCGGCCAATAGGAGAAATCCTTATTGAAAGCCCCTCTTTCACGGGAACGACACAGTCGATTAATATTATAAATTATAATAATGATGATAAATGTTGTTAAATATATTGAGGTGTCTTTTTATGAAGTCACTAAGTTTCTATATATATATATATATTACATATATAAATTTTGTTTTATTAGTATTATTAATGTAATAAAACAAAAAGCTTTTTATATAAAACAAAATACTTTTATAAAGTTATCATGCTTTATTAGACTATAAATAGAATATATTATATTCTATTATGCATAGTGTTTTGTATAGTAAAATCTTTTTATAAAAATGTAATACTTTTATAAAGTTATTTGTTTTATTAGACAATAATTAGAATATATTATATTTTATTATGCATAGTGTTTGTATAGTACTGCATAGTGTTTTGCATAGTAAAATCTTTTATATAAAAAGCAGATACTTTTATAAAGTTATTCGTTTTATTAGATTATAAATAGAATATATTATATTTTATTTAAAAGATTTTGTTTTATTAGAATATTTTATTTATACTGCATAGGAAATCAATATGGACTGTCTGTTTAAAAGTATATCAATCTGGACCGTTCATGAATTAGTTAGTATTCAGTCCATTCTCCTATAAATAGAAGCTCATTCCTTCATTATTTCTTACGAATTCACTAAAACTCTAGAGAGAGAAACTATAGAGAGAAAGAAGAAAAGTATTCTGCTACTTCAGTACTCCTATATCCAGTTTCTTCTAAGGTAAGGGTTATTATTTATTTTGTATTCATGAAGAGAAATACAAAAATGGAAGTTGGGATAAGTTCTTACCATTGGTGGAGTTTTCCTACAACAACAGTTATCAAGCAAGTATTGGCATGGCTCCATTTGAGGCGTTGTATGGAAGAAAGTGTCGTTCTCCAGTATGCTGGGATGAGGTGGGTGAAGCAACGTTGTTGGGACCAGAGTTGGTATGTATGACTACGAAAATGATTCAAACGATCCGACAACGTATAAAAACCACAAGATTGACAAAAGAGTTATGTTGATCTTCATCAAAAGGACGTGTAATTCGATATTGGAGATCATGTGTTGTTACGTGTTGCTCCATGGAAAGGAGTTACGAGATTTGGAAAGAGAGGAAAGCTCAATTCTCGATTCATTGGCCCATTTTTAATCCTCGATCGAGTAGGAACTGTGGCCTATAGACTCGCTTTACCGCCAAGTATGTCTCGTGTTCATAACGTTTTTCACATATCCATGTTACGTAAATATGTGGAAGACCCGAACCACATTATTGAGTTAGAACCGGACAAAATAGCTGAAGATTTAACGTATGAAGAGGTTCTTGTTCAAATTTTGAATAAGAAGGAACATATAATACGCTCCAAGGCTATACCTCAAGTCAAAGTTTTGTGGAGAAACCACGATGTTGAGGAAATGACCTGGGAGTTAGAATCTGAGATGAAATCAAGGTATCCTTACATCTTCGACATACCAGGTACGTACCCTAATTTCGAGGGCGAAATTTCATACGTAGTTGTAAGACCCCAACTTTTATGAATAAAGATGACTTTTCTATTAATATCATTTTTGAATATTATGGAATGAATTTGATATAATGTTATAGTTGGGGGTAATATTTATAAATTTTGCAAAGTACGCAAGTTGTTATATAATATTGATTGGTCGGGAAATATTCGTTTTAACAGGGAATATTCGTACAACGGCACAATCATTGGTGGACCCCGCAAAGGAATTATTGTCGGACTAAGAAAACGACAAAAATATTTTATGAAAATAACGGTGGAAGTTATGCATTAAGCGTTGAAACACCCTGTTAAAAAGTATGCGAATACGCATGGTTGCATAGTAGCACACGGTATTGATTATTGATGCTTACGTGAGAAGTCACTAAGTTTTGTTCAATTATTGTTACAATAATTGTTGTATAGTATCTCACGTTATTTGATTTAATTATTGTCGATATTTTATATATTATTAAATCAATAATTGAGATGATGAGTTATTAATATTATTATTTGCAATATTAACGATGTCTAGAAGTTCGCCAAGGAGAGGTTTGGTCACCTAATTGCGGCTACCAATAGGAGAAATCCTTATTGAAAGCCCCATCTTTCTGGGAACGACACTGGTCGATTAATATTATAAATTATAATAATGATGATATATGTTGTTAAATATATTGAGGTGTCTTTTTATGAAGTCACGGAAATTTATATATATATATATATATATATATATATATAAATTTTATTTTATTAGTATTATTAATGTAATAAAATGAAAAGCTTTTATATAAAACAAAATACTTTTATAAAGTTATACTGTTTTATTAGACTATAAATAGAATAAATTATATTCTATTATGCATAGTGTTTTGTATAGTAAAATCTTTTTATATAAAATAGAATACTTTTATAAAGTTATTTGTTTTATTAGATAATAATTAGAATATATTATATTTTATTATGCATAGTGTTTGCATAGTACTTGCATAGTGTTTTGATAGTAAAAAATTTTTATATAAAAATGGATACTTTTATAAAGTTATTACGTTTTATTAGATTATAAATAGAATATATTATATTTTATTTAAAAGATTTTGTTTTATTAGAATATTTTATTTATCTTTGCATAGAAATCAATATGGACCGAAATGCATTTAAAAAGTAAATCAATCTGACCGCTCATGAATTAGTTAGTAGTCATCCATTCTCCTATAAATAAAGCTCATTCCTTCATTATTTCTTACGAATTCACTAAAACTCTAGAGAGAGAAACTATAGAGAGAAAGAAGAAAAGTATTCTGCTACTTCACTACTCCTATATCCAGTTTCTTCTAAGGTAAGGGGTATTATTTATTTTGTATTCATGAAAAGAAATACAAAAATGGAAGTTGGGATAAGTTCTTACCATTGGTGGAGTTTTCCTACAACAACAGTTATCAAGCAAGTATCGGCATGGCTCCATTTGAGGCGTTGTATGGAAGAAAGTGTCGTCGCTCCGAAGATCTTTGGGATGAGGTGGGTGAAGCAACGTTGTTGGGACTAGAGTTGGTATGTATGACTACGAAAAATGATTCAAACGATCCGACAACGATAAAAAACCACAAGATTGACAAAAGAGTTATGCTGATCTTCATCAAAAGGACGTGTAATTCGATATTGGAGATCATGTGTTGTTACGTGTTGCTCCATGGAAAGGAGTTACGAGATTTGGAAAGAGAGAAAAGCTCAATTCTCGATTCATTGGCCCATTTTTAATCCTCTACGAGTAGGAACTGCGGCCTATAGACTCGCTTTTACCTTGCCAAGTATGTCTCGTGTTCATAACGTTTTTCACATATCCATGTTACGTAAATATGTGGAAGACCCAAACCACATTATTGAGTTAGAACCGGACGAAATAGCTGAAGATTTAACGTATGAAGAGGTTCTTGTTCAAATCTTGAATAAGAAGGAACATATAATACGCTCCAAGGCTATACCTCAAGTCAAAGTTTTGTGGAGAAACCACGATGTTGAGGAAATGACCTGGGAGTTAGAATCTGAGATGAAATCAAGGTATCCTTACATCTTCGACATACCAGGTACGTACCCTAATTTCGAGGGAGAAATTTCTTAAGTAGTTGTAAGACCCCAACTTTTATGAATAAAGATGACTTTTCTATAAATATCATTTTTGAATATTATGGAATGAATTTGATATAATGTTATAGTTGGGGGTAATATTTATAAATTTTGCAAAGTACGCAAGTTGTTATATAATATTCGATTGGTCGCGAAATATTCTTTTTAATAGGGAATATTCGTACAACGGCACAATCATTGGTGGACCCCACAATAGAATTATTGTCGGATTAAGAAAACGACAAAAATATTTTATGAAAATAACAGCAGAAGTTGTACCGTTAACTGTTGAAACACCCAGTGTTCAAAGTACAGTAATACGCATGGTTGCATAGTAGCACACGGTATTGATTACTGATGCTTACGTGAGAAGTCACTAAGTTTTGTTCAATTATTGCTACAATAATTATTGTATAGTATCTCACGTTATTTGATTTAATTATTGTCGATATTTTATATATTATTAAATCAATAATTGAGATGACAGAGTTATTAATATTATTATTTGCAATATTAACGATGTCTAGAAGTTTTGCCAAGGAGAGGTTTGGTCCCAATCATGCGCCATATAGGAGAAATTTTTATTGAAAGCCCTCTTTCCTCGGAACGACCTAGTCGATTAATATTATAAATTATAATAATGATGATAAATGTTGTTAAATATATTGAGGTGTCTTTTATGAAGTCACGAAGGTTTCTATATATATATATATATATATATATATATATATTATATATAAATTTTGTTTTATTAGTATTATTAATGTAATAAAATGAAAAACTTTTATATAAAACAAAAATACTTTTATAAAGTTATTTGTTTTATTAGACTATAAATAGAATATATTATATTCTATTATGCATAGTGTTTTGTATAGTAAAATCTTTTATATAAAAAATGTAATACTTTTATAAAGTTATTTGTTTTATTAGACAATAATTAGAATATATTATATTTTATTATACATAGTGTTTGCATAGTACTGATATAGTGTTTGCATAGTAAAATCTTTTTATATAAAACAGGATACTTTTATAAAGTTATTCGTTTTATTAGATTATAAATAGAATATATTATATTTTATTTAAAAGATTTTGTTTTATTAGAATATTTTATTTATACTTGCGTAGTAAATTAATATGGACCGTCTGGCTTAAAAAGTAAATCAATCTGCACCGCTCATAAATTAGTTACTATTCACCCATTCTCCTATAAATAGAAGTTCAATCCTTCATTATTTCTTACGAATTCACTAAAACTCTGAGAGAGAAACTATAGAGAGAAAGAAGAAAAGTAGTATTCGCTACTTCACTACTCCTATATCCAGCTTTCTTCTAAGGTAAGGTATTATTTCTTTTGTATTCATGAAGAGAATTTCATTATTCCATTCTTTATTATTCATTGAATAACCTATATACGCTGGCTACCCTATACTTGGTGAAATTCTTCATTATTCCATTCTTTATCATTATGTTGAATAACTTTTTCGCTGTCTGCAAGTACCGCATACATAGTGAAATTCTTCCGTTATTTCATTCTTTATTATTCTGTTGGAACATCCTGTCTGTGCATTTACGCATGACCTGGTTTCGTTATTTATTATTCTGTTGGAATATCTTATCGATGCGTATTACGCCTGACCTGGTTCCACTAATTATTATTCTGTTGGAATAACCTTTCTATGCGATCTATGGCATGCATGGTGATTTCTGTTGTTATTCAATTCTTTATTATTTTATTGGAATATCCCATCTTGCAAGCAATTTCACTTTGACACGTTCCGTTATTTATTATTCTCGCTGGAATAACCTCGCTCGTGCGGCCTATCGCATGCCCGGTGATTTTTTTGTTATTCCATTCTTATTTATACTCAAATAAGTTAAAGTTTTGACTTCTATACTCCATGAAATTAGTGGAATATCCTTGATATTTAAGCTTCATCCAAAGATTTTTTCATGGAAATATTCTTCCGAGCATACTTGAATTTTACTCTACAAAGAAGTATCATGTTGACAATTTGGACGTTATTAGTTCCTGGATAAATTAATTCTTGAACTTGTTTTATTGAATTCTTATATCATTGTCATCATCCTCATGTTTATATTATGTTGAAAGTCATATGTGGCTTGTAGTGCATAGATGGACTTGGTATGATTATGACCAGGGATTAATCGGTATAATCATGACCGTAATGTTACAAATGATGTGGTAAAATTCCTCATTGGCCCATAGTGAATTGATGGACAGTTGTTGGCATGATCATGACCATTGATGAATACACGAATATCTTTGGCCTGTAGTGCATGGACAATTTGTGGTTGTGATACTAATGAATATCCTTGGTCGTAGTGCAGGGATGATGTGAATTATTTATTAAGTTGAGTCCCAGCGATAAAAGTTATGAAAAACCTTTTAAATCATAAAAGATAGTAGATTTTATTCTCTATTTGACTCTTTTAATGGATTGTTTGTTCCGCTATAGTTAAACTTGATGTTTGTTATATTGTATTAGTTTAACACTGTTGAAGGCTAACGATAATTTATTCTGCATTATCTTAGTCATAATATTTCTTACTGGGCTAGTTGAGCTCACCCTTTCTTTCATTGTTCTCTTCAGAAATGAGAGAACGGCAGCTGGACTAGTCGGGGAACCATGAGTAACGGTCCGTGATGATAGCATTAGTAGTCCTCATTATTACATTAAATAGTGTGACAATAAATGTAATGAGGACTCCATTGAGTGTGGATATTGTCTAGATGACAATATTCTTATTAAAACTCTTAGATTATGTTATGTCGTATTTTATACGACTGTTGTATAATTAAGTTGTATTTGTATTCTGTACCATGTATTTTATACGATCTCGTAAACATCAAGCTAATCGGTATCCAGACGAAGTGACATTCCGTATGTGAATGAGCGTCAAGATCAAGTGAAGACTTGTAATATAAAATAAGTTAAATGAACTTTAAATTAGTTTAATGAACTGTTATGTATCCTTAGTGGCGGATGAAAGTCACTCGTATAAGATGTAAAGAATAATGTAATTATCGTTATTTGTAATGAAAGAGGTTATAAGGTTTTTAGAACCTGGGATTTGAGAATGTATGTTGTTATATTTTAGTATATAATGATGTATGTTGGAGGAATGATGTACTTTCGACGACTGGAATACAGGTGTGAAGATACCGGATTTCGTATGTTATGTTTGGTATCAGAGCTATAAGCGCAATGTGTTAAGAACCTCGAGCCTCTCGCTGGTGACATCCTTCAATGGGAATGCACCGTAGCCAGACTCTCCGTATGGGACGCCGAGCAAGTCGGTGACAAGCTGATAGGTACCCTTGTGAGGTGCTATGGAACGAAGTACCATTAGTGTTACAAGTTGGTATCAGAGCTGATAGGTTGTAAATCTTAGGTAAGAGTACCTAAGACTTTAATCATAGAGAGAGGGGTAAGAAGATCCCCACATGATCACAGTGAATCGTAGTAATAGATGAGTTGTTAAACGATGAATGATTTGTAGTACTACGAAGTAGTACGGGAAGAAGAACTCATATTGAGTTATAAAGGATAGCATACGAATTAAAGAAAATTCGTATTAAGTAAAGAGAAATTTAGAAGTTGTAAAATTTCAATTGAGGACTCTTGTGATAGCTGAGTTGTATGAACCTTTGTTATGGGCAGAGGTTTTTGCTTGGTGTAACAACTGCTTAGCTTATTACAGTGATAATCATTGAAATTGGTCACACTGTCAAGATGTATATGACGAGAAGGTGAATCTTTTCTCATGTATATACTTGATAGGTAGATAACGATAAGGTAGGTGCGAGTTCTTGAAACTCATACTTATGGTACGTTCGTGACTCATAATGATATGGTAGGTTTTTGAACTTCTCAGTGAATGGACGTTTATGGTTTGTCTAGGATAGTTCTTAAACTCATATTATTGTGGAAAATTCCTGAACTCATAATGTGTGGTAAGTTGATGGACTGTACTAAGGTATAGGGATGTTTAGACTGAAAACAAGTTATTTTTAGTAGGCTTAGTATTGAAGGTGCTAGAGAAGATTAAGTATTGTCGCAAGTAAGACAATGAAGGAAGATGGAGAATAGGATATTCCAAGTCATCTAGTTATGCTAGATTTCGAAGTTTATTGAAATCGTGCTTATGTGTTCGCATTTTGGAAATGAAAGAATTGGTTCAACTTTTGGAACCAATAGATTTTTAAAAGAGCTATCTTTGGTATGTCTATGCTAATTGCTTCGGCTAGACAGAAATTGATTTGAAATATCAAAATGAATTTTATATCATCAATGCATTTGATGCAAGGATGGCAAAAGGATTGAGTTATTAATGCAATTGAACCTAGTGTTGGATGTGATCTTAGGATCAACAACCCGCTATGGTATAATGTATAATGATGAAGTTATAAACTTACGAAATCCTCAACGTACCATTAAAAAATGGTATCATAACGTCATAAAACGTTTTGATGAATTGAAAAAGAATTTAAAGAAGTAGTCGATGTCAATTGAGTTGACTAGACGAATGTTTCAAGTTGATATCCAATTTATTGGTATGGTCTAAGCTACTTGATTCGGCTAGACAAATGGTATGTCATGTTTAAAAGAAAATCGAGCTTTCTTTGAAGAGTTGTGCCAAACCAAATTGTGTTGGTGCAGAATCTAATGATTAAGTCTGAGGTGAACACACCCCGAAATGGGGTTATACAATGGGTTGATCGCCTACATATGGAAGAGGTAGTTTGCTTTCTTTGTGATTGTAAACTGACCGTGAAAGAAAGTTTACGGCGTCTTGCCTTTAAACATAGTTAGAGTTCATGGTCAATTTGACCCCTCAGCAAAAGTATGATATGTTTTAAAGGAATTTTTATATTCCTCGTTGTTCATTCTACTTCATAATTCTTGCTAAAGTTATGAAGGTGAGGGAATGTTTGAAGGATTAGGACTCCTTTGAAGAGAAGTTGAGAAAAAGAGTAAGCTAAAATTTCGAGGACGAAATTCTGTGAAAAGGGGGTGAGTGTGATGACCTGGGTAAGGGTGTGGTTTTAAGAAATTCCGAGGACAGAATTTTTATAAGGGGGGAAGATTGTAACAACCCAGAAATTTGGATTGTCCAGAATTTAAGTTTAAAGAATTAGTTATTAATAAAATAAATTTTTATTAATAATATTTTGTGATATGTGTTTATTAATTGTTCTAGAACCTAGGATGATTATTAATCAGGAGGATTCTGGCTACGAGCTAGATTGAACGAGTAAGAATTTTCAAGACAAAAATAAAATTTTTTCGAGAACAAAAATATTTCTGGGGAAAAAGACGAAATAGGCACTATTCATCTGACGAAACCTAAGGGTTAGGGTTTGAATAACCTAAGCCTTTTCGAGAGTTCAGTATGTCGAAATGACATTATGTTGAAAGATTTGATGATAATATGTCGTGAAAAGTTAAGTAAGCCGATAAAAGTTTTTCTCAAAAAATGTGCAGAAATCGGACGAAATAAAAATGACGAAAAGTACTGTTATGTACTTTTCACTCGTTTAACTACGTTAGGGGAAAACGTGAAGAAAAACACTTGACACGAAAAAAGTGTTTTTCAGCTTTTTCAGAATCAAGAATACGTAAAAGTTAATTCCAGAAGGAAAGATGAAATATCCAAAATATTTGGATTCCGAGAATCGCAGCTTTTAAAACCGCTCGATTGAAACCCAAATATGGAACCACGAAACTTACAGGCTAAGTTTTGTGAATAGTAAGGAGGTTAACTAAGGAGGTGGAAATAGTAAAATTAAGGGCTAAGTAAACTTAGTGCTTAAGTCATGAATAGTAAGGAGGTTTGGGGGGCGAAATAACTAAAATACCCCTAGCCTTGGTTTTCTATAAATAAGAAGCTTATTTCATTATTTTGGGATTTTGATAATCCTACACTTTGAGAGAGAAAGAGTGAGTTCGGATGGGAGAAAGAAGAGGAAAAGGAAGCGGAAAAGCTTGCTTGTGAGCAACCTTTGTCCGGCGGAAGAAGATTAAAGAAGATAAGTAATCCGAAAATCAAACTTTTAATGAATTTTTCTATGTTAAGACATAGTTTAATGAGAATATGAAGTAAAAGATGTAAGAATGATTTCATATGGTTGAAATCATGAGAAAATGAAGCTTGAGAGTATATATTGTTATATTTCAGTATATAATTATGTATGTTTAGAAGAAGATGGGATCGTGACGTACGGAATCCGGGTGTGAAGATAGACCATATTTTGGGGCGTTACAGATTGGTATCAAAGATGATAGGTTATAAATCTTAGGTAAGAGTATCTAAGACTATAATCGTAGAGAGAGGGATAAGAAGATCACCATGTGATCATAGTGAATCATAGTAACAGATGATTTGTTAAACGATGAATGATTTATAGTACTACGAAGTAGTACGGGAAAAAGAACTCAGATTGAGTTGTGAAGGATAGTATATGAATTAAAGAAAATTTGTATTAAGTTAAGAGAGATTTAGGAGTTGTAAAATTTCAATTGAGGACTCATGTGATAGCTGAGTTGTATGAACCTTTGTATGGGCAGAGGTTTGTGCTTGGTGTAACAACTGCTTAGCTTATTACAGTGATCATCATTGGAATTGGTCGCGCTATCAAGATGTATATGATGAGAAGGTGAATCTTTTCTTATATATATACTTGATAGGTAGAGAACGATAAGCTAGGTGCGAGTTCTTGAAACTCATACTTATGGTACGTTCGTGACTCATAATGATATGGTATGCTTTTGAACTTTTCAGCGAAAGGACGCTTATGGTCTGTCTGGGATGGTTTTTTAAACTCATATTATTGTGGAAAATTTCTGAACTCATAATGTGTGGTAAGTTGATGGACTGTACTAAGGTAGAGGGATATTTAGACTGAAAACAAGTTATTTTCAGTAGGCTTAGTATTGAAGGTGCTAGAGAAGATTAAGTATTATCGCAGTAAGACAATGAAGGAAGATGGAGAATAGGATATTCCAAGTCATCTAGCTATGCTAGATTTCGAAGTTTATTGAAATCGTGCTTATGTGTTTGCATTTTAGAAATGAAAGAATTGGTTCAACTTTTGGAACCAATAGATTTTTAAAAGAGTTATCTTTGGTATGTCTATGCTAATTACTTCGGCTAGACAGAAATTGATTTGAAATATCAAAATGAATTTATATCAGCAGTGCATTTTATGCAATGATGGTAAAAGGATGGAGTTATTAATGCTAATGAACCTGGTGTTGGATGTGATCCTAGGATCAACAACCCGTTATGGTATGATGTATAATGACGAAGTCACAAACTGACAAAGTCCTCAATGTACTGTGAAAAGTACGGTATCATGGCATCATAAAACGTTTTGATGTATTGCGAAAAGAATTTAAAGAAGTAGTCGATGTCAATTGAGTTGACTAGACGAATGTTTCACGTTGATATCCAATTTATTGGTATGGTCTAAACTACTTGATTCGGCTAGACAAATGGTATGTCATCGAGCTTTCTTTGAAGAAGTTGTGCCAAACCAAATTATTTTGGTGCGAAATCTAATGATTTAGTCTGGGGTGAACATATCCCGAAATGGGGTATACGAGGGGTAAGAGGTAGTTTGCTTTCTTTGTGATTGTAAACTGACCGTGGAAGAAAGGTTACGGCGTTATGTTGTTAAACTGAGTAAGAGTTCATGGTCGATTTGACCCCTCAGCAAAAGTATGAAACTTTTTAGAAAGGAAATTTTATATTCCTCGTTATTCTTTCTACTTCATGATTTTTGATAGGTTATGGAGGTTAGGAATGATGGAAAGATAAGAACTTCTTTGAAGAAAAGTTGAGAAGATGGGTAGGCTAAAATTTCGAGGACGAAATTCTGTGAAGAATGGGTGAATGTGATAACCCGGGTAAGGGTGTGGTTTTAAGAAATTTCGAGGATGGAATTTTTATAAGGGGGGAAGAGTGTAACGACCCAGAAATTTGGATTTTTCCAGAATTTAAGTTTAAAGAATTAGTTATTAATAAAATAAATTTTTATTAATAATATTATGTGCTATATGTTTATTAATCGTTCTAGAACCTAGGATGATTATAAGTCGGGAGGATTACGCCACGAGCTAGATCGAATGAGTAATAATTTTCAAGACAAAATGAAAATTTTCTCTCAGAACAAAAATATTTCCGGGAAAAAGACGAAATAAGCACTATTCAATTCGACAAAACCTAAGGGTTAGGTTTGAATAACCTAAGCTGCTTACGAGAGTTCGGTATGTCGAAATGACATTCCGTCGAAAGATTTGACGATAATATATCTTGAAAAGTTAAGTAAGCTGATAATAGTTTTTCTTGAAAAATGTGCAGAAATCGGACAAAATAAAAATGACGAAAAGTATTGTTATGTACTTTTCATTCGTTTAGCTACATTAGGGTAAAACGTGAAGGAAAACGCTTAATGCCAAAAAGTGTTTTTCAATTTTTCAGGAATCCGAAGAATACATAAAATTTAATCGGTAAAGGAAAGACGAAATATCCAAAAATATTTGGATTCCGAGAATCGCAGTTTTTAAAACTGTCGGACGAAAACCCGAAAGACGGAACCACGAAACTTAAAGGCTAAGTAGACTTAAGGGTTAAGTTAACTTAACACTTAAGTCATGAATAGTAAGGAGGCATGAATAGTAAGGAGGTTAGGGGGTGAAATAACTAAAATACCCTTAGCTTGGAAATTCTATAAATAGTAAGCTAGATTTCATTTAAATGGGATTTGGAAAATCCTACACTAGAGAGAGAGAGGATTCGGATGGAGAGAGAGAAGGAAGAGCATGAGCATGATTGATTGGATCAAAAATGTTCGTGAAATAGAAAGGCTAGCAATTCGCCGGTTTTGGCTAGCGGAAGAAAAATAAAGAGGAAAGGTATTAAAACCTAACTTCTATGTTAGATTTTCTGTAAGTTTTATATGTTTTAAATATAACTTAATGAGAATAAGAAGTAGATAATGTTAGGGGTGATTTCATATGGTTGAAATCATGAGAAATAAGAAAAATAAGAATTTGAAGTTTAGTAAATAAATTTCTTAAGGAAGTATAGGATTCGTAATGAATTAGAATGATCTGAGTTGATTATATTAATAAGTATGAAATAAGTAAGGAATAATGTTCTATAACATCAAATTCCAATAAAAAGTGAAATCGTAATCCAAAATATCGATTAAAATGAAGAACGAACGAAGAACACGAAGAACACGCGAAGAACACGAAGAACGTTGTTGATGGACAAATTTAAAACCATCGTAGGATAATTGTTGTTGATGGACAAGTTTAAAACCATCGCGTATAAGTTAGATGCATATTTCTTGGTTAGGAACGGTAGAAACGTTCATGAAGAACGGATTAAAACTTAGTTATAATGAAGTTATGGCGAAAATTTTATAAAAGACAAATGAGAATTAGAAAGTTAGTAAATGAACCCGAACATGTAGGGTTTCATAAGAATTTAAGAAAAAATAGAAAACGTGAGTCGTGGACTCAAGAACAAACGAATTCTGAGTTCGGATGACCGAATTACGGACGAACAAACAAAGAGCGTTAAAAACGTAAAATGAACGAAGGGTGAAGATCAAGCAAATTGAATGGCACGTTAACAGATTCATAATGAAGTTCTATCCAAGGGGGATTGAAGTACGTAAGATAAGGAAGAGAATGGCTTTGGAATGACCTCATTCCGACTTATAACGAATAAATTATGGAAGCGGGAAGTAAGCGTCTCAAATTGAATTTAACACTTAGAAAAATTTTCTAGGGTTAGGGCTTGGCGTCATGCGCCAACCATGCATGCTCATGTAAGGTGATGCTCAGCGGACCGAGGATCAAGTGATCCTTCATTAACAAACTCATGGCCACAGGAGAGAGAGAAGGGAGAGTGTGCAGCGCAATGGCTGATTGTAGAAAAAGCCAGAGAAGAGCTTTTAACTGCTCAACTCTTAGGGGGAAATGTATGGGAAGATAACGAACATAATGTTCAACTAATGTAACACTTAGGTAAGTAATTTAAACCTTAAATGAAGGTTGAACGGAAATATTAAATGAGATTAAAAGACAAAGAATTTTAAACGCGAGTTACATAACCGATGTCCGGGGACCGTAGTCGCGATGAACGAACGCGAGGGATTTCTATGGTTGTGATTCCTTAGACGTTGAGTGACGAGGGTAATAACTAACATTTCGATGTTATGTCATGATAGTGAGAGATAAGTGTGAAGCGTATAGACGCTGTGTACACAACGCTGTTGCGATAAACGAGCGGTCTTAGCATACAACGAACGGTATGGCTTGGACAATAAGAATGACTAATAAACATAACGAAAACATTAAGTAAGATACGAATGGTATTAAGAAAGCCATAATAAACGGTAATAAGATTAATGAAAGTCGAAGGTGAGTCGTATAAGAATGAATCCTATGGGGTGGCATTTAGTTGCCAAGAAGCCATAAGGAATGAGAAATTAACTTACGAAGATTATAGTTTAAATAGTTCGTATAAGTTAAGATAAGTTAAGTTGTAGTACAATCGTAACCTTTGATGGTTGACATATGGGAGCTGGGCTAAACAATTCCTTCAGAGAGCGAAGGTATATACAAAAGCTGAAACCGATCTAACTCATCATTTATGTATGTGTAGTGTAGATGAGACGGGAACTTGTTTGTTGGTTGTTTGTGGGAAACCACTCAGAGTACCATATGGACTAATAGCAGAGAAGCGATGTGTGCCGAGTCTTAGAGAAGTAATAAGAAGAAGATAAGATGTAAAACATCAAAGATGATGAACGTAAAAGTAAGACATCTCTGTATGTCATGAAGCCGTAGAACGGTAATGAAAGTGGTTGCATAAACTTAGGTTACAAGAACGCGAACCCTAAGAAGTAAAGTTAAGTAAACTAATGCATAAGTCAAAGATGTATGACTAATTGGTGTATGTGGTGTTTTATTATGTGTTATATAGGAATTGAGATGAGCAGTTCAGCGTAAGCTGTAGCTGGGCATAAGGCAAGTTTCCTAACTTCATTCATATTTCAAATGAATGCTAGTTTCTTAAACTTCTCAGATGTTGAACTTGAGAAGTTCCGTTTATATGCTAATGTGCGATATTTGTACAAGGTGGTAGAATGTATGAGGCCTTATGCCACAATGTGAACACTTCGGTGTTTTTATGAGATGTATTGTTCTGTGATTAACTGTTCAATAAGAGAATGCTATGTTCATACATGATCCGTTATTGTTAAGTTTGTCCTAAATGTAATAACCCGAGATTTCCTAAATAAAATAAATAAGAAAATTTGCGTATAATTTTTTTTTTTTTGATTTAATGACGAGAATAAGTGTCTAGTAATGTGAGCGATAAATGCGAATATATTTATTACTTGAAAAATTAGAAATAATTTTGGAATTATTAATTACTACAAATTATATTTTATGGTAATTAATTTACATGTAAAATGTTTTTATTAATTATTTTCCATGATAACATGATTGGAAATAATATATGAAGTGATAATTAGAATTATATAATAAATATTTTATTATATGATTTGTTCGAAATATTTAAGTTAATTATTTTAGCTTGATAATCGATGTTGCGTATGAAGAGAAGTCGATATGAGATCGAAACCACGAATTGGGATTGTGATCAAGAGATGAGAATAATAATATTATATTATTATTATAATGATTTTACTGATTACAATAATTGTGTCTAATGTGTATATGCGAACGAGATAATATTGAAGCGAATGACGATTGATTAGGTCATAGCATATTACCCTATTTGTGAAATCCTAATTATTAAACTTCGATTACTGAGATATGGTGAGTAAATGACCGTATATGAAGGTTTCTTGTGTATAAGATGCTCAGAATTAGAATTAAAAAACCCTAATTATCATGTTGTATGTCGATAATTAGACAAACCCTAATTATTACAACCCTAATCGGTTGAAGTTAGAGATCGTAATGACTGTATGTTAGAACATACACAGATAATTAGAGAACCCTAATGGTCAATTAGAAACCCTAATTGATGGCGTTAAGAAACCTAATTAGAAAATCCTAATTTTACATAGAAAACCCTAATTTAAAATTATCGGGTTTAATTACGATGTTAATGTATAAAAATTTTAATTTACCAAAGGATAGAATTAATTGGTAAATGATAAGAATTACCATCTAGTGATTAAATACTACATTTAATTGTTATGTACAAAAATGCCCATGAAATTATATGCTAAATTACCAAAATGCCCTTTTTGGCTTATTAGTGTATTATTAGTGTATTATTGGAGGAATCTTGCTAGCAAAAGCATGGCAAACATACTTACCCTACCAATTAAGCATCCAAGACTCAATTATGCAGATTCAATCAACCATTGAGTAGCATCCAATGCATCTAACTTGGTTTATATATAGATTGGAGAGAGATAATATATTTTGTACACTAAAATTCATCCAACTCTCATCCTTAAGCTTCTCTCTCTAAAACCTACGAATTATTGTAGCATATCAGTCCCTAAACAAAGCCCAACCATCACAAACAACAAATCAGAAGCATCAAGAAGCCAGAAATCAAAAATCAAGCTTGAAAAGGTAGGAAATCCTAAATTCTAGAAATCCTTCGATTCGATGTTAATTGATGCAATTGATTGTTTAAAGTAGTGTAATAGAGAGTCTATTAATGTTATGGGTTGTAAAATCATGAACCCATAACATCAAAGTGCACGAAATTTGAAGATTTGAGCAAGTTGGAAAAAAGCAATTACGTGATTTTTGGGCAAATGTCAAGACTTATATCTCTACTGTGATTATTTATCGCTTTTGTTGTTTAAAAGTTGTTAGGTGTAGCTTGTTATGTGGTCTTTAAACTTCAAAAGGAATCAGGTCTATATCTATTTTAGATCGGGATTTATAAGCGGTCAAAGTGGGTTGTGCAAGAAGCATTGACCTACTGTTTTTCAAACCCGAAAATATTATAAGTGTCCGAAAATGTTTTTTTTGGAAAATGTCGGGCCTTATATCTCGGTCATCTTTAATGTATTTTGTGTTCTAAAGGTTGATATGTGTAGCTTGTTATGTGGTATTTAACCTCCAAAAGAATCGGTCCATATATATTACGGATTAAGAGTTATTTAAGGTCAAATGGGTTGGCCAAGCATTGACCGGAAAAATTAAATGGCACTTAATTTTCTAAGTGTTGATTTTTCTTACAAGGTTTGACCATACTTTAAATGCTTGATTTATTGTTGTTATGATGATGTTAAGTGTTAGAGTTGTAGTCCTACAAGTTGTCTACACTTTGGAATTGATAGATCACATAAAAGCGTTACACGATCATCAAGTTATAGAGGTCCAAAGTAGGCACCTCGAATTGTTCTTCGTGAAGAAACGACTTTGGTAACTACTTTGATGGCTGATTTATCCCGGATCTGATGTTTGTTTAGAGGTTATGATTGTTGGATCGTGTAGTCTTGTATTTCCTCTACAAGACCCAATTTATAGATTGTCCAAATTCGTTAAGATGAGAGAGTTATTCACGGTCAAAGTAGGCCACTTTCGGTTACCTTTATGAAGATCTGGGTAGGCTCAAGAACACCTATAATGACACTTACATCACTATATAGGGCCTTTAGCGACAGATTTTAATTATTTTAATTTACGATTTTAGGAAATTAATTTAAAAATTAGAAAAATTAGTTTTAATTATTAAAAATACCAAATAAATTATGAAAAATTATTTTAAAGTCTAAAAATAGTTTTTAATTATTTTGAGTATATTTCATAAATATTTAATATTTTTGGAATATAAAAGGTATTTATTTACTTAATTATAATATTAAATAAATGATTTAAAAATAGTTTTAATTCATGAAAAATTATATTATGGTATAAGAAAATATTTTAAGTTATTTTCTATGACTTTTAATATTTTGTGATGTATTTCATTAATTAATTAATATTAATGATATTAAATTTATTTATTGATTATATTAAATAATTAGTTTAAAAATGATTTTAATATTTTAAAAATCATTTTAAATGAAAATAAAGTATTTAAAGATATTTTGAGTTATAAAATATAACTTTTAATATTTAGAAGATAATTTCATTAATAATTATATATTAATGATATTTAGTTAATGATTTGTGATATTAAGTTTATTTAATATTTATATTAAATAAATAGTTTAAAAATGGTTTTATTTATTTAAAAATCATTTAAAGAGGATATTAAGGATTTAAAAATATTTTAAGCTATAATTAATGACTTTTAATATTTGGATGAATAGTACATTAATATTTATATATTAATGGTGATTATTTAAAAATGATTTTAATTGTTTTAAAAAAAAATCATTTAAGGGTAATATAAATATTTTAAAAATAGTTTGAGTTATTATAAATAACTTTTATATTTTGGCAATGGTTTCATTAATAGTTTAATATAAATTAATTATTAATGATAATGGAATTGTTTAATGTTTAAATCATTTAATTATGATTAGATGTTTGAAAGTTATAAGTAGGCCAAACTAGGTGACTTGAGAAGAAGGTTATGAAGTCCAGGATTTGATGAAGAGCACCCATAGTAGCAGATTATATCACTATAATCCCTTGAGTGATGATTTGATTTATTTTAAATTTTTCAATTTACGGAAAATTCAAAATGATTAAAAATAAAATGTTTGATATTTACAAATGTTGAGGTATAGGATAAGAGTCTTAGACTCGATATTTTACCCGATAAAGTCACATCGAATCTCAAATGAATGTCGGACCTATAATAGAAAGAAAAAAGGCTCTTGTAAGAACATGGATGAGATATTTGAAAAATGTATAAAAATATTTCAAGTGTAGAATATGAACTAAAAGTATGATCACTGCGATTATGTGATGGCGTGATTAGACTATGTCTTGGTATGTAATAGTAATAGATGATTATGTGTTATGATATATTGTTCTAAATCGAGCGAATGATCCGATTATTGATAGGTTGTGATAAAGAGATAAAACCTAAGTTGAGAGTTGTAATCGTGAATCGGTGAAGTATCTTACCTTTGCATTTCCTTTATGCAATGGACATGAGTAAAGTTTCGAAATTATTCTATTCACTGTATGATTTTATGCGCTTTGATTATCAACATGTTAGCTCGGATATATATTACATTAAGTTGATTTCTAAATGGTTATACAAGTGTCCCCACTTGGATAATCATAGCATTTATTCACATGTTGATACACTTTTTTCAATTATCCGTATATACATATATGTTGGATTACATATTATTGTTGAAAGCAAGATTAAAACCTTGGGTTTGGAACCAAGCATGTATGAACATCCAGATAATGGGAAAATTTTTATGCGCCTTGGTGGGACAAAGGGTGAAAGCGATGAATTTACGTTCAAGTTATGTAGTATTGATCAATCTGAGGTACAAGAAATTGATCACCCTCCGTGCTAGTAAGTTATATTACGGTTCTTGGATGAATTTATGCTAAACCTTTTAAAAATGAAAAAGAATGTTCATAGTATGTTTCTTAAACCCTATTCATGGGTGGAGCCTAATTTCAAGAAATTGAAAGAGAGTGGTTATGTGAATCTTTTATCGATCTGATTACTTCACAACTTTTGATTCGTTGTAGAAGTGTTATCTAAAGAGAATACTTATATTCTTTCGACTTATATATATAATTGTTATTACTTGCTTTGGGCACTCAAATGCTCATCCTTGCTTAAACTAAATGTTTTCGATTCGTCGATGATCGACACAAGGCTCGAACACGAACAAAGGAAAAGAAAAGGCGATCGAATGAGATTTAGTATGAGTTAATGGTTATAGTTAGTAAGACAATGGAATCTATTATCGGTATTGAAAGGAATGTATTTGAAGGTCACGTGCACAGGGAAGTAAACTTTGATGTATGTAAATTAAGTTGAATTATATTATTATTTAGTATTATTCACTTAAAAGAAATGGTATCGTGGAGAAGCAGGAGTTCGGGTTTCAAGTATCCGGATTTAGGTCGCATGTGAGGTTGGTATCAAAGCTATAGGTTATAAGCGTTAGGAATCACGAAACCTAAGTTATAACCTTAGTAGAATGGAGGACGAAAGTTAAGATAGATATTGAGTGAACCAGGAGACGAAGTACTCTGGCGAGAAGTTATAGGATATGATGAGTTGAAGAGATCCATCAAGTTTTAGTTGTACTAAATAAAATATTCCTTCATTTTACCGATGAATATATTTTATTTCGGTACTAATGTTGTCTCGTTTATTGTGGTCATAGGATGGATGGCGAAAAGTCAAAGTAGTAATTCCTTGACCCAAGAGACGATGGACTCTAGCGAGGAGTACAGAGACGGTGAGATGATAAGAGATTTGATAGTTAGAGCGACGACTTAAGGGTTAGAGTGAGCGGTAGCGGAGGTATGAATCGTCGTTCTCAGTTTTGGAGCAATGATCTGAGACGCCGCTCACCAGAACCTGAGATGGAGTTAAGCGAGAGTTACGAGGAGGTTGGAGCAGAGGAGATCTGAGATAGGGATGATTGAAGGTTGAGATAGAAGCCAAAGACACCAGGATATATACCTTGGAGCAGGCTTTAGACATCGCCTTTATGCGATTCGATGCAGAGTGGATGGAGCTGCCTTTCGGCAGAGAGAGATAGGCGTTGATGTGTTTATAGAGATGGATTGAATAAATTCATCGTCAAACAAAATAAGAGACAACGTATATAAAACTCTTGATTGTTGTGTATATATACTATATGCTAATCAGGGTAACTTATGTATGTAGATGTCTGGTGGAAAAGATATGTGGAATAAGAAGGATAAGATCCATACCCCCGAGCTAATATCGAGGCCAACAGCTGAAATAGAAGCTTACCAAGAACCCAAATCGGACAAGGTGGCTATAGTGGAAAACATAGTATCGAGATCCGAAAATGGTGGATTTGACAGATAGTGATTCGAACACTAAAGTTGAAGCCGCCAAGCATCAACAAAAGTCTTGAGATCTGGAGAACAAGGTTTCTTCACTAGAAAGGTTGTGGGAGATAGAAAAGTTGATTAATATTCAAGCTGCGAAAAGCATTAAAAGAAACAATGGAAGAGCAAGATAAGCTCAAAATCAAAATTGACCGGATGAGAGAGCCTCAAGCAACACATCGTGTTCACTCTCAGGAGGTAAGGGAAAAATAAAGGTAGAAGATCCCGACTTAGGAAAACTGATAAGAAGAAAGGAAGAAGATATGTTATATTTAACTGTGAGGGACATACCTCTCTCGTTGCCCCAACTATAAGAAAGGTGGATGTTTTAATTGTGGAATGGAAGGACATCGAGCGAATGAATGTCCGAGAAGAAAGGCTTGGTAGATAAGTAGTATGGGTTATGTTATGTAATATGTGTGATAAGTAATGAACTATTTTCAACTTTTATGTTGGTCAAGATTTTAAATCCATTTGTTGTAGTCAGTCAAAAGGGATAGTGATGTTTAAAGCAATATGTGCTTTATGGTATGTTAAGTTCTATTAATGTGAGGTCTTTATGGTTGGAAGTACCATGAGTGTCACAAGTTGGATTAATGAAGTAAGTTGTTATAAAGGTAGCGAGATATTTATCTGAATATTGGTTAATATAGTAAACCAAGTTTCAAATCCAATATTTTGATTACATGATTATTTGAGTAGAAAATTTTGTGTTATATATCGAGCGACGTATCGATGAGGCTTAGAATGTAAGGAAATGAAGAATAATTTATGATTATGTCAAGTAACGAAAACAAAAACCAATCGTGGAAGATCAACTAGATAATCGAACGTCGAGCGCTAAAGACTTTAAAAGCAATCTTATTGCTAGGGTATAGAGGATTAAGTGACTCGATGAGAAGCGTTTATGATAGTTAGGATAACGAAAAAGGCAAAAGATAACTTTTATCACCTATCGATAAAAAGGAAATGAGATAAAGAGAAAGTTTGTGGGCGGAAGAGACATATCTCTTCCAATTGTCCCAATTCAAGAATGTATAGCGAATGTTTTATTTATAAATCAATGGAGTATAAGATGAAAGAGTATAAGGTGAAAGAAGAAGAAGTGAGATAAGGAATGTGAATACGAGAAATGACCAAGAAGATATAGGCGACAACGAAATAAACCGTAAGTGTCTTCATTATAGTCGTTCAAGATATAAATGGCAGTTGAGGATCTTTGTGGCATTTGGAAATGGAACTCCAGGTTCTATTCGAATAACTTAAATATTTTATATGATTTTCCTATATATATACATATAGTAGATTACTTTATTAAAGAAATTTTGAGGAAGGAATTTGAGTTCTTTTAGAAATCAAATTTACATTTATCGAATAAACAAGCGTTATGGAGAATAGTTAAAGATCGATTCGATCAAGTATGATCGAGATCTACGTCTTATGATTATATGCTATATATACCGCCTGTATATGAGTTTTAAAGCGGTGATTAGGGGCGGAATCCTTATAAGGAGGGTGAATGTAATAACTTGAGATTTCCTAAATAAAATAAATAAGAAAATTTAAATATAATTTTTTTTTTTTTTTAATAATGAGAGAATAAGTGTCTAGTAATGTGAGCGATAAATGCGAATATATTTATTACTTGAAAAATTAGAAATAATTTTGGAATTATTAATTACTACAAATTATATTTTATGGTAATTAATTTACATGTCGAAATGTTTTTATTAATTATTTTCCATGATAACATGATTGGAAATAATATATGAAGTGATAATTAGAATTATATAATAAATATTTTATTATATGATTTGTTGAAATATTTAAGTTAATTATTTTAGCTTGATAATCGATGTTGTGTATGAAGAGAAGTCGGATATGAGATCCAAACCACGAATTGGGATTGTGATCAAGAGATGAGAATAATAATATTATATTATTATTATAATGATTTTCTGATACAATAATTATATCTTGTGTGTATGTGCTGAACGAGATAATATTGAAGCGATGACGATTGATTAGGTCATAGCATATTACCTATTTGTGAAATCCTAATTATTAAACTTAGATTCTGAGATATATAAGGTGAGTAGTATTTGTATATATGAAGGTTCTTGTGTATAAGATGTCGGTAATTAGAAGAAAACCCTAATTACTTTTTTGTATGTCGATAATTAGGACAAACCCTAATTATTACAACCCTAATCGGTTGAAGTTAGAGATCGTAATGACCGTGTTAGAACATATACGAGATAATTAGAGAACCTAATGGTCAATTAGAAACCCTAATTGATGGCGTTAAGAAACCCTAATTAGAAAATCCTAATTTTCATAGAAAACCCTAATTTAAAATTATTGGGTTTAATTACGATGTTAATGTATAAAATTTTAATTTACCAAAGGATAGAATTAATTGGTAAATGATAAAAATTACCATCTAGTGATTAAATACTACATTTAATTGCTATGTACAAAAATGCCCATGAAATTATATGCGAAATTACCAAAATGCCCTTTTGGCTTATTAGTGTATTATTGGAGGAATCTTGCTAGCAAAGCATGGCAAACATACTTACCCTACCAATTAAGCATCCAAGACTCAATTATGCAGATTCAATCAACCATTGAGTAGCATCCAATGCATCTAACTTGGTTTATATATAGATTGGAGAGAGATAATATATTTTGTACACTAAAATTCATCCAACTCTCATCCTTAAGCTTCTCTCTCTAAAACCTACAATTATTGTAGCATATCGGTCCCTAAACAAAGCCCAACCATCACAAACAACAAATCGAAGCATCGAAGCCGAAAATCAAAAATCAAGCTTGAAAAGGTAGAAATCCTAAATTCTAGAAATCCTTGATTCGATGTTAATTGATGCAATTGATTGTTTAAAGTAGTGTAATAGAGAGTCTATTAATGTTACGGGTTGTAAAATCATGAACCCATAACATCAAAGTGCAATGCAATTTGAAGATTTGAGCAAGTTGGAAAAAAGCAATTACATGATTTTTGGGCAAATGTCAAGACTTATATCTACTGTGATTATTCTTTGTTTTGTTGTTTAAAAGTTGTTAGGTGTAGCTTGTTATGTGGTCTTTAAACTTCAAAAGGAATCAGGTCTATATCTATTTTAGATCGGGATTTATAAGCGGTCAAAGTGGGTTGGCCAAGCATTGGCCATTTGTTTTTCAAACCGAGAAAAATATTAAGTGTCCGAAATGTTTTTTTGGAAAATGTCGAATATTATATCTCGGTCATCTTTAATGTATTTTGTGTTCTAAAGGTTGATATGTGTAGCTTGTTATGTGGTATTTAACCTCCAAAAGAATCGAGTCCCATATATATTACGGATTAAGAGTTATTTAAGGTCAAAGTGGGTTGGCCAGCATTGGCCGGAAAATTACAGGCAGCCCGAAATTTTCTAAGTGTTGATTTTTCTTACAAGGTTTGACCATACTTTAAATGCTTGATTTATTGTTGTTATGATGATGTTAAGTGTTAGAGTTGTAGTCCTACATGTTGTCTACACACACTTTGGAATTGATAGATCACATAAGCGTTACCACGATCATCAAGTTATAGAGGTCAAAGTAGGCACCTCGGTATTCTTCGTGAAGAACAGACTTTGGTAACTACTTTGATGGCTGATTTATCCCGGATCGATGTTTGTTTAGAGGTTATGATTGTTGGATCTTGTAGTCTTGTATTTCCTCTACAAGACCCAATTTATAGATTGTCCAAATTCGTTAAGATGAGAGAGTTATTCACGGTCAAAGTAGGCCACTTTCGGTTACGCCTTATGAAGATCTGGGTAGGCTCAAGAACACCTATAGCGACACTTACGTCACTATAGGGGCCTTTAGCAACAGTTTTAATTATTTTAATTTACGATTTTAGGAAATTAATTTAAAAATTAGAAAAATTAGTTTTAATTATTAAAAATACCAAATAAATTATGAAAAATTATTTTAAAGTCTGAAAAATAGTTTTTAATTATTTTGAGTATATTTCATAAATATTTAATATTTTTGGAATATAAAAGGTATTTATTTATTTAATTATAATATTAAATAAATGATTTAAAAATAGTTTTAATTCATGAAAAATCATGAAAAATTATATTATGGTATAAGAAAATATTTTAAGTTATTTTCTATGACTTTTAATATTTTGTGATGTATTTCATTAATTAATTAATATTAATGATATTAAATTTATTTATTGATTATATTAAATAATTAGTTTAAAAATGATTTTAATATTTTAAAAATCATTTTAAATGAAAATAAAGTATTTAAAGATATTTTGAGTTATAAAATATAACTTTTAATATTTAGAAGATAATTTCATTAATAATTATATATTAATGATATTTAGTTAATGATTTGTGATATTAAGTTTATTTAATATTTATATTAAATAAATAGTTTAAAAATGGTTTTATTTATTTAAAAATCATTTAAAGAGGATATTAAGGATTTAAAAATATTTTAAGCTATAATTAATGACTTTTAATATTTGGATGAATAGTACATTAATATTTATATATTAATGGTGATTATTTAAAAATGATTTTAATTGTTTTAAAAAAAAATCATTTAAGGGTAATATAAATATTTTAAAAATAGTTTGAGTTATTATAAATAACTTTTATATTTTGGCAACGGTTTCATTAATAGTTTAATATAAATTAATTATTAATGATAATGGAATTGTTTAATGTTTAAATCATTTAATTATGATTAGATGTTTGAAAGTTATAATGATTACCAAACTAAATGACTTGAGAACCGGTTATGAAGTCCAGGATTTGATGAAGAGCACCCATAGTAACAGTTATATCACTATAATCCCTTGAGTGACAGATTTGATTTATTTTAAATTTTTCAATTTCTGGAAAATTCGAAAATGATTAAAAATAAAATGTTTGATATTTACAAATGTTGAGGTATAGGATAAGAGTCTTAGACTAAATTATTTACCCGATAAAAGTTGCTGATCCGATGCAGGCAAACAAATGTCGAACCTATAATAGAAAAGAAAAGGCTCTTTGTAAGAACATGGATGAGATATTTGAAAAATGTATAAAAATATTTCAAGTGTAGAATATGAACTAAAAGTATGATCACTGCGATTATGTGATGACGTGATTAGACTATGTCTTTGTAATAATAAACGATTACTATAATGTTATGATATATTGTTCTAATCGAGCGAATGATCCGATTATTGATAGGTTGTGATAAAGAGATAAAACCTAAGTTGAGAGTTTGTAATCGACCAATCGGTAAAGTATCTTACCTTTGCATTTCCTTTATGCAATGGACATGAGTAAAGTTTGAATTATTCTATTCTGTCATACAGTTTTATGCGCTTTGATTATCAACATGTTAGCTCGGATATATATTACATTAAGTTGATTTCTAAATGGTTATACAAGTGTCCCCACTTGGATAATCATAGCATTTATTCACATGTTGATACACTTTTCAATTATCCGTATACATATATGTTGAATTACATATTATTGTTGAAAGCAAGATTAAAACCTTGGGTTTGGAACCGAGCATGTATGAACATCCAGATAATGGGAAAAATTTTTATGCGCTTGGCGGACAAAGGGTGAAAGCGATGAATTTCGTTCAAGTTATGTAGTATTGATCAATCTGAGGTACTAATGAGTGATCACCCTCAGTGCGTAGTTATAAATGGTTTCGCGGATGAATTTACGCTAAACCTTTTGAAAATGAAAAGAATGTTCATAGTATGTTTCTTAAACCCTATTCATGGGTGGAGCCTAATTTCAAGAAATTGAAAGAGAGTGGTTATGTGAATCTTTTATCGAGTCTGATTACTTCACAACTTTTGATTCGTTGTAGAAGTGTTATGTAAAGAGAATACTTATATTCTTTAAACTTATATATATAATTGTTATTACTTGTTGGGCACTCAAATGCTCATCCTTGCTTAAACTAAATGTTTTCGATTCGTCGATCGACTGAAAACTCGAGCACGAAAACAAGGAAAAAGAAAAGTTGTTCGAATGAGATTTAGTATGAGTTAATGGTTATAGTTAGTAAGACAATGGAATCTATTGTCGGGGTATTTTAAGGAATGTATTTGAAGGTCACGTGCACAGGGAGTAAACTTTGATGTATGTAAATTAAGTTGAATTATATTATTATTTAGTATTATTGACTTAAAGAAATGGTATAAATGGAGAACCAGAGTTCGGGTTTCAAGTATCCGGATTTGGGGTCGCCACACTAATGATTCTAGCCAGACAAAATGTGTATGAAAAAGGTAGAAGAATGAAAGTATTTTAAAATGAAAGTGAATATTGTTTTAAAATGATAGGAATCGAGATTATTCCTATTATTCAAGTTGCTTCATAACCTTTGTTCGGTTATTGAAGTCTTAAAAGAATGTTTGAATTATTGAAGATGTTTGTTCAATTGTGTGATGACTTCTTTGGGCAATTGAATGCTCACACTTGCTTTAAATGAAAAACATTTTAAATGACGATGTTAGAAGAACTTAAGGATCTCGTAAAGATCAAATTGACGGTATCCAGATGAAGTGTCATTCAGAATGTGGATGAGCGAGAAGATCAAGTGAAGACTTGTAATATAAAATAAGTTAAATGAACTTTAGATTAGTTTAATGAACTGTTATGTATCCTTAGTGGCGGATGAAAGTCACTTGTGTAAGATGTAAAGGATAATGTAATTATCGTTATTTATAATGAAAAAGGTTATATGGTTTTTAGAACCTGGGATTTGAGAGTATATGTTGTTATATTTTAGTATATAATGATGTATGTTTGGAAGAAGATGGGATCGTGACGTACGGAATCTGGGTGTGAAGATAGACTGGATTTTGGGGCGTTATATTAGATGCTTATTGCTTGGTTAGGAGCAGGTAGAAAGCGTTCATAAAGAATGATTAAAAGCGAGCTATATAAAAGTTATGGCAAAAAAATTTAAATAAAAGGCAAGCGAGAATTAAAAAGTTAGTAAATGAACCTGAATGTGTAGGGTTTCATAATAATGTAAGAGAACATAGGAAACATGAGTCATGGACTCAAAAATGAATGAATTTTGAGTTCGGATGACCGAATTATGGATGAACAAATAAAGAGCGTTAAAAATAAAAAATGAACGAAGGGTGAAGATTAAGCCAATTGAATGGCACATTAACAGATTTAGAATGATGTTCTGTCTAAGGGGGATTGAAGTACGTAAGATAAGAAAGAGAATGGCTTTGGAACGACCTCGTTCTGAGTTATAACGAATAAGTTATGAAAGCAGGAAGTAAGAGTCTCAAATTAGATTTAACACATAGAGAAATTTTCTAGGATTATGGCTTGGCTGATGGGCTATTTCACCCATGCTATATAGTGGTAAATGCAATACTGGATCGAAGTCGAAATCTCTTTAAACTCGTGTCGCGGTGTGAGAGATAAAGAAGAGAGTGGTGTCGCAGCGCCAGTGTAGGGAAAAAGCCAAAGAAGATCTTTTAACTTCTCAACTCTTGGGGGAAACATAAGGAAAGATAAATAACATAATGTTCAATTAATGTAACCTTTAATCAAGTGTTTTAAACCTTTAATGAAGGTTGAATGAAAAGATTAAATGAGAGTAAAAGATAAATAATGCAAATGCGGGTTACGGAACCGAAATCCTGGGACCGTAGTCACGATAAACAAACGTGAGGGATTGCTATAATGGTGATTCCTTAGACGTTGATTGACGAGGTTAATGAAGAACATTTTGATATTATGTTGTGGTAATGAGAGATAAGTGTAAAGCGTATAGACGCTGTGAACGCAATGCAGTTGCGATGAACGATCGGTCTTAGCATACAACAAACAGTATGGCTTCGACATTAAGAAAGGATAATGAACATGGGGTTCATGAGATGGATAATGATTGAAAACAATTAAAACCTTGATTAAAGGTTGAATGAGAGATTAAGAGACGAGCAACGTTAACGTTGAATACGTAAACGATCCTCGTAAATCGTATTCGCGTCGGACGAACGTTCTAAGTATACCCTAGTTGTATGACGTAGACGTTAACGAAGGTAGTAAGTAAGATATGAATTATCAAGAAAGCCATAACGAATGGTAATAAGATTAATGAAAGCCGAATGTGATTCGGATAAGAATGAATCCTGGGGTATGGCATTTAGTTATCAGAAAGCCATAAGAAATAAGAAATTGACTTAACGAACATTATAGTTAATAGTTCGGATAAGTTAAGATAAGTTAGGTTGTGGTGCAATCGTAACCTTTAATGGTTGACATATGGGAGCTGGGCTAAACAATTCCTTTAGAGAGCAAAGGTATATACAAAACTGGCAACCAATCTAACTCACTGTTATGGGCAGTGTAGATAAGACGGGAACTTGTTTGTTGGTTGTTTGTGGGAAACCACTCAGAGTACCATATTGACTGCTAGTAGAGAAACGATGTGTGCTGAGTCCTAGAGAAGTTATAAGAAGAAGATAAGAATGTAAAATATCAAAGATGATGAACATATAAGTAAGACATCTCCGTATGTCATGAAGCCATAGAACGGTAGTGAAAGTGGTTGCGTAAACTTAGGTTGTAAGAACGCGAACCCTAAGAAGTAAAGTTAAGCAGACCAAGGCATAAGTCAAATATACATGACTAATTGGTGTATGTGTTGTTTTTCTTATGTGCTACATAGGAATTGAAATGAGCAGTTCAACGTAAGCTATAGCTGGGCGTAAGGCAAGTTTCCTAACTTCATTCATATTTTAAATGAATGCTAGTTTCTTAAACTTCTTAGATGTTGAACTTGAGAAGTTCTTTTACTATGTCTTGAATGTGCGATATTTGTACAAGGTGGTAGAACGATTATGAGGCCTTGAGCCTGAATGTGAACACTTGATTGTTTACATGAGATGAAGCTGCTACGTGATTTAACAGTTCAATAAGAGAATGCTATGTTTATATATGATCCGTTATTGTTAAGTTTGTGCTAATGATTCTAGCCAGATAGGATGTGTATGAAAAAGGTAGAATAATGAAAGTATTTCAAAGTAAATGTGAATACTATTTTCAAATGATAGGAATAGAGATTATTCATATTATTCAAGCTGCTTCATAACTTTTGTTTGGTTATCGAAGTTCTGAAGAAATGTTTGAATTCTTAAAGTTGTTTGTTCAACTGTTATGACGTGTTGGGCAATTGAATGCTCACACTTGCTTTAAATAAAAAACATTTTTAGCTGGTCCAAGATGGCTGCTATAGTAGTCCTCACTATTCTATAAAATAGTGTGATAATAATTGCAATGAGGACTTTATTTGAGTTTGGATATTGTCTACAAGATAATATTTGTATTAAAACTTACAGCTTATATTTTATCGTATGTTACACGATAGTTAATAGTTGTATAAATAAAGTTTTTATTTGATTTTTGTACCATGTATCTGGCGACTCAGAATGGGTTGTGCAGACTTATTTTGGGGGCGTCACGAATAAAGAGCCAGTGATAAGTTAGAATTAATTCATACAGATGTATATGGTCCTATGAATATCCGAGCATAAGGAGGGTTTGAGTACTTCATCACCTTTACTGATGATTACTCAAGATTTGGTTATGTGTACCTTATGCATCGAAAGTCTGAAGCATTTGATAAATTCAAAGAATTTTAGGCAGAAGTAGAAAGGCAATCAAGTAAACACATAAAGGCCCTTTGATCGGATCGAGGAGGTGAATACCTTCTTGGGGAATTCAAAGATTACTTATCTAATATAAGAATTATATCTGAATTAACTGCACCGGGTACACTCCAGCAAAATGGTGTGGTAGAAAGAAGAAACATGACTCTTTTAGATATGGTATGGTCTGTGATGAGTTTTTCTACTCTTCCTATTTCTTTTTGGGGTTATGTACTAGAAACGACAATTTACTTATTGAATCTTGTACCACAAAGTTTGTTCCTTTAACACCTAGAGAATTGTGGAGTGGGCGAAAGCCAATATTGCACCATATTCATATATGAGGCACACCTGCACATGTATGAAAAGATGTGAAACCCCCAAAATAGGTTCAAGACTTAGATAAATTAGGTTCAAGAACAGATGTGACGCCCCAAAAATAGGTCCACATAATCCATTTTGAGTTGCCAAAAACATACCACAGAATCCAAATACAAACTCCATATTTACAACAATTAAACTGTCGTGCAAATTACGAGAACACATAAGCTATGAGTTTCAATACAATAATAGTACTTACACTCTAAACCAATGATACTTTACAGAAAGGTACAGTCAAAAATTGTTTCAGAAATTAAAATTTTTGGAAAATTCTCAAGGAAACCTTCATACATGGGAGGCCATGCATTAAAGTTATAATAGATATCATAGGACTTGAGAATTAAAATTGGTTAACCCAAAAGACCCTAACGAAGAACAAGAATATTACTATCCTGTTCATTCCAATGGTGTGTATCTTTTTGCCGTATAATTATCTCCATTAACTCGAACTGAGGATTATATTCCAACCATACTCCTAGATTATATAGATAATGCTCATAGATATAGTCAGTAAGTGGATGCGCACAACCATATCTTATGATAACACGAATTTATATGTGGTTAGACATCATGTATGATAGTGGCAACACACCCTTTAAGCTCTCATTACAATTTTGTCCTCCTCATTCTAATGGGGTGCATTTTTAACTCTTTCAAAATCAGGTTCTCATCACCCTATTGTTGTTCACCAAAATCAATTATTAAATGACATATAAAATATGACACACACATTTTAAGTTCTTAAAACAATTATATATTTTCATGTTGTTAGTTCTAGTAGGCACACAATAGATCTAGAAAGGGGGGGTTGAATAGATCCTTTTTAATTTCAAATACTTTTCTCTTTTATTTTGTATTACTAATGAATTAGCATATGACAAACATAAGAATCTTTTCAAGCATAGCGGAATAAGTAAAAGATCTCCATCATTGATATATTCATAATCATACATATATTGTTCTTAAAGTTAGTTAAGTGGTAAGCAGTTATAGCATTTAAGTATATAATGTAAATGACAGAATGTAAAAGACACAAGGAATTTTAAGTGGTTCAGAGACTCAAGCTCCTAATCCACTCTTCTGCTTTCAACTAGCAGGATTTCAACTAAGGAAGGGTAGCACCCTGAATCACTAAGATTCCTTCAAGGCCAGCAGCCTTGAAACTTTAGTTCACTTAGAACTCTTCAAGGCCAGCAGCCTTGGAACTCCTTTAGTTCCCTAGGAACTCTTGAGCCCAATGAAGCTTGGAACTTATTTAGTCCTTCCTGGACGAGGACCCTCGAATACAACTTCTTGTTGATAGTTATTGTTGTTGTTATTGGTGTCTTGCTGCTAAGATGTCCTTTAAGCTCTTCATCTCTGAATGCTTAGCAACTTAACGTAGTCCTTTTGGCATTCTGCTTAGAGTCTGGACTATATCTCTTTGGTACAGCTGATCTTCACTCCTTTTTGCTCATCTTCATCTGATGTCATCTATGCACCATCACCATATGGATTTCCTAAGTCTCTGAGCTTTTGGTAGACTTCGTCTGGCACTTAGCAATCCCTGAACCCTTCTTGAATGCTTTGCAGACATGATTCTGCATCTGTTCTTTTTTAGCTTTTGGTTCATGGTGATCTGTAGAGTGGCTCTCTTGATCTTCTTTGTATTCTACCACTTTTCTGAATATTATCTTTTTGGCCTTCTCGGCTCTCAGCTTAGCTGCCATCTTCAGTGGCATTCTCATCTTTATTGAGTGAAGCTTTTAGTCTATTCGATTCCTTCTTCAAAGCTGCTTCACTTCCACCTTTGTAGTCTCACTGTCACTTAGACTTGTTCTGTTTAGCTCTGGTGGAACTCGTAGACTCAACAATATAGCATTCCAACAACTCAACGATTCTGTAACTTTAGCAACTCTTGATCTTTGAAGCTCTGGATGATATATACTCCTTCCCAATCTTCCCTTTGGAATATTAGCCGTTGAAAGTAGTTTGAATTGCCTCGCAGATCTTGAGTTATTTGATGTAGACTGCAGATGTCACATGATATCCCCTTTTTCATCTTTTTGACAATGCAGACTACTGTTTCATCTACCCCGTCAGAGATGTCACTTTGATGCCTCGGGCAGGTAGTCAACTTTATTTCTCCATTCTGATTTCTCGATTAGAACATCAGAGATTGTCCTTTTGCATCGATGCTCTCAATAAGCAATGTTCGAATATCAGTCTTCAAATTGAATTGTTGCCAATGCTTCAAACTTTAGATGACCGAACTCTACGATTTTGATGCAGATGTTATTGGACTTGATCGTAGTGTCTTGTTGAATGTTGATCATTGACTAGTTGAGACAACACTACGATCCTGAAGAGTGTTCATTGGATCTTCAATGTAGAACACTTCTTTCTTTATTTGTGCAGTGCTTCAATACTTCTGTTTTCCTTGACTGATCTCAGGAACTAATAGCTTGACTCCTTGTTCTGGTCTCTTCTGAATAGCAAGACACCTCAGATTTGTGGCATACCCAGCTCACTTTCTCCTTATGATCTCCCGTTCACTTATCATCAATGGACTGACCATGCTTAATCATTTTATCCTTGTTCTTCATAAATCGACCAGTATCTCTGTGTACACTTCATCAGTTCCTTATTTGCTTGGCAAACACTACGATCCTGGTTGACCCCAAGATTGTTGTCTTCTGTTCATTTGACAGCAACTGCACTTGCTGACTTTTCCTTAGTCAGTCAGTTTTACTAAAGTCTTCTTTTGATCTACTTGTAGAAGACTTCATCTTGAATGGCTTTACAACTTAATTTCGATGTTGATTGGGTTGGTGCTTAGATCTTCTATTAGCTTGCTAGCCATTCGTTGAGTGCTCTCTGGTTTCCTTCAGGTGGGATGTATCTTTGTAGCTCAGACCATAGGCTTCATTACTTTGGATATTCAGGGAGTGCTCATTTATTGAGAATCGTGTTTGCTCTACGATTCTGCCTTGGCGTTATGAGCATATCTGTTGAAGCCTTAGTTCTGCACTCTACGATTCTGCCTTGGGTTGTGTAAACACTATGACTCCGAGATCAGATCTTGACACTCTACGATATCTGTCTTTATGCTCGTTGTCTTCATTTGATCTTGCTCGACTACGATCTCTGCCTCTGAATTGATCAGTAAACTCTACGACTCCGAATGTAGTCTACGATTCTTGACTTGGCTTTAGTAGATGCTCGATCGGCTCTTAGACAGGCTGTTTCTACGATTCTGAACATGATATCCTCAGCAGACTATGGCTCCGAGGATTTTCTTCTCGACACACTACGATCCTTCCTCGTCTCTCCTAGCAGTCTACGAACTCCGAGATCTACTATCTTGTAGACTACAATTCTACCTTGATAGCTCTCGAGTTTTTCTTGACTCTCCTGGTAGACTACGATTTCTGGTGCAGTGCTCGACGATCAGATAAGCTTATCTATTACATTATAAGATCAACCTAACAAGCTTGATCTTTCTATATTTATAGTCCTTGTACATCATTTCTTTTTAAGGACTTTACAAAGCTGTTTTGCTTATGTAGGATCAACCTAATTTATATGATTAATTCATTCTAAGTTCTTGTACATATGTTCATATTATCTGTCAAAAGACTTTAAAGCTTTTCTTAATGCAAGCATACTTGCATATTCATTCATATATATATCATAATCAAATCATATATAAATAGGAATATCATTCACATGTTTATTCCTAACCCATGTTATTTTATAATGTATTGAGAAACTTCAACAATCACAGACCATCACTCTATTCCCATGTTATTCCCGCTCGACCCAGCTACACTTTTATTGCCTGAAAAAAATTGTGAAATAAAAGGGTGAGCACAAATAGCCCAGTAAATAATATTATGACTAAAGATAATTATATTATCAAAAGCCTTTATCAGTAATAAATCAGATATTTAGAACATATGGTAGATGATAAAAAATTTCAACCATAATTGCAGCGGAATCAAAAATCCATGAGAAGAGTAAAGTAGAACATAATGTCTTCTATCTCCTCCACATTAAAATTCCATCATTAATATTTCACTCTTGTAATATCCATCAATAGTTCTTTGTTTTACCCAAGACAAAAAGAACTTTCATCACCTGTCTTCACCTGAAACACCAAATATTATAGTTAAATTCATAATTCATGTTTATAATAATGTAAATCAACAGTTTCTCCTTGTCACAAAGGCTTAATAGAACTTTCACTCAATGTCCTTGCCACAAAGGCTAAAGACACTCAATAATCATATCGTCTTTACACTCTACACCAAAGATATTCAAATGTAACAACAATGGTCATGATCATACCAATCAATTGTCTATCTTTGCACTACGTGCCAAAGATGTTCAACTGTAAAACCAATGATCATGCCAAACAATAATCTATCTTTGCACTACGAGCCAAAGATATTCATTTGTATCATTAGTGGTCATGATCATGCCAAACATATGTTCATCTTTGCACTACGAGCCAAATATATCAATCAACAGTTCATCTTTGCACTACGGGCCAAAGATATCAATCAACAGTTCATCTTTGCACTACGGGCCAAAGATATTCATCAATCAACTGTTCATCTTTGCACTACGGGCCAAAGATAACTTTCAACATAATTTAAGTATGAGCATTTTAATAATGACATAAAGAATGAATCAAGTGAGATCGAGGATAAATATTAGATATTTCTAATTCAATTTATCCAGAGTTCAAGAATGTCCAAATAGTCAACATGAACATCATAACATGGATTCAATTTCAAGAATAAGATTCATAAAAGATAACTTGGACAAAGAAAAAGCAATTCAATTCTATTGTGAATAGTACTCATGAATAGTACCGTATGAATAGTACCGTATGAATAGTAATATGAAATAAAATAATATCACTTACATAATATGGAGTATGAAAGAAAATTATATCCCTTACAAGAAAGAAAATGATATTCCTTACGAATATAAATAATATCATTTACGAATGTTGAAAGAAAATAACATCCTTTACAAGAAAAATAATATCCTTTTACGAATGTTGAAAGAAAATAACATCCTTTACGAGAAAAATAATATCCTTTTACCTTAGTAGTAAACTAGATCTAACTGGTATAACAGGTATTATCCTGAGAAAATCTTGCACTATAAACTATACTCAAAGTATCCTTATACTCAAAATAAACACTCACAATATTATGGAAGAAGAATTTCTGATATGGTGATGGTGTACCTCATCTTTTGAAAGAGCCTTCCTTTTATAGGCAAGGTTGGGAGGTCACGAGCTTCAAACTTTAAGTATAAAAATTTGACAAATGCCACTCATTGTACAAAAAGTCACAATATGCCAAAGTTTTTAAAAGAAATAATACACACACGTGGAAAGTTTGGCAATGAGGAACCACTTATTGAAAAAAAAAGAATCTGCAGCATACTAATTTTGAGAAATAAAGGTGTACTAGACAAAGCTTCTCACTTCCACCAATTCTTCACATGTTTTACTATTTAAAAAATTATAATTTATAAAATTATACTATTATAATATATTATAATAAAATATCTTAATGAATATTTTATCAGAGAAGATAATTATTGTTCCACAGAAAAAATGCCAAACTTTCAACAAATGTCTCATGCTAAAATTCCTCCATTTATATTAAAATTGAACAAATATTTATTTGTCATATTTATCCATAATTTTTATTCATCAATTATTTACAACTCTTCAATCCTTCAATATTATTACTAATTAATATTATAAATTCACAATCTGACAACTATATCGTTACCAGGAAAAATGGGGGGTTTTCGATAAGAATTTCTCCTTATTGGCGCATAATTAAATAACCTAACCCCTTTTCTCGACAGAACTTTTTAAACCTTGTCAATAAAGCTATCTAATAATATCATTTCAATAATATGGGTGACAATTATTGATTTAATAATGAGAAATACTATTCAGTTGTTACAGTGACAATTATTGAGTCAATAATATAAAATACTATTCAATTATCACTGTAGCAATTATTGCATCAATAATATGAAAGACTGTGCAATTTTTACTGTAACAATTATTGAGTCAAACACTGAGTGACTTCTTACGCAAGCATCAATAATCAGAGATATTGTGACCTACCATGTGCTACTATGTAAAACCCCGTACTACTGTGGAACAACGCATATTACTGTACTTTTATCACCGGGTATTTCAACAGTTTATCGGTAATAGTTTTGCCGTTATTTTTTATAAAAATATTATTTACGTAAACTTTTTCTATATCCCATAGCTTATTCCGCTTATGGAGTCCACACTGATGATTGCTTGCGGTCGTCAATGCGAATATTCTCCGATAAAAAGAATATTCCCCGACATAACAAATATTTTATATCAATTTGCTTACTTTGTAAAATTTTCACATATTACCCTTAACTTTAACAATTTATCAATTTAACCATTTACTGAATAGAATAATAATTATAAGAAAAATTGAATACTTTTATTTCATAAAAGTCGGGGTATTACAACAAAAGTATTTTTGTTTGTGGGATATCCAAAAGGAACTAGAGGTGGTATATTTTATAGTCCTTTAGACCAGAAAGTATTTGTTAGCGCAAATGCAGTTCTTCTAGAAAATGACTACATAATGGATCACAAGTCGAGTAGTAAAATTGTCTTAGAAGAAATGTCAAGTACATCAATTACTCAATCAATTAATCCACCACTAGACTTGGATGAATTCCCACAAATTAACAAACATGATTCTTCTAATACACCGGAGCTTCGTCGTAGTGGGAGGAGTATCAGCAAAAGGTTTTACTACAAAGGTATCGATTATGAGGAAACCTTTTCACCAATGAGCTATCTTAAATCTATCGAGATACTCTTATCCATTTTTCATCTTGATTACAGATATAGCAAATGGATGTTAAGACTTCTTTTCTTAGTGGATATCTTGATGAAGAAATTAATTAATAATTAAAGGCGAAATTCATAATCATCACTAAAACTTTTGTTTTTTTTGTTTTGTCACGAATTCATAATCTTTAAAACTTTTATTTTTGTGACGACCTAATTTTGTTACTATTAATCATTTATATCGTCACTAATTTATACATTTGATGACGATTAAGAAAATTTCGTCACAAGTTATTTTGGAGGTAGAATTTCGCACCAAAATTTTGGAGGGAAACCTTTTAGTGACATTTTGTAATAATTGATGACAGTATTTATTGTCACCAAATATTTTTTTCGATGACAACATAATAGTTTGTCATTAATTCTTTATAAAATTTAGTGACAATGTGCTTTCGTCACTAATGTTCACATTTAGTGACGCCAAATACAAATTCATCACAATTTTATTTGGAGGCAAAATTTTTCTGAAAAAAATTGGAGGAAAATTTTTAAAGACAGAAAAATAATAATTTATGACAATTTGTATTGTCATAAATGCCAATTTTATATGACGAGATAATAGTTCGTCACTAATTAGATGAGTGGATAAGTGGCAAAAATAGTTTGTCATAAATTCTTATATTTAGTGACAAAGTACGTAATAACATCACAATTTTATTTGGAGGCAAAAAATTTTAGAAAACTTTTGGAGGGGAATTTTTTAAAGACGGAAAAATCATAATTTATGATAATTTGTATTGTCATAAATACCAATTTTATATGACAAGATAATAGCTCGTCACTAATTAGATGAGTGGATAAGTGACAAAAATGGTTCGTCATAAATTCTTATATTTAGTGACAAAGTACGTAATATTGTCACAATTTTATTTGGAGGCAAAAAATTTTAAGAAATTTTGGAGGCAAATTTTGTAAAGACGAAAAATTAATAAATTATGACAACTTTTATTTTTATAAACACCAATTTTATATGACGAGATAATAATGTGTCACTAATTAGATGAGTGGATAAGTGACAACACTGGTTCGTCATAAATTCTTATACTTAATGACAAAGTATGCAATGACTTCACATTTTTATATGGAGGCAAAAAAATTCTCAAACAAACTTGTATCCAAGCGATGTCACCGGTCTTTCTTTTATCATTGGCAGCCTCCATTTTGTCAAGAACCTCAATTATCAATTATCAATTTTCAATTTTCAATAATCCCAATTTAAAGGTAGAAATTATTTGACATTTGAGGTATGTTTCTAGATTTTGATTTGAATTGATTAGTAGTTGTTCTAATTGAACAACTACAATTTTGAAATGATTTCATGTCATTGTTGTTGAGGGTTGCTATTGTTGTTGATGATCTTGTACAATTTTGATAATCTAAATCACTATTTGGTTTAAATTTTTGACGAACACTACGAAAAAATGGACTTTTGGCAACGATTTTTCAGGTAATGACTTATAAAGTCATTGCCAAAAATGCATGATTAGCAACAAATTTTGTCATTCGTTGCAGTATGTGAAAGCCTTTCACTTTTCGTAACGAAATTCATAGGTCGTTGCAAAATTTCGTTGCCATATCGTTGGCGGGAAAAAAAAACCCGCCTATTTACTTTTTTTGTTGCTGGTGAGATTTCTCCTCATCATTGACAATAAAAACTTTTTTGTTAATATATTTTGTTGCCTAATATAGGTTACATTCATTGTCAACAATTTTTTTCGTTGCGTATTTTATATAGTAAATTATTACCCAAAATTAAGATAAACCTAATAAACACGTTTTAGCCTCTTCTCTTTTTTTTTCCCAAAACACATCATTTTGCATTTTAAAATTATTATTTATTTGGACATAAATTTATATAGTCAAATGGTCCACTCCCTCCGTCTCTAAATAAATACCCATTTTAAAGTTTTTTGGTCAGAGTTATAATTTTTAAAATTAAAATTAAGCACATATAGATATATTTTCTAATTTACAAAAATAAACTATTATGATTATTCCACACCCAAATATAAAAATCTATAAAAAAAAATTAGTACAAATTATTCCAAAAAATAAAAAAATATCTAGAATAAAAAAGCAAAATCTCATAAATAAAACTTTACCAAAATAAAAATAAAATTCAATACAAAGGTGAATAAAATACTAACAATTAAAAAAATAAACACCAAAATTGAAATTCTAATTTAGCACTAAGTTGCTCTAATATTTCCCCAATTTTTTCCCTCTTTCTCTTTAGTTCACTCCCGCGATGTACACTCCCAAACTAAATCTCCTCTACCCTGATCTTAAATTATTAACCTTTCATCCCCTTCTCCTAAATTTAGGGCTTTTCACTTACTGATAAAGCTTTATTTTATGAAAATAGAGGGTTTGATATCGATTTGAACATCAGGTTAGGTCCTCCACCAAAAGTCGAGGAAATTATGTTGTCGTCTGCGAAGCAAAATCGAGAAACAAGAAGAAGTCAATGGCGAGGGAGGTTTAGATTTGCTGATCAAAGCTGCAGAATTGATTTCTGGCAACTTCAAAGACGGCGAATCTGAGCCTGATAAGCCGAGCCGAAATGAGGAGTTACTGGTGTGATTTCACTTACCTCTTATTTTTTCTCCTACACTTGGTACTTTTAACATTGTTTGTCTATCAACTATAGAGGTCCTTGTGGTAGCCGAAGGGGCTTAGTTTTCCAATAAAACAGATAAATTATTTGGTATTTTAAGTTTTTTGGGCTGCATAAAATTTAACTATGGTTTGAGGAAGGCTTTCAAGTTACATTTACTTGGTTTCTATGCATTATAGATCTTGAAAAGGTGTTCCTTCATCCAAGCTTTGGGGAGCTTCCTCAATGGGTTGTTGTAGGCAAGTATCATTTACTTCACACAAATTGATATTTTTGTTTTTATTTTTAAATTTTTTAAGATTTTCATTTCAAGTTGTGCCTGCTAAACTGATGGAGGCAATACAAAATTTTGGTACTTATTAAATTTTTGTTATTTATATACTAATTTTACACAATTATTGGTTGCAAACAAAATAATGGTTATTTTATGAGTTTACTGCTGGAACTAGGTTGTGAACAGGGTGGATGGACTGAAGGGGTGCTGGCTAAGCCATGCCCCACCTAAACCTTAGACATCCTTTGCTAGGTGCTCTAATTTTAGAGGTTCCCTATGATATTTAACATTATAGCCTATAGATCTATGGGGATTGAGCCTATAATTATAATGTACTCAGTGAACAAGCATTTATTGATATCTTCTCTAGAATTGTATTAAAATGGACATTAATAGAGAAGGCCTTAATTTAAAAGGTCGTGGTTACAGAAGTCAAGCATAAATATAACTCGGAGGATGACGTTTAGGTAATGCAATTCTAGTGTCTCTTATCTTTCATGTATTAATCAATTATGATGATTGGGTAGGTATTAAGAAAATAAACCTTGTATACTAAAAATGTTTCATATGGGAATGGTTTCTCCTATCATCCGTTGATTCTCTTTAATTGTCTATATTTATTGATGTATATATGCCTAATGTATTTTAATTATTTCAATGCAGACTTTAAGTACATTCTTGCTAAGGTTTATAAAGTAGCATTTTTTATAACTTCGTTAGATTTTAAGAAAGCTTTGATAAGCAGGGATAAGTTGTTGAAATGGGGTGTCATTACTGAAAATAAATGTAGTCTTTATCAAGAAACTAAGGAGACATTAGATCACTTGTTCTTTAACTGTAATTTGTTTAAGGAAATTTGGCATGGGATAGAAAGGAGATGTGATTTTCATAATATTCCTGTTGCTTGCGAGCAGTTGCAAGAATGGATGATACAAAATTTAAAGAAGCACTCATTTTGTAATTGGTTATTTTTGTTAAGAATTCAAGGTGCTATATATCATATTTGGAGAGCTAGGAACAATAGGTTTTTTGAAAACAAGGCTACTACTGGAGCTCAAATTTTGCAGGAAGTATGTGAGGTATAAAGCTAGTCAACAAAAAAAGTAGAGAATACTTGCAAGAATTGGCTGCTTGCTATGAAGTGGAATATCAGTCAAAACATATTTTTGCAGGATTGATGTTTCTTTGGTAGTTTTATTGGATTTTTCCCTTCTTGTTGGAGTGTTTCCTTTGAAGGGAATGCCCTCTTAGCTTGTTCGGATTGTATGGGGGAAATGTCCCTTGTTTATAAATTATAACTGCTGTACATATATTTCTTTCATTGAAGTTTATTTACATACCAAAAAAAGGAGCATTTTTAAATGCAGTAGAATGAAAAATTTGCACTGAAAAATATGACTATAAAGAAACGAATGAATTTAAATTAATTTATACTGACAATCACCTTTATTACCTTGCTTTTGTATGTGTTTCATTGTAAAATTATTGATTGTTAAGTCGAAAGTAGTGGCATATTATTTGCTAAAAAGGAATTTGGTTTAATTAAATAAAACTTGTCTTTTTTGTATTTGTGTATGCAGATTGTGGTAGATTCAGTAGGTGTATCAATTTGGCAGATGGTTGCCATGCCTTGTAATACTTCACATAGTGATAACAAGCAGGATTCTGAGTTTATTGAAAATGGGCATGTCAGGGATAGGATTAATGGTAGTAGTGATGATGATGATGGTGATAGCAGTGCAAGTGAAGATGATGATGACTCAGTTGAGCTACGTGAGGAACTGCTTATTGATAATACGTGTGTAGCGATTGCTTGTGATGATGGTTGCGTGCGGATTTACAGTTTTTCTGACTCCGACCAGTTAATGTACAACAAATCTTTGCCAAGGGTCAGTGGTGAGATAGCTTCCCCCTTTGCCTAAATAGCTATGTTTGGTAGTTGTTGCTTTCGTCACATAATGATTCTTATTTACGTAATATTACTTGCAGGGCGTGCCTTGAGTGTGACTTGGAGTCCTGATGCAAATAAGATATATTCAGGGAGTAGTGATGGGTATGTGTAATTATTGAGATAGATAAAATGGACAAGGCATCATTCCCTTGGTTTACTTAATTCTGCTGCATGATTTACTTAGAACAACAATATTCAGATTTCCAATGTGTTGACCTTATATATACTATTATACCGTGTATATTATTGCCAATCATCCATTACCATTGTTTTTGTTATACAAATTGTTTATTTTCTCAGACCAATATGGAAAATTTCAGGTTTATAAGATGATGGGATGCTAGAAATGCCTATGAGATCTACAGGATAACAGTTGGGCTTGGAGGTTTGGGTAGTGGACCTGAACTCTGCATATGGTCATTGCTTGCGCTAAGGTAGAAGCTGAATTACCCCCACCTAGCCAGATGTGGTTTATGAGTCTTGAAGTTAACTCTACGAGAGAACAGTTTTAGGTTTTTGATCTGTTTCATGATGCTAATGATTGCATCCTTATGGTTTCAGGTGTGGTACTCTTGTCAGTGCAGATAGTAGTGGTAGTGTCCAATTCTGGGATACTCAGCTTGGTACCCTTTTGCAAAGCGCATTCTTGTCATAAGGGTGATGTGAATGCGTTGGCTGCAATTCCAAGCCATAACAGGGTTTTTTCTGCTGGTTCAGATGGTCAGGTGTGGAATTGTATGCATTTCATTTGCAACTTTTTTATGTACTAAAATTCTATTCCCCCCTTATTTTCAAGGTTACTAGGAATATATTTATTTGGTGACTGTTTTTACTGCTTTACGCTCTAATAGATGCTTTCATCATATCTCTGTAACTCAGTTATAATGGAATTCTCTCTATAGGTTTACTGGAGGAGTTTATTTCCATCTTTTAGTGAGATTTTCTACAATAAATTTTTCTGAAGTTTGCCATATTTTAAATGGACAAAAAATGCCTAATTTATGGTTTTAATTTTTTGTTGAATGGTAAGTGAACAAGTGCATATTTAGATGAATGGATGGAGGGAACACCAAGGATAGTAAAGAGTGTGGGAGGAATCCATCTCCTTGGATTGATCTTCAAGAAATATTCTGATAATAAAGATTTACCCTCAAAGCTGGAAGAAACCATATAGGAATAAACATAAACTGAATTAACTCAAGTCCCCCGACCCTTCTAGAAACTCAATTTTTATTATTCAAGTATGTTTTTATGTGAGCTTATTGAATTAAATGAAATATTTAATAAGCCTAATGTTATTTTAATTAATTTAATAATTAATTAGAGATTTAATAATTTAACATAATTAATAAATGAAAATTTTAATTATGTGACTATGTAAATTAATGAGAAATTATTATATGTTATTTAAAATAAATTAAATAAGATATTGGAGTTATTTTATAAAGGAGTGTGACATTATTTAGACTATATGATAAAAGTTTAATTAAATTAATTGGGTATAAGCCTTTAAGGCTAGCCAAACATAACATTAATGGAGGTTGGGAGCAGTTAACCCATGATGGGTAACTAACCTCCACAACGTGTACGCCTTCTTCTTTATTAATCAGTCTTATGTTGAGAAGACGTATTATTTTATGAGTTAACTGAGAGAGAATTTCAGAGAAATAGAGAGAAGCAGTGTGAATTATTGTGGTATTTTAGAAGAACGTGAAAGTCAGAGAAATTGTTTAAAGGGTAATCTCTTCAACCCAATTGTTAATTACGTAATTAAAGTTTTTATGAATATGGCTTTCAAAATTCTGTAAAGTCTCTGTAAATTGGAAAATTGTATTGTTTATGTGATAATATGTTAGCATAGCATGTTTTACTATGTATTATAGATTTTCATATCATCAGTTTCATAATATTATAACATATATTATTGCTTCAAAAGTTACAGAGTATAGAATATGGCCATATGGCCCTTATACGTAAATTTAATATGTCAAACATAAATTATTTTGTAAAATTTACACTTGTATATGATTATGCATGCTAAAACGAAGAAAACAAAACTTGAATTGATGGATTTGGTGTTATAATGAATCCGTAGTGTTAATTTTCATGTTTTATGTTCAAAACCTTCAAGAACATCAAGAACAGTGAAATTTGCATGTTTTAATTCTGTAATTATGTGTTTTAACTTGTTAAAATCATGCTTGAAGGGTTGAGTATTAGTTATTTGTGTATTACAATGTTTGGGTATGTCTAAATCCGTGTAAAAATAAGTTAATTGGAGTTTTTTTGGCCATGTTCTGCAATTTTCGCGAATTGCAGAACTAAAACCTGAGTCTCATGCAATGATGCCAACTCCATGCCTTAAGACTCAGCAATGCTTATTTTCCATCGCTACATAGCACCAAAGACCACGCTGCAACACCAAGAATAAGCCTAACAGTGGCGTCGCAGCGCCACTTAGCAGAATGGTCCAGAAATGAGTTTTTTTTAATGTTCAAGTCTAGCAATGTGTTAGTAACTTAACCTAATGAACATTAAAACATGTTAGACATATAATGAGGTGTTAAAATAAATTCTTAACATATCAATAACACATTTATGTGTGAATTGACTGATTGAATGCATAGTTAGCTTATTGTTCATGAAGTGTTAATTGTGACAATGAGTGTAGTAATTTGACTAAGTATAGTCATGAACTCGAGTTAAACAAAAAGAACGAACTTGTGATGATTAGTACATTATAATTGACTGGTATTGTGAACGTAAATGATATGTAGGATTTAAATCAAGGAACGAGTATAATTAACGTGTAATCTACGCACGAGGCAAGTTTCCTAACCTTACTCGTTATCTTAATATGAGCTTATAAGTTGTCTCTTTACTTCGAGCAAATTCTCGTTATTATTGATCAAGTTCATTTTATTATATTAAAGTGTATTAATCTTTCAAAGTATGATTCTATTATACAATAATTATTCTATTGTATACCTTTTGAGATTGCTATTCAATTTTAAATTATCGAATCTTTGTTGAACTTTGTTAGACTAGCGAACCCTTCATGATTCTACTAGTCCATAGTTGATGAGCGTTCTAAATTTCAAAACCCTTGATGAATTATCCAAACCAAACTTCCTTTGGTGCGGACTCTAATGTCAAACTAAGATGAACAACCCTGTATAGGGGATTACTTATGCATTAGCGTTAAGATATTGTGCACAGTATGGTACTAAGGGTTGATCCCCTTAAGTACGAGAAGAAGAGTCCATAGTCTTATGACTGTTAAAGGTTTCAAGTATAAACACTTGACAACCTAGGACATAGTTCAAGGTCTTATGACCCTCAGAAGTTCTTTTGTTTCTTGTTATTCATTCTTGATTCAAAAGCTGAGTTTTAATGTTTCAGAAGCCTTTGATTTATTCGCATGTTATTATTTCTTTGTTATATTGTTATACTTGTGGGCAATCGTGCTCACTCTTGCGTAATAATAGCATTGCAGTTAAGAATGAAAGATCAGACGAGCCTTCCACTAGTAAAGGCAAGGGCAAGATTAACAAGTAATGAAGACTGGTTATTCATGTGGTTATGTAATGATATTAAGACTTGTTATTGTTTATGATTCTGCACAGATGTTTAAGGCTAGAGTGACCTGGGATTGTATTTTTATGCAGTTGATATAACCCCATATGGGGAGATTTATTTATTATTTCTATCTATTGCATGGTTTGCATTTATTTATGGGTAGATAGATAGATGATATTTGTACAGTGAACACCAAATCCTGTGAAAATGGAAGTACCGGATTTGGGGGTGTCACAATAGGAAACGAAATTTCCCCTGGACTTGATGGTTTCAACTTTTGATTCATTAAGAAGTTTTGGAAGGTGTTGGAAAATGAGAAGATGCTCCTATTTGAACAGTTTTTCAGGTATGAAAACACTTGAATGCCTGCATAGTTATATTGGACTTTTATGGGCTGTCTTAGCATATTCTTAATAGAAATTTGAAGCGGTTTAATTGAGTTACACTTTCTGTTCATTTGGGAAAAAAAATCTAAAAAAATACTCTTGTTCAGGGATGGATAGGTAGCTTCCTTTTGCATTTGGAAATATATTGAAACTAAATTGTCAATTCTTGAAATCGGTATATGAATTTCTTTTGTTAGGTTTCACATGTAATTTCTTGACAATGGAACACACCACCAATTGCTCCAATTGATTAATGAGATAAATGCATTTCTTGTTGGTCTATGAGTGAGTCTGGTTTATGCTTTAGTTATGCTCTTAGTTTATGTATACTTTTTCTTTATGTAGCATTGCTTGTGAATTTACTAAAAAATATTTAATGTGATGCTCGTGGTACATTAGTTTCATTTTACTTATTATATAAAGATCAATTTACTTTTAAAGCCATTGTAGCTAACATTCTTTCGAATATTAATAATATAAAAAATGTATTTGAGCAGCTTTATATATAGTTTCTATATTGTTACATTGATTCAATAATGTTCTCTCACGCAGCTTCTCTACCTTTTTTCTGTCATGAAATTGAATTTTTGTAGTTTAAAAATGTCAGACCCCTCTTGTTTTCTAGGTTTTGTTTAGCTTTAGCATATTTTATTTGTTATGCTATTTGAATGGGATTTTTGAACCAACTGCAAGAGTCATTTGGTGGTGCACATGCAGATCCCTGTTAGACCTCACAACAGATAAAGGCTGCAATTATTGATTCAATGGATATGAGGACATTCACCTTGGTTCTTTTACAAGAATAGTATACTTCAGCTAAATCCAAGAATGTATCCACAAGGAACAAGGAGACCTTTCAGTTAGAAATCCAGAAGAAATATGAAGAGATCTTGGGACATGGTGGTCATTGGCTCATTACTTTGCACTTGTAAAGCAGAAAATAGAGGCGCTGAAGGATGAAATCAGAAACTTTGGTGCGTCTTGAGTTCACGTGAAAATAGTTCATGCACATGGTGGTCATTGGCTCATTACTTTGCACTTGATTGTGAAAATAGTTCATGCATGTGTTCATGTATTTGAGTATTAATTAATTGCATTCTTCTTTGCTGCTCAGTTCTGCTAGTGTTATTGTAATAACACGATGATTTTATTTAAAGGGTTAAAATTTATTGGTCATCATCTTGGTGTAATCTTTTTTCTTATTTCTAGATCTATAATTTTATATTTAGTTTTTCATTTAGTCACAACAATTAATTTTGTCACTATTAGTAACTCTTTGTGACGAGATGTATTGTCACCATAAGTATTCAATTAATGACATTGAAAAATGTGTCCCAAAAAATAACTCTTTGGTGACAAATTATTTTGTAATATTATTTAAAATATGAAATGACAACGACAATTGTCATGTTAAATATATTATTAGGTGATAAATTGTTCTGTCGTTATTTATTTTCTTATTTTTAGTGACGATAAACACAATAACATGACGAAAGAACAATCATAAATATGACAATATTGTCGTCATTAAAATTAAATAATTTAAATAGAGTAACATATTTTCGTCACTAAAATAATATCATTTAATGACGAAAAATAATTTTCGTCATTTAATGCACCAAGTTTTGATGACAAAACATAATATAGAGTGATGAAAGTTTCATTCAAATAGTGACGCTATTAACGTCACTAAAAGTAATTAATTATAGTGACAATGATGTAGATCGTCACCATAAGTTAAAACATTTAGTGACGACATTAAATATTGTCAAATAAACCTAATACCACGTTAAATACGGTGGCCTCGTCTACGTGATTAACACTCGTCACCAAATATTTTAGTGACGAAAAATGAATTTTATGTGACAAATTTTAGCGTCATTTTTTGTGTGATTTCTTGTAGTGATTTATGGACTTAAGCAAGCATCAAGGTCTTGGAATATAAGGTTTTATCAAGCAATTAAATCTTATGGTTTTGAACAAAATCCATAAGAATCTTGTGTGTACAAGAAGAATAAAGATGGGGTGGTGGTATTCTTAGTTCTTTATGTGGATGATATATTGCTTATTGGTAATGATGTGGGAGTATTATCTAGCGTTAAAATTTGGTTGTCTAGTAATTTTGAGATGAAGGACAATAAAAATTGCGCAGTCTTTTGCAATTTTTAATATAAAATACTATTCAATTAAAGACTGTGCACAGTCTGTTTTACAGTAAAAATTGCACAGTCTTTTGCATAGGAGGAGGGAGAGTACGAGTATTCAGTTTATGCATAAACCCACTGTCATCCACTAGGCTGCAGTAAAACGGATTATGCGTTACTTACAAGGCACTTTTTTTCCATGGTTTATTTTTCTCAGCTAAGGCCTCTCACACTCTACATGCCTTTTTACTGAGATCTTGAATTTGAAATTTGTAACATAGATGATCGAAAATCCACTGCCGAAAATGCAATCTTCTTTGGCAGCAGCTTAATTTCTTTGGTTTCCCAAAATTAACGCACAGTTGCACGTTCTTCTACAATGTCTGAGTATAAAGCCATTGTTAATGTAGCCGCAGACCTCAAATGGTTTTGTTCACTGCTCAAGGAGTTGCGGTTGCCCCTTCATCACTTACCTATGTTGTGGTGTGATAACTGTGGTGCTCTTACCTTGCTTCCAATCCTGTCTTCCATGCCCGTATTAAACACATTGAGATCGATTACCACTTTGTTCATGAAATGGTTGCGAACAAACAAGTCTCTATTCAGTTTATTTCCTTTCAAGATAGTGTTATCGACGCTCTCACCAAACCATTACCAACCAACCATTTTTTGTACAACCTGACCAAGCTCAAAGTGTCTTCCAAAATACCCTTTGGCTTGCGGGGGGATATCAGCACTAGCTAATAATTAGCAATTAGATTAGATATTTTTTTTTAATTTCCACATCATCCCCTTAGAATATTTGACTTCTTGATTCATGCCATCTTAGAATATTACGCAAAGTAGGCACTGTTAAAAATCGGTCCCAACTAACCGCCCCGCCAATATTTGTGTCAAATTTTTGGCGTCAAAATTATATCAGCTACCGATCAGCGACCGAATGTGGTCACTGAGATTAACTAGCGTTTAAATTAACTCGCGGTCACTATTACTAGCATTAGCGACCAGAAATGACGGTCGTTGAAAGTATTGGTCACTGTTGGACAATTTTCTTGTAGTGGTCGATCGATCATCAAATGATTCCTTTAGCCCCTTAAACTTTTAGATTCATTCTAGTAATATGATAAATCATGTAATTGTCATAATCACTAGAAACATTAATGTTTAGATGTACTTTCTTCAAGAAATCCATATCTATGGAGTATTCGTACATGATCCAATGTTCTTTACCTCAACGATTATCCTTCAATAGCTCAAATGTCAACATTCTTTTCCACCCAATAATCTCATCATTACTTGATCGATTTAGGACTGGTTTGACCATGCCACTTGTCGTGCTTGCCACTTCTAATGACATTCTTTCCATTATTCTTCTCCTATTTTTTTTGCTAAATCTTTTAGTTCATATTCAACTTAGTGAATGCATAAAATTGTGTCTTCTTATTATTCTCGGCCAATTAGTTATTGAGTTTGGACCAATCTTGATTATCCGTGAATATATTCCATGGAGCATTGTCGTACATGTTTTTTTCCCTTGATATAACAATAAAAATAGCCCCCTAATGGTTCCATCACCATATTTAGTAGGAAGTAGCCAACGAGTTCGTCTTTCGTCAGTGTAAACCTAAAACCCGACGGTATATCCTCTATTTTATTAAGCAATTCCATTGCAATAATATCTATATTTGTATCTCTCTCTTATTACTTCTATCGCTCTTAGTATATACTCTCGTTTATATATTTCATTATATAATTTATATTAATTAAGTGGAGAAGCTAGTCAATTCAAAGCATATATTTATATAGGAAAGTTAGGGTTACAACCGTGTAAAACCTATAAAAAAAATTAATTCTAAGTCAAATAGGATATGACCTACATAAGCTAAAATTAGGAGAGATTCAATTAATTATTTTTGTAACAACAAAATTAATATAAAAAAAAAAGATGTTAAATAAAACAATAGGATAGGAAAGTTAGGGTTTTCATACAAAAAGTTAAATCTAATTCATTTAGGAAATGACCCACGTAAGCCAATCAGTTAATTAACAAAGTAGTGAGAAAATTATTACAATAAAATAATTAGTGGTCTGTAATTCAGTTTTGATGTTGGCTGCGTATATCTTGACTGCGTACGTGTAACTAGTTAGCTCAAGAGATGTAAAATATCTATAATTCATGTTATCTTAGATTTGAATATTGTAGAAAACCCAGCTTTGAAAGAGAGAAAAATAATGAAGAACATATTTTTGTTTTAATGTACTACTTTACAACTGATAATTACAATCTATTTATATTAACGCAATGCGAAAATATAAAGCTATCTCTAATTGTTTGAGGTTACAAAACAAGCTATCTATGATAGCTCAACAATGTCCTATTTTACACATGTGATTAATAAATTATAACTAACTTAATTTGTCATTTTATCACAATATTGTTGTGTAACTAGTACAATATTTGGAATTATTAAAAATGACATTAATAGGGATCGCTTGTGGTCGCTCTTTTTTTATTTATATGGCTGTATTAGTGACCGTAAAGCAGCCGCGGTTAATAATCGATCACAGCTAACCTCCCCGTCAACATTTGCTCAAAATTCTGGTGTCAAAATTACATCAGCGACCGTTCAGCGACTGCATACGGTCACTGAGATTAACTAGCGACTAGATTAACTCGCGGTCGCTACTAGATTAAGCTATAAATTAAGAGAGATTCAGTTAATTACTTTTGTAAGGACCGAGAATTTTATATGATTATATATATATATTTTTATGAATAAATTTTTTTTAGGAATTACTTTGAGCATATGAGTGAATATGTGATATGAATTTAGTAAGTTAGTTAATTTATTTATTTTAAGTTAACTAAGAAAATGGAAAGCAGGCCAAAATAAATAATTAATCATGTTGAGAAAGTGAAAGTAAGATAAGATTATGTCATAAATTAACATAGCTTGAATGTTGACCTTGAATGGTAAATGAAAAGATTTATAATCATTAAGTGGTTAATTAGTATTACTAATATAAAGTGGATAAATATGTGTAATAAATTTATCAAGCCAATTAGGGCTAATTGAGTTAATGGATTAGTGGAACAAAAAGGAAAGCTAAGAAAAAAGAATTTATTTAGCTTATGTTGTTAACTAACTAAGCTTTAGATGAAAAATCTTGTGACCTAATTATATATTAGGCATGAGAATTAAATAACCTAAGGATTATATTTATTTGAGAATCATAGTATTTAAATTATATACTAATAAATTAACTTAAGAGATTTATTTGTATATCTGAATTATTTTAAACCTAATTAAAGAATGTCTAATTGGGTTATATAATTAAATCTATTTTAGTAATTATTTAATGTCCAAAGTAAGTGGACTAGGAACCCTAAATAAATAAGTAGGATAAGATAAAATTAATGTGTTGAACCTATGCTAATTTATATGGCCCAAACAATTTAATGGAGAGCCCAAACAAATAATAGAAATGGCCCAAACTTTGACCCAAATTATGGTGGATCTTCTAGATAATAAAATGAGCAAATAAGGAAATTAAAGAAAATCAAAATGGAAGAAAAATTAGGAGAGTGGATGGGTGTAGTAGGAGAGCACATGAGAGCATTTAATTTTTTTCCACCTTGCAAACCTAGCTTACTAACTCTCCTAGCCTAATTAAAAATAAATCCTAGCTTGAGATTTGGAAAGATTGCAAGTGATATTGGACGATTTGGGAGATATGCATAAACATATATATGTTATATGTATAATTTTTACTGACTATAAATAGCCCCTCTCATATTTAGAAATAAGGTTTACTTCATTCTCTTTCTTTATTCTTCCAAAAGCTTAGAGCAAAATAGAAAGAGAAAGAAAAATAGAGAGGCAGCCGTGAGCTTAAGGGAGAAAAAGATAATAGTGTTTTGTGTTTTCAAAATTCATTTCATATATTGGAAGAAGAAAGAGAAGAACATCTGGTATAAAAATTTCTAAACCCTAATTAGATTCATGATTTCTTATGGTTATTTTTGATAAAATGATGAACTTATGTTTCTAAACCCTGGAGTACTAGATCTACATGTTTTATGGTGTTTCATGTTTAGATCGTACAATTTTTGGAGTTGTTAAGCTTAGTAATAAAAAGGAAACAAAAATAGTTTTAGGGTTAGAAAACCCTAATTTTTATCCTACTTTGAAGCTCTACCATTTGAAATCTACAAAATATTTTTGAGATACGTCAAAGAGGTATGTTAGATCCATAGGTTAGTTGTTAAACTGAAGTGGTAGCCCTCAAAAATATTAAACGAGCGAACCGTGACATCATTTTTCCCAAAACAATCCAGCCGGGTAACAAAACTGGAAAAATCAAAAACTGTTCTGGCCAGTGTAGATACTCAAAATTTTACATTCCTGTTGCTAACCCTATAGGAGGGTAACATCATCTTCCAGAGATAACCATGGAAGTTAAATCAGTATTAATCCCGGAGACAACCCCGAGAGATCAAGTTTTCAATCTCAGAGATAACCTCGAGAGACTCGGCTTCAATCCCGGAGATAACCCTGGGAGATTCAGTTCCAACCTCGAAGATAAACCCGAGGGATGCAGTCCAAATTCCGGAGATAACCCCGAAAAAGTTAGTTTCAACCCCAGAAACAACCCTGGGATACTCAGTTCAACCCCGGAAGGTCAAGCACACCTCAGAGATAACCCCGAGGACATTCAGCATCCACAACAGCCCAATCTCAGAGATAACCTTGAGACACTACTGCTACATCTGCGCAAAGCCGGAAATAACCCCGGTGAGGGGAAAAATCATCATTTTTCCACCTCAATATTACATTCACGTCGTCTTAACACGTTTTAATCCACATTGCGTATCAAGGTGTCCCACAAGAAGCATAGCTCAAATCCCGAGTGACTACTATAAAAGACAACACAATAGATAGAATTTGAGACTTGGAGATCTGGTCATGGACCCATCTTCTCGGCTTCGTACAACCTCTAATCCCATGTCATTTTGTAGCTATCGACAACTGCATTCCGAAAAGGTACAACACTCCTTTATCGGATGCCCGGATTGAAAGTTATGAAGGTTCGAGAGGACATCACGTAGCTAAAGTGCACGTAGTTCAAGACGATGGGACCCACATGGCCCGAGGCAACCCGGGAACTCGCAGGTAGACCCGCGGCCATCGGGTCTTTAAATATGAGCTCTTGGCAGCTTATTTAAAAAAAAAGAGAAAACTCTGTCCATTTGAACTTGTAACCACTACTAGAGTGCTCTACACTGAGTGATTCTTCTTTCTAAACACTTTTAAGCTCGTGTTTTGTAACATACTGAAGTTTAACCGATGGAAACCGAGTTTTCAGGCATCAAAAGCTATCTGAAGTCTTTTTGGTAGCCCACTGTAAGATTTTTCAGATTTTTAAGCTTTTTACTACTTCTATATGTATATATCTACTAACGTTGAGAGTTACGTTGTGTGGATATGCCCGGATCATCTATCCGCGGCTTTTTATTGCTTATATATATATATATATATACTTATATATATATATAATGAGGAACTCGAACTCGAATGAGCCCGGATAGAATATCCGGTACGTTTACTACCTTTCATATATATATATATATATATATATATATATATATATATATATATATATATATATATATATATTTATATAAATATCTCATTTTAACCCCCAAAATAGGTTTACATCACCCATTCTAAGTCGCCAATACATGGTACAGAAATCAAATACAAACTTCTTTCATACAATACGATAAAAGCGTAGCTGAGAGTTTTTACACGAATATTGTCTTCTAGACAATATCCAAACTCAAATGGAATCCTCATTACATTTATTATCACACTAAATAGTGAGGACTACTAAAACAACCATCTCGGACCGTCACTCCATTCCACGACTAGTCCCGGCTACGTTCTCATTTCCTGAAGAGAACAATGAAAGCGAATGGGTGAGCTCAACCAGCCCAGTAAGAAATATTATGACTAAGATAATGCAGAATAAATTATCATTAGCCTTCAATAATGTTAAACTAATAAACATTAAACATCAAGTTTAGCAGCAGCGGTAAGTTTTGTACAATCCTTAACTGAAAAGAATCTATGTACAAGGACATAGAATAGTGTGATCAAACTTGTTAAGTTGATCTTTATCCTGTCTGCATATGTAATAGATAGAATCGTTGTAAAGAAACTACTCTACAGAATAAAAGTATTGACAATAGAGTAATCTACATGTGCTTAAAGTGAAACTTGATTCATGTATATTTGTACAAGGAAGTTTTGTAAAGTCCTTCAAAAGGATTGATGTATAAGGACTTGGATTAGAAAGATCAAATAATGTTAGGTTGATCTTATGATAATTAATCTGATGTATAGACAATAGGAAATATGATCGTAAAGTTACTATACCAATTCACAAAATGGAGATACTTCGCAGAATCAACTATGTTCATACAGCATCAGAAGATCTCAGAGTTCACTCCATCTCACAGACAGAGAATCAGCTCGTGAAGTGAACAAATGATCTCAAAGTTGCAAGGCTATTATAGAGCTGCAAAAGGAGTCAAAGAAGTTGTTAAACATCATCTGACAAAGTCGATCAACTTGCTAAGTAAATCAATGGATTACAAAGTAAAGATTGCTCAACAAAAGGTGATTATAAAATACTCCAAGCAGCTACTGAATAAAAGCAACATTGAAAGATAACTCCAAGATCTTTCAGTAAAAATCAAGATCGTAAAGTCAGATTCAAAATAGTATAACAAAATGTGAAGCGCTGACTACACAAGTTAAAGGAGATCACTAAGCTCAGTTTGTGCCATGTATATAAAGTGAAAATTTCTTAAGAAGAGGTATGTGGTAAGAGAATATACTTTGATGATATCTAGGTATACTTCTCAAAAGAAGAGATCTCCAAAAGAAATCTAAAGGTCACAACTGCAAGAATATTCTACCTAATCTGAGAGCTCAGAACAGATCGTAGAGCAATCAGAAGTTTGTATAGAAGTAACCAGTACTTGAGAATGAAGAAGAATAACTCACTCAAAAAGTTGTTATATATTGACTTTGCAAGATAGCTGAAGTATTAAGAAAACGAAGAAGAATCTGCTAAGCAAATCCAAGCCTTATGCAGCAATCAGAAAGCAGAAAAGAAGATAAGGTTGTAGCAGTAGTAAGGATACAGGATATAAGACTACGACATCCCTCACTCTACTATTAACAGTCAGAAGAATAAAAGACCAGAAAAGCTCAAAAAGAATGTAAGGCTTGATCCTACGATTCGTGTAGCAACAAATTGTAAGGTATATGTCAGGTTTGATAATGAGACTTACAAATGGAACTTTGCAAGAAGATGATCTCTAGGTATTAGAAGATGTATTTATGAAAGGAAACAAAGATATATCTACTGCCAAGTTGGCTTATCATAAAAAAGTTTTCTGAAAAGCTAGAAAGGATATTGATTAATGTAACAAGTCCTAAGTCAGAAAGTACACCGACACAGAGCCACAGAAAGTCAACATCAGAGATATCAAAGTATCTAAGCATTAAATGCTCCAATGGATACTTCTAAACGGGAAGATTTCAAAGTAGTATAAAAGACAACATCTTTCAAAAGAAGAAGATGATGAGCACTGAACATCAATACAAAAGGAAATATCATTATCATAAATGAACATTAGGCTGAACAAGAGGAAAACTTAGAGTAAGGACAACTCTACAAGTAGAGAAATGGTCAAAGTTGCAAAGCCCAAAAGAGAAGGAGATTAAAGTTAATCTTGGTAGCATCTAATCAAATACAAAAGCTGATGAGCACAAGGAAGGGTTGAAAGAAATTAACAATTATTATAATTAATTCATTTTAATATTTGTGAATTTGAGGGCATATTAACTAGGGAAGGTAAAAGATATTTTATAACATTTATAGATGATTGCTTTAGACACACTCAAGTTTATTTGTTAAGGACTAAAGATGAAGCTTTAAAAAAATTTAAAATCTACAAGGCTGAAGTTGAAAATCAATTAGATTGAAGAATTAAAATTCTTAGATCGGATAAAGGAGAAAAATTCTTCTCTTATAATGATTTTTTGAGAGAATTATGATATAATTCATTAAACTACAACCCTTTACAGTCCTCAACAAAATGGAGTGACAAAACGAAAAAATAGAACATTTAAAGAAATAATTAATACATTACTTCTTACTTCTAAAAATTTATTGGGGGGGAGCATTAATGACTGTTTGTTATATACTTAATCGTATACCCTTTAAGAAAACTCATATTGCACCTTATGAATTGTTTTCTCTTGACCATTTAAAGCTGTGGGGATGTAGGGCATTAGTAAGGTGAGCTGATCCTAAATGGCCTAAACTTGGAGTTAAAGCAATGGAGTGTGCTTTTATAGGCTATGCACAAAATAACAAAGCCTATAGATTTTTTTATCATGAAATCCACTTATTCTGTTAGCCAAAATATAATTTTGGAGTCTAGAGATATTGAGTTCTTTGAGACTTCATTCTTTAGGAAAAGGTCAAGAGAAGACACTGATAAAGACGATCAACGAAAAATTCATCATAAAACAAATGATGAAATGAAACTTACTATATCTACTGAAGAAATAGAACCAAGAAGAAGTAAAAGAACAATAATAGAAAAATCTTATGTCCTTGATTTCTACATGTACTTAATAAAAGGAAACATAGATGATATTATTTCTTCTTGTATTTTTGTAACTGAGCATGATTCTAGTAATAGATATTCACTGTCTTTTAGAGAAGTTATGTCCTATCTAAATTTAGGTTTTTGGTAAGAATCCATTAATGATGAAATGGATTCTATCACGGGTAGGTGGAAACAAGACTTAAGTTTTGGTAGATTTACCTCCTGTTGTACACCTATTGACTGTAAATGAATCTTTAAAAGTAAAAGAAAATCAGATGAATCCATAGATAAATATAAAGCTAGTCTGGTAGCCAAATGTTTTAAGCAAAAGGAAGGAATTGATTACTTTGATACATATGCTCCAGTAGCAAAAATCAGTACCATTAGGTTATTAATTGCATTAGCTTCAATTCATAAACTTGTTATACACCAAATGGATGTTAAAATTGTTTCTCTAAATGATGATTTAGAAGATGAAGTTTATATGGAACAACCAGATGAGTTTGTTTTGAAAGACCAAGAAAGAAAAGTTTGTAAACTTGTTAAATCTTTATATGGCCTAAAACAAGTACCTAAGCGATGACATGAACAATTTGACCAAAAGATTGTTTTCAATGGATTTAATATAAATGAATCGGATAAATGTGTTTATTCTAAGTTTAGTAAAAGTTTTGGTGTTATAATTTGTTTATATATTGTTGATATGCTTATTTTTGGTACTAATGAAAAAGTAGTATTAGAAACTAAAACATTCTTGTCTGTTACTTTTGATATGTAAGATATGGGAGAGACTAATGTAATTTTAAGTATTAAAATTGTGCGGTCTCAAGATATCATTTCTTTAATTCAGTCTCATTATATTGAGAAGTTGTTAAAGAATTTCAATCACAAGAATTGCAAGATAGCCTCTACCTTATATGATCATTCTGTTAAGTTATTTTCAAATAAAGGGAATAACATATCTCAGTTACAGTATGCAAGTGTAATCGATAGTCTAATGTATGCAATGTACTGTACTAGACTTGATATAACATTTGCAGTTGGAGTACTATTGAGTAGGTTTATACAAAATTCAAGTCAGGTTCATTGGGATGTAGTATCAAGGATACTCAAATATCTTACAGGCGCAATGAATTATGCATTATGTTATATTAAATACCCAGTTGTGGTAGAAGGGCACACATATGCAAACTGGATAATGGATTCGAATAAAATAAAGTCTACAATGAATGAATATTTACTTTAGGAGGAGTGACAATTTCTTGGGGTTCCAAGAAACAAATCTTGATAGCACATTTAACTATGAAATCCGAATTTGTTGTATTATCAACCGCGGTAAAAGAAATTGAATGACTTAAAAATTTATTATTTGAGATACCACATTGGCCAAGCATACATAGCTATTATTTGCTTCTATGTGGATAAGTGATGTGTTAAAATTATGTACTGCAAGTGCACAGTGTCAAATTAAAGAACTGATAAGTACAGGTCGAACCCATAGAGACTAGATTAATTTTCATGTATCTTTAATATCTATTTTAGGCGAATTAGAAATAAAGATTGAAAATTGCTTAACTAGAATATGAGAACTAATAATGAGGAAACAATCTAGGAATTCAAATCCATTATATAATAAACACAACATATAATTCAATCTCTTCTATTTTATAACTCAATTATGATTTTGATCTCCCTTCCCTTTAATTTAGTAATTTACAATTAACGTGGGCAAGCATAGACTATAAAAATTTAAGGATTAACTATAATCCATCAAAATTTCTTTGAGCAAGCATGAATTATGAAAAACATATCTTAACAATAATCTATCAAAACCTCTTAATTAATTTAAAATCACATAAACTATAAAACGAAGGTATTTCAATAACGAAACATGAAGGCGAAATCAATTAAACATAAAAATATAAATAATAGAAGAAATGAAAAATATTATCATGAATAATTATTTAATTTCATCTTCATCCTAGATGAAAAAATTAGCCAGACATAAAAAAAAAAATTAAACTAACTAAAATAAAGAAAAAGAGAAGATTAAAAATAAATATGAAAACTCTTAACAATCATTCAACGAATGCACAATGGAGAAGTAATTTAATCTACTCCTGCTCCTAACCTAAACTAATACAATACCTAATGCTCCCTCCTCTCTAAAACAAGAAACATATTTATATGAAAAATAACTTTGAACCCTAATTTAGATTCATTGAACTTGGACACTTTTGTTCCCTTTTTATGTAGGTTTCAACTTTCTAGTGGCAATCAACTCCTCAAAGAGATCTTCAAGATAAACTTTTCTTTCTCTTGTTGAATTTGACTTGCACACCAAGATTGTTTCACCTCTTTCATTTTCCTTGCAGGATTCTTCTTAGATATTCCTTATATGAATGAGAACATTAGATCGCTTGATCACCGAAATTTTAACTTTATTGCAACAAATATTAAATCTTACAAAATAAAATAAAATATATTAATTTAATAAACTAATTTAATTAAAAAGACAAAATTAAAAATAATAAAATATATAAATTATGTGTCTATCAATAAGTAACTTAGATATCAGAGGGTCCACTTAGAAATAATTTCTACGGACCTTTTTAGTATTTTGCTAACTTGTCCCTACTCAACATAGCTGGTTCAGATTTACAGTTTTTTTGTTACATTAGATTGTAACTCGTCATTCAATAAATTTCAACACACACATATATATATATAGAGTAAGGATCAAGTGCATACCCCTTATTTTACTCATCCGTGCTCACCCTCTTTTAGCGACGGACTGACGCTTTGGTTTAGATCGATTGAATCGTCGTCTATACTTTTAGCGACGGATAATATATAGCGTAAGCTAAAAGTATAGACGACGGTTGTATGACCGAACAAAATCACGCCGGGTCCGTCGCTAAAGGGGTGAGCACGCAGGTAGTAAGATAAAGTGATATCTTACTGATCTGACCATGTAATAATATATATATATATATATATATATATATATATATATATATGAGCAAAAACTATAAGTCCTTAAACCAAAGGCTTAATTAGAATTTCATTCGATCCATTTTTACCCGAAAACCCCTTTTATATAAAGCCTAGGAACATCCCTCCAGCTATATATAGAAACGATTTCAAAAAAAATTAAGTTTCAAAACAGACTTTTCAACAACAAAAGTAAAATGATTTTGACTTAATATTACTAATCAGCTTTGATACTCTAATATACTCCAATAGAGGTCTTAAAATGTATAGAAAATAACATAAAAAAAAACGAGGTTCAAACTCAATAAAACATAAACTTTTGAGTAGACAGTCGGTTTGCACATGCTGAAGTAAATCAGTAATAAGTACTTGTAAAAATTAGCAAGTAAGGAACCGTTTGTTTTTGTTGAAAAGTAGATTTTCATATCTTTCCAACCATATATTTTGTAAATCAGTAATAAGTACTTGTAAAAGGATTTGCCGTGATGGTGTCTCCTTCATTCAAGTTTGATGCCTTTATGCAATTATTATTGGCTATAATTAAGGATGTAAATAAACGGAATCGAGCCGAATATTGAGTTGCTCAGACTTGTTTCACAAAATATATCGAGTATAAAATAAGGTTTGATTGAAGCTCATTTAGCTACCGAGTCAAGCACGATCCCAAATCGAGCCCGGACAGTTTGAACTTTTCGAACGAATATGATCCGAGTATCAATAAAAAATTGTAATTTGAGAATATTCGAGTAATTTATCGAACTTTAAAATTTGCTCATATTTGATTCATTTATATTTCGAGTCAAACTCGAATCGAACTTTTAATCGAGCGAATAGGAATCGAACTATAATGTACTCCCAAGTCTGATGCCTTTATGCAATTATCAGTGACTATATTTTTGTGCTCCAATATTATTCTGAAAGCTAGATGTTTCCAATATTATTCTGAAAGCTAGATGTTTCTTACTGTATATTGATGTTTATAATGCATAATAGTGTGAGAGCAATAAATATTGTTTTAAAGTGTTAAATGTCATTAAAATAAGTGCAAAAGTATTTAAATATATATATTACGTTTGTTCCGAATTACAAGATCTGTATTGATTTCTATAAAGTCAATTATAGACATTTTCAAACTAAAAATTGACATAAATTTATTTAATTTATGTCAATATAATTATAAATATCACACATTACCGAAAAAAATATTACTAATTATAATATTTATTGTTTTCAAAATTTAAATAAATCATGTCAAATTTAAATTTAAAAATGTATATCGTGTCAATTACAGACATTTTCCACCATATTCGTTGGCACCAAACTTAAACTTATCTTGACCAAACACCAAACTGATTTTATTATAAATACTTAAAAATAAAAGGCATCCTTTTCTTGACCAAACACCAAACTGATTTTATTATGATTCACCTGAAATTGAGAAGATTTCTTTTAATGTCAACATTGTTTAACAAATTTAAAATCTAGTTCTCCGGCATGGAGTTAAAATTTATTTTTACGGCATTGTCCCTTCCGCAGTTGACGAAAATCTGCATGCATTTAAATATTGCATATGGTATCTTAACCAAGTTCAACCCGACTTTGTCCGAAACAGATGGCATCTGGATCTTTAATCAAAGACCCTGATGCTCAAAAACCTTGTTATCCTCCATGTAAGCTGGATATCTATTATGAGCAGCTTCTGTTTTGAAGTTATGACTTTGCTTCAAGGAGAATAGAAGAATATGGAGCTACATTGTAAGAATCTCCAATTCCAGGTACACCATCGCGTATGAAATCATTAGGTGACTCGAGATTAGTGTCTACCTGAAATTCAAAACATTGACAGTCACAGAGATCTCAAAGAAGAACAAAACATTTACCAGGACAGACTTTTTCATAGCAATTGTTCAATGGCGAGGAATAAGGCTGTCCACCTTATCTACTAGTCAAAGTGAAGTTTGCACCAAGGAAAATAGAGCTGTAAACAAACTAATACCCCAGCGGTTAAACAAAAATAGTCCCATTTGACAAAAAAAAAAAATTTGTTCCACCAACAATTTTTAGTGATAGTAGTATAAAATGACACAATGCCATCATAATTTCATTACTATACCACAATCCTAAAATACCAACTTATTATGTTAGGGGTATACGTAAAATAAAGCTTGCACTAAGGGTCAATTGATGAGTCGAATTTGAACATGATCTGAAGTTCAGTTGATTAAATGAGTAAAACTCGTCTCAATGCACTTATATAAGCTTGACTAGGCTCATATAGGGCTTAATTACATCTAAATTATATAAAATTATATTCATTTTGGATACAAAAGTTACAAACAACTAAAAAGGTGAGGAATTTGCAGAACTATTAACTCTGGTGAGGAAGTTTGTCTTGTATCTGATAAGGTAGTAGTTGGACTACTTGCTTGCATGTGAAGATTGTCTTATATCTTATATTAGTAGATGTCAAACGCTTAAAAAAGGTTACAAGGGTTTGAAGTTGAAGCAGACGTCCTGGTGTCTTTGTTGATGAAATTCATTCCTCCCTTTTTTGAAGTAACAAAATTCTTTATTTATTTCAGGAATTTATTTCAGATATAACAGAATTGATAACACTAAGAAACTCCTTTTTATTGCTTGTGTGCGTTCTTCTAACTCCTTTTGTATACAAAGGAAAACTGCTTTATCCACCATCCAACTTCATTTCCAGCCCTCTTTCTACGTACAGCCCGGCTCCAGCCTGACCCTTTATTCAACCTATATAAGGGCTTTTCGCCTCCGTTTGGTCGTGCTGCATTTGATGTAACATGCACTCGTCCAATGCAGTAGGATGTATGGTACAAGGCCCCTATACTCTCTCCATTAATGTCCTTTATGAATTTTGAGTAGGGAACAGAGTGGTGGCTTATTTGGCAATATATCACAATTCATTCATTCTTGTGCATTTGCTGTTCACGAAACGTGGGACATCAGTTGGCAGTGGGAGTCTTACATCCGAGCAAGAGATTAGACCAATTCAACAATAGTTTCAACTCAATTATATTCGACAAATGAGCTAAAGGATCAACCTCCAACAAGTTCTAATGAGCTAAAGTCAAATCCGAGTACGCTTCGACTCAAAAAGAACATTAAATGAGTCTAATTCAAATATAAGGCCTCTAGGGCTGCAAACGAACCGAACTGTTCACAAACATGGTTCAATAAGGTTCGGTTCGACCTAATTGTCGAGTTTGCACAAGGTTTCGAGTTTGATTGATCGATCGAACATATTCACGAACAACCTAGTTCAACAAAGTTCACAAACAGTTCGAGATCGATTCAGTTTGAATGGTTCACGAACTATTCGAGTTTGATTGATTTTTTTACATGTTTATTTATTTAAAACCTCTCCATGTTGGTTAAATGACTTAGGTATTACGTATTTGGTTTCAAAATTTTACTATAAATCCTTGTTAAATTTGTAATAACTTTTATTTTTCACTTTTTAAATATCATTTGTTTAATTACAAGGGAGTATGATAAATATATTAATAAATAATAATGTACATTTCTCCACCCCCAATTATTTATTATGAAAATAATTTATTATTTTGAGCTCAAGAGCAAAACCTTTAAATTTATAACTTCAAATTGTATTGTAACTACAAAAAGTAATAGTGTTGAACAATTACATAATAATTTAATAGTATGATAATATAATCATTTTTTGTCTTATATAAAATTATAATAGTAATTATTATTAAGATATGTACAATCATAATATCATATTAAATCAAGTATACAATAATTTACCTGAGTTGCTGAAATCTTCAAATCTAGATAGAGATTACTGGATTAGAAATATCAATAGACCGATACTTTCACTAATAGTCTGTCTCTGTATATATATATATATATATATATATATATATATATATATATATATAACCATTGTAGTTATCACATAACCATCATGCCTATCACTGTGTAAATATTGAGTCTCAATATTTTTAAAATTTAAAGTGTGTAGAGTGATTATTTTTTATATATATTTATTTATTGATTGAATTTTAAATGTTGTGGTATTTTGTTTTAATTAAATTAGTACTTTTTTATGTTCTTGAACGTGCTCTATTTGTGATTTAAATATGTTCATGATAATGTTCATGATTACTAAGTCTGTTCGTGAGCAAATTTGTGGTTGACCAAATGTGTTTGCGAATACGTGCATGTTTGCGAACTTGATCGAGTTCATATGTTCGCGAACGAGTTTTGTTCACGAACATATCAAGTTCAAGCATGTTCACGAACACGTAATAAACCGAACTCGTACAAGCGTTCTGGCTCAATTGTGTTTACACGAACATGTTCGAGTTCCACTATCAATGTTCATCAATGTTCGAGTTTGGTTTGTCAAAGTTCGGTTCGGATTGTTTACGCTCGGTTCAAATTCGTCAAAGCTCGGTACGGTTCCATTGGCCTCAATTTGACTTGATTACATCTCTAAGGAATTTCTGGTATATCAAAACACACTAGTACTACAATATAGACAGCTTATGAACTTCAATAAAAAAAGCTAAAGACACATGATTTCAACAAGATAGGGTCCCCTGTTAGGTGCAAGTGTAAAATCCTTAGGCACTTATCGACAAAGTAAAACATTTTTCCTTTGCAATTATATTTTCGCCCATGTGAGAAGGTGCATTCATCAAGTTTAACTTCTTGTGGCATATCGATTTCATCAAAAAATTCAATTAATGTTTTAGTTTCCAAGAGTAACATGTATCGTCTCCTACTGAGAAGTTTCTGGATATATGTGAGAAGAGTCCAAAGAAAAGATGAAGTTCTAAACTAAAAAGGTGATAAATGTAACACCCCGTCCCACACCATAACATGTGAAATATTTTTTTATGTATATAAGGATTCAGGTTGCTATCATTAGTACCTTCAATCATTACTTTTTGGAAAAGCCTGTGGTGGATTAAGATGACCCAAGAAGATATTATTGAGACAAGCGCATTGGGCCTTTATTTTACTATGATTTGATTCGGACTCGGGATTTGACCCGCGTTGTTACAGATGGAATTAGAGCAGTCGTCCCTCGCAATGTGTTGGGTCAACTGTGGGTTATAATTATGACAAATTTAGGAGTTGTGGAGTGAGATAGGCAATAAGTTGAGAAATCTTTGTACTGGTTAGTACTCGAGACTAATTTGGCTATTTTGTTTTATTTGGTTGTAGGATGGTGATCAAATTATGATAGAGAACTTAGCTAAGGGATTTGGATATTTTGACCCTAGGATCTTCGTCACGCCTTCTAGAATGTCTGCCGATGAGTTTGGTCTTGAATCATCTCAGCACGGATTCAAGGATAAGGAGTCGGGAAGACCTTGGGGACCTAGCTCCAAGAGAAAAGAGAAAGGGAGAAAAAGAATAGGCATCACTTCAAGGGAGAGGTAAGAGATTGTGGCATGATCACAAGGTTGGAGGATGATGTCAAAAACCTAAGGCGGAAATTAATGGATGGAGATAAAGTTTGAAATTATCTTGGACGACCGATATAGATATGCAAGACATGTTTTGAGGGGTTCTGAGTCCCAAGGAAGTTGCCCATCGTGAGTTTCCTGGTGTAGCGGAACCACAAGAGGCAATGGACAAATTAATTAAGGATTTCGACAAACGTCTTGAGATGGTGAAGAAGAGAGATGCCAAGTGGAATAGATTAAAGTTTAGGAAGAGTTTTGCTTTAAAAATTTTATTGGTTCGTAGTTTGATTAGTTAGTTGTTGGTTTGCTTATAGAAAATGAATTTTCATGTAATGGTATTTCAAATTAAATAAATTTAGAAATTCTCAAATTTCGTTTGTGTTTTCAGTTGTATCCAATTTCTTTTATTTTGTTACTAGTTTTGTATGGTGTTGTTTCAGTTGGGATTGCTTTTTGTGTAGGAAAAATGTCACTTAGACAAGCAACCCTACTAACAACAATAATGGCGTTGAAGGTATGCCACAGCTAGCTAATACCCTAGCTCAGTTGGTGCACAACCAACAACCTGGGCATCATAGCATAGTAGTGAAATTAAAACGATTATCTTCGAAGGGTATACCCTACCACCATCGAGAAGTGAATTCAAGAAATGGAGAAAGCATTCAACTTAGTAGGGAATAGTGAAGTGGATAAGGCGACATTGGCAGTTTACCAATTTCAGGGTGGGGCGTATGATTGGTGGCTTATGGAGAGAAGGAAGCATGATGGTAATCCTAAACCCTACACTTGGACCACGTTCAATGAGGTGTTTACAAACAAGTACTTTCCTAGAACAGTTCGAGCACAAAAGAATAGGGATTTCATCAAGCTCAAACAAGGGAGTAAAATCGTTGCTCAATATGAAGCTAAATTTGAGAAGATCACCAAGTATGTGTCAACCTTAGTGGCAGATGAAGTGACGAGCATGTAGGTTGGAGAATGGGATATGGGCCGACATAAGACATGGTGTGCCGTCGTTTGAATTGCCTACATATGATGTACTTAATAAGGCGTTTGTAATTGAGAAGGACCTAACAGAAATTGAGAAAAATGAGGAATGACAAGAGGGAAGAGCCGTCAGGAGGAGTCAAGCCATGGGGGACTTGCGAAAAGGATGAATACCCAGACCATTAAATTTAGAGGAAATCAAGGTTATCAAGAGAACAAGCTCAAGCGTGTGAGGTATGGTGGGAACCACCAAGAAAAGGAATGTCGTTGTACGGGAGATTGTTTTCACTGTGGAGAGTTCGGTCATAGGATTGCGCAATGCCGCAAGAATCCTCCACCTAGAGAAGATGGAAAGTAGGAGGAGATGGCCTTGGCAATCCAATTAGAATTAAGGTCATAACTCTTTTATTAAAAAAATGTGTTTAATAGTTAAATAATAAATCTCCTTTAACCTATTAATATTCGTGCTATTTTCTTGAGATTTGTAATTTGAGAATTTGGAGGACCAAATTCTTTTAAGGTGGGTAGATATAACAACTGAAAAATTTACTAATAATTGAATAACAAAAATTAATTAAAAAAATATTCAATAAATATTTCAATAAAAGATAATTAAGTATAAATTATGTAATAATAAATTAAACAAATACTTGATTGTCCTAACAAACTTGGGATAAGAATTTTAATTTTAACAAACACTAATTTAGGGAAAAAAAATAACAAATACTAATTTGAATTTTAGATAACTAAAACTTCTTTAGTGAGATAGATATGTATTATATAACTAGAGAGAAAATAACGTAAAAACTATTTTGGTTTTGGATTACTGCTGAACAGAGACGAAAGAAAACTCAAAAGGTAAAATTAAAACCCTTTTCCAATAATGAGATGGTACTTGTACTATATATGTATGCTTTAAAACAATTATTATAACAAGAGAGCATAAAAATATTGTTACACATTTTCTGTATAAATCAAAAAGATTTCAAACTACATGTGTATATATATATATATATTATCAAGTCATTGTCAAGTCAGTATGCCTACACATCACTCCACCTGTTTCAAAATTAGAGATATAATTTAACTTTTGAGGTCAAGCGACGGCATATTAACCTTCAAGCTGATGTGAATTTATTTAATTTTAGTCGATACAATTATTATAATAGTATAGTATATAAAAAAATTATTAATCACAAAATTTATTTCATTCAAAACTTTTATGAGTCATACCAATTTTGAAGTTTAATATGTCTTTTTTTGACCTTAATAATCGAATTGTATCTCTAATTTTTGAATGGAGGGAGTATATAATTAGGTATGACTCATATTTAAGTTTTGGATTAGTAACAATAAAAATAAAAAAATAAAGTAGTTTTAATTTTATATATGTATGTATATATATTATATTTCAGCACCTATATTTATAAATTTCAAAAAACTTATTATATTTTCAAGTATAACAATAAATTGAAAATTCAACTAAATTAAGATTATTGTGTAAAAGATTTGAGTATAATAATTTTTTCATTTGTTCAAAAATTATATTTAGGATTTGTTCGGTTATTATTTTCGTGTTTCGCAATATCTAGGCAAGTGGTTTTTCGAACTGTTTAGTTTTTGAAACTGTCTTTTATTTATTATGTTTCTGCAAAAATGAAACAGAGATAACCTTTTAGTTAGTCCCCAAACTATAGTTATTTTAAACGTCCCCTAACTATTTTTTCACATATCTCATAACTAAACTATATGTTCCTTTCATGTTATTCCCCAAAATATAATATCTTTTTAACATTTAGTTCACGTTTGGTCTTCAATCTATAGTTGTTTTTTCATATCTAATACCCTTCAATTGGTCTATTTTGATAAGGTTGGACAAAGATTACAAAAATAATAAAGTTCGAGGACGAAATAAGTGGAAAAAATAGTTTGGGGACTAAACGTGAAAAACAACAATAATTTGGGGACTAACGAAAAAGATTATCCCAATGAAATATTATGAGTTATATTTTCAATTATGAGTTATGTTTTGAAAATTATTATCTTTCTTTAACGCTCTCGTTTTTATAAAAATGTTATTATCTTATTTAAAATTCAGATCAAGTATTTATTATCGATAGTCTTTTGAGATTATATGATTTTGAACTGCGAAACAAATTTAATTTTGAACATTGATAAGATTGTGAAACCTTTTTGAAATCTTCGGTCCCACTAAATATAGAACCCGTTAGTGTTTAGGCTTAGTTCTGAAAATAGACATAAATACCTTATTAAGGCACACACCTTTTAAATGTCTTTCGGGTAGCGTGCACTTTATAGATATCTTAGTAGGGGGCGTGATCATTGACATTATCAAACTTTTGGGTTGTGTTACATAGTTATTGTAATCTTAGTCGATAGGGTTATGGATTAAAATATATATTTACACATTGATATCGTTTAAGATTAAATTAGAATGTTATGGTTTACTATTGGATTTTGACAGCAGAGTTATTATTGATATAAATATTCCTTTTGAATGAAAAATATTTTGCAAATTATACTTGATCCACTAAATAGTAAAGATCACCCACTTGTTGAGATTCATCGTTCACCCCTTACAATAATTTTTTTACAAGTTACATTGTTGATGGCTGAGCTTTTGTTTGGCATATTATGGATGGATAGACTTTTAGTTTTAAGATGTCAATTTTTATTTGCCATGTGAATTTTGACAAGACTATTTAATTTTAGGGAGTTGCATCTCCATTTTACGTTATCAGTATTTCACATTATTGGTTTGAATTTGATTTGTAAGATGTTATAAATTGGGTTTTGTTTTTGTTTCATTGTTTTTAGTTTGTTTTATTTGTTTAGGCAGCTTTTCGGATATTGTTGCCTTGCGAGGCTTTGAGCTTTTGGTGTGTGACACTTTGGGCTTGTATCGGGTTCGGGGTGTTACAGTAAACAGGAAAGATACAATCTAATAACATGTGTATCCTGAAGAGAAAGTAGGCAGCTCCATAGTACTTATTCGCAGATAATGCAGGTTGACAGAAAAGAAGTTATGGGCCTGATTCAGGAAAGAGAACTAACCACTCGGAACCATCGTCTTTTTGGTGGTAGTGAAGGTATTGCAACTTTAACAAAATAGTCATGTGCATTGAACGCCAAGTAGATGTCTCCTCCATCTCTGTCATGAAGTCTGCAAAAAATGGTTCAGTAAGGTGCCTCTTGTTATCAATGATCCAAATGACTAATTCTTTCAATTAAAAGATCAAGTTAACAAAAAGAAAAGATTTAGCTTACCCAAGTACTTTCAAATCATTTCAACTTATCATGCACCAAGAATGTAACATTCTATAATCTATCATGTAGTCAAATTAATTATTTACTCAGTTATGGAATGCTAATGAAAGTAGTACAATCAGTATCTTGAATCCTTAAAGTCAGTCAACCACCAATCTCAGACTATAGGTTAAATGCGTATGAATTTAAAATTATGTCAAGTGGACGTTAAAAGCATTGCATGGAAGACTCCAGGTGCAGCGAGTGCGAAATGATGGATTACAAATTCAAAGATTCATAATTCAGGTCATATGGTATGTTGTTTTGGTACTGTACATTGTCCATGAAAGCTATTGAGGAAAAAGAAGACCACATAACATCTGAAAGTTAAGTAACAAAGGTTGCGACTGTGCATGTAAAGTTGTAAACAGTTCAGATGCATACACAATTTAAATGGCAACCATCTGATTTGAACTTACGTAAATGCAAGGAACTTGCTCTCATAATTATCCCAGTTGTTCTCATGCCATGTCACCTCATTCTGCACAAAAGAAAATGGTTCATGCAGATCACAAGAAACCAAGCATGAAGGCAAAAAGGACATATAAACAGCTAGAAAGTATACCTTGCCAATAAAAGTTTCTTGCCGGAATACAGTATGAGATTGGCGAAACTTTATCACCTCAGAGAAAAACCTAAAGTGACTACTACTCTCATCCAACTGTAGTGTGTATTTCATTAGCTGGGATATCTTTTATAAAAGTATAGAAAAAATAATTGGAATATTCTGTCATACTTGTTTCCACTGGAAGTGGTTAATAGCAGTATCATGTCCATAACTATTGTTGTTTCCATAACGAGTGTGCCCATATTCATCTCCCATTAACATCATTGGTGTTCCCTAGTTTGGTGAACCACAAGAAAACCTTTAAGCTCAAAAGTTCAATGGAAATCTCAAATGGATGAAGTTGAAAGGGATGGAAAAATTATCCAAAATTACGTATTGAGGACAGGAATAGAGAAAAGAAGAAAACACATTTGTTTATTGAAATACAACAGATAATCCAGCAACAAACAGAATCAAATAATGGAATTTAAATTGGTCTAGCTTACGAAACTAAAAAAATACACCACATTTATGTAAACATCCATTCTTAAGCCAGGATAGTCTATGGTGATAATTGAAAGAGAAAACAGAGGGAGAATCAAAATCAAGGTTAGAAAGGAACTTTCAAACAAGGAACCCCCAGTATGTGCAAAACAGAAAATGAAAAGGAAAACATGTCTGCAACTGCTACAGTAAGGCATATATTAAGGAAGTTATCAACTCTTTTAAGATTGAGAACATACATGTTGATGTTCAGTATAAATATGTAACTTGGACCATTTCAGTCAAGAAAAGGTTCAGCTCCTGCATTAGGAGGTCTTTCTTATTTTCTTATTATTTAATAAAATGTTCTAGGAAAACTTGAGCCCTTCTCTTGCAGCTGACAATTAAGAAATTCAGCTATAATGATAAACAGGAACTCCATTACAACAGGTCAATTGAGACCTATATATTTCCTTATAGGAAAAAGAAAAAACTTTTAGACCAATGTTACCTAGATCGCAGTTCATATTGTTGGCAGAAGGAAAACGGGAAAGGAAAACGTTACTTTTAATTATGCGAATTCCAATAGGGATAGGTTTGTTCGGGTTGCTCAGTCGGTACTTTATTCGTTTATCACATGATACACTATGATAACTTTTATAAAAAAATATTGTTAAATCCAGCAATATCACAACAAGTGTGCATTTTCAAGAAGGCTATATCATGTCAGTGCCTACAGGTTACCTACAAGGCACTCAGTAGGTGACACTAGTTGACATTTTTTAGTATTTTCTTATACATACTAGGGTTAATAGCATTTTAGATTAATCTATGCTAATTATACTTGCAAATATCCTATATACTTTAAGGAATTTTGAACTTACTTGATCGTAGCCCTCTATTAGATTTGTCCTAGTCATTGGTTGTATGGCCCAATGTTTATATGAAGATGCCACTCATTTGCAAAATCCTAAAACAAAATCATAATCTTTTTATACAATAAAAGCTTACATCCTCTTTTGTTACTAAATACGAAAGAGTTTCGGGTCGCTAGATTTAATATTTTGGATCGAAAGAATACCATGTTTTGGAACATTCATACCAAAACACAATTTACTACCATGTTATTAGAGGTTAATCAGATTAAGTAGAGAAAAAAATTTCTTAGTTGTTGATCAACTACAGCTAAAGAGGGAAAGAGAAAATTTAGTTCACTTCATTCTTGATATTGTAATGTATTTGATTACATCTATATAGTGGCGGAACCGTAACATTTTTAGAGGGGGTCAAAATACATTAGTAAAAAAAATTATTTATTGACACTTGGAGTGCTTCTTTCAAATTCATTTTGCCCAATTATAGTATTTCACAACATCCTATCACAACCCTTGTCAACCTTTAACTTGTGAGTCTAATGGCTTTAAATACATACATACATACATATATATATATATATATATATATATATATATATATATATATATATATATTAATTTTCCCTTAACTATGGGACTATTAATCGACTTTTGAAGTTTTTAGTCAATGATTAGCTACTTTTATAGATAAATTATAAATTATAATATTATATATTCAAAACCTTACATTGTGGTTCATAGGATTAATTAGCTTGAAATAAGGAATTCTAGCAACAAAAACAAAAAAAGATAGAAGAGAGATTTAATAATCTTGATAGGATAAAACTATGGTGCACTTATGGTTACTATAGTGGGATCCAAAAAAAATTGTTTTATTTAAAGCTTTTTATTTTTAATTAGTTTACAGAGAGAATTGTTACCACCTTTTTTTTGCCCCACTTTGATGATAAAACAAAATCAAAGGAGAAAAGAAAATACATAAAAGAAAAAGGAAGGGAAAGGAAAGCAAATAACCCCCGAATATTACAGGGTGGGGGTCATATGACCCCCCTAGACCCCCCTGGTTCAGCCTCTGCATCTATATACGCTCCCTCTGCATGAACTAACAAACCTCTCAAGCGCGTGAAAGCACGGTTAGTCCTAAGCTACCAAGTGACCTACATTGCTAAAACTAATATGTTAATAAAATAGTGTCGTAGGAGCTGTCCAAGGTGCTGCTTTGATCTGCCTTTCTCTTATTCTAGGTTCTTTGTAGAGTATTCATCATAACACTTCTACAGTTGGACAATTTCTCAATATTTTCTACAAATACAATTTCGTCTTTGACTACTATAAATCATGTACGAACCTCATTTTCCAGTTTTCTTTGTTTAGTGAACAATCAATCCTGTGGACTAGGTAGTGAAATATTATGGTAAGTAAAATGCAAAAAATTAAGATTATTGGATACATATCCGATTATTTATATATCCTTTTATGTAGCCCACATGCCACCGGTTATTTTATATATCCTTTTATATGGCCCACATACCACTTAATATTTATTACTTTATATATATGACATCCGCTCCACACAAAAATAAGTCTCATTTGCAAATTTTGCAAAAATATCAAGGATGTATTTTGTTCCTTGTTTTCAATTAAAATAATAAGGTGCTAGTTTAGAAGTGGTAACATGATAATAAAATTATGATAGCAAACTTAGGCAATTGTGTCATTTATACAATTATCAATTAAAAGAGAACTCTTTTGGTAGAACAAAAAAAATTGCAAACGGGACTCTTTTTATGGAACATATGGAGTATTAATTATTATTTTATTTTAATAAATGGAGTGATAATGTTAAGGCCCAATTGCTTTAAGAATAAATCCCGATATCACATGTACTTGATGGAAGGGGAGGTGATAGGGTTAATTGTAACCGACTTAAAAGGGTGCCCCCTAACCTAGCCTATAAATATGCCAATGTTCAATAATTCAATCTGCAAAGCTATCAAAGAAATGGCTATAGGTCAGAAGACTCCTGTTCTTTTCTGGGTTTCAAACAAAAATTAACTTCAAGTATGGGGGTAAGTTACATTAATTTTTCCACTGTGTATGATCAGAATAATTCTAACAGTTATCTGGTAAACTCCTCCCAGCAACTCACATTGATAAAAACCAGCTGTGTAATGTACTGTCCAAATGATTGTAAATCTAAAGTAATAATAAACTGAAGTGGTTGGTAATAACGCCATCTTTTAAAACATTGAATACATTATAAACGTCTTTGAAAACATAGAATATTAAATCTTTAATGACTGAACTTAGTAGTCCTGCTTTTAAGTATAGGCCACAAAGAACTCAATTCATCCAATTGCATGAGGAAATTATGGTACCATAATGAAATCATCTATAGTCGATTTAAAAAAAATGTATTGGAATTCAGCAATGTCCAACCAAAACACATAAATATGCAAACAGATGATAAGATGCAAATGTATATGTTCAACAAAATTCATCTCAGATATACCTGGGAAATCATTAATGCTAGATGGAAGTTCTTCATTTGCCGAGAGCGTAGAGCCTTGATTTTTGGGTCGGTGGTTTCTCCTATCCAGGTGATACAGAAGAAAGTATTAACATTACTGACTAGAGATATTGGAAAAGGAATACATTAAACACTACTGCAAACCTCCCCAAAAAGAACCTATAATATAAACTGCTCATGCCTTACAGATTTGGGGTTTAGTTATGTGACCCATCATTGTCTCAAAAAATTCCTTGCCAACAAGTCTGGAAAAATACCCAGTATATTACCTACCCACCTCCCAACCACCAAAAGGAACTCCCAAACAGCCTAATATACACAAAAATAAATAAATAAAAATTGAAGTAACCAAGTATTGAGTATTAATTATAATATTTACATCAAGAAGTAGGATTAAGAAATATTTTTATGTATTTATCTTAAAGCTTTGCCCTTCACTTACCTCAAGGCCTGTCATTTATAAGCTAAAGTCAACTCAGAAAAAGAGAAACAAATAAAATATGGATGTCAGGAAATATGCAAGATGAGGAGGTCAACAGAACAAGCAGGTCAACTAAGTGATAAGTAGGTCTGCTAAGTGATAAGCTAACGGGCATTTCATTATATTACTGGTATTACTCCATACAAAATGAGGGTAGAAACAAGTTTTGGTATAAGTCATGGCTCGACCGCCAAGCACGAGAAGGTTCAAGTACAAGGACGCATTTTAATAGGCAGATTCTCTGATGGCCACTCTAACAATCCGGCAGCATCAATTAACACAATCCTACAATGGGGAATCGCCTCAATTATGTGCCCACAAAATTAAAGAATCATTTTTCCGTCTTGGTTGGGAAAAAATAGTTCATCTGGGTCAACTGACAAGTATTAACCCCTACATATTATACCAAAGGTCCAAATGAAAAGGGGGGAGATTTGAAGCAGCTTTTGGGTTGACCTTCATGTCTACAATTCCAGCTCAAATTGTCATTGCTTCCATCATTTCCACCTTCTCCATTTGCATCGTTATGCTACAACAGAGAACAAACAGAAAATGACACGGCAGTTTTGGCTTCAAAGGAAAAAATGTGTGAAGATAAACTGAAATTCAGGCACTACCTTAAAATTGTATGACACGAGATCGTACAAAGTAAACCCATCATGTGCTATGATAAAATTGACACTGTGAAATGGCTTGCGCTTATTTACCTGTATAAATGAGTAACAACACCATACACAAATCAATCTCAAATTCTGGGAACACTGTTTAAAAATGCAGCAGTTTTGTCAATAAAAGGAGATTGGCAATGGAGCTCAATGTCTATTACTAGTACTGAAAATAAACCAATCTTGATAAATTATTGCACAACAGAAACCCATAATTTGGAATGGACTAAAAGGAAAATTGTAGAAAATAATATTAGGTTAAAGAGAGACGTCAGAAAAGTGGTGAATGAGAGGTAATTTCCTTCTCATCATATCATTTATACTACCAATTGATTACACTTAAGGAGTAACAATCAAGGCTAAAATCAAGCTACGATACAATCTATATATTGCATCCAACTCAAAACCAATTGGCAATGAGTGGAGTAGCCTCTCAAGTTATATATTAAATCTCCAGGTCTTAGTTGCCCGATGTGGGACTTTATATCTCAGCAGACCCCCTCCCCTCACGTGTGGTGTAATTTTGAGTCAAACATTTGGATAATTTTAATTTGATGACATAGAGCATGTGGGCCGTTGGGCCTGCACATGAATGGTACCTGCTCTGATACCATGTAGAAACTAATATTAGGTTAGAGAGAAAAGTTAGAAAAGTGGTGAATGAGAGGTAATTTCCTTCTCATCATATCATTGTATTTATACTATCAATTGGTTACAATTAAGGAGCAACAATCAAGGCTAAAATCAAGCTATACATTCCTAAATTAGTTATTTCCTAACTTAGATGTAATTAGCTATAACTAGGCTATCTATTTACAATTCTAACAGCTATAATTGGGTTATCTATTTACAATTCTAAAAAAATGTATCTCCCTCCATTTCAAAATTAGTAGATCGCGATTCAAAATAAAGTGAGTTTAGTAAATTGCAATTTATAACAAAGCCAATAGTATGCCAATAAAGGGTAAACGAGGTTCTCACTCTCGAGAGAAATCAAAACGTAGCTTAAAGAAAACTCTAAGGTAGTATAGCATGTCTAAGGCCTAGCCTATACTAAGAAAACCTCTTGAAGCCTTAGGCCAGGGAAAGAAATCTACAACATTAACAGCTATACTAAGAAAACCTCTTGAAACCTTAGATTATAGGCATTAATGTAAAAGGAAAGTCCAAAAAAAGCTCAAAACCAACATCTATAAGATATAGAAATACTAGGATAAAAATATTTATGAATAGTAAATTTATGTTTTTATAAGTCAATTATCATTATGTGGATGAGGGGGACATAGAACCTTACCTCGACCCTATAAGAACGGGACCCCTTATGGGCCATGTAAGAAGGCCTTTTGAAAATATCTTGTCCATTACAGGATTTGAACCATATACATCCTATTAGGGATGAGAGGGGTACCAGAGCTAGAACTCATTGGTGACTCCCAAATTAGACTTATAATAATAAAAATTAACTAGAGAAAACAGATTTATTCTATTTTTCTTAAAACTTTTCTTTAATGCTAGACTCGAGAGAGTATTCATTCCAAGAAATATTATGGTAATAATGAAGTTCACTACTAAATCAATTCTGTAGGTGCCTCAAAAATTCAGTTAAACCAAAGTAACATGCATAGAGCATAATCTTCCAGAAATAAGCCCATATCTACTTGGACAAGTGTCTAGCATAAAATTTTGAAACGCAAGAAATTTGGGAGTGGGGCGGGTGGAGAAAGTAAAGGTAAAAACATATGTCCTTTGAAAGATTCTTGATGATTACTTTGTACAAGTCAGCAGAACCAGAAACTCTACTTGCAAAACTTCCCTTCATACCAGCATCACCCTGTGTTTTGATCATTCATAAGAAATCAGTCAAAACAAATAAGGTAATAAATTCTACTACATAACTGAAATTTCCACAACAACAAAAACATGATTGCCGCTAATAAGATAATGCAACAAAGAAACAAACATACAAATCCAGCATTGAAGAAACGCCAAAACCAAGATACATTAAGAAGAAGAAAGTGTTCCTCTTAGAATATCCTTGTGTTAAGGTTGGAAAGTAATAGGCAATCTCCTTAACTTTATAAAACTTAGAAAAAAACGGAATTAACTTCGCTACATGAATCATGTAAACTAATGGGTATCTTAATCGACTCGATGCACCTTGCAGAAAATTGGTATGGAGATAAGCATAGACACTTATCTAGGCCCAACGATTATAGAATGGCTTTGTTGATGTTATTAGGATTTTAGTAATTAAGTAATTAACTATTATTTTTTTAGGACTTCTAGTATCTTGGTGCCTAAGATTTTTCTTCTCTCTCCGTTTTTCTTTGCCTATATAAAGGATTTAAACTATAACTACTCATTGCTTTTGATGAATTGAAATATTGATATTGATTTCTCCGCCCAAGTCTCCGTTTTTCTTCGTACTCTCCTCTTCTCCAGTTCTTCTTCCTGCTGTCTCTTAATCTTTCTCTTCTTCTTCTCTTTCATCTTTCACTTCAGTCCTGTATCAGGCTTTATAGACCCATATTATCTGTTACACTTCACATCTGCAAATTTTCTCCAAGTCTATTGCTAGCTCCACAACAATCTCATGTTTGCATTCATTTCTAACTTTTTCTAAGACATTTATATGATTATATTCTTACCCACTTCCAGCATGCTTACAACTTATAGTCAACATTAGATTTTTTAAGTTCAGCAATATTGTACATCTCCATTGATGCGGTAAGGGTTGAAGAAATTCAAGAATTTTTTTATTAATTTGTATTGTTATTTAGAGATAAATGTTAGATTATTAATGTAATTATTTAGTAGGATATTCTACAATTTTTAATTATGATAGTAAATTTTAATTAGGAGATTGTTTCCTTTTTAAATTAGGGTTTTTACTTAGTCCCCAAGTATCGGGTTTTCTATTTAAGCATTGTAATATTTCATTATTTTTTAGATATTAAATATATTGATTTGAAATTAAAGCTTTGTGCTTTTGTGTGTTTCTCTACCGAATCTCTGTAGAGATAGGTACTCTTATTTTTTTTCCACTTTGTCCTACATCATAATTGTATTAAAAACCAAAATTCCTAATATCTTTTGATTTCACCCAATTTCTTCCTACCAAAATTTTATTGGCCTCCACCAAATTGTCGAAGTCGCGATCTATATAGCAGGAATCGTCGTTGCCATAGTTTCCATCCATCCCAAGGGAAAAAAACCAGCGTTATTGTTGGCATGTTCATCATCAGTTGCCAAATTACATTTTCGTACCCCAATGTTAATGAAATTTTCAATTTAGCCCCTGGAGCTTCTGAATTTTTTCAATTCAACCCCCAAAGTTTTTGAAAATTTCAATTTAACCCCCAAAGTCTCTGACATGTTCAATTCAGCCCCTCTACATGTATACACTGTCTTCTCCAAACTTTCTTTGGGCTAAAATAAAACAACTTGAGCATCAACCTTTTGTCACATACGAGCAACTTAAAAGGTATTGTATCCCGTATAGTACCGAATATTGGAAATTATGCGATAAGGTTGCACTTTTTGAAATAAGTCTTGAAAATTTAAAGGCACGTTACGAGTACATAACCACATTCTATGTTCGTCTATATTTTGTTCAAACGCAAAAAAATGTCCATCATAATCGTGTTTGTTCAACTAAAGTTACGCATTCACATGAGGAGACCTGCAAAGCAAATTGTTGCAAGACAATTGATAAATGTTTCACAATACTTAAACGTATCAATAACCAATATGAATTTGGCAAGGTTAAAGAAGAACAAATACTCTCACATATTGATACTTGTGAGAAACATGAAAAAGATGTTAAGCATGTTGACCAACTTGCAGATTCAGAGATGGTGCATAGTGAGAAAATTGAAGTTAAGTTTGACCCCAAATGCGAAAACATGAAGGAAGATAAAGTTGAGGTCAACCATGTTGATTTTCTTTTTCCAATTGATACGTTAAAAACCCAAGGTACTTCTAATTTCAATATTATGTCGTTCCTGAAAATTGTGTCCTCATTGAACGTTCGGATGCCCATGTTTTGTTGGAAAACATCTCTCAGACTATGGTTTATTATTCTTTGATATTTCAAAACTAGAAGACGGGTTTTTTTTCAAATGTGAGGAGAATGATACAGTGCGGAAGAAGAAATTCAAGAAGTTTCTTATTAATTTTGTATTTTTATTTAGAGATAAATATTGAATTATTAATGCAATTATTTAGTATGATATTCTAGAAATTTTAATCATAGTAGTAGATTTTAATTAGAAGAGTTTTAATAATGGTAGTGAATTTTAATTAGGAGATTGTTTGCTTTTTAAATTAGGATTTTACTTGGTTCTATTTAAGCATTGTAATATTTTATTATTTTATAAATTATTGCATATATTGATTTGAGATTAAACTTTTGTACTTTTGTGTGTTTCTCTACCGAATTTCTGCGGAGATAGGTACTCTTATTTTTTCTTTCCACTTTGTCCTACATCATCCATCTTCTCTGATTTTCTTTTAATAGATATGGATTAAATTTTGCTACCATATTTTTCATCCTGTCGATTTGGTGTTATCAGAAGTTTATGTCATCAATTATGACTTGAAACAAGTCGAGCTTATCATTTAACAGCTTGGTGTTTGGCTCAGTTAGAGCTCGGCTCAATCGCGTAAACAAGCCAAACTCAAATTTTTGGATAGCATAAATGAGCCAGCGTTAACATTGGAAAGCTCAGGTTGAATGAGTTCATGAACATACAGGTATTTAATATAAAAGAATTTGATAGCTTAGTAGCTTAAGAGCAGAGCCCAGGTTGAACGAGTTCACGAACATACAGTGCTTGTTTAAACTAATACATTTGTTAAATATTTAAGTTGAATGTTTATACTTTTATAAAAAAAAGTACTATTTTGATATATAATATTATCAAGATTAAATGTCATTCTGACTTGAACAGGGGAATTTCTTTAATATGGCTTGATCTTTCCCTGTTCACTTTTGGGGTTCTTAAATTTTTTTGAACAATTATAAGTTTCAGAGTCCAAGTTAAATAGGAAATTGTTTTTGTTAATGAGGGCAGTCACTTAAACTTTTCCTTTTTCGTTTCCTATTCCTTTTGCCTTGTCAAGTCCATGAATTACTTGCAGCTTTTATCTAGAATTTTGGACATGCAAATATAATATTAACAATTCCGCAGGAGCTGCAAATTTTATCTGAATCACAACACCTTTATATATCTTCGGAGCTCATCACGATACTTTGCATTCCATTCTGCCCACCTGCACATCAGAATCAGGACCTGCTTACCATCTCAAACTAATATCATTAAATTCAAAAGCAAAAGAGAAAATAAGTTTATAACATGGTTCAACGTTTACAACATACATCCACCGTAAAGAGTTGGTAAATATTCTGCCTAATTAACTACACAGCCACGCACGTATGTAGAGTTAAGTAGACACAAGAAATATGTGTTACTCCCTCAGTCCCATTTTAGTTGAACTCTCTATTTTGAGATATCAAAATTGATATCCCAAATTAACTGACCGTACCATATTACCACAATGGTTAAAAGGTCAAAAGGAGAATTTGACAATTTCACTTATTCCATGTATCATTGCACTATTTAAGGATTTAATGGGATTAATTTTAAGCCTACGGCTATCTGTTTTCTCATCATTATTTTTTATTCTTTTCATCTCTGAGAAATGATTAACCATCAAATGGTTATTCATACATGCCCTATCACCAAGAATTATCGTTGGCTGTCAAACAGAAAACAAATTATCTCACTCCAGCACATTATGTAGCTAACCCTTTATTTATCATAACTATATATCCAGAAGTTGGAGTACAGTAGCAGAACAGTAACAGAAAAGGCCCTCAAACCAATTGCATAAAGAAACCTTCCATGCCAAGGGAGGTAAGTGAACACTAGGCCACAGTAACCTAAATCTTTAGACAATGGGAAAAGGTTTTGGCATACAAATCAATTCAAAACTCAAAACTGGCCACAAAAATAAAAAACAACAGATCAGAAACAATTTTTTATTGTTGTTAATACATCGTAAGTACAAGTCCAAGTAAATGCCTCTACTTTATGGTCTAACACAACTGTGTAGGCTGATATCTCTAACCTTTATATTATGGAGAGCAGTAGGCTCAGTTTCTGTATCCAAATGTATATTTTTCTTAGTAAAATTCTTTAATTATGTTTTTATAAAGTATATTTTTCTTAGTGAACCCGCTGAACATTAACCCATTGTAAAAACCTATTTCTATATCTGAATTTTCAAAGAGCTTAATGCATATCAATGTTTATTGAAGAAAAAAAAATCAGAAAGAAAAAAAGAGAATGAAAAATTAATCAAAGATAGCAAATCAAACAGAACTTACCGGTCCCAATTTGGAAATTTGCCAACAAGATAAAGACCTCCACAATCCCAGGGTTCAGCAATAATTTTACACCTTGATAGAATACCATCTTTTGCAATTGCCTGCTCCATCAAAGAATAACTTCAATCATGTTAAAGGTTCTAATAAAATTTCATTCGTTATTAATTTTCAGAATTTAGTGCAAAATTAGGTTATATTTATCTCCAGGTAGTTTCATAGAGTTGATTCAAGCTTTCCGGTGGCACACGCGTTGTGTGTAAATAACATAGGTTAATAGTAAATTTATAAATTTCAGAAGTCTAAATAAGAAGATACATAATTTTAAGTTAAAACGGACATAATAGTAATATAATTAAACTTGTTCATTACAAAAGAGGAAAAAAGTTATTGCGACCCAGTTACAACAAGTATGACGTCAGCGGCCCATGACCGCTTTATAATATAGATACAACAAATGCAGATCAAGTGGGTTTTGTTCTTAATTCCAAGAGCTTCATAACGCCAACAAATAATGCAATTTTTTCTCAAATTCCACAATAAATTTTAAGGAAAGAATTCGCGACCACCATTAATAAGTGTTGCTCTTAAATCCCTAGGTAATTCTTCATATACACTCGAGTATTCTAATTAATCTGGCTATTAGCTGTGCGGAAGGGAAAGGAATGAGACAAGATATCAATTATATTAACACCACATGCCATGACATGTAACATGTATTCTTCATATATCTAATTTTTTAGATAACATTCTATGTTCTCATCTTACAATCATGCAATATTTGGACGATTGAATTCTGGTGACTTACCCTTATAAGTGGAGGTGCATTAAGCGGAGAACCATCTGTTCCCCGACAAAGAACACTGGCAAGATCAAAGCGAAATCCATCCACATGATATTCCACGACCCTTCAATAGGTGAAAAGGAAAAGGAATTAAAAAACAACTTAGGATGTGATATTTGACACCCTTCAGTAGGCCTACGATAAAGGAATTAACAAATCCAGAAACTATGAAGATTCGACAACCCTTCTGTAGGTTAGAAGAAGAAAAAAAAGATTAAGCAAATCCAGAGATTGCAAATTGTAAATCAACAAGATATTTAAATTAAAAAAAATGTTATGCAACAAGGAAAGCAATAATTGCATGTGCAGGGTGTAGAGTAACACAAAAGTGGACTATTATTTCGGTACGTACACAAGGTCACATCACCAAAAGATAAAAACTGTTGCATATAGACCAAATGGGCATATGCAACAAGTACAAAGAAAATGAAGGGAGAAAAATAGTGCCTACAAATCCCATTAATTATGCATTTTATTGTGATTCTCAAGCATTAAGAAGAATTCAATGCAATGTGAATTATCGTATAAAAGAATATCAAAGGCATACAAGTCATCTAGAAATACCAAATCAGTCAAGTGTTTCCAAGTGATCAACTATCTTTACTACTTAATCTTTTGTCGCAGTCTAGCATTAAGCTCTTCCAAATTCCCCTTAAAACTGAGAAGAAAGTACACTTCCATAGAATTTGAGGACCGTTCTTTCTTCCATACCCTCAAAAACGAGTTGACAACAGATAAATGAACGAACTACAAAATCACATTCAAAACGTTGGCAAGTATCTCTAGAGAAGAGTTCCATACCAGTGCCTCAAGCTGTCAAGTATAAGCTCCATGACCACAGGATGGTTACAATTTAACGTGTTTCCTGGTTAGCAACACAAAACTTTATCTGAAAGAACTTTCTAGGTTCATAATGAAAATATCAAATTTTTGTTACATTTAAGGTAATAATAAGGGAAATTTCAGTTACCTTATCACAACAATAGGATAAGATAATGTATTCTTAATTGTCAAAAGAATTCTCTCAAACTCGGAGTCTACTAAGACTCATCTTTACACTCTCCGTTTTATAAAAGGAATATAGTATCAGGTTCTACAAGAAAATATTTTACAACAGCTGTCCAACATGAAATTATCTTCTGTCCCAATTTAAGAGTCTTCTCTTCAGACGTCTGATTTTCCAAACTAAGATTCTGTTTTACAAAACCAAGCAATACCTAATGATGTTACAGTCAATCTTTATCATGTAAGTTACACATTGCTATGCAAATGAAGATGCAGTGATTTATATTACTTTAAAATAAGTTACATCTATACATATTACAAAGCGGGATAAAAAAGTTGGCAGTTAATATTGTGTAAACAAAATATAGTGAAGCCTTTTTTACTTTTCTATTTTACCCTTTAAACTTTCTTTACATAGGTCCCTTGTTTACTTTTCCACTTTTCTCTCTCCCTTTATCTCTCACCTCCTATCTTTTAGCATCCCATTTTATCCCTTTTAACACACATGTAGTGTGTGCCATGTAAACTAGTTTCAATAAAATGTATTTCATCTTCCTTAAAAATTTACTTTTGAGTGTCGATTCTTTGTTGTTGGGTTAAAAGAAAAAATAAAATACAATGACAATTACACCCTCCGTCCCAACATAAAAGTCATCCATTGACTTTTGTGGTCAAATTGACCATTTTTCAAATTAATATATCTTATTATTCTTTTATATATATGCAAAAAACCTATAAACATTATACTCCCTCCGTTCCTAAAAGATTGTCGTTTTAGAAGAAAAAATTTGTTCCAAAATGTTTGTCGTTTACAACTTTAGAGGAAAATAAATTATTTACTTTCCTATATTACCCCTACCTTCTCTCATTGTCCCAAGAAATTCTCTCCCTTGTATTAATAGTTTTCAACTTCCCATAAAGGGGTAGTGATGGAATTTCAAACAAATTTTACTTGGTAAATGATACTTTCTTAATCCATGTGCAAAAACCTTAACCAAAATCTTTTAGGAATAGAGGTAGTAAACTACATACAATTTAGTACATATCTCTATGTTTTTTTGAAAATCAAAATATATATGCTTAATTATTAATTTCAAAAATGGTCAATTTGACCACAAAATTCAATAGAGGACTTTTATCTTGTGACAAAGTCGGTAAATACTCTGGTGAGGGAGGATTTGGAGAGAGTAGTCAATATTACCACAGCCCGAGAAGTTCAATAATTGGCCGCTGTTGTTTGGATCCATCATGTAATATACCTATAGTGACATTTGTAGGTAATATCAGTAGGGAATGTAACAAAACTAACTAAAAATTATCATTGGAGAAATAATCAAAAGTGAAACTGGGATGCTTCTGTCATATCAATAACAGAACATTAACAAACATGCTTTCTACGAAAAAAAAGACCATGTGTCATTTTAAATTTCCAAACATACCTTCATAGATTTATAATTTCTTCCTTCTGAACCAATATTCACAAAGGAAACTATAATAAACTACTAATTCCCTTTATGTGACTGCAAAGTTTACTCACGAGTCATGTCTAGAAATTTAGCAAACACTTGTATACATCAAACACAGATAATTCAATAAAATCATGTCACCGATTATTCTGACATGGGAACCATGAATTTGTGTAAATGGAGAGGAAAAATTGTCCAGTGATCCTAGATTCACTTTTTAAATTTTGGATTTTTCGTTATTTAAATTGTGTTTTTCCGTTACTTGTAGTGATAGAAGTCTGGGTTTACCTTGTTATCTATTCCACGAAATGAAGTGGTATAAGGGTTGGCATCATCAGCCTCATTGGTATGGTTATATACAACATCCAAAATGACCTGTAGAAAATAATAATGAAGTGGCCATCAAATTTTTTGTGCAAAAGAACAACACAGAAAATTATAGCAAAGAAGAGAACAAACTTTATAAATACAAGTTGAAGCAGCACATAGCATACCTCAATTCCAGAATTGTGCAAGGCTTTAACCATCTCTTTGAACTCTCGAGAAGCATGAATAGGTCCTCCCCCAGAACTTGCATAGCGACTCATAGGAGCAAAGAAATTTATTGTTGAATAGCCCCATGTATTGATCTTAATGTAATATACCAAAGAAGAGGAATAGTTACTTAAGTCATGAGAGTGCTGAAGACCAAATCTTTTTTTGCAAGTCTATTCATATGGAGATGTGTATAATAGCAGTAATTGGTCAAGAGATCTATGACAATTTTAAAGATCAAATAGCAGACTCTACATCCAACTTTCCACTAAAATGGTACTCAAATAACGAGTCTCACTTCTAGGACAATAAAACCAAAATTATTGACGAGAGAGAGAATAGATGATGCATAAAAACTTTTAAGAAGGAATTCTAGAGAATAGTGGAAAACTTTTCATTCTCAGACCAATTTTACTAAATATTAGTAGGAAGTTGGACTTTACCATGTGATCTCTAGGATTAGGGCGTCTTTGGAGCTCCATCTCATCAAACTCAAAAACAGGCAGCAACTCAACTGCATTGATGCCAAGCTCCAAAAGATGGGGTATCTTCATATGAAAAGGAACGTCAGGAGTATGATACAATGTACAATGCTTATTTTCATTTAAGTGCGAGCAGATAAAAGTATCAAGGTACAACATCCTAATATTAGTGCATCTTAATAATTTTAAACTCTAATAATTGTTAGTTATACATGGACTAAAGTTCGTTAAATACCAGCATATACAATGATATTAAATAGGTATTAAGTGACTCACATTAAATTATAAAAAGACATATTAGAACTTTAATTAATAGCCCAAAAATTATCATTTACTAAATACTAAGCACAAATGCACAATAACGCATCAAAAGCTAAATTGATGAGCGAGTGATTAGCTTATAAATGTCAACAAAAGGAATGCCATGATACTAGAATTGGCAGCTCCATATTTTGTCAATCATTTTTTAAAAAAAGTATGTAAGGGCTAAGGCCATGCTACCGCTATACATGAATCCGGATATGTTTATTGATGAAACAATTTCTTCACAAGAAAATATCAAACAAAGGAGTACAAGATACACTCAATTTGTAGCAACCGATGAATATGGCAATCATAGTATTAAGGGAATACCATGCTTTATAATGAATATGAACGAGATTATTTCTGTAATGTCAGCAAATTCATCAATTAACTCGACAATCTATAATCTGCTCTCACCATCTAAGAAACGTGTGCATTATGCCCAAATTAATTATAATTATAATTTGATTGTTATTAACAATACAAAATATTTTGAGCTGTGACTTATAATCTGCTTCAATTAATGTGCACCGCGTTGAGTCTATGAGAGGAAATTAACCCCCATACTTTGTCAGAAGAAATAAATTTAGCACTATTCTCTTTTCTTTCTTATTCTCTAAATTTATGCAAAGAATTATAAGAGTATATTTTTCACACTTTCGCTAAAGTTTTATAACACGTTATCAAAGACGTAAGCTTTAAACCAACCGAGACGGTAAAAATTAAATTCTTGCAATTTATTATTATATTACCTACTTGGCTATGCCACCAATAATATAATTTTATTCTTATAATTGCTTTTAAATTTTGCAATTTATTATTATATTACCGGCTTGGCTATGCCACCAATAAGATAATGTTATTCTTATAATTGGCCCGGCTTTCACCGCCTATTATATTCTTTTTTAACCGCTGTTATATTTATGTTTTATTGTCCATTTTAAATTATGTTATTTACAAAGGGTACCATCTATCCTTGTTGATCTTACAAGACTGTGGGGAACCTTTTTGCCATTAAATTCTCGTTATTTACAATGGTACCATCTATCCTCCTTGTTGATCTTACAAGACTTGGTGGGAACCTTTTTACCGCTTATTAAATTGTGGGAATAACTCAGATATACTGGATACACCGACACCCGGTGAATATCCTTTGTATTCATTTCTTTATTATTCTCGTTGAATAACCTCAGAGCATGCTGAATGATTACGCATACCGTGAAATTCTTCCATTTCCATTCTTTATTATTCGTTGAATATCCTCGTCTGTACGGATTACGTATGATTATCGCATTTATTATTCTCGTGAATATTCTCCTCATGGTGAAATTCTTCGTTCATTCTTTATTATTCTGTTGAATAACTCGCCTACGCGAACTACCGCATGCCGGTGAAGATCCATTTGCATATTTTATATATATATATATATATATATATATATATATATATATATATATATATATATATATATATTAACGATTGCATATTCTTTTTTTACTAAGATAATATGCTAATAACATAAATATAAGAATATTTATATTATTTATATTTGCACTTTATCACCACTTGAAGTCGTGATTTAGTTTATTTTTATATATATCATACATGCAATTATTTATTGTTTTAATAAATAATAATTGTGTTTTAACCTGCAATAGATGGCAAACTTGGCAAAAATAGATTTTTCTATTTTGAAAATCTCCTGAGACAACTATTTGGCTTGGGCACTTGATGCAGAATCGCACCTAAGTGCAAATGAGTTAGAAAAGACCATCAATCAGAAAATACAAAGAACTTCTAAGACAAAATGCAAAAGCCATAATTTTTCTTCGTCACCATATCGATGAAGGATTAAAGATCGAGTATTTAATAAATAAAGATCCTTTTGTCTTTTATGGACACAATCAAGGAAAGATTTGACCACCAAAAATTGGTTGTTTCCCTAATGCCAAATTTGAGTGGCTTAATTTAAGGCTACAAGATTACAAATCAATTACTTTAATATAGTTCCAATGTTTATGAATAACCTCTACTTTGGCTTTCATGTGAGAGATCCAGCTTCAAACCCAAATGTTAGAGAAAACGCTCTCAACTTTTCATCCCACCAACATGATTCTGTCACAACAATATAGACATAGTAAGTTCACAAAATTCAGTGACTTGTTGTCTATCCTCCTTGTTGCAGAAAAGAATAATGAATTGTTGTTGAAAAACCATCAAGTACGGCCAACGGGTGCTACCCCATTGCCAGATATTAACAGCACGTCATTCCAGCAGAATAAACGTGACAAGAGATGGTCATATAATAAGAAGTCTTGGGGACGAAAGAATAAACGAGGCCATCATAACAACAAATTCCGTAATCATGACAATTCAAGCCACCGTAAGTGGCAAGTGTCCGGCTTGCAAAAAATAAAGAAAATGCAACATGATAAAGAACAAACCAGATGTTTGTTTTAGGTGTGGGATGAAAGGGCATCGTCACAGACTGTCAGACGCCGAGGCATCCGTTAATTTATTCCAGAGTCTCAAAAGAACAAAGTAATGGAGGCGGTAAACAAACTTTGTTAATCATCAATTGAATATTGTTGATGTTCCACCAATGACCAACAATCGAAAAAAGGTTGTTGATATTATCGAACCTTCCGAAAGTATCTTTTGGGATATCGCTTAATTTCTTGTTTTAATTAAACACCCCGCATGTATAATATTATTAGTTTTCATTCTATATGTGGTATGTGTTTCTCATGAATAAAATTATATTTGAAATGTAACTTTTCTTATTTATGTTTTTATATGTGTCGCACCATTTTTAATGGATATGGAGGATATATGTTTAGCAGATGCAGGCAACAACTCATACAATCCTTCAAAGAGAGAAATATTTTTCACAACCGATCAAAGCTAAGGGAAATGTAGAACTATCTCCGCACATCAAATTTAATCGAGGGATTTGGAAAAGCTAGTTTCATGCTACCAAATGAGACACAAGTTTTTATCAAAGATGCTCTATATTCTAGTAAATCAAGAAGAAATTTGCTTAGTTTTAAAGATATTCACTCAATGGTTTTCACATTGAAACAACTAATGAAAATGATAATGAATATCTTCTCATCACTTCTACTTTTTTTGAAAAAAGAATATCCTAGAAAAACTTCATTCAAATTCTTCCGGATTATATACTATGAAAATTAGAGCAATCGAGTCTCATAATGTTATGATTCCAAAATCATAGATCCCAAATCCTTTATGCTTTGGCATGAAAGACTCCTACCATCCAGTACTTCTATGATGCGTCAGATTATTGAAAATTCTACCGTCATCCTCTCAAAGATAAGAAGGTTTTTCCTAGTAGTGAATTTCCTCAGGTCATGGTGTTCTCGAGGAAAATTAATTGTTCGACCATCACCAAGAAAAAGTTTATAAAGAAGCCCCAAAATTCTGAGAGAGAATTCAAGGAGACATTTGTGGACCTATTCACCCATTGTCCGCCCATTTCGATATTTCATGGTTTTAATAGATGCTTCAACTAGATGGTCTCATGTTTGTCTTTCTCTCTCTCAAATTTTGCCTTCTCAAAACTTCGCTCAAATAATCAAGTTACTTGCCCGCCTCTTGATCATCCAATCAAGTCAATTCGACTTGATAACGCAAATTAATTTTCATCAACGACTTTTAATGATTTTTGTATGACTATTGAATTCTATCGAGCATTTTGTTCTCTCATATTCATACACAAAATGGTTTAGTCAATCTTTAATAAAAAAAGACTTCAACTAATTGCACGCACCATTAATGTTAAGGGCTAACTTACCTACCTCATTGGGGGTCATGCAATTCTTCATGTCAGCAGCCATCATTCGAGTAAGACCAACGACTTTTTCATAAATTTTCTCTCTACATGCTTAGTTCTTGGACAGACACCCAACATATCACACTTTCGAAGTTTTTGAAGTGCAAGATATGTTCCAATCACACCTCCACAAAGAACTAAATGGGAGCCCAACGAAGAATAGGTATTTATGTTGGTTTTGATTCTCCTTCTATTATCGATATCTTGAACCTTTAATCGAGATGTTTTTACCGCACGCTATGTAGATTGTCATTTTGATGAATCAGATTTCCACCATTAGAGGAGGAAAAGTTTTAAATAAAAACCCTCAAAATATCATGGAATGCATCGATTTAAATTCACTTGATCCTCGTGACAGACAATGTGAAATTGAAGTTCAAAGAATTATTCATTTACAAAATATTGCAAATCAAATGCCGATGCATTTAATGATGCTAGAAAAGTGATAAAGTCACATACACCGCAAAGGAATACTCCAAAGAAGGATAGAAATACCTATTGAAAAATCAATTCCTGGAGAATCGACGAAATAAGGTAATAGAAGAATCTAAACCACGCCTGTAAGCGAAGACCGATTGGTGCAAAAGACACCGCACTACCTAAAAATCAAAAGCAAATAAGGAATCCCTGTAAGGAATACCCGCCCGTCCGTAGTAAAGACTTATTCCAAGAGTGGAATAACCCCAAGAGGTTCAAAATCTCAAAGAAAGGGATAAGAGATGAACACCAAGAGATCTCAATAAATTATGTACATGATGAGAAAAAATATGGATCAAGCAAAGTCATGATTGATGATATATTTGCTTTCTATAAAGATCGATATTACTTTGATTCCTCGACACGGATCCCGAACCACAAAACGTGGAAGAATGCTCTGAAAAGAAAAGATTGGCCAAAATGGAAAGATGTTATTCAAACCGAGCTACAATCTCTATTGAAAAGAGAAGTATTTGGACCAAGAGTCCAAACACCACCCGGTGTAATCCCTGCTGGAAACAAATGGGTATTTGTACGAAAAGTCAAAATGAGAAAATGAAATTGTGAGATACAAAGCCCGACTTGTAGCTCAAGGGTTTTCACAAAACCCGTATTGATTATCGTGATACATACTCTCCAAAGAATGGATGGAGTCACTTTTCGCTTTCTCGATAGGTATGGCAACCATGGAAGGTTTGGAAACACGCCCGATGGATGTTGTAACAAAGATACTATATGGCTCACTCGACAAAGAGATTTATATGAGAATCCTCAAGGATTGAAAATGGTCAATCACAAAGGCCCCGCCACATATATTCAATCAAGTTACAACGCCATCAGATGGGTTGAAATAAATGTCAGATGTGGTATAATCGACTTTAGTGATTATTTAATAAAAGATGGATATATAAATGATCAAGTATGTCCATGTGTTTTTATTAAGAAATCACAAAGTGGATTTTCCATCATTGTCAGATATGTGGATGATTTGAATCTTGTAGGTACTCCTCAAGAACTCACAAGAACTCGCTACTTATTTAAAAGATGAATTTGAAATGAAAGATCTTGAAAGACAAAATTTCGCTTGGGAATACAAGTGGAGCATTTAGCATCCGAAATTTTTGTTCATCAATCCACATATGTCAAAAAGATCTCACCATTTTCATATGGATAAAGCTCATCCTTTGACTACCCCGATGGTTGTTCGATCTTTTTTAGAAGTTGATAAAGATCCATTTCTACCTTCTGTAAAGTGGGGAAGAAGTTCTCGACCAAGTTCCATACCTAAGTGCAATAGTGCTCTTATGTATCTTGCAAACCGTATACACGACCGATATTACTTTTGTTGTCAACTTTGTTAAAGAAGATATACGCTTCTTCTCCTACTAAGAGACATCGGGATGGATCAAACACATTTTTAGATACCTCCGTGGAAGTATAGATCTTGGGTTATTTTATCCAAGAAATTCAACGTCAGCAATTGGTCGATATGCCGATGCAGATATTTATCGATCCACACAATGGAAGATCACAAACAAAGTTATGTATTTACATATCAGGACACACCTATATATCCTCGAAATCCACAAAGCAAACCATGACAAATACATCTTCAAATCACTCCGTAGATTCTCGCTATACACGAAGCAAGCAGAGAGTGTGTTTGGTTGAGATCAATTATTCAAAGATATTCAAAAATCATGTGGATTACCATCAATCAAAGACATTCCTACAATTTCAGATGAGGATAACGCCGCATTTATTGCTCAACTTAGAGGAGGGTACATCAAGGGAGATAGAACAAAGCACATTTCACCTAAATTCTTCTTCACACACGAGCTACAAAAAAAGGGTGATATAGATGCATCAAATTCGATCATGTGATAATCTAGCCGACTTATTCACAAAGTCGCTACCAAATGCAACGCTTGCAAAACTTCTAAAAAAGATCTAAATGTGTCGAATCGAAAGACTTATGACAACATTTCATCAAGGAGTAATGAATTTTTTTTTGAGGGGAAGATCGCATTTTTTTTCCTTAGTCACTTGCTTTTTATCCCAATGGGTTTTTCCCCGACAAGGTTTTAACGAGGCAAATAATTAAGATATTTATGTAAAAGATATGTACTTTTTTTCCTTCAAGTAAGTTTTTCCCACCGGGTTTTCTTAACAAGGTTTTTAATGAGACATAATCTTCTATCGTAGGGAATCGTGGGAAGTAGTGTTATGATGTGATGATTCTCCTAAGAGGAGGGAACCCGCTTCTCCCTCTCTTCTTCCCTCCTCTCCTCTTCCTCTCTCTTCTCTCTCTTCCTCCTCTCTTCTCTCTCTCTCTATATCTATATAAATAAAAGAAATGATATCAAGGAAATAATAAGAATTTTCTCTCTCTAAAAGAATTTCTCTTTTTCTCTTTCTTATATTCTCTCTAAATTTATGCAAAGAATTATAAGAGTATATGAGTCATGGCTAAAAAATGACTTAATCACTTAACTTGGGCCAACTAACAATATGTGAGCCTTGGCAGCTCGGTATTCAACGCCATGACAGCTATGGTTATTAGAGTTGAATTTTCAATGTGTGAAATTATTCTTTTGATGAGAATATTTTACTTGTACTAACTAGTTAAAGAAAATTGATGCCAATCTAACAAAGAATTGCTCATAAAAAAGAGATTATCATGACAAAGGATGTCATAATTCCAAAATGGCGCTTAAGAGTTCTACACATTTTTTCTGTAGATTCACATTTAGCGTCAGTAAATAGTTGAATTTTTAATAGTTGACCTCCTAAAGATAATTTTCTGGCCCTGGCTGAATGAGGTCAGGTTCAGGAAGCATCCACTTTGCATACATTCACCATTACTGGAATTTAAGATAAGGTAATGCAATTGCTAGAACTTTCAATTCAAGAAGGACAAAGGGGAAAAAAATAATTGAGGAAAAGAAAAAACAAATTCCAAATATAGTTATGCAAAAGTGCTTGCAGACCATTGTTTAGATCCAATTTAGAAGTCATTACCTTATCAATTACACCAAGGTAGCTTCCACGTATGTTTGGATCCAATCCACTCGATTTATCAGCAGTAAAGGCACGGACATTCATTTCGTAGATGACAAGATCTTTCTGAAAAAATATGAGTGAAAGAAGCTCACAGTTAGGTATGTTATAATCTTACAAGAGAGGTTGTGAAGAATTAAGCATTTTCATGCCTAAACAGAAATTAAGCTATTTAAGCAATTAACAAAATTTACCTCGGGTATATTTGGAAGCTTGTAGTTTTCTCCCCAATCAAATGGCAAGCTATTGAAATCGTAAGTTCCAAAAAATTTATACAACTTGTTACTGACATCTCCGAAAATCCTACGACCTTCAACTAATTTTGCATAAGGATCTATTAGTACTATGTTGCTGTCAAATCGATGACCTTGATGCCAAGCTTGAGGACCATCCATGCGATAACCATAGAGGACGCTGCTCCTGGGTATATCCTACAGTAAAAATGAATTATTTCAATATCACTATAAAGGCATAAAATAGGAAAAGCATCCAGGGAGAAAAAGATCCTGGTATAGGAATTGCAGATGTATCCTCAATAATAGCAATAAAGAAAATTGTTGGTTGAACATTCATCTGGGAGATGGTTGAAATATGTTAACTGAAATAGTCTAGTAGTCAACATGTTGCCAAAATTTGGCATGGTACTTCAACATGAGCACAAACATTGAAATTATGCTTCATATGATTACCAAAACCTCGAAGTGGTATACAGTTTTTTGGCATAGTCTAGTAGTCAACATGTTGCTAAAATTTGGTATGGTATACATTAAGGTCCATTTGGAAAGATAAAATTAGTTTCATAAACTAGAGAACAAGATTACCTCAACACTTATGTGCCATATGTCTCCAGTTCTATTCACACGAGGATCCAAAGTCACCTCAATCATTCCACCATCAAGCAAGTCATGCTCTTCCCTGAGAAGAATATTATATTGGATAACAAAAAGTGGCAGATGAAAACAGATAGAAAACTAAACTAGCAAAACTGTACTTCACATATTAAAAGAGATAAAGACTACACACACAGACACAGACACACATTCACATTATATTTATGTTAGTATGTATTTATTACTGGTGACTCATTATCTATATCATGTGACTACAGATTCATGGAAGAAGTTAAGGCCATGCAAATGTGGCGCATAGTTCACATCATCAAAGCTACAGCTGGCTATCATGTGTTTTTATGAACTTCAAGTCTATCATTCACCTAAATTTTGGTTAAAAACTGGATTCAAGGGCCAAAGGTTATATCTAAAATAAAGTAGCATATAATATCCTCCAGTAGTAAGTGAATGAACATCAAGTTGAGAAACCAGTTGTTCGAAACATTGGCTGATAGACATGATACTTGGAGTATGTTTTGGATTGCTTAAAAAAATGTGATTACTGATTATGATTAGTGCTTTTCATTATAATCAGTTATTAAAAAGTAGTTTGTGTTTGGTAAATAAAAAGTACTTAAATTAGTAATAAGTGAAAAATGTTTGGTATAAAAAAATTTGTTAATCACTTATTTCAAGTGTAAATTACTAAAAATGAATATTTTGAAAACTAAATATGAGTAATAGTTGAAATTACTACAATAAATAGGGATAGATTAGTAATATACTTGGTCAAACCTGGTTATTAGATTTAGCAAATAATTAGAAGCTCCAAAATGGAACTTCTTATTATTTCCATAAAAAGTGATTATAAACAGTTTTAAAATCAATTTACCAAACACTTTTTGCTTCTTGAAACTGATTATAAGTAGGTTTGACTACTTATAAGTGATCCCAAACACCCTCTTAGTTCTAATCCTGAAGTCTTTTCTGACTGAACAGGTTTGTGTTGCTTTTGTGTCAAACCAAACTTACCGGCTTTCCAATATCCTACGAAGTGGCTTTGGGGTCATCTTACTCTTTGGGATTTTGGGGTGTTTGGAGGCACAGTGACGCAGGACAAGGTTTTGAAAGGAATTAGGGAAAGGATAAAAGAGAAGAAAGAAAGGGGGGGAAAGAAGATGAACCATGCCCAGGGGCCAGAAATGGCGTAAGCCATTTCTTAAACCAATATTCATAAAATTCCACTATGGAAGATTATATCACTTTGTATAGGAAACAAAAAACCATAGTTCTAGTATAACTAGGAAACGTAAGTCAAGAAGAATATAAACTTCAAGGAAAAAATCTCCTAATTACAACTTATAATTAAAAGATCTTTTGGAAAGGATAAAAGAGAAAAAAGAAAGGGGGAAAGGAAGATCATATTTGATATGATAAAGCATATACTTTGTAACATTTAACAATCTTATTCATTTATTAATAAAAGAATTGTTTAATTAAAGGCTTTTATTTTATCTACATGGTGCTGTTATTATAATATGTGATAAACCCATAGTTTTGAGCAATACTTTTAGAATCTAAATTCTAGATAGCTCACAAACTAAAATTCTTCCCAGTCGTTGGATTACTAAAAAGAGGATTAGTGAATCCGGATAGATTGGTACATACGTTGCTTGCTCATTGGATGAGGATGATTGATCTCATTATCATTTGTGTAGAGACACTAAAGCAAGTATGTAGGTGTTTATTGGAGAATAAGTTCACTGAACGTGGCTCGCTAAGAAATACCTAATGGGGTTTTACTTGTCTGTCAATATAAATTCTTGTAGTGATAATAGTACAAGTGATCCTTAGACTTGAGATCATCATAGTATCTTGTATATGATTATTTATACTTTAACATGTCCCTTAAGACCCTTAGGGTATATCAAAGGGTATGGTTAGATGTAATAAGTTGTACATGGAGATAATAAATAATCAACAAATAATCTACCGCTTCTAGTAAAAGAAGAGAATGTCCTATGTAATTCGATAAATGACAACCCTAGTCCTTGGTCAAGGCAAAATGAAATTAGAAAAGAGTTTCTAATTTGCATTATTTGGAGTTGTGCATTTAAGAATCGAAATACATAGAATTAAATAAAATAAGACTTGACAATAATTTCATGTCTTATATTTAATTGGAACATTGTATGGTGGAATAATTGAATTGTACGGTAACTATTTACTCAAAGGTTCATTTATGATTAATGTTAAAATCTATATTATCTGGAAAGTCGTTGATCGCTAAGAAGACTTATCCTTATTGTAGAATAAATGTTATTTGTTTAAATGAATTAATAGTTTAATTTATTTATTTAAATAAGATTAGAATTGTTCTAATTGATTTATTCACAACCGATTTAATATGGAGAACCTAAAGGGTCAAACCATAAAAGAAAAATATTTATGTAAGAAGTAAATGGCATAATCGTAATAATAAGTTAAGTATATTTAATTTAATCTATGGTGATAGAATAAATTAATAGCTTAATATTTATTATTTAATATTTTAGAAATATTAAATATAAATTAATAAGAGCATTATTATTATTATTATTATTTAATTCCTAAAGGAGTTTGGGAATTAATTAATAAAAGTACTCTCATTAATTTCTAATAAGATTAGGAGTCTAATTAATTAAAGGAGTTTAATTAATTAATATGAAACCTTATTCCTAAATTGCTTAGGAGGTTATCTACATCTATAAATAAGAGGAGTCTTATTATAAAATTTGTAGTTTTGTCAAACATCCATCTTCTTGAATACTTGTTCTTCCTTGGTGGATCACCTCTAGAGGCCAAACACTTGGGTGGCTAATGTTGATCAAATGAAGGAATCCAACCCGGTGAATTTGAGGATAACGTGAAAGGAATTTGAGGTGAACTCGTACATGAGGAACTTAGTTTCTACAAGGGTATGAATCTGATCTTCATCTCTTTTCTTTTGATTGATAATTGAGCACAAAGTATGATCATGGTGATGGTAAGTATGAAAATTTTAAATTCCTATTTTATCGCGCTTCGGCACCATTTATGTAATTTGATTGCATGATCGCACTATATACAAACCTAACAGTGGTATTAAAACCTAACTTTGTGCTAATTTTCGATCTTGATGATTCTATGTATGTATGATATGCGATTGGATCGAATTTTCTGGGCAAGAAAAAATTTCGATTCTACTACACACTCAAGACGCCGCGCCTTAACCCATAAAAACATTTACGTCAGTAGAGCGGTAGCCGACAGCAGTATTAGTTCATTCTGGGCGCGATAGCGCCAACACAAGAATTTGAAATTTTTATTTATTTCAATTAAGATAAAAGGTTTATTTTGAATTGAAATAAGATTAAAAATAAAAGTTTTATATTAACTTGGAACTGAATTCCACGTTAACTTGAATAAATAAGTTTATTCATATATGAAATAGGATTCCATGATTCCTAGAATAAAAGAGTTTATTCACATATAGAATTTCTTAGATTCCATGTTTTCTTAAAAAATAAATATGGTTATTTTGATAAGGAAAAGGATTCAACATATTTTATTTTTCCAGCAATTTTTAGTTAAAAATAAAGGAGTTTATTTTATACTTCTTATTAATTAAAATAAGACTAAAAGATAATTTGCACCCTAAACTTTACACCCATGTTGACTTTTGCACCCCAAACCGAAAAAGGTGTCTAAGTACACCCTAAACTTCAATTATACGTAACAAAAAGCATACTTTCTTCACTTAACCTGGTCATTAAAGTAACTCTGCTTAAAAGGTCATAATATTTATTACTGGAGGGTAAACTTGAAATTTATATTTATTTCACACAATTCTCATCCTTCTCTCTGTTAAACCCACATTCTCCATCTCCAAAGCTCGCTCTCGAATTCATCTCCTCTCCTATCTCCTCCTCAACCCTTCTTCTCTATCTCATCCTCATGAGCTTTGACCGCCTTCCCTCCTCTCCTCTCTCTCCTTTCCCGCCTACCCGCCATCTCCTTTTCTCTCTCCCCAATTCCATTCAAGCAAACTGACCCTCTCGCCATTTGGCTCTCTACGATATATTTCTCTCATCTGATCCCGATCTACGCCTCGTAGTCCTCTCTTTCATTCCCCTTCTCTCTCACCGACTTTGAAGCCGTTCTACTCGCTCTCTACGCTGCCGAGACCAAATCCCGAAACGACAAACTGATCTTCATCTCCCTCCCCGATCTTTCTCTCCCTTCTCTATGCCATATCCCTCAAACCACTAACCCCAAATCGAATCCTAACCCTGGCTCTACTCTGAAAACTGGAATTCTCAGTCCTCCATTAGAGCCCCAAATCACAGTGAAATCACTAATGTTAATTGTATGTCCATTCGGAGTCTCAAAGAATGATTTTTTAGTGACGTGAGTTATTTTGATTGAATTTTAGAAGTGATGATAATATTGTGATTGTTTCAACAGGATGGATCCAGATGTGGAATGGAAAATAGAAGAACATTCTAATTCAAAACAGAGTAATGGTAAGGTCACCGGATATTAAACAAGGACTATGGCAAGGAAAAAAGGTTTTGATCATCTCTTTGTTATAATCTCATCTCGCACCAATTGGTTCTTCCTCCACCGTGGTTTTTACTACGCTTGGGTTTTGCGTGTTCGGTTCCATTTGGGCTTGTTTTGTAAGCTATGCTTTGCTTCGAAAATCTCATTAGCAAGTTACTTTCGCCCAACATCATCTTTTATGTTGGAGTATGGAACAATCTTATCGATGAAAATCAAGAAGAAGAAGTAGAAGATTTTGTAGATCCGGAAGGAACAATGACGACCGGGCTTTGGAAGAGAAGTTATGATGGATGAGGAGAAAGAGGAACAAATTGAGGACACGAGTGGAAGGGGTTGTGATGAGGATTGAATTGGATGAGAAAGATGGCAATGAATTTCAAGGAGGTGATATTTTGCATCCGAGCAATTTATAAGGCGAAATGGTGTTTGAGAAGCATGACCCAAAAACAAGTGGACACAATTTGTTCCTCTTTCACGTTGAAATACCACTGTTGGCATTGCCTTTGATTGTTACTATAAGCAAATATCCCAAATGCCCAGTTGGTCAAAATTGGATTTTTATAAATTTGCATCCGGTTGGGCAAGCCAAGACTGCAATAAATGGTTTTTGCTTTTTCATTGATGTAATTTTATATCTGTTTTCGATTAGGATTGTTGAATTTGTAATTAGGTTTTTGTTTTGTTTTCAAAGCACTTGAGAGCTGATGAAATTGGTTTGGTTGTTTAGTGAAGAAACAGGGGAGAGAATTAGTTGATGAAGAAGAAGATGTGGAAAAGACTTTAATACCCTTTCAAATGCACGTGTGTGCCTTAGCCGGTCACTTTTGACTGGTTAAGTGAAGAAAGTATGCTTTTTGTTACGTTTAATTGAAGTTTGGGGTGTACTTAGACCTTTTTCGGTTTGGGGCGTAAAAGTCAACATAGGTGTAAAGTTTATGGTACAAATTGTCTTTTAGTCTTAAAATAAAGGAGTTTATTTTGATTTGAAATTTGATTAAAAATAAAGGAGTTTTTTTATTCAAAATTGGATAAATAAAATAAAGCTTATTATGATTTAAATTTTGATTAAAATAAAAGAGTTTATTTTGTTTCAAAATTGAATTTCTAGTAAATTTTTAATTGCCCATTAAATTGATATCGATGCATATATATAATGGATTTATTATTCATGAGATGAATGTTATTTATTGATGTATATTATGATATGTATGATAATAAATTGGATTGAATATGGACTATTGACCAATGAGATTATATTTTATTTTAGTTGGATGCATAAATGTTTGGGTTTTATTAAATGGGGTCTACGTACCTCGTCTTCTCTAGTTTTTCTTGATGTAATTTCTATATCCCCTTGACTGCTAATCAAGGTTTCAATTTAATGTAAATTGTTTATGTAATAGGATTAATTAAAATTACTTGAAGAACCGAAGATCAAGGAGCAAGGAGCCACTTGAAGACTGGCTTGCTATGTTAGTACGGACTCTCAAAAGTGTGTTCAAAAGTGTACGAATCTAGGTGTCGAGACGGTGAAGTCAAAAAATAGAGGAAACACGGATATGGATCCGAATTTGGACACGGGTGCAGGGATACGGTATGTTATGATTTTTTAACAATAATGTTTCTAATTATATCACTAAGCTTTTTTGCTCTAGGGATTGAAGTGCAAAAATATAAAGAAACAGGGGCAGAAAAAAACAAAACTACAGGGACTGATATATAATTTTTCAGGGGCTATTTTGAACTTTAAGAAAACCTGGAGGACTAAATTGAAAAACTTTAAAAACTATGGGGTACCTAACTGTAATTTTCCAGGGGATATTTTATATCCCAGATCTGATCTCACTCCTCTCTTCTTCTTCCTTCTTCCTCTTCAACAGACGGCTCTTCTTCTTCCTTTTCGATAGACGGCTCTTCTTCTTCCTCCTCTCGTGTCTCTTCTTCTTCCTCCTCTCGCGTCTCTTCTTCTTCCCAAACAGCCGTATCCGGATTTTTGTGGCCGAATCCCATACGAATCCCTCACCCGTACCCGTGTCGTGTCGACATGGGTACTCCACCAAAAATGGCGAGTCTGAGTAACACAACCCGTTTCTAATGGAGCCCAGTTTTGAAAGTAATAGTTATATTTAAATCCAGTTCTTGCACCCTAGGGTTTAGCCTTTTGGTTCACTTGGTGGCTTTAGTGAACAAAACTAAAATAAAAGTCCATAATCAATCCGGGTAAAATATAGTATTCTATATGTGCATGCTTATACTATATATATATTATATATATTATATATTATGCAACATGCTTCGCATGTAAAATAATATGACGCGTAGTATATATATATATATATATATATATATATATATATATATATATATATATATATATATATATATATGTGTGTGTGTGTGTATGCCGCTAAACAAGATGAGACAAATTAATAACAAACCTCTCAAAGAAATTATATTAAGTTGTAATGTTCAAAGATATTTGGAATATCAAACGTCGCCTTCTAGCATGATAAAACGACAAAGTATCAATTAATCATTATAAGTTTGTTGTCACCACAAGACTTTCTTAATTTTTTGAGATGCTTTATCACATTTAATGCTTATAAATAGATCGAACGATGTTTTGTTGTGTCACCACAAGGACAATGTTTTTCTTTTGAATATATGGAAGTGTTAGGTTGGACTTAACTTGGATATTTTGATTCGGATGTGTCACACTTGATCAAAATAATCTAAGAGGCAAAATACAAGTAATTACATGGTGATGTAATTAACAAAAGTTGTTTACCTATTTATTTATTATAGTTTGTTGTGTCGCACAAGGCTATATACATTTGAAATGGGATCCTTATTCTCACTAGCAAATCTTTAATTAGATTGTGCCCAACTATATACGGAGGGTAACATAGTTTGGAGAAAATAATGGGAGATACCAATTTAAAACAAGAACTAATTTATTTTGGTAATTAATAAAATGAATGTATGTTATAATGTTGTTAAATTACAAATTCATTTAGAGAATTTTACAATGTCTAAATTACTATCACTGCGGAGCATATTAGATGCTAATTAACCGGACCGAATTAAACGGATTGGTTAATGAATTTGAGAATAGTTCTCAAAGCTGAAAAGCTATCTATGTCCTTAATACGCCTATCCCTGCAAAGGTTGCAAACAATGCCTCTGAGTAAGAGATTGCTACTTTTAGAAAATGGCAAGATGATACACAGTTGGCTCAATGCATCATGCTCACATCCATGAGTAACGAGCTTCAGCGTCAACATGAAACTATGGATGCTCCTACTATATTCCTGCACATCAAGTAGTTGATGGTGAGGAAAGTAAGACTGATAGATATCAGATATCTAAGGAGCTCTTCCGATCTAGAATGACCAATGGCACAACAGTACAGACACATGTCCTAAAACATGATCAATTTGATTGAACAACTAGAACAACAAGGTCATGGATGGAGAGTTGAGCCAAGATTTGATCTTGCAGTCACTCCCAGACTCTTTATCACAATTGTTGTGAATTTTCACATAAGCAAGCTAGATGTCAGCCTGGCTGATTTGCTTAACATGTTGAAAACTATTGAGAGTCACTTTCCAACCAAGAAAGACCAAGTCTTACCGGTAGGGGCCGAATGATCTTTTGAAAAGAAGAACGATTTAAAGAAGGTAAAAAGAAAGGCAAAAACAAAGGATAATAATAACAAAACTGATAAGGATAGAAAATGAGTTTGCTTCCACTGCAATAAGTCTGGACATTGGAAAAGAAACTGCGAGAAGCATCTTGCAGAGGCTAACCAGAAGAAGCTTAGTGAAACTTCGGTTACATATACAGGTTTGTTCATGGGGTATTGGATATCGGCTGTGGTTCTCATAAATACAGATTTATGAAGGGACCAAGCAGAAGTAGAAAGTTAAACAAAGGAGAAGTACTCCTACGTGTGGAGAATAGAGCAAAGGTTGATCCATTAGCTGTAGGAACTTATTGTTTAGTACTGCCTTCAGGCAAGTCCATTAGTTTAAATAATTTATATTATTTTCTAACACTTCTAAGAAATATTATTTCAATTTCTGTATTGGATACGGATGGTTTTGATATTATAAAAAAGAACAATAGTTGTTCTATTTATAATAAAAATTTATAATAAAAAAATTATATGGTGTTGGCGATTTACTGAATGAACTTTACATACTTGATTTACATGAAAAATAATTTTGCAAATTGAACAAACTAGTAAAAGAAAAAAGGAGATGATTATTCAAAGAGTTGAATGTAAGTATTTGATGAAATACAAGTCTGAATTATTTGAAAGGTTCAAAGAATTCAAAAGTGAAACAAATTGGCAAAGTATTAAGATTCTAAAATCAGATCGAGGAAGGGATACTTGTGCAATAAGTTTCTGGATCATCTCAAATGGTATTTTTTCACAATGGACGCTTCGTGATACACAATAATTGATTGGTGTATCTAAAAGAAAAAATTGTACCTTGTTGGACATGGTATGGTCCATAATGATTTTTACCGACATTCCAGTATCCTTCTGAGGTCATACCCTAGAAACGGCTATATATCTACAAAATAAGGTAACCTCAAAATCCGGCCTCAAGACTCCATAAGAGTTATGGACAGAGAGGATTCCTAATCTTGAGTATGTTAAGATGGGTTGTCCAGCTTCTGTGAAAGGTTCTAAAAATGATAAGCTTGGGACAAGATTTGACAAATACAGATTTGTGGGACATCCTAAAGTAAGTTTAGGATATATGTTCTGTAAGACCCCAATTTATTATAAATAAAATTAAATTTCCTCCATTTATTATTTTGAAATAGTAAGGGTTGATTTGATTAATATGGATAGTTATGGGTAAAATACGCAAATATTTCAAATAAGCAAGTGGTTATAAAATATTCGCTTGGTTGTGAAATAATCTTACCGTGTCGGGAATATTAATGCGATAGTAGCGACCTTGTGTGGGCCCCATAACGGAAAGCGATTGAATGAAGAAAAAACGACAAGTATAAGTTGTTTATAATTAATCTGGCGTGAGTTACCGAATTATACTTTGTTGGAATACTCGATGGATAAAACACGAAGAGCACCTGTATTGCACCAATTATTGATTCTTACGTGAAAGGCACTTTACTCAATAATTGTTACGATAATTCTTATTCAAAGATTTTATTTTATTGATTCAATAATTGATGCGTTGATATTTTATATTATTGTTGTTTCAATAATTGTCATTACACAAGATTTTCTATTATCGGATCAATAATTCATATTATTTGAATAATATTATCAGATAGCAATATTGGCAATGTCTAGAAAGTTCTGTCTAAGGAAAGGTTAGGTCATCTAATCGCACGCTAGTAAGGAGAAATCCTTATTGGAAAGCCCCCTCTTTCCTTGGAACTGCCTGGTTGTCAGTATTGTAATTCTGTAATATTATTTGTGAATAATTAATTATTGATTTATATGATGAGGAAAATATTTATTTTATGAGGATATAGATGGAGAAAATTTTTAATGTGACAATTGTTGAAAATTAATATTTTATCTTTTTCTAAAATAATTCATATATTATTATATTTTAATAATATAATAATGTTGATATTTTACAATGAATGTGGGATATATGAGTATATGAGGAAGAGTATTTTTGTTGCAATAAATGTTAAAAACATGTTAAACATGTCGGTGGACCCCATTTCTTGACTGAAATTTGATTATAGCCTGTAAAATCGCTCGTTTGTGGATTTCGGTCAATTTCTGTTTGAAATTTGGAAAAATTTTCTTCTGCAAAGTTGTAGAGAATGGAATTTCCTATGGAAATGACATGAGGTTCGAATTTTTCTGACAAAAGGGCTATTTACTATGAATTATTGAAGTTCCGAAGTTCCGAAATAATTGATTTTTGGAAGTTTTAATTATTTTTAATATGAAAAACGTTTTTGTCATTAATTGTGGGTCTTGCATGTGATGTAAATTGTTGAATTCAGCTGGTGGTGTGCGTAGGAAGAGTTGGAAAAAATATATTATTAATTTATTAAATTTTCTGCTTTGGTGTTCTAAGCATTTTCCTATAAATAGGGTGTTTAGGTTAGAATTGAAAATCACACCAGAAACTGAAGTTTTCTCTCTCTCTCTCTCTCGATATATTAAGCGTATTCTTGTGAGTATTTTAATACTTTGAGTGTTGCTATACGGTGCAAGTTCAAGTTATAGCCTATATCCGGTGTTTCAACTAGAAGTACTATTCTCTCGAGGTAAGGGATATTATTATTTTTTTTTCATATATGATATTATTTCCTTCAATATCATTATGTCGAAGTATTGATCTGAACTTTTAATCAAATTTGGAACTTTTTGTGTCGGAGTTACTATTCACGTATACGACACTATTCACGAATACGGCACTATTCACAGAAAAATTAAATTTTTATTTTTCGTCCAAAATATCTATTATGGATACTAGCTTTGATTGTATCCATGTTTTGATCATTCTTGAATTTTACTTCACTATAATTATTTATGAGGTATTTTTGGACATGGATAAACCAAAAGACGAATCCTTAATACTTATTCTTTTGTTTCACTGGATTCATTTTCTTTAAAATATTTTTCATCATCATCAGTCCTAAATGATGATATTATTGAATATCTTTGGCCTGTAGTGCAAAGATTAATGATCTTATGATGAATATCTTTAGCCGTAGTGCAAAGATGAACAGGTGTTGAGATGAACATGACCGACTGATGAATATCTTTGGCCTGTAGTGCAAAGATGAAAATTTGATTCAAGATGAATATTGATTGATATTACAGGAATAAAATATTGATAATGGACTTTTAAATTCATAAATTATAGTAGATTTCATTCTCTACGTAACTCTTCTATGAATTATTATTTTCCGCTGCGAATATTGATCTAAAACTTGTTGTTTATTATATTCTCTCAGATTTTTCCCTGTTGAAGACTAACGATAATTTGTTTTATATTATCTTAGTCATAATACTCTTTACTAGGCTAGTTGAGCTCACCCTTTTTCTTTTTGTTCCATTTTTCTTCTTAGGAGGCGAGAATGTAGCGAGTACTAGTCGGGGTATGGAATGAAGGTTTTAGAAAGTCATTTTAGTAGTCCTCACCATTTTTGTAAAATAATGTATCAATAATTGTATTGAGGACTTATTTGGGCATGGATATTGTCTAGAAGATAATATTTGTATTTAAACTCACAGTTTATATGTTGTATTAATAAAGTTGAAGTTGTTTCTGTACCATGTTATTGACGACTCAAAATGGGTGATGTATACCTATTTTGGGGGCGTCACATGTTCTATAATCCTACTTAGCAAAAGGTGTTTGTTGTGAAACACGCTGCCTTCTAAGATAAAAGTGTTTATCATTAAAGGGGCTAATGGGAAGATAATTCAAGAACCACAAAGCACTATAAGTCAAAAAGGAGGAACCAGTAGATAGACCTATTGTACCACAACCAAATCGTAAATCTAGAATATTACCAAAGATACCTGGGAGGTATGAATTCATCATCTAATAGATGATGATGATGATGATGATGATTATGATGATGAGGAACGCATCATAGAGATGATGATCCAGTTACATACGATGAGGCTAAGAGTTGTAGACACTCAACGAAATAGCAGATGACAATAAATCTAATATGGATCTTTGAAGCTAATGGCAAGGTGGAGACCTATAAGGCCAGACTAGTTGGTAAAAGGTTTCAAATAAAGTCAAGAAGTTGACTGTGATAAAACCTTATTACTGGTAATAATGCTCAAATCCATTTGAATTTTACTTGCGATTGTAGCTTATTATTACTAAATAAGGCAAATGGACGTGGAGACGCCCTTCCTCAAATATAAATTATCAGAGGAGAATGTATGTATGATACAGCCAGATGGATTTGTTTCAATGGTTAAAGCAAATCATGTATATGAGCTACAACAATCTATTTATGGATTGAAACAAACTTCTCAAAGTTGGAACATTCGTTTTGATGAGACAATCAAAAGAGTTTGATTTTATCAAAAAGGATAATGAACCTAGTGAGTACAAAAGGGTCAGTGAGAGCGCCGTAACATTCCTAGTATTATATGTTGATATACTACGATAAAGAATGACATACCAGTGCTAAAATCAATAAAGATAACGTTGTCTAAACATTCCTCCATGAATGATTTGGGTAGAGCATCCTATATTTTGGGATATAGATCAATATTGATAGATTTATAAGGATGTTTGGCTTAACCCAAGGAACGTATTTTCATTCGATGCTAAAAGGGTTTAGCATGGCAAACTCCAAGAGATGTCTCATGTTGATGAGTTATGGAGTGTATCTCTCTTAATAGTCCCCAAAGACTCCTAAAAAGAGAGACGCATGAGTAACTATCATGTATGCAATGAAATGTACGAGACTTGATGTTTATCAGTCATATTCTGGAGAAGTTCACTGTAAGATAGTGAAAAATATCCTAAAAGTACTTAACCGGTACTAAGGATGTGATCAAGATTTATGGTGGGTCTGAATTAAAACTAGAGGACTAAACAAACTCAAGTTTTTCAGATTGACCAAGACGACAACAAATCCACTTTAAGGTAAGTCGTTACCTTGAACGGTGGTACAGTGAATTGGAAAGGTTCCAAACAGCAAAAAGTTGCTAATTTAGTGACAAAGACAAAGCATATAACTGTAAATGAAGATGCAAGCTGATTGTTTAGATGAAAAGTTCATTACAAAACTAAGAATAGTTTCTAAGTCTCATCTTGGATCTAAACATGTGTTGCGGCACTTTCATTTTATTAGAGAATCATTGAAAGAGGGGAAGTCACTATAGAGATAGTGGACTCTCGAGAACATTACATATCCATTTACTGATGCTTATCCAACAGCATGATGATCGTCACTTAGAGAAGAAGGGTATTAGATGTCATGGCGATTGGCTTTAGTGCAAGTGGGAGATTAAAAGTAGTATGCACATAAGTCAATCATATTTGATATGATAAAGCATATACTTTGTAATAATCTTATTCATTTATTAATAAAAGAAATATTTAATTAAAGGCTTTTATTTTATCTATATGGTGTTGTTATTATAATGTGATAAACTCATAATTTTGAGCAATACTTTTAGAATCATGATGAGAATCATGCTAATGAGATCTAAATTCTAAATAGCTCAACCTAAAATTGTTCCCAATTGTTGGATTACTAAAAAGGGGATTAGTGAATCCGGATAGATTAGTACATACGTTGCTTGCTCATTGGATGAGGATGATTGATCTCATGATCATTTGTATGGAGACACTAAAGCAAGTATGTAAGTGCTTATTGGAGAATAAGTTCATTGAATGTGGTTCGCTAAGGAATACCTAATGGAGTTTTACTTGCTTTTCAATAGGAATTCATGTAGTTATAGTAATACAAGTGATCCTTAGACTTGAGATCCTTGTGTATGATGAGTTATACTTTGACATGGCCCTTAAGACCCTTAGGGTATATCAAAGGTTATGTTTGGGTGTAATAAGTTGTATATGGAGATAATGAATGATCAATAAAGAATTTACCGATTCTAGTAAAAGAAGAGAATGTCCTATGTGATTCGATAAATGACAACCCAGTAGTCCTTGGTCAAGGCAGAATGAAATTAGAAAAGAGTTTCTAATTCACATTATTTGGAGTTGTGCAATTAAGAATCGAAATACATAGAATTAAATAAAATAAGACTTGACAGTAATTCCATGTCTTATATTTAATTAGGACATCGTAAGGTGGAATGATTGAATTGTACGGTAACTATTTACTCAAAGGTTCATTTATGATTAATGTTAAAATGTATATTATCTGGAAATTCGTTGATCGCTAAGGAGGCTTATCCTTATTATAGAATAAATGTATAAGACCCCAACTTTTTATAAATAAAATTGAATTCTCTATTAATTGTTTTGAAATAGTAAGGGGTAGATTTGATTAATGTGGTTAGTTATGGGTAAATGTGCAAATCTTACAAAATAAGCAAGTGGTTATAAAATATTCATTGTTGTCGGGGAATATTCGTTTGGTCGTGGAATATTCTTGTTGTCGGGGAATATTCGTACGGCGACGCAGCCATTTGTGGGTCCCATAACGAAAAACGGTCGGATGAAGAAAACGACAAGTTTGAGTTTTTATAAATAACTTGCGTAGTTATTACGAATTAACACTTGTTGGAATACACGGTGGTTAAAGTACGATGTCTGGCGTGGTTGCACAAAGAGATACACCAGATTACATGCGATATTTTTGGATTATTGATTCTTACGTAAGAAGGCACTACTCAATAATTGTTACAGTAATTACAGTTTAATATTTTATTTTATTGATTCAATAATTGCTACGTTGATATTTTATATTATTGTTAATTCAATAATTGTCACTACACAGTATTTCCCATTATCAGATCAATAATTCATATTATTTAAATGATATTATTAGATAACATTATTGATAATGTCTAAAAATTTCTGTCGAGGAAAGGGGTTTGCTCACCTAATTACGCGCCGGTAAGGAGAAATCCTTATCGGAAAGCCCCCTCTTTCCTAGGAACAATCTGGTTGTCAATATTGTGAATCTATAATATTAATTGTGAATAAAGATGGAAGGATTAAAAAGTATTGATTAATTGTGTGATGAGTAAAATAACCATTAGAAGAAGTTGCCGACACTCGAAGGAAATAATGGTAATATGTGGCATTTTGTAAGTGGGACCCTAGGTCATCATCTAAGAGTCACTTTCGCGAACAGTAACTTGTCTCTTCGGTTTTTCAAGAGTTACTTGTCTCTTCGGTTTTTCAAGACTTACTTACCCTTTCGCAAATAGTAGTTGTCTCTTCAATATTATCATGAGTCATTTTGACCCTTCGTTAAGACCAAGAGCCACGTTCAGTTCTTCTATAAATAGAAGTTCATTCCTTCATTATTTCCTCACCAATTCACAAAACTATACATAGAGAAACTATAGAGAGAAAATAAGAGAGAAAGAAGAAGAGTATTCTGATACTACCCTACTTCAATATTCAATCTTCTACTAAGGTAAATGGTATTATTTATTTCATATTCGGTTACGATATTATTTTTCATATTCGTAAGGAATTTTATTTTCGTTCAATATTCTTAATGAATATCATTTCCATTCAATATTCGTAAGAGATATTATCTTCGTTTAATATTCGTAGGAATATTATTTTCGTTCAACAGTTGTAAAGGATATTATTTTTTTGCAATACTCGTAAAAAATATTATTTTCTTTCATACTCCAAATTATGAAATGGATATTATTTTATTTCGTATTCCTAAATTTAAACTTACTATAGTAAGTATTGCTTCTATAATTCCTGAAATGATTAGAAATTTCGTAAGTTTTGCGCTTCATCTAATATCATTTCACGGGAATATTGGTCTGAACTTTCTTGATAAATTTCCATATTTTCATGTCGGGTTATTATTCACGAATACGGTACTATTCACGAGTACTATTCACGAAGTATGATTTTTCTTGTGAAATTTCTACCTTTTCGTGTCGGGGTTACTATTTATGTATACGGCACTATTCATGAATACGACACTATTCACAGAAAAATTAAATTTTCTCTTCTTTGTCCAAGTTGTCTATTATGATTTCTATCTTTGATTGTATCTATGTTTTGATCTTCATTCTTGAATTTTGCTCCACAATTGATTATTATGGAGTATTTTTGAACTTGAATAAACCAAAGTACGAATCCCTAATCTTTGTCCTGTTATCTCACTGGATTCGTTTTTTTAAGATATTTTTCATCATCCTCAGTCTTAAATGATGATATTACTGAATATCTTTGGCCTGTAGTGCAAAGATGAATGATTACCTGATGAATATCTTTGGCCCGTGGTGCAAAGATGGACAGGTGTTGAGATGAACATGACCAACTGGTGATACAAATGAATATCTTTGGCCTGTAGTGCAAAGATGAATATTTGATTCAAGATGTATATTGATTGATGTTACAGGGATAAAATATTGATGATGGACTTTTAAATCATAGAAGATAGTAGATTTCATTTTCTACTTAACTCTTCTAATGAATTGTTATTTCCGCTGCGAATATTGATCTAAAACTTGTTGTCCATTATATTTTATCTGATTTATTGAAGGCTAATGATAATTTGTTCTACATTATCTTAGTCATAATATTCTTTACTAGGCTAGTTGAGCTCGCCCTTTTCCTTTTTGTTCCATTTTTCTTCTCAGGAAGCGAGAATATAGCGGGAACCAGTCGGGATATAGAGTGATGTTTCAAGATAGTTGTTTTACCAGTCCTCACTATTTTGTAAAATAGTGTATCAATAATTGTGATGAGGACTTTATTTGAGTGTGGATATTGTCTAGAAGACAATATTTGTATTTAAACTCACAGTATATGTGTTGTCGTATTTTACACGACAATTGTATTAATAAAGTTGTGGTTGTTTCTGTACCATGTATTTGGCGACTCAGAATGGGTTGTGTATACCTATTTTGGGGGCATCACAGTTGGTATCAAAGCTTAGGGATATGGTCTCTGGCGAAGATCGGGGAATAGAACTAGGAGGGGAGAGACGAGTAAATCCTTCGCTAGTGTGTCCGACCTAAGCTTATTTGTTGGTCGGTCAGAATATAGGGGTATTATGTGGTATGCCATTTTCTTTAATTAACCGTTGTTTTATGGTAGTATTTGAGAATGGCAGCTAAAAATGTTAACAATTGAGTGAATGAGACCGTGGAGACACCTCTAATCACCAATCAGGATAATGTGATGTCAGTCGAAGAAGAAATTATAGATATCCACGTGGTGAGTAAAGAATTAATAGTTGCACCTGAGCTAATCGCAGAGGTAGCAGCTGAGAGTGAGGAAGAAGAGGAACCTGAGGAGGATATATTAGGACAACTTTATGATCAAAATGTAGAATGGAAAAATCGTATTCATGAGTTAGAAGAGCAAGCTGAAAAAACGGCAGGCGGTCGTGGAGCAAAAGGATGCAACCATTCAAGCTTGTGTTACCCGATATGTGATGCTTGAACAGAAGCACTCTTTGGCAGAGTATAAGATGATAAAGCTAGAATCTGAAAATTCAAATGTCAAGGATCAGCTGAAAGAAGAAACAACTGAACGAGTGAGAATGAAGGATGCATGGGTAAAAGTCGCACGACACTTTGATATTGTGGAAAGAGAAGTCCGATCCAAGAAGGCTAAAATAGATGATATATATTTCTCTTTTTGGACAGCAATTGGGAGAAACCAACATCGAGTTTTGAATTACCCTGTACATTACGGTCAACCCCAATTCGATATGGATTGAAGATTAATGATTCAGATCATGAAACAGGAGTACGACGAAGCAGTTAAGGGTGGAATATGCCCTATAGCGGAAGTCAATTCTAGCGGTAATGATGACACCAAATGCTGTCCCAGACAAGTCAAAATCGGTGGTTCAAGTGAGAGCGTTTTTCGTAACTTCCCAAAAAGCGAGGAACCGAACGAAGTTATCACGGGTTAGTTAATCATAAATTCTTGTGAAGTTTATACCTTACTAGATACCGGTTCTACTCATTCTTTTATCTCTCCTACTTGTGCTCAACGTTTGAATTTGACTCCGGAGAAATTAGATTTTGACTTATCTGTTGAGACTCCGTTAGGAAAAACCTTCATTACATCCACTGTTTATAAATCTTGCTTGATCCAAGTTGGCACCATCACATTACCTGTTGATCTTATCTCTTTAAAGATACTTGCATTTGACGTGATTTTAGGGATTGATTGGTAAACTACTCATCATGCCAAAATTGATTGTTTTCGTAAGGTTGTTAGTTTTCATATTCCTAACCAACCTGTTATGCGAATTCAAGCAACCAAACAACTAAAGTCAATCACTGTCATATCAAGCCATAAAGTCATTCGTTTATTGAAAAACGAATGTCAAGCTTTCTTAGCCCATGTTATGGATTTAAATAAAAACACGTCAGATTTGAATAATATTTCTATTGTTAGTGAATTTCCTGACATATTTCCTGAAGAACTTCCTGGTCTACCCCCAGAACGTAAAGTTGAATTCTTTATTGACCTTGATCCTGGTACTAAACCCATTTCTAAAACCCCATATCGAATGACTCTTATTGAACTTCAGGAGTTAAAGGTCCAACTCTGAGGGAGTTGTTGACATCGGTTTCATTAAATCCTAGTACATCTCCTTTGGGGTGCTCTGTTTTATTAAGTAAAGAAGAAAGATCGGAGTATGCGACTTTGTATTGACTACAGGGAATTGAACCATGTCACCATCAAGAATAGTTATCCATTACACCTCGCATTGATGACACTGTTCGACCAAATTTAGGACCACAATTCTTCTCAAAGATCGATCTTCGTTACGGATATCATCGATTTGAAGATTAAAAGCGAGGATATTAGAATCTGCGCTTCAAAACTTCGATGCAGGCATTATGAATTCTTAGTCATGTCTTTTGGATTGACTAATGCTCTTACAGCTTTCATAGATATGATGAACCGAGTATTCAAGGAATATTTGAATCATTTTGTGGTTGTCTTTATTGATGATATCCTCATCTATTCCAAAAGCCGTGAAGATCATGAGCACCATTTGAAGCTGGTACTTCAAAGGCTTCGTGATAACAAGCTATATGCCAAGCTGAAGAAATGTAAGTTCTGGCTTGAGGAAGTAGTATTCCTTGGGCACGTGGTGTCAAAACATGGAGTATCTGTTGACCCGACGAAGATTGAAGCAATATAAAGTTGGGAGCAACCGAAGTCGGTATGGCCAAACATAGCTTTACTAGGGCTTATTTGGTTATTATCGGAGATTAATGGAAGGATTTTTCGAATCGCTACTCTCAGATTAACTCGGTGACTCGGAAAGATACAAAATTAAGTATGGAGCGAGGAATGCGAGAAGAGTTTCCAAGAGCTCAAGAGGAGACTCATTTCGGCACCTGTTCTGACAATACCATCTGGTTCAGATGGATTTGTTATCTACAACGATGCTTCAGGTAAAGGGTTAGGATGTGTTCTTATGCAACATGGAAAAGTCATAGCTTATGTCTCGCGACAACTCAAAGAATATGAGAGGAATTATCCTACTCATGATTTGGAGTTAACAGCAGTCGTTTTCGCATTGAAAATCTGGAGACACTACCTGTATGGGAGAAAGTGGAGATTTATACGGATCATAAGAGCCTTAAATATTTCTTCACCCAAAAGGAACTCAACATGCGGCAACGACGTTGGCTCGAGCTGTTAAAAGATTACAACCATACCATTCAATATCATCTTGGAAAAGCAAACGTGGTAGCTGACGCATTGAGTAGAAGATCGTACGCGGGTACGAGTGCGATGTTAACACAAAGACCCATTTTGTATGACTTACAAAGGATGGAGATAGAGTTAAAGGCTCCAAGTACCCATGTGATGATATCAAATATACGAGTAAAACCGACTTTAATCGATAAAGTTAGAGTTGCTCAAGCCACAGACCCAGAGATGATGCGTATAAAGAAGAAAGTACAAGAAGGTGTTATTCCAGAAGCAAGAATCGATGAAGGAATACTTCGAGTCAACTCCAGACTTTGCATTCCTAACGATTCTGACTTGAAGCACAGAATCATGATGGAGGCACACAACACACCGTTTGCAATCCATCCTGGGAGTACCAAAATGTATCATGATCTTCGACATACATTTTGGTGGAGCAATATAAAGAGAGAGATCGCGGAGTTTATCTCGAGGTATTTAACTTGTTAACGTGTAAAGGCAGAGCATCAAGTGCCAAAGGGTCCATTACAACAACTTGAGATTCCGAAATGGAAGTGGGAACACATAACAATGGATTTCGTTACAGGTCTTCCCAAGGTTTCTCAAGACATAGATGTGATTTGGGTTATTGTTGATAGATTAACCAAGTCTGCTCATTTCTTGCCGATACGGGAGACTTATTCCCTTGAACGTCTTGCTCGTATGTACGTGAATGAGATTATGAGATTGCATGGCATGCCAGTATCCATAGTTTCGGATCGTGACCCAAGATTCACTTCACGATTTTGGGTTAGTTTGCGAAAGCTATGGGCGCAGTTCTGATTGATTCGACATACCATCCTCAAACGGACGGGTAATCAGAAAGGACTATTCAAACTCTTGAAGATCTATTAATACTTTGTGTCCTAGATTTCAAAGGAAATCGGGATAAGTACTAGCCATTGGTGGAATTCTCCTACAATAACAGTTATCAAGCAAGTATAGGCATGGCTCCATTCGAGGCGTTGTATGGACGAAAGTGTCGTTCTCTAGTATACTGGGATGAGGTGGGTGAAACAATGTTATTGGGACCAGAATTGGTACGCATGACTACAGAAAAGATCAAAACGATTCGACAACGTATACAAACGACACAGGATCGACAAAAGAGTTATGTGGATCTTCATCGAAAGGACGTGGAATTTAATATTGGGGATCATGTATTGTTACGTATTGCTCCATGGAAGGGAGTTACAAGATTTGGGAAGAGAGGAAAACTCAATCCACGATTTGTTGGTCCATTTGAGATTCTTGACCGAGTAGGAAATGTGGCCTATAGACTCGCATTACCTCCAAGCATGTCTCGTATTCATAATATTTTTCACATATCTATGCTTCGTAAATATGTGAAAGACCCAAACCATATTATTGAGTTAGAACCAGACGAGATAGCCGAAGATTTAACGTACGAGGAGGTACATGTTAAGATCTTGGATAGAAAAGAGCATGTCCTACGCACAAAGGTTATACCCCAAGTCAAAGTTTTGTGGAGGAACCATGCTATTGAGGAAATGACCTGGGAGTTAGAATCAGAAATGAAAACGAGGTACCCTCACCTTTTCGAAACACAAGGTACGTACGTCAATTTCGAGGACGAAATTTCACAAGGAAGGGAGGTTGTAAGACTCCAACTTTTTATAAATAAAATTGAATTTCCTCTATTAATTATTTTGAAATAGTAAGGGGTGGATTTGATTAATGTGGTTAGTAATGGGTAAAATGTGCAAATTTTGCAAAATAATCAAGTGGTTATAAAATATTCATTGTTATTGAGGAATATTCGTTTGGTCGTGGAATATTTTTGTTGTCGGGGAATATTCGTACGACAACGCAGCCATTTGTGGGCCCCATAACAAAAAACAGTCTGATGAAGAAAATAACAAGTTTGAGTTTTTATAAATAACGACATAGTTATTCTGAATTAACAATTGTTGGAATACACAGTGGTTAAAAAATACGATAATATGCGTGGTTGCACAAAGATGCACGGTATTGCACAATATTTTTGGATTATTGATTCTTACGTGAAGGCGTTACTTTCAATAATTATTACGATAATTATTGTTCAATATTTTATTTTATTGATTTAATAATTGCTACGTTGATATTTTATATTATCGTTAATTCAATAATTGTCACTGCACAGTATTTTCCATTATCAGATCAATAATTTATATTATTTAAATGATATTATTAGATAACATTATTGATAATGTCTAGAAAGTTCTGTCGAGGAAAGGGGTTTGGTCACCTAATTGCACGCCAGTAAGGAGAAATCCTTATCGGAAAGCCTCCTCTTTCCTAGGAACAATCTGGTTGTCAATATTGTGAATCTATAATATTAATTGTGAATAAAGATGGAAGGATTAAAAAGTATTGATTAATTGTGTGATGAGTAAAATAACCATTAGAAGAAGTTGCCGACACTCGAAGGAAATAATGGTAATATGTGGCATTTTGTAAGTGGGACCCTAGGTCATCATCTAAGAGTCACTTTCGCGAACAGTAACTTGTCTCTTCGGTTTTTCAAGAGTTACTTGTCTCTTCGATTTTTCAAGAGTTACTTGTCTCTCCGATTTTTCAAGAGTTACTTGCCCCTTCGGTGTTTAGTAGTTGTCTCTTCAATATTATCATGAGTCATTTTGACCCTTCGTTAAGACCAAGAGCCACTTTCAGTTCTTCTATAAATAGAAGCTCATTCCTTTATTATTTCCTCACCAATTCACAAAGCTATACAGAGAGAAACTATAGAGAGAAAATAAGAGAGAAAGAAGAGTATTCTGCTACTACCCTACTTCAGTATTCAACCTTCTACTAAGGTAAAGGGTATTATTTATTTCATATTCGGTTACGATATTATTTTTCATATTCGTAAGGAATTTATTTTCGTTCAATATTCGTAATGAATATCATTTCCGTTCAATATCCGTAAGGGATATTATCTTCGTTTAATATTCGTAGGAATATTATTTTCGTTCAACAGTTGTAAAGGATATTATTTTTTTGCAATACTAGTAAGAAATATTATTTTCTTTCATACTCCATATTATGAAAGGGATATTATTTTATTTCGTATTCCTAAATTTAAACTTATTATAGTAAGTATTGCTTCTATAATTCCTGAAATGATTAGAAATTTCGTAAGTTTTGCGCTTCATCTAATATCATTTCACGGGAATATTGGTCTGAACTTTCTTGATAAATTTTCATATTTTCATGTCGGGTTACTATTCACGAATACGAGTACTATTCGCAAAGTATGATTTTTCTTGTGGAATTTCTACCTTTTCGTGCCGGGTTTACTATTCATGTATACGACATTATTCACGAATACGGCACTCACTATTCACAGAAAAATTAAATTTTCTCTTCTTTGTCCAAATTGTCTATTATGGTTATTATTTTTGATTGTATCCATATTTTGAACTTCATTCTTGAATTTTGTTCCACAATTGATTATTATGGAGTATTTTTGAACTTGGATAAACCAAAGTACGAATCCCTAATCTTTGTCCTGTTATCTCACTGGATTCGTTTTCTTTAAGATATTTTTCATCATCCTCAGTCCTAAATGATGATATTACTGAATATCTTTGGCCTGTAGTGCAAAGATGAATGATTACCTGATGAATATCTTTGGCCCGTGGTGCGAAGATGGACATGTGTTGAGATGAACATGATCAACGGGTGACACAAATGAATATCTTTGGCCTGTAGTGCAAAGAAGAATATTTGATTCGAGATGTATATTGATTGATGTTACAGGGATAAAATATTGATGATGGACTTTTAAATCATAGAAGATAGTAGATTTCATTCTCTACTTAACTCTTCTAATGAATTGTTATTTCCGTGCGAATATTGATCTAAAACTTGTTGTCCATTATATTTTATCTTGATTTATTGAAGGCTAACGATAATTTGTTTTACATTATCTTAGTCATAATATTCTTTACTGGGCTAGTTGAGCTCACTTTTTTCCTTTTTGTTCCATTTTTCTTCTCAGGAAGCGAGAATATAGCGGGAACCAGTCGGAGTATAGAGTGATGTTTCAATATTGTTGTTTTAGCAGTCCTCACTATTTTGTAAAATAGTGTATCAATAATTGTGATGAGGACTTTATTTGAGTGTGGATATTGTCTAGAAAACAATATTTGTATTTAAACTCACAGTATATGTGTTATCGTATTTTACACGACAATTGTATTAACGAAGTTGTAGTTGTTTCTGTACCATGTATTTGGCGACTCAGAATGGGTTGTATATACCTATTTTGGGGGCGTCACAAAATGTTATTTATTTAAATGAATTAATAGTTTAATTTATTAATTTAAATAAGATTAGAATTGTTCTAATTGATTTATTCACAACCGATTTAATATGGAGAACCTAAAGGTCACACCATAAAAGAAAATTATTTATTTAAGTAAATGACATAATCGTAATAATAAGTTAAGAATATTTAATTTAATCTATGGTGATAGAATAAATTAAATAGCTTAATATTTATTATTTAATATTTTGAAAATATTAAATATAAATTAATAAGAGGAATCTTACTATTATTATTACTATTACTATTATTTAATTTCTAAAGGAGTATGGGAATTAATTGAAAAAAACTCTCATTAATTCCTAATAAGATTAGGAGCCTAATTAATTAAAGGAGTTTAATAAATTAATATGAAACTCTATTTGGGGTCTGGCTAATGATGGGAACCACATTTAATACCATTTTTATTTTATTTTTGAGGTTGTGTGCCTCACTGTGATGAGGCACGAACCTCGCCTTGTGCCTTGCATTTTCCACCTAACTTGCCAAGACCTTTGCACCTTGGTGCTCCTATTGGCTTTGATAACTGTGAAAAGGAATTCAACAAGGTAATAAACTTCAAAAAATTACATATTAGCTACAATGATTAAAAGATCTACTATTAGCGGGCTAAAATTCCTAGATCTCATATAGTTTCATAATCTGGGTACAACCAATTTATCTATAAATAAGAATAAGAATACTAAATATTTTACTACTGCATTTCAATGTCCATTAGCCTTCTTTATATGTGCTGTACTACAAAGGAATACTGAGATTCTTTTGAGGAGTTGTTTAGATATTTTCTTATGAGGTATACGGAATTAACGGTCTATAAGTAACGCTAGAATTTTTTATATACTCGTCTCTATCTTCCTCTTCTTTGGAAAGGGTTTCATTTCTAACATTTCTTTGGGCTTCAAGTCTTCGACTATGGAAACATTTAGATGAGTTTCTATTTCAGATCTTCATAGAGAATAGTGGCAGTACGTCATTAGTTTTTTCCTATTTTCCCACTTGTATCTCTTTGGAGCAATCCTTGTCCTCTCTTTCTATACTTATCTCCCATCTAATTTAACTACTTTGATCCAAAAGTACTTCAAATATTATTTCCAAACCCTCTTCTTGATCAATGATCATGAGTACAAGAAACAATTGCAGATCAGACCAAAAAATATCTTATTTTATCTAAAAGAATCGTACTGATATAACTACGCACACATTGAGAAAAATAATTTTTAAGGCACTAAACTATTTTATGTATTGTAGGATATCTTAGATAGAAAAGCAAACTAAATGAGATTTAACTTTTATAAAACAGTGAAAATATGTATGAATAAATAAAACATGAACTTTTACTCATCAACTAAGACAAAATGCATTATAAGTTTCTAACCTCTCTGGAAGGGATAAGCAAAGCTTGACAGAAGTTGCGTGCTGTGAAAAAATAGCAAAGTTGATTCCATTTTCAACTTCTGATACTCCAATTGGGTATGCCTGGCCAGGGGAAACCTTCAATGACAGGCTGGTCTCTAGCATTTCAGGGGCTTTTTCCTAAAACACATGCACACTAGGCTTATCAGAATCATAAAATTGTTTTGTACCAACATTGGGAACTCATCGACTCCAAATCGAAAGACATATTTTCTTTTGCCAGAATATTCACAAAAATGGAACATCTAAAAGACATACAGAAATGATTGCAAGGTTCGTCACAAGCAATTGGAAAGTAAGAGAACAAAAATATTTTTTGGTCTCTAGGTTAACATGATTATTTGATTAATTTTTGCTATGATGCTAACTACTTTTCTAATTTAAGTTGGTGTCATTAGATTTTAGTTTATTACTTGTTAGAAGATATGACAGGATATACCATAATTGTAGCTTCCATAATCAATGTGTACACATTACTGTAATTTAGGAATTACCATAACTGCAATTAGGATGTTTTATGTATTTATATCAATCTATTACATGTAATAGAAAGAAATAACTTGAATGAAATAAGCTTCTCAATTTCTACATGGTATCAAAGCTTGGTCCATATGAGACATGTTCTTAAATTTTTTCCATTCTCTGTTTTCGCTGCCGACCATAAAATCCAGTAGAAACCTTGCAAGATCAGTTGGTTTGGAGAAATTGAGGCTATATTAGGGTTCTAAAGCGACAAATGATCTAACCGAAGTTTTCAGTTTTCCGATCCACCATCGCATGCGCCACCACGCGTCGTCCCACTCGCCGGCTGCCGACACCACGCGCTGCTCTCTGCCGGCGCGTGAGACATTTTTCGACAGCTTTTTCCAGTGCGGCTTCTTCCAACTTGGTCGATTCTCTCTCCTATTTCCATCTACAGTGGTATTGAGGTGTTTTGATAAGGTTTACACCCTCTTATTCTCTTCAGTTCACTTTCTTTGCAAGGCATCTTCGTCTGTTTTCAAAAATTGGCTAATTGAGTGTAAATTGGACGATTATTTCTTCAAATATCTGCTAGGTTTTGCTGTTGTTTCTGTTATTGATTGATTCCATACTCGTTTGGGAACACTAATCTTGCCAAACGATTTTTGGACTTTGAAAATTTGAAATTTTCAAGGTGCTCGACAATTTGCTCGAGTGGGATTAACCGTGTTTGGCTCTCTTTGCTCTTGATGTTGTTCCTTTACTTTCTGTTTGTAGCAACTTCTATTGAGTTGGGATCCTTGTTTTTTTGATGTTTCAGTTTGGGTCTTATAAAGTGAATTCTAAAAGTTCAAATTATCCTTGTTTTTGGACTAACTCTGCTTTTTTTTAGCCTTTATCCTTGTTGATATTCCTTGGGTATTCTTGTTGCTCCTTTACATCATTATGGCAGAATCCAGTTCCATTAATAATGTTGGTACTATTTCTCATTTAGCACAATCAGGTATAAACTCTTGTGCTCTTAATGTCTCATTTACTTGTCCTAGTTGGATTATAGACACGGGTGCCTCTAAGCATATGACTGGGTCTTCCAATCTCTTTACTTCATACACGCCCTGTTCTGGAAAAAGCAAGGCTCGAGTAGCTGATGGCTCCATGTCTTCTATATCCGCGAGTGATTCTATCGTTTGTACCCCTTCATTAAAATTATCATTTGTTCTCCATATCCCTTCATTTACTGAAATTTACTATTTGTTCAACGTCTTTCTGAATCCTTACATTGTTCCGTTACCTTTTTCCCAACTCATTGTGTTTTTCAGGACTTAGTGACAGGGCAGAGGATTGGCAGTGGTAGTGCAGTTGACGGTCTCTACTATTTAGATGTTCCCTCGTCTAACTTGCCCTCTACTCAGGCTCTTCACTCTACTTCTCACCCATGCTTGACCTCTCTCCATCAATGGCATCGCCGTTTGGGACATCCTTCTTTTTCAGTATTGGAGTCTTTATTTCCACCCTTAGTTAAGCATTGTAACAGAACTCAGTTTTTGTATGAACCATGTGAAATGGTTAAACACAAACGTTCTACTTATTATGCTACTAACAGTCGACATTCTGAATCTTTTGCCATTATCCATACTGATATGTAGGGACCCTCTCAGGTGGTTTCCCGCTATGGTCATAGATGGTTTGTTAGCTTTATTGATTGCCATTCTCGTGTCACTTGGATTTATCTTCTTCGTTCCAAAGATGAGGTGTTTGATTGTTTCCAGAAATTTCATAAAATGATTCAAACCCAATTTGAAGCTAAAGTAAAGATTCTCCATAGTGATAATGGTCGTGAATATAGTAATAATAATGTTTTTGCATCTTATCTCTCTCAGCATGGCATTATTCTTCAAACCTCTTGTGTCAAAACTCCAGAACAAAATGGAGTGGCGGAAAGAAAGTATCGCCACTTACTAGCCCGCACTCTTATGTTCACTATGAACACCCCTAAATTTCTATGGGGAGATGTTGTTTTGACTGTTGCTTTTTTGATAAATCGACTTCCTTCTAAAATTCTTGGGAACAAAAGTCCAATCTCTTTGCTTCAACACACGACAAGTCCTTCTCCTTCGCCTCGAGTCTTTGGTTGTGTGTGCTATGTTCATGATAAATCTCCCACTCAGGAAAAATTAGATCTCAAGTCTCTTCAGTGTGGTTTCATTGGTTATTCTCCAACCCAAAAAGGGTATAAATGTTATCATCCTCCTTCACACAAAGTATTCATCACTCGGGATGTAACTTGATAGTACTTTCTTTTCCAAAAACAGAGATACGGAAGGAAGACACTTCACAGAGTCGCACGAAATAAATGACTGGGCTCGAACGATCTGTGAAGAAGAAGAAGAAGAAAGTGAAGAAGAAGAAGATGAGAGAGAAAGAGAAGTCGCACGAACCTGTTTTTTTGTTTCAAATCAAGGCGTAGGCCTTGTTACGCGTCGAGGCGCAAGGCGACGAGGCGCACGCCTCAGTCGAATAAAGCCCAAGCCTCTGAATTTTTTAGTAAGGCGTACGCCTCGCCACATCTAGCTCCCGCCTCGCCACGAGGCACGCCTCGATTGCAATTTTGAACAATGCAGTTGATTGCAAATGGGTATATACAGTCAAACAGAAGCCAGATGGGACAGTTGAGCGACTTAAAGCCAGGTTAGTTGCAAAAGGGTACACTCAAACTCATGGGATTGATTACCAGGAGACATTTGCTCCTGTGGCAAAGATGAACTATGTTCATATCATAATCTCATGTGCAGCAAACTTCGGCTAGGATATTCAACAGTTGGATGTGAAAAATGCATTCCTTCATGGTGACTTGGAGGAGGAAATATATATGGAAATACCCTCTGGTTTTGCTTCATCTGTCACCAAGGGTAAGGTTTGTAAACAGCGAAAGGCTTTATATAGTTTGAAGCAATCTCCCAGAGCTTGGTTTGGTAGATTCCACAAAGCAATGATAAGATTTGGGTAGCAGAGTAGAGTGGATCATACTCTATTTGTCAAACAGGCAAACGGTAAGACTACAATTCTTATTGTTTATGCTGATGACATTGTGGTGACAAGGGATAATATAGAAGAGATAGTTAATCTCAAAGCAAGTTTGGCCAAAGAATTTGAGATCAAAGTTCTTGGTCCTTTGAAATATTTCCTTGGTATTGAAGTTGCAAGATCTACCAGTGGGATTTTGCTATCTCAAAGGAAGTATGTCCTTGATCTTTTAATAAAAACTGGCATGTTGGGATGTAAGCCTACTGATTCTCCTATTGAAGTTAATCATCATCTAGTAGGTGGCACAGGACCTGCGGTTGATAAATGAAGATATCAACGTTTGGTGGGACGATTGATATATCTTTCTCATACTAGACCTGATATATCTTATGTTGTGGGAATAGTGAGTCACTATATGCATGATCCTCGACATTGTCACATGGAAACTGTTTACAGAATTCTGAGGTATCTCAAATCTACTCCCGGAAAAGGGTTATTGTTCGCATCACATGGTCATATAAGAGTTGAAGCTTTTTCCGACTCAGATTGGGTTGGCTCTATAGAAGATTGTCGTTCTACATCAGGTTACTTTTCATTTGTTGGAGGTAATCTTGTTACTTGGCGTAGCAAGAAACAATTCGTGGTAGCAAGATCTAGTGCTGAAGCAGAATATCGAGCTATCGCCTTAGGTATATGTGGACTAATGTGGCTTCGAACCTTGTTAGAAGATTTGGGTGTTACAACTAATAGGCCTAGGCAGTTATTTTGAAATAATAAGACAACCATTAGTATTGCAAAAAGACCCAGTACAATACGATAGAACGAAGGGTCTTCTTAGTAGTAAGATGTTTCATCACTATGTTTCAAGTTGGGTATGCGAGACATCTATACACCAACTTGAGGGGGAGTGTTAGAAGATATGACAAGATATACCATAATTGTAGCTTCCTTAATCGGTGTGCACATTATTGTAATTTAGGAATTACCATAACTGTAATTAGGATGTTTTATGTATATATATCAATCTATGTAATAAAAAGAAATAACTTGAATAAAATAAGCTTCTCAATTTCTACATTACTTCTATTCCCACAAGTTGGATAAAATTGAGTTATTCGACAATAAAGTTGTGAATTTAGGCTTTGTGCCTCAGCCTGTGGGAATCTCAGATCCCTTACAAGGTGAGAACCCTTCTTCTTCTTCCCCCTTTTCTTAACCGCGAGTTTTATTCTAAATCACGAAAGAGCTAATTTGTGTTGGCTGGCCTCCAAACCAACACACCTATAGATAAGGAGGAGTCAGGTTTCAGGTTCTAAAACGAAAAACCATTTCCCTTCATGGCTAACATTCAAAAGTCCTCCTTATAGTCTTCACTTGTATATTAAATGACAATTCATAAGGCAGTATTATGTTGGAGAAAATGATACATTAGCCATTATAGTTACAGATATCGTACATATCAAACGCAGTGGATTTTATTATTGCAAGGTTGAAGAAGATATGACAAACAAACTTAAGGTAAAATTTAGACACTACCAAAACACTAGAAAAATGAAGTACATTTTAATCACATATACCTCAAGCACACGTTCTCCCGCATGCCGACCGTGTATGAAGGCAGTCTTACTCTCCCCTTGTCTAACCTATGCAATATCCAATTCATGTCATTCGTGTGGAGGAATTTAATGCTTAAAACAATTTGTAGGACAACAACAACAAAAAATACCTTAGTGGAAAATCTTTGCCTAGATTTGTTACCTGATGTTCTTTTACTCCACTTCAGTCTGTAAACGGAATCCAAAACTTTGTCAAAATGCGTCTTCAAATCAAGCAAAAGTCACAGAAATTATCACTTCTTACTTGAATAAAATGCAGTTTATAGAGCTTAGGACTACCCATAAGTAGCTAGTTAGATTGAATAAGAACACTAGTTACCTAATTTCACGAAAATCATCAAAATACAAAAAAGCGATACAAAAATTGCATATTTTATGAAGAATCTTGATACGGTTAAACATACTGGGAGCGAAATGGAAATTGATATGGAAGTAATATATAACTACATACGAAATCAGACATTATGGATACAAATTATAATACTCCCTCAGTTCCAAACTATAATATTATTGGCTTTTGATAGTCAATTTGAAATATTTTCAATCTCAAAATTGAGATGATTCCTTAACAATATAAAACCATAAATTATACAGTATACATCATTCCATTGACTAAAATTGTTTGAATTTATGTCAATTTTGAGTTTGAAAATGATTCAAACTAACTTCAAAAAGTAACTAATGAGCTTATATTTTGCAACAGAGGGAATGTAAAACTTAAAATTAAAAAGATGATGAGGAGCTAATTTTGAAACTAATAACAAAGATCAAAAAGATGAGGAGCAGTAGTATAAATTTAAAATATAAAAAACGATTAGCACTGGAAATGGCAAGTAAACATATAACTCAAGCCAATTTAGAAACTAATAACAAGAATCAAAAGATGAATTGAAATTAATAATACAGAATATGATTTGAAATATGATGATTCATTAACAATTAAGAAACAATAAATCATACAATTCGTATTATTTATCAGATAGCTTGCAATATACGGATTTATGTCAGTTTTGAGTTTGAAAATGTTTGTAATTAGTTTCAAAAGGCCGAAAATAATCTTATATTATGCAACTGAGGGAGTATTAAAAAAACGATTAGTACTGAAATGCAAAGTAAAACATATAATTCAAGCTAATTTAATTTAGAAACTAATAACAAGAATCAGAAGATGAGATGCAGTAATACACAAACATTGAAATTAATGACGAACAATATGAAAAGTTTACCCCATGTATGAGGAAATGGAGGAGCGATTGACATAACTCGAAAGAGTAGGAGAACAAGTGTAATGAGGAATTAGCTTTGTTGCTGTTGCTGTTGCTGTTGCTGTAGTTGAAGAAGAATCGCATAAAGGTGAGTGAATCATCTTTTCCTGAATTTATTCCTTGCTGTATTGTGATCAATCAAAGCAGAGCATCCATCTATATATATATATATATATATATATATATATATATATATATATATATATATATTGTCGATATAGAGAGAGAAAATGATAGTGGAGGAAGTAGTTAAGTTGTTTGAGGGGAGTAGAAAGTAGGGAGTGATTAATTGATCTTTTTGGGTTTGGGGATGTGATTGAACTTTTTGGGATGCTGAAGGCGTGATTCCTCCTTTGTCCATGTCTGCCACGTGAACGGATACGTGAATCCATCTCTTCTTTAACTCTTGCACACGTTTTATCTTATATGCTATTATAATATCTGCAACTCAAGCTACTGGTAATATATCTGTTTCGCAAGCTGGTGTAAATATTTGCCAAAAGTGTTTTAAAAAAAATCGGTTCTAAAATATAAATTATTATTTATTTTTTAACGTAAACTTAAAATATTTTAAAATTTAAAATTGATATAAATTCTTTTAATTTAATTAATATAATAATAAAATTATTATTTCTTAATTTTTAATGAATTATTTTTCATAATTTTAATAAATCAATTCTAAAACTCAGAATTAATCTTTCTCTTGAATAAAAAAAAATAAAAAACAATCATTCTATCATTAAAATTTGTCTCCCAAAATGAAAAATTATAGTAAAATCAATTTCAATATTTCTCTCTTTTCCCCTCCGCATACAAAACAGAGGGAAAAAATTATTTTTAGATTTCTCTATATGTTCAATTGGACCCCTAATATGAAAATAATGTAATTAACTGAAGTTCATACACAATAATATGAAACTAATGTAAGCAAATAAAACGAGAATGGACAAGTTTTGTAGCAATGATCAAACTTGAAAAAAGAGTTAGATTGAGCTACTCTCTGCTCTAGTTTAAGGTAAAACTATTTTTCTCTCATTCTCATACTCTTAAATCTTAATCTCTCATCTATTTCTGGTCTTTAATCTCCTAAATTGTCATTTCTATTAGTTGTTTTCGTTGCCCACTACCTGTTTGTTGAAATGTCAAACCGAAAGCTTTAATTTTTCTTTTCAAATTTAATCTTGAATTATACGTTTATAACCTATCTTGCTAAACTTAATCAAATATAATAATTTTGTTAGAATTTGAGCTTAATTGAAGTGGGTTTCATTAACTATTTGAGATGAATTCACATATCAATATGTTCTATTTCATGACTAGATTAAAATCAAGTACTTGAAAGCTCAAATCAATTGAGTAATGAATGGAAAATTAACTTCCAAATATCACTCTTAAAAATGTAAATAAATACTTGTGGGAAGCTAAGTCCCACATCAAGTAAAAACTAAACATTAAAGGAGTATAAATACAATTACATTGCTCTTGGGTTTGTGTAAGACACCAATTTTTTATGAATAAAGATTTAATTTCTCTAATTATTAATTTGAATAATAAGGTGTTGATTTGATATAATGCTTTAGTTATGGGTGAAATGTGCAAATTTTGCGAAGTAAGCAAGTGGTCATAAAATATTCGTTTGGTTGGAGAATCGCAATCATTGGTGGACCACATAATGAATAATAACGCTTGGATATAAAAGCGGCAAAATAATCTTTTATAAAAATAACGACAAAACTTTTACCGTTAAGCTGTTGAAATAATTTGGTGATAAAAAATGCAATAATACGTGTGGTTGCAAGATGGCACTGCAGTATTGTCTAATATTTACGATTATTGATTCTTACGTAAGAAGTCACTCACAGTTTCATTCAATAATTGTCATAGTAATTGTTGCACACTATTTTATATTATTAAATCAATAATTGACACGACACAATTATTCATATTATTAGTTAGCATTATTGGCAATGTCTAAAAAATTTTGTCGAGTAAAGGGGTTAGGTTATTTAATTGCGCGCCAATAAGGATAAATCCTTATCGGAAAGCCCTCTCTTTCTTGGGAATGATCTGGTTGTTAATATTGTGAGCTTATAATATTATTTATGAATAATTATTATGTGGTGGATATTGGTTCAATTTTGATATAAATAAAGGAATTTTAGCATGAGATATTTGTTAAAAGTTTGACATATTTTTCTGTGGAATTACAATTATTTTCTCCGATAAAATATTCATTCAAATATATTATTATAATATTATAATTTTTTATAATTTAAATGGTAATATTATTATAATAATATATAATTTTTAGCATGTGAATAAAAGTGGAGTGAAGGTTATCATTTTGATTTGGTATTTTTCAAAATCATGTGCTGGTATTCATTTTCCTGCGTAATTATTTTTTTTATTTCTTCGAAGTTGGTGGGTGGCTCAAAAGCATCTCCTACAGTGAAATTCTTTGTTGCCAAATTTTGTGGGTCCTAACCTTGAAAAATAAGAGAATGAAAATTAGGCAGAGAATGAAAAGAGGAAAAGTTAGGCAGAATGAACTACTTTCCCCTCCAAATTTCACTATAAAAGGAGGGGCAACCTCCTTCCTAAACACACCAAAAGTCTTAAGTTTTCCTACTATAATATTGTGAGTATTTCTTTTGAGTATAAGAATACTTTGAGTGTGATTTTCATGCAAGATTTTCTCAAAATAATATCCGATATTCCAGTCAAATTTAGTTTCTAATAAGGTAAAGGATAATTTTTTTTTGCAATACTCGTAAGAAATATTATTTTATTTCATACTCCATATTATGTAAGGGAAATTATTTTATTTCATATTCCTAAATTTAAACTTACTATGGTAAGTATTGCTTCTATAATTCTTGAAATGATTAAAAATTCCTTAAGTTTTGCACTTCATCTAATATCATTTCGTTGGAATATTGGTATGAACTTTCTTATTAAATTTTAAACATTTCATGTCTGGGTACTATTCATACGGTACTATTCATACATACGGTACTATTCACGAGTACTAATCATAACAGAATTTAATTTTCTTTCTATCCAAATTATTTTTGATACATGAATATCATTCTTGAATTTTATTTCACAAATAGTTATCATGTTGATAATTTGAATATTTTTGAACTCTAAATTAATTGAATTATAAATATCCAATATTTATCCTTTATCTCACTTGATTGAATCTTTATATCATTGTCATCATCCTCATACTTATATTGTGTTGAAAGTCATCTTTGGCCCATATTGCAAAGATGGACTGTTGATTGGTATGATTATGACCAGAAATTATGTATCGGTATAATCATAACCTTTAATATTACAGATAAGGTTTGTGGTGAAAGTCTTCTTTGGCCCGTAGTGCATAGATGGATGGGTGTTTGGTATGATCCTGACCACTGGCGATATATACGAATATCATTGGCCCGTAGTGCATGGATAATTCATTAATTTGAAATATTGATTGATTGATATTACAGGGATAAAATATTGATGATGAACTTTTAAATCATAGAAGATAGTAGATATCATACTCCACTTGACTCTTCTAATAGATTGTTGTTTCAGCTGCAGTTGTATTCTAAAACTTGTTGTCTATTGTATTTTATCACATTTTTCCCTGTTAAGGACTAACGATAATTTGTTCTATATTATCTTAGTCATAATATTCTTTACTGGGCTAGTTGAGCTCACCATTTTTCTTTTTGTTCCATTGTTCTTCTTAGGAGGCGAGAATATAGTTGAGACTAGTCGGGGTATGGAGTGATGGTTCAAGATAGTTATTATAGCAGTTCTCACTATTTTGTAAAATAATGTATCAATAATTGTAATGAGGACTTTATTTGAGTTTGGATATTGTCTACAAGATAATATTTCTACTAAAACTCACAGCACATGTGTTGTCGTATTTTGCACGATAGTTGTATTAATGAAGTTTGTATTTGGTTTATGTACCATGTATTTGGCGACTCAGAATGAGATGTGTGGACTTATTTTGGGGGCGTCACAGTTTGGGCCTCAAGAGGCATCCCACTTTTGTGGATAGAAGAGGACCTAGCCAAGGCTTATTTTGGTTTAACCATGCCCGTCACCGGTCGTTTGGACTGGGGCTCGTGGGTCTAGGTCATTGTATATACTCTTTTTGGATAAAAATTATTTATAATTTTGTGTTGTTTAATTTTTATTTATTTACATTTGAAGCAAAAAGCAATAAGAAGTCAATAGGTCAAGCACCGCAATGCTCGACTCTAGAGTCGTTGCGTTCCAAGGCGCATGCGCCTAAAGAGTTGTTTTCCTTCACCTGATTTGCTTCGCCCCCTATTCAGCCATCAGTCATGCCTCTTCATTTGCATCAAAACCATTTCAAAGGGACATGACCAATCTGAATGGTCATTTGTGACGCCCTTAAAACAGGTATACATCACCCATCTTGAGTCGCCAGATACATGGTACATAAATTCAAATACAACTTAATTATACAACAATCGTGTAAAATACGAGAAAATATAGCTGAGAGTTTAAACAAGAATATTGTCACCTAGACAATATCCACACTCATTGGTGTCCTCATTACAATGATTATCACATTATTCCATAGAATAGTGAGGACTACTAAAGCCATTTATCCTGGACCATCACTCCATTCCCAGGCTAAATCCAATATATTCTCATTTCTTGAAGAGAACAATGAAAGAAAGGGTGGGCTCAACTAGCCCAGTAAAAAATATTATGACTAAGATAATGCAGAATAAATTATCCTTAGCCTTCAAGCATATAACAACTGATAGGATACAATAGACAACAAGTTTTAGATCAACAACTGCAGCGAAAATAAGTAAATCCATTAGAAGAGTCAAGTAGAGCATGATATCTACTATCTTCATGATTTAAAATGTTTTCACCAATTTTTATCATTTGAGACTCGACAATAAATAAACCATATCATCGAATCTTCCACGCACTACGGGCCAAGGATATTCATTAAATCATCAATGATCATGACTATACCGAAGTAATCCTGGTCATAATCATACCAAAATCATCCCATCAATACCTTTACGGGCCACTGAGAACTTTCACCACATCATTACGTCACATTACGGTCATGATTATCTGAGATAATCCTCAGTCATAATCATACCAAGTCCATCTATGCACGTAAGCCAAAGATGACTTTCATCACAATATAAGCATGAGAATGATGATAATGACATAATAATTCAATAAAACAAGTTCAAGGATAAATTTTAAAGATTTATAATTTAATTTATCCGAAAATCAATAACGTCAAATTGTCGACATGATCTTTGCTTTGTGGAGTAAAATTCAAGAATAATATTTATGTACCAAAATAATTTGGACATAAAAGAAATATATTTTTGGTGAATAGTACCCCATGAATAGTACTTGAAATAATAGACTGACACGAAAAAGTGTCCCGAATACCCGAGTGAATGATACTAGAGTGAATAGTAATCGGTGAATAGTAACTCGTGAATAGTACTCTCAAGCACAAAAGTGCCCCGAATACCGAGTGAATAATACTAGAATAAATAGTAATCGGTGAATAGTAACTTGGTGAATAGTAAATCATAAAAAAAACCAAAGAAAATGATATTCCATGGCGAGTATAAAAGAAATGACATCTCGGGGCCAGTATAATAGAATATCTGAAAACTACAAATGGATTTTCACCGCCATGCGGTAATCCACGTAGACGGATCATTTCCACTATTTAATAAAGAATGAATACGAAAGATCATTCACCATGCATGCGAGAATCCACATAGACATGTTATTCAACGAATAATAAAGAATGGAATAACGGAAGAATTCACCATGCATGCGGTGAATTCCGTGAACAAGTTATTCCATCGAATAATAAAAAGAATGGAATAACGAAAGAATTCACGGGCATGCGATAGAACGCACAGACGGAGTTATTCCCAATGTAATAATAAAGAATGTAACCAGTCAAATGCATAATCCGTCTGAACAAGATATTTCAATAGAATAATAAAGAATCGGAACGGTCATGCGTAATCCGCAGATGGGATATTCCAACGAAATAATAAAGAATGGAATAACAACAGAATTCACCGGCGTCATACGATATGATACGACAGATAGGTTATTCCAACAGAATAATAAAGAATGGAATAACATAAGAATTTCACCATGTATGCGGTACTTCGCATAGACAGGTTATTCCAACATAATAATAAAGAATGGAATAACAACCCTTACAAGTATTGAAAGAAAATAACTCTCTTCATGAATACGAAAGAATAATGCCCCTTGCCACAATAATGATATCCCTTACCTCAGAAGAAAACTGGATACTGGAATAGTGAGGTAGCAGACTTCTCTTCTTCTTTCTCTCTATAATTTCTCTCTATAATAATTGATCTATAGCTTTAGTGAATTGGTGAAAAATAATGAAGGAATGAGCTTCTATTTATAGGAAAATATAGTTTTGATAATTGCACACTTTGGGGCTCAAAATATTACAGTATAATACCTTCCTCTTTTCCTTCATTTTTAATTTAGTCATCCAAGTATTATCAAACTTGCACCACCTCCCCTAATAGTAAATCATGTGAATCGATAGTAATTCATGTGACTCAATAGTTCTAGACATGTGAAAATATGAATTACAATATAGTACCTCCATCTATACCTCCATTTTTAACTTAGTCATGCAAGTATTATCAATCTTGCACCAACTCCCCTAATAGTAAATGAATGTGAATCAATAGAACACACATGTGAATAAATAGTTATTATAATGTGAATTAATAGCAATTAATTGCTTATTTATCCGGTTAATTACCCGATTGATTAATATAACCTCCAAACATCAATTATCATCGAAATAAATGTCGATTTTCACTAACACCAATAATCCCAACACAATGGAACTATCAATTTCATCTTTAATCAACATGAACTTATTCATCATTAATATTATAACTCATAATATTTAACAACCAGGTCGTTCCCAGGAAAGAGGGGGCTTTCCGATAAGGATTTCTCCTTATTGGCGCGCAATTAGGTGACCAAACCTCTCTTTGACAGAACTTTTAGACATTATCAATATTGAAAATAATAATATGAATAATTTTGCCGTCTCAATTATTGATTTAATATTATCTGAGATGATCTTGTGACAATAATTGAATCAATAATATGAGAGATATGATCGTGAATTACTATAGCAATAATTGAGTATAATGAGTGACTTCTTACGTAAGCATCAATAATCAATCAATACCGTGCTACTATATGCAACCATAGCGTATTCTTTGTACTTTACTACCGGTAGTTCAATGGTTTTAACGGTAACACTTTTCGTAGTTATTTTTATAAAAAGATAATTCTGTCATTTTCTTACTATGACAATACTTCCGTTGTGAGGTCCACTAATGATTATGCCTGAAAGTAGTATACACACAAGCCAATCATGTTTGATGATAAATCATATACTTTGTAACAATCTTATTCATTTATTAATAAAAAGTATTAATTTATTAAAGGATTTTAATTATCTACATGATGCTGTTTTATAATATGTGATAAACCCATAGTTTTAAGCAATGCTTTTAGAATAATGATGATGATCATTCTAATGATATCTAAATTCTTAGAAAGCTTAAAACTAAAATAGTTCCCAATCGTTGGATTACTAAATTGGGGGTTAGTGAATCCAGATATATTGGTACATACGTTGCTTGCTCATTGGATGAGGATGATTGATCTCATGATCATTTGCGTGGAGACACTAAAGCAAGTATGTAGGTGCTTATTAGAGAATAAGTTCACTGAACGTGGCTCGCTAAGGAATACCTAATGGATTTTTACTTGTCTGTTAATAGGAATTCCTGTAGTGATAGTAGTATAAGTGATCCTTGGACTTGAGATCATCATAGTATCTTGTGTATGATGAATTATACTTTGACTTATTCCTTAAGACCCTTAGGGTATATCAAAGGGTATGCTAGGGTATAATAAGTTGTACATGAAGATAATGTATGATCAATAAAGAATCTACCGCTTCTAGTAAAAGAAGAGAAATGTCCTATGAGAGATTCGATAAATGACAACCCGTAGATCTTTGGCGGCGAATGAAATTAGAAAGGAGTTTCTAATTTGCATTATTTGGAGTTGTGTATTTAAGAGTCGAAATACATATAATTAAATAAAATAAGACTTGTGATAATTCCATGTCTTATATTTAATTGGGACATTGTATGGTGGAAGGATTGAATTATCACAGTAACTATTAACTCAAAGGTTCTTTTATGATTAATGTTGAAATCTATATTATCCTAAAAGTTGTTGATCATTAGGAGGCTTATCCTATTGTAGAATAAATATTATTTATTTAAATAAATTAATCGTTTAATTTATTTATTTAAATAAGATTAGAATTGTTCTAATTGATTTATTCACAACCGGTTTAATATGGAGAACCTAAAGGGTCACACCATAAAAGGAAGAATAATTATTTAAGAAGGTAATGGCATAATCGTAAATAATATATTAAGTATATTTAATTTAATCTATGGTGATAGAATAAATTAAATAGCTTAATATTATTATTTAATATTTTAGAAATATTAAATATAAATTAATAAGAGGAGTCTTATTAATATTATTACAATTATTATTATTTTAATTTCTAAAGAGTTTAGGAATTAATTTAATAAAAGTAATCTCATACATTCCTAATAAGATTAGGAGGTAAATTAATTAAAAGATTTTAATTAATTATTCCTAATAAGATTAGGAGCCTAATTAATTAAAGGAGTTTAATTAATTAAATAAAACCCAATTCCTTAATTGTTAAGGAGGGTTGCCTACATCTATAAATAAGAGGAGTCTTATTATGGGTGAGGTGGTTTTTTGACACTTTCACAACACGTGAATACGTAATTCCAATAGTTGGGAGAGTACGCCTTTTTCTATAGAGATAGAAAAATAGGGTTTAGCCAAACATCCATCTTCTTGAATTTTTGTTCTTCCTTGGTGGATCACCTCTAGAGGCCAAACACTTGGGTGGCTAACGTTGATCAAAAGAAGGAACCAAACCCGGTGGATTCAAGTTGAACGCGAAAAGGATTGGAGGTAAACTTGTACCTGAGGAAGCTCGTATCTTCAAGGGTATGATTCTTGTTCTTTCTTTTTCGTTTAATTAATAATTGTACATAAAGGATGATCCGGGTATATGGTTTGTAAATTTTTAAAACTCTGATTTTACACGTTTCCACTTATTTTTTGCAATTTGATTGCGTTCATGAATATTACAAACCTAACAATGCCGTCGTACGAATATTCTCTGTGAAAACGAATATTCCCCGACCAATCGAATATTCCCCGGCACAACGAATAACAACTTGCTTACTTTCCAAAAATTTTCAAATATCACCCTTAACTTTAACCTTTTATCAATTTAACTATTTACCAAAATTAGAAAAATTGAATACTTTTATTTTATAAAATTTGGGATCTCACAATCTCCCCTCCATATGAAATTTTGCCCTCGAAATTTACGTACCTGGTAGTTCGAAGAGATGAGAATAATATTGCTTTCTTTTCGGATTGTACCTTCCCGATTATTTCCTCTTTATCATGATTTTCCCATTTCTCATCTCTTGTATTTCAGATATCATTCTAGAATATAGTTTCAAAACAAGGGTTAATTGACATACCACATATTATCCCTACACTCTGACCGACCAATTAAATACCAAATAAATTTAGGTAGGTCATACTAGCGAAGGAATTCCCCGTCTCTCCTCCTACTTCTTGTCTCACATCTCGGCCGGGGATCATATCCTAAGCTTTGATACATTAAATCTGTGACAGCCCCAAAATAGGTGTACATCACCCATCTTGAGTCGCCAGATACATGGTACATAAATTCAAATACAACTTAATTATACAACAGTCATGTAAAATACGACAAAACATAGCTGAGAGTTTAAACAAGAATATTGTCACCTAGACAATATCTACACTAAATGGTGTCCTCATTATAATTATTATCACATTATTCCGTAGAATAGTGAGGACTACTAAAGCCATTTATCCTGGACCATCACTCCATTCCCCGACTCGTCCCAGCTATATTCTCATTTCTTGAAGAGAACAATGAAAGAAAGGGTGGGCTCAACTAGCCCAGTAAGAAATATTATGACTAAGATAATGCAGAATAAATTATCCTTAGCCTTCAAGTGTATAACAACTGATAGAATACAATAGACAACAAGTTTTAGATCAACAACTGCAGCGAAAATAAGCAAATCCATTAGAAGAGTCAAGTAGAGCATGATATCTACTATCTTCTATGATTTAAAATATTTTCATCAATTTTATCATCGAGACTCGACAATAAATAAACCATATCATCGAATCTTCCCCACTTTCTACGGGCGAAGGATATTCATTAAATCATCAATGGTCATGACTATCTGCCGAATAATCCACAGTCATAATCATACCAAAATCATCCATCAATGCCTTCTGAACCCACCGAGAACTTTCACCACATCATTCGTCACATTACGGTTATGATTATCTTAGAATAATCCCTAGTCATAATCATACCAAGTCCATCTATGCACGTAAGCCAAAGATGACTTTCATCACAATATAAGCATGAGAATGATGATAATGACATAATAATTCAATAAAACAAGTTCAAAGATAAATTTTAAAGATTTATAATTTAATTTATCCAGAAATCAATAACGTCCAAATTGTCAACATGATACTGCTTTGTGGAGTAAAATTCAAGAATAATATTTATGTACCAAAAATAATTTGGACATAAAAGAAATATATTTTTTGGGTGAATAGTACCCCATGAATAGTACTTCGGAAATAGTACTTCGTGAATAGTACCCCGACACGAAAAGTGTCGTGAATACCCGAGTGAATGATACTAGAGTGAATAGTAATCGGGTGAATAGTAACTTGTGAATAGTACTCCGGCACGAAAAGTGCCCTGAATACCCGAGTGAATAATACTAGAATGAATAGTAATCGGGTGAATAGTAACCCGTGAATAGTAAATCATAAAAAAAATACCAAATAAAATGATATTCCATGACGAGTATAAAAGAAATGACATCTCAGACGAGTATAATAGAATATACGAAACTACAAATGGATTTTCACCACCATACATACGGTAATCCACGTGAGCAGATCATTTCCACAATTTAATAAAGAATGAATACGAAGGATCATTCACCATGCATCTGCGGTAATCCACGAGAGACGAGTTATTCTAACGAATAATAAAGAATGGAATAACGAAAGAATTCACCATGCATGCGGTGATCAGCGTGAGACGAGTTATTCCAATGAATAATAAAGAATGGAATAACAGAAGAATTCACCAGGCATGCGATAGACCGCACAGACAGGTTATTCCCAACAGAATAATAAATAATGTAACCAGGTCATGCGTAATCCGCACAGACAGGATATTCCAATAGAAAAATAAAGAACGGAACCAGGTCATGCGTAATCCGCATGAACGAGGATATTCAACGAGAATAATAAAGAATGGAATAACAACGAAATTCACCAGGTGATGCGATAGAAGCCGCGCAGACGGAGTTATTCAACGAGAATAATAAAGAATGGAATAACATAAGAATTTCACCGTGTATGCGGTACTTAGCATGACAAAGTTATTCAACATAATAATAAAGAATGGAATAACAACCCTTACAAGTATTGAAAGAAAATAACTCTCTTCATGAATACGAAAGAATAATGCCCCTTGCCACAATAATGATATCCCTTACCTCAGAAGAAAACTGGATACTGGAATAGTGAGGTAGCAAACTTCTCTTCTTCTTTCTCTCTATAATTTCTCTCTATAATAATTGCTCTATAGCTTTAGTGAATTGGTGAAAAATAATGAAGGAATGAGCTTCTATTTATAGGAAAATATAGTTTTGATAATTGCACACTTTGGGGCTCAAAATATTACAGTATAATACCTTCCTCTTTTCCTTCATTTTTAATTTAGTCATCCAAGTATTATCAAACTTGCACCACCTCCCCTAATAGTAAATCATGTGAATCAATAGTAATTCATGTGACTCAATAGTTCTAGACATGTGAAAATATGAATTACAGTATAGTACCTCCATCTATACCTCCATTTTTAACTTAGTCATACAAGTATTATCAATCTTTTTGACTCCCCTAATAGTAAATGAATGTGAATCAATAGTACACACATGTGAATAAATAGATATAATAATGTGAATTAATAGCAATTAATTGCTCATTTATCCGGTTAATTACCCGATTGGTCAATATAACCTCCAAACATCAATTATCATCGAAATAAATGTCAATTTTCACTAACACCAATAATCCCAACACAATGGAACTATCAATTTCATCTTTAATCAACATGAACTTATTCATCATTAATATTATAACTCATAATATTTAACAACCAAGTCGTTCCCAAGAAAGAGGGGGCTTTTCGATAAGGATTTCTCCTTATTGGCGCCTTGATTAGGTGACCAAACCTCTCCTTGTGAACTTACTAGACATTGCCAATATTGAAAATAATAATATGAATAACTTTGCCATCTCAATTATTGATTTAATATTATCGATGATAATCTTTGACAATAATTGAATCAATAATATAGAGAGATATGATCACGAAAATTCTTCGTGCAATAATTGAGTATAACTTAGTGACTTTTACGTAAGCATCAATAATCAATACTGGTGTCTTCTTCTATCTACGACCCATAAGTATTCTTTTTACTTTTACTACTGAGTAGTTCAACAGTTTTAACGGTAACACTTTCGTAGTTATTTTTATAAAAGATAATTACGTAGTTTTCTTACTACGACAATACTTCCGTTGTGGGGTCCACCAATGATTATCTTGAGTCGTCTAATATTCCTCAGAAAGCGAATATTCCCCAACCAATCGAATATTCCCCGGCACAACGAATAACAACTTGCTTACTTTTGCAAAAATTTTCAAATATCACCCTTAACTTTAACCTTTTATCAATTTAACTATTTACCAAAATAGAAAAATTGAATACTTTTATTTCATAAAATTCAGGATCTCACATCATTAAGTTCACCCTATAAATACATGGTGAAGTCAACCATTTGAATCATCCAATCATTCAAGCATCTAAGTATTCTCAAGTCATTCAAGTCTTAATTTATTAAGTCATTTATAGCATATTTTGAGAGAGAGAAGAGCATTTCTTTGGTTCACTGAGTGTGTTATTTGTAGTGTTGTTATAACACATGTTGTCATTGTACTATGGGAGATAAATGCTATTAACTTTGAGCAGAGTAAGGAGGACATAATTGTCTTAAGGACATAGTACCAAGTATTAGCCTTGATATATTAAATTTACTGCATTGTAATTCTGGTTTATAACAAGAGATAAGTTTTATACATATATAGCCCTTGTCCATTTAGTTTTCCTAACAATCTTAAGATAATTAATATTATATATATTTTTAATAAATATGGAAACCGAATCTATAACTATAATCGGTTCTTCTTTTACACCTGTGATACCTAATGTTCTTGTGAACCATGATGAAAAATCAAAAAAGTTCAATGGAACATAGTTTAAAAGACGACAACAAAATGTGTTACTTTATCTCACTACGCTCAACTTGGAAAGGTTAAGACCCATTGTGCTTAGTGAGAATGAAACAGATAAGCAAGTTATTGTCGTAATTGGTGCGTGGAAACATGCTAATTTTTTGTGCCAAAACTATATCCTCAATGGATTGGACAACACATTATACAATGTGTAGAGTTCTCTCAAGGCAGCAAGAGAACTATGAGATTCCTTGGACAAAAAGTACAAAATAGAAGATTTTGGCACAAAGAAGTTCGTAGTTGGCAGGTTTTTGGACTATAAGATGGTGGATTCCAATGCTGTCATCAATCAAGTCCAAGAACTTCAGGTAATTCTGCATGAAATACATGCAGAAGGAATGTACTTGAGTGAATCTTTCCAAGTTATAATGATTATTGAAAAACTACCACAAATATGGACAAATTTTAAGAATTATCTCAAGTATAAGCATAAAGAGATGAAACTTGAAGACTTAATTTGAGATTAAGGATAAAAGATGACAATCGTGCTTTTGAAAAGAAGGCAGGAAAGACCTTTGTGGAGTTTATAACCAAAGTGGTGGAACAAGGTAAAAAGTCTAAAAAGAGAAAGCACTCTGACAATGGGCTTCAACAGGGAACAAATAAGAAATTCCAAGGCAAGTGCTACATTTGTGACAAGCCCGAACATAGGACAAAGAATTGTCGTAAGCGTAAAGACCAGAACAAGAAGTCCGCACAAGCTAATGTAACAGAAGTGGATGATCTTCTTAAAGATGTTTCTGAAATGAACTTATCAACGATTGTTTCTGAAGTAACATGGTTGAAAATCCCAGAATTTATTATTATTATTTCTCATAGGAAAATAGTGAATTAATAATGATAAGTATGTGCTATAATTGTTTGGGAAATAATTATATTAATTATTAGTGATTTTTTATTAGCAATTTCAATTAATCAATTCAATGAAATATTAATAAGGTTATGTTTGTGATTTATCGAGGGAAATTGAATTCCTTAATATTTCACTTTATATAAAGTTACATTTATTATTTTTAGTAGTTATTTAGTATTTATTAATCTATTTGTTTAAATAGAATTAATTGGATACATAGTTATTAATTAAGAATTAGAAATTATAATTGCTCTTCATGGGAACAATACTCTTCTTGCCATGTGGGAGCTGTTGTTGACACTCCTAAATTAATACCTCATTTCTACTCTATTAACACAAAGATTAGTATAGTAACAAGTAAAGGTCGATCCCACAGAGGGTGTATTATTTTATATTTATCCAATTGTTTCCAAGAAAAAATAGGTTTTGAATTGATTAACTAAATTAGTAAAAGTAAACGGATGAGGAATAACAATGATTTAAAAATTTTAGTTCTTTAGTTTAGTATCGCCTTTTCACAATTATGGAGTAATCAAGTTGTATAGTATTTATCCTTCAATGAGATTAATAACCCTAGATAACCGCGATCGCTAATTATCCGAAATTCTCTTTAAGTGCAAATCTAATATGACGATCGCCTCCAATAGATCCTAACTATCATATAACTTAGAACTATCAGTCTAGGTTTAATACAATAGCAACATGAAGAATGAGAATTAGGCTATTCCAAGCAATAATTACACAATCATGAATTATTTAATTTGTCTTCTAATAATCTTAATAATACCCCAAAGCTTGTCCACAATCAAGTATCACTAATTGCTACCTATGATCAGATATGGTATCGTTTGCTTAATACATATCTTAATCTAGCAGATGATATCAATTCACTAATTTAATCATGTAAAAACAAAATTAGTAGATTGAATAGCATACAAGAAGTTTAAGTATATAATAAGAATAAATCTCATGCACAAAGGAATAAACAAAGTAAACTTGATCAAACTGTTAATTATGAATAAGGTTCAACATCCCTTCAGAACTAAATTGAAAAGATTAGCTTGTCATGCCTTTGATTCTCCAACTAGGGTTTAAATCCAATGTTGATGATAGCATCCATAAAACTCAGTATTACAATATATTTATAATACTAAACATAGCCCTAAATCAATAAGAAATTGCAATCCAAATCATAATAGAATTCTGCCAAAATCTGCCTGAACTTTCCAAATTTCCTAAGATTTCCCGCTGACTTCGCCTAGGTGAAGTCATTTTACATGGTAAGTTCACTGGGGTGAAGTGGGATAGAGAGGAATGGGTACATGGCGGTTTTAGAAGCTTTGACGAAGAGTTAGATTAGAGAGAGAGCTCACCACGGCGAAGTCATCTAGGCTGTTTGGTTTTGCCAGGGTGAAGTCACATTTACCTGGGCAGAGCAATCTTCACCGGGACGAAGTCCTTGGGCATGCTGAGCTTGCCTGGGCAAACTCATGTAACTTCTAAATTTTCTTCTTTTTTCCACTGCAGTAACTCCATATCTTCCCGTTTCATCACTTAAGCTCCATTTCAATCCTAAAATCAATAAACAACCTTATTAAGCTCGTGTTAACCACAAAACGTGCAATGAAATAAACATAAAGGAATCAAGATTGATGAATATTATACACTCTTCAAATTCCCCCACACTTAGTCTTTACACGTCCTCGTGTAAACCAAAACAAAGGTTATGTTATCATTCGGCAAAATTCCATTCAACCATAGTATCAAAAAGTTCAAGTTACAAATCATGAATATCAATACTCATTAACAGAAACATGATTAACGCCTCATCAATAAATTCACAATTAATAACCTTACCATTTCACCAATAAATTTCATCAAATCGAACTGTATCCACATAAGTAGTTATCCCACAATCTTCATACTTACTCAACTCAATTATCATGGAACAATAACCGTGCACGCTGACTCATAACTTAGAACAAAATCACCTACTTTTTATTTTTTTTCCATAAAACCTTCTCTTCAGCACAAATGAATGCATTTTTGTGCTTTGCTCACATTTTTTCTTTCTTGACATGTGCAATGTCTCCTTTTCTTAGGCTTTTGAGTGTTACCCATGTATCGAACTTTCCACCAACGACTCCCAAACTAGATGGTTTTAGGGCATGGGTGTAGAGACTCCCATAGGGCTTACTTATTCAAGTAACAAAGGCACAAAAGTCAACTAGTCAATCTGCTTTTATCCATCACACTTTTTAGCGTGAATGCTGATGCTTCCTGAGTCGTTGATACCTAGTTAATTCGTATAATGGACATTGAAGCAGATTTTCAATCATATTCCTTTTTTTTTCATTCATCATTTTCATCATTATTTTTTTTCCACAAGGTTCTATAAATACACATAAGCAGTTAAACAGTTCTAAATCATGAATTTAGTGCACATAGACAACTCCACAGATAACTCAGTCAAATAAGCATGTTTCTCACATTCAAGTACTTATGTATCACAAATTCAATTCAAATCAATTACTATGGATCATGACTTAGTTTTCATCATTCATTAACCAATTAAGCATCAAACAGATTCTGAATTTTAGTATTAATTTTTAATCTTTGACTTTACCCTTTTAAACACTTAGCCAAATAGAATCATGGAACCAAAGTAACAATTCCCAAAAAAAAAAAATTAAAGCCATCAATTTTTTTTTACTTCTCATAAAAAATGGATCAATAACTTAAATCTCCTCCCCACAGTCAAACGTTACATTGTCCCGAATATAAGAAAATCATGCAAAGAAGAAAGTAACTACTAACTAACTTGCAACTAAAAAAACTTAAAAGTAAAGGGATAGAAAAATCAAATATGAATCTTGAGTTGCTTCCCAAGAAGCTGCCCTTATTTATTTTCATTAGCTCGACATCAATCCTCTCAATCAAATCTCAGTCGGATCCACCAACGCCAACATCTCAACCTTCTCAACCTGACTGCTATCGAAGAAAGGTTTCAACCGATGACCATTCATGTAAGACCCCAATTTTTATAAATAAAGATTTAATTTTCTCTAAATATTATTTTGAATAATAAGGTATGGATTTGATATAATGTTATAGTTATGGGTAATATTTAAAAATTTTGCAAAGTGAGCAAGTTGTCATAAATATTCGTTTGGTCGAGAATATTCGTTTTATCAGGGAATATTCATATGACGACATAATCATTGGTGGACCGCACAACGAAATTACTGTCAGATATAGAAAGTGATAGAAATAACCTTTTTATTAAAATAACGGCAAAACTTTTACCGTTACCCTTTGAAATACCCGGTGATAAAAGTACAGTAATACACGTGGTTGAACAGTAGCACACGGTATTGTATAATATCTCTTACTATTGATTCTTACGTGAGAAGTCACTCAATTTTATTTAATAATTTCCACAATAATTGTTGCATAGTGTTTCATATTATTGATTCAATTCTTGTCATAGTATCATCTACACAATATTTTATATTATTAAATCAATAATTGAGACGATAATGTTATTCATATTATTATTTGCATTATTGACAATGTCTAGAAATTTCTATCGAGGAAAGGGTTTAGGTCATCTAATTGCACGCCAATAATGAGAAGTCCTTATCGAAAAGTTCCCTCTTTCCTGGGAATGATCTGGTTGTTAATATTGCAAGTTATAATATTAATGATGAATAATTGTGGAAAGATTAAAAATGTGTTTAGTCAAGTGATTTGTGATAAATAAAAGGGGTTTGTCATGAAGTATTTATTATAAATTTGGCTTATTACATGGACCCCTACTTACTCATTTTTCAAAATTGTCGGTAGAAAGTTATCTCAGTTTTTATTTTATATTGCATAGTGTTGCATAGTGCTGCATAGTATTGCATAGTACTGCATAGTGTTGCATAGTGAAATCAGAAAATCACGTGAATTCAGCCGATTCAGTCGCCCGTGAATTCCTTACTGTTCACCCATGATTTTTCCTAAATAGTACCCTGCCATTCTCCTATAAATAGGATGCTTAGTTTAGAAATGAAAATCACACCAGAATCAGAGAATTCTTCTTCTATAATATTGAGCGTATTTTTTTTGAGTTGAAGGAAACTTTGAGTGTAGAAAATAGTGCAAGTTTTCTTTAAGAATATCTCCGCTATACCAGTCGGAATTACTCTCCTACTAAGGTAAGGGATATTATTTTTGTCAATATTCGTAAGAAATAATATTTTCTTCCTTACTCTGTAGTATGTA